>OX451735.1:649427587-650627587 GCA_948472305.1 Vicia faba | reverse complement strand
GTCTGAGTTTTTTCAGGAAAATAACTCAGTCTTTCCTGAACAGAATCCTGCGTTTTCTGAGGGGTAACCTAGCTCAACCCTAACCTGGTTAATAAAGCCCTGTGACCTGGTCTTTAGGTCAAACGGAATTAACCCTAGGTTTTTGTGGAAACCCTAACTGAAGTTGCAGCTGCTATATATTCAACAGAGCTGCTGTTTTTCAAGGCATCCCTTTTATTGATCAGAAGATCATTTGTAATCTGTATAGATTTGATTATTGTACTCCAAGCAATTATCATTGTGATAAGTGCCTTGGAATAGGTTTCTAATTGTAAGGGTTGTGTAGCACTCAAAGCTTTGAAGCAAGAGTGTTTGAATGTTCCTTGACTAAAGCTGTGAAGCAGAGTCAAGTTAGTTGTGTGCATCACTCAAAGCTGTGAAGCACGAGTGATTGTGTTGCTTGATTAAAAAGCTGTGAAGCTTAATCAAGTGTTTGTTTTGAAGAGTGTCTTCATCAATTCTTAAGTCAAATTGGTTTATGTATCACTGCTGTGATTGAGGGGGAGTGAGTAGGAACTCAGGTTTAAGTTGTACTTAGATTAGAATTGCATTGGGTAGGTCTTAAGTGAAGGAGATAAACTGGTTGGTTTATTCCTGAATTAACATCTCTTATAGTGGATTTCCTCCCTGGCTTGGTAGCCCCCAGAGTAGGTGTTGTTGCACACTGAACTGGGTAAACAATTGACTGTGTTCTTTATTGCTTTTGTATTTACTGTCATATAGTAAGTCAGATACAGTGTCATAACATTGAACGTGACATTGAGTATCTGCAGCCAGAATTCCAATTGGCATCAGAGCAGGCACCCTGCCTGTATTACTGGGTGAGATCTAGGGATATCACTTTCTGGCACTATGGACAAAGAAGGAGTTTTTGGAAATAGACCACCCATTCTGGATGGAACTAATTATGACTACTGGAAACCTCGTATGATTGCCTTCCTAAAATCTCTGGACAAAAAGGCTTGGAGAGCTGCTGACAAAGGATGGATCCATCCCACCATAACTGAGAAAGATGGTACAATCAGTCTGAAGCCTGAGGAAGATTGGAGTAAAGAAGAAGATGAGTTAGCCCTGGGAAATTCCAAAGCTTTAAATGTCTTGTTCAATGGAATTGATAGAAACATTTTCATATTAGTACATCAATATGAACTGGCCAAGGAAGTTTGGGACACTCTCAAAACTACTCATGAGGGCACTTCCAAAGTAAAAATGTCAAGGCTTCAGATGTTGACTACCAAGTTTGAGAATCTAAAAATGATGGAAGATGAAACCATTCATGAGTTTCACATGAACATCTTGGAGATTGCCAACACCTCAGGAGCACTGGGAGAAAAGATGTCAGAAGAAAAACTGGTGAGGAAGATTCTCAGATCCTTGCCTAAAAGATTTGCAATGAAGGTAACTGCCATAGAGGAAGCCCAGGACATTAGCAAGTTGAAAGTGGATGAACTTATTGGGTCTCTTCAGACTTTTGAGATGGGGATCACTGATAATGGTGACAAGAAGAACAAGAGCATAGCACTTATGTCCAACACTGATGTTGAAGAAAATATTTCAGAAGCTATAGCCATGCTTGGAAGACAGTTCAACAAACTCATCAAAAGAATAGATCCAAAGTCAAGGTCTAATGTTCATAACATTCCCTCTGACATTGACAGTTCCAGCAGAAGACCAAAGTCAGAAGAGAAGGGAATTCAAGGCAGAGGAATTCAATGTCATGGTTGTGAAGGATATGGGCATATTCGAGCTGAATGTCCTACCTTTCTTAAGAAACAAAAAGGAATGACAGTTACTTGGTCTGACTGTGATTCAGAAAGTAATTCTGAAGAAGAGACTGCCAAACGAGTTACTGCTTTAACTGGTGTTTGTACCTCTGAAAGTGACATTAGTGATGAAGAGGTGACTTTTGAAGAACTGGCTGATACTTACAAGAAATTGTGTATCAGAAGTACTGAAGTCTGTGTGCAGAATGAGAAACAATCAAAACTCATCATAAAACTGAAGGCTGAAAAAAGGGCAAACCTTGAAACTATAAGTCATCTAGAAGGAGAAGTTCAATTGCTGAACTCACATGTGAATCAAATGACCAAATCTGTCAAGATGTTGACAAATGGAACAGACAAATTGGAAGAGATCCTTCAGGTTGGACAAAATGTGGGAAATAAATCTGGACTAGGATTCATGGAAGCAAAGAAATCTGGTACTGGTAAGCAAATGTCAAAACAGATGTCTCAACACAACTCTCAACATCAGGAACAGAGACATATGAAGAAAAGGTACCAAAGATGGAAATGTCATCATTGTGGGAGATATGGCCACATAAAGCCCTTCTGCTTCAGATTACATGGATACCCTAATCAGAACTCAGGCGTCAAACCTAAGTCTAAAAAGGTACCACATGCTCCTAAATGGAAGAAAAAGGCTACTGCACTGATAGCTCACACTTCCCTAAGGGTCTCTGCAAAGGAAGACTGGTACTTTGACAGTGGATGTTCCAGACACATGACTGGAATCAAGAACCTCCTCAATAATGTTATGCCTCACACCACCAGTTTTGTGACCTTTGGAGATGGTGCTAAAGGTGAAGTCAAAGGAGTTGGTAATTTGGATTGTCCTGGAGTTCCAAGTCTGAATAAAGTACTGCTGGTAAAAGGGTTGACTGCTAATCTCATTAGTATCAGTCAATTATGTGATCTAGGATTCAAGGTCAACTTCTCAAGATCTGAATGTCTAGTAATTAATGAAAAACTAGAAGTTGTAATGAGAGGAATCAGATCCAAAGATAACTGCTACTTGTGGCAGCCTGAGGACACTGATATCTCCACTATGTGTCCAATTATGAAACTGTGGCAGCATAAGCCTGGTCCCCTTCATCTAAGAAGAATGAAAAGAGCTATTTCTATGGAAGCAGTCAGAAGAACTCCAAAACTACAGGATGATAATATCTGTGATGTGGCAAATAAACTTGAAGAAGGATGTGTTGTCAGAACCATAAGTCATCTTGACAAGGATGTTGGAAATAACATGTCCAATAAATTCTGTTTCCCTGAAGAAATGAGGCTTGAAGTCTCCTCTCCTATAACTCTCCATCAAAATGGACTGGACAAACAGAAAATTATTCAAGAATCAACCAGAACTATGATTCATATCAAAAGAATGCCTTCCCAATTCTGTGCGGAAATAGTTGCTGCTGGGAAAAACTGTTCTCAAAACATCTGGTCAAAACAGATGCTCCCTGAGTACAATGTCACACAAGATGTTGTGACATTGTGTTGTGACAATCTGAATACAATCAACATTTCCTTGAAACCTATTGACTTTGAAGAGAAGAAGTCATTTAAACTGGAACATAGTTTCTCTAAGCTTCAGCTGACTGATTCTTCTACCAAGGCTCTTGTTGGAAATAAACTTGAAAATTTGAGGGACAGGTTGGGTATTCACCAACATAAGATTTTATAGCAATTAATTTTGCTTAAAACAAAGGTTGAAGGAATTAATTTTATTAAGTCCATCTTTAGTGGGTTAATCATATACTTTCACAATTCTTTCAAAATCTTTAAGAAGTTGAAAAGACTCCCTTTTACCCTCTACCTCTCTCGTCCTTGCAACCTGTTTCCTCCTCTCAATCAAAGATTTTTCTCAAACTGCTACCATTACTCAAAGTCAATCAAAATGTCTCAGACATCGTCTTCAACCATGGCAACTTCGTCATCCTCGTCATCGTCATCATCTGACCAAGATTCTAGGGCAATCACCACATGCATAGAATCTGAAGTTCTTGAGGTCACTCCTCTCAGAGAGATGGCAACTGACCCAGCCAAAGTCAAAAAGCTCAGAACCAGACATGCAGGAAGAGCTCAAGCTACAGCCTCTGGTAATTCTTCTCATCCTTCGTCTTCTGTACCTAATAGAGAAGGATCAGTTCAAGTTCACCAAGTTATTGCTAGGCTGGTTACTAGTATACTAAGTGGCAACCAATCTGTACCGGGGATTTCTGTCCCTTTAAATCAATCAGAAAGTCCAAATGTGGAAGTTTCTGAAAATTTAGATGTCACTGAGGATGTTGTGACACAAAAAGACAACATTCAGAACCCTTCAGAAAAGGCTGCTGATCCACCTATCATTGATGTGGATGAGGATTACTCAGATAATGATCTGATTGCTAATGTGAACCCTAGCATAGATAGGAGATTGATGAAAAGAAAGAGTAGTCAGAATGATAAACCTAATGCTAAGAAATCCAAGGCTGAAGGCATGGATGAGAAAAGTATTCAGACAAAAGGGAAGAAGGCCCAGGTGCATACTGCTAGACAACCAATCTCTAAGAAGAGTAAAGAACCTGAATCTTCTGATTCTGATGAGGAATCAGAATTTGAGATTGATATTGAAGAAACTCCCATCAGAAGGAAGCTCCCCTCCAGCAAAATTGCTAGAGTGCCTGAAGTGCCAACAGACAACATCTCTTTTCATCATCCTGACAATGCAAACAGATGGAAGTATGTTTGCTTAAAGAGAATAGCCTTAGAGAGAGAACTCAACAATGATGCCTTGGAGTGCAAAGACATCATGGACCTGATCAAGAATGCTGGACTAATGAAGACAGTGATAAAGTTTAACAAATGTTATGAAAATCTGGTCAAGGAGTTTGTAGTGAACTTGTCTAATGATTGTGTTGATGGAAGGTCAGCTGACTTTGAAAGTGTTTTTGTTAGAGGAAGAAAGGTCAAGTTCTCTCCATCAGAAATCAACAAGTTTCTTGGAAGAACAAATGAGGACTGTCCTGATCTAGAGGCAACTGACAATGAAGTTTGTCTAACCATCACAGTCAGGCAAGTAAAGTGCTGGCCCTTAAAAGGCAAGCTGAATGCTAGTAAACTCAGCATGAAATTTGCCATCTTGCATAAAATAGGTGCAGCCAACTGGGTGCCTACAAATCATAAATCAACTATCTCCACAGGATTGGGGAGATTTATCTATGCTGTGGGAACCAAGACTGCTTTTGACTATGGGAGGTACATCTTTGAACAAACTTTAAAGCATGCTGGCAGTTATGCTGTCAAAGGACCAATTGCCTTTCCCTCCCTCCTTTGTGGAATCATCCTTGCATAATATCCTGATATCCTTGTGGCAAGAGATACAGTCTGCAAAAGAGCTCCTGCCCTTGGCCTGCAATACAAACTGTTTCAGGGATCTCATGCTCCAGACATTGTCATAACATCAGCTGAGACATCGTCTGTGAAGACCCAGTCCAAGACATCAGATGTCATAGCTGTTTTAAAAGAAACTTGCAAAGAGCTGGATGCTAGAAAAAGGACCCTAGAAATTCTAATTGCCAGGCTAGAAAAGGAGGAAGCTGAAGAAAACAGAAGGGAAGAAGGTGTAGAAGCTGAAGGTCATCTCAGAACTTGCTCCTGAGTCTGATGACAGTGCTTGAAGGTTGATTGCTGTTTGGTTGGTGTTGATATCTGGTGGAGTTTGGAAGTGTATTTAGTTGTTTTCTGCTGCTGCTCTTATTATTATTTGTTTTGGATAACTGTATAATTTTATGAACATGTAACTTTGGCCCTTTTGTGGCTAAAGAGGGGGAGAATATTTTGGTACTTACTTAATTAGTACTTGACATTCTATTTTTCTGCTGTCACTTATTTCTGCTGCTATCTATCTCTGATTGCTTAGGGTCTTTAGCCAAAAATCTGCCAAAGGGGGAGTTTGTAGGTGTTTAGGTATTGGCTTGCATTTTTGGTAAATCCCAAGTGTATGTGTGAATGTCATGACTGATGTCATAACATTCTAGTTCAGTTTGTACTGACTCATTAGGTACCTTTGCAGAAAAATATTGTAATTCAAGTACTGATGTTTATAAGTGTGTATCTGAGCATTTTGCAAAATGATCACATTTTGCTAAATCAGTAGACAGGTTTTCTCAGATGTCATAACAGATGTTATGACATCCTGTTCTGAACTAACAGGTTTGCAGGTTGGATAAGTCTGAGTTTTTTCGGAAAATAACTCAGTCTTTCCTGAACAGAATCCTGCGTTTTCTGAGGGGTAACCTAGCTCAACCCTAACCTGGTTAATAAAGCCCTGTGACCTAGTCTTTAGGTCAAACGGAATTAACCCTAGGTTTTTGTGGAAACCCTAACTGAAGTTGCAGCTGCTATATATTCAACAGAGCTGCTGTTTTTCAAGGCATCCCTTTTATTGATCAGAAGATCATTTGTAATCTGTATAGATTTGATTATTGTACTCCAAGCAATTATCATTGTGATAAGTGCCTTGGAATAGGTTTCTAATTGTAAGGGCTGTGTAGCACTCAAAGCTTTGAAGCAAGAGTGTTTGAATGTTCCTTGACTAAAGCTGTGAAGCAGAGTCAAGTTAGTTGTGTGCATCACTCAAAGCTGTGAAGCACGAGTGATTGTGTTGCTTGATTAAAAAGCTGTGAAGCTTAATCAAGTGTTTGTTTTGAAGAGTGTCTTCATCAATTCTTAAGTCAAATTGGTTTATGTATCACTGCTGTGATTGAGGGGGAGTGAGTAGGAACTCAGGTTTAAGTTGTACTTAGATTGGAATTGCATTGGGTAGGTCTTAAGTGAAGGAGATAAACTGGTTGGTTTATTCCTGAATTAACATCTCTTATAGTGGATTTCCTCCCTGGCTTGGTAGCCCCCAGAGTAGGTGTTGTTGCACACTGAACTGGGTAAACAATTGACTGTGTTCTTTATTGCTTTTGTATTTACTGTCATATAGTAAGTCAGATACGGTGTCATAACATTGAACGTGACATTGAGTATCTGCAGCCAGAATTCCAATTGGCATCAGAGCAGGCACCCTGCCTGTATTACTGGGTGAGATCTAGGGATATCACTTTCTGGAACTATGGACAAAGAAGGAGTTTTTGGAAATAGACCACCCATTCTGGATGGAACTAATTATGACTACTGGAAACCTCGTATGATTGCCTTCCTAAAATCTCTGGACAAAAAGGCTTGGAGAGCTGCTGACAAAGGATGGATCCATCCCACCATAACTGAGAAAGATGGTACAATCAGTCTGAAGCCTGAGGAAGATTGGAGTAAAGAAGAAGATGAGTTAGCCCTGGGAAATTCCAAAGCTTTAAATGTCTTGTTCAATGGAATTGATAGAAACATTTTCAGATTAGTACATCAATATGAACTGGCCAAGGAAGTTTGGGCCACTCTCAAAACTACTCATGAGGGCACTTCCAAAGTAAAAATGTCAAGGCTTCAGATGTTGACTACCAAGTTTGAGAATCTAAAAATGATGGAAGATGAAACCATTCATGAGTTTCACATGAACATCTTGGAGATTGCCAACACCTCAGGAGCACTGGGAGAAAAGATGTCAGAAGAAAAACTGGTGAGGAAGATTCTCAGATCCTTGCCTAAAAGATTTGCAATGAAGGTAACTGCCATAGAGGAAGCCCAGGACATTAGCAAGTTGAAAGTGGATGAACTTATTGGGTCTCTTCAGACTTTTGAGATGGGGATCACTGATAATGGTGACAAGAAGAACAAGAGCATAGCACTTATGTCCAACACTGATGTTGAAGAAAATATTTCAGAAGCTATAGCCATGCTTGGAAGACAGTTCAACAAACTCATCAAAAGAATAGATCCAAAGTCAAGGTCTAATGTTCATAACATTCCCTCTGACATTGACAGTTCCAGCAGAAGACCAAAGTCAGAAGAGAAGGGAATTCAAGGCAGAGGAATTCAATGTCATGGTTGTGAAGGATATGGGCATATTCGAGCTGAATGTCCTACCTTTCTTAAGAAACAAAAAGGAATGACAGTTACTTGGTCTGACTGTGATTCAGAAAGTAATTCTGAAGAAGAGACTGCCAAACGAGTTACTGCTTTAACTGGTGTTTGTACCTCTGAAAGTGACATTAGTGATGAAGAGGTGACTTTTGAAGAACTGGCTGATACTTACAAGAAATTGTGTATCAGAAGTACTGAAGTCTGTGTGTAGAATGAGAAACAATCAAAACTCATCATAAAACTGAAGGCTGAAAAAAGGGCAAACCTTGAAACTATAAGTCATCTAGAAGGAGAAGTTCAATTGCTGAACTCACATGTGAATCAAATGACCAAATCTGTCAAGATGTTGACAAATGGAACAGACAAATTGGAAGAGATCCTTCAGGTTGGACAAAATGTGGGAAATAAATCTGGACTAGGATTCATGGAAGCAAAGAAATCTGGTACTGGTAAGCAAATGTCAAAACAGATGTCTCAACACAACTCTCAACATCAGGAACAGAGACATATGAAGAAAAGGTACCAAAGATGGAAATGTCATCATTGTGGGAGATATGGCCACATAAAGCCCTTCTGCTTCAGATTACATGGATACCCTAATCAGAACTCAGGCGTCAAACCTAAGTCTAAAAAGGTACCACATGCTCCTAAATGGAAGAAAAAGGCTACTGCACTGATAGCTCACACTTCCCTAAGGGTCTCTGCAAAGGAAGACTGGTACTTTGACAGTGGATGTTCCAGACACATGACTGGAATCAAGAACCTCCTCAATAATGTTATGCCTCACACCACCAGTTTTGTGACCTTTGGAGATGGTGCTAAAGGTGAAGTCAAAGGAGTTGGTAATTTGGATTGTCCTGGAGTTCCAAGTCTGAATAAAGTACTGCTGGTAAAAGGGTTGACTGCTAATCTCATTAGTATCAGTCAATTATGTGATCTAGGATTCAAGGTCAACTTCTCAAGATCTGAATGTCTAGTAATTAATGAAAAACTAGAAGTTGTAATGAGAGGAATCAGATCCAAAGATAACTGCTACTTGTGGCAGCCTGAGGACACTGATATCTCCACTATGTGTCCAATTATGAAACTGTGGCAGCATAAGCCTGGTCCCCTTCATCTAAGAAGAATGAAAAGAGCTATTTCTATGGAAGCAGTCAGAAGAACTCCAAAACTACAGGATGATAATATCTGTGATGTGGCAAATAAACTTGAAGAAGGATGTGTTGTCAGAACCATAAGTCATCTTGACAAGGATGTTGGAAATAACATGTCCAATAAATTCTGTTTCCCTGAAGAAATGAGGCTTGAAGTCTCCTCTCCTATAACTCTCCATCAAAATGGACTGGACAAACAGAAAATTATTCAAGAATCAACCAGAACTATGATTCATATCAAAAGAATGCCTTCCCAATTCTGTGCGGAAATAGTTGCTGCTGGGAAAAACTGTTCTCAAAACATCTGGTCAAAACAGATGCTCCCTGAGTACAATGTCACACAAGATGTTGTGACATTGTGTTGTGACAATCTGAATACAATCAACATTTCCTTGAAACCTATTGACTTTGAAGAGAAGAAGTCATTTAAACTGGAACATAGTTTCTCTAAGCTTCAGCTGACTGATTCTTCTACCAAGGCTCTTGTTGGAAATAAACTTGAAAATTTGAGGGACAGGTTGGGTATTCACCAACATAAGATTTTATAGCAATTAATTTTGCTTAAAACAAAGGTTGAAGGAATTAATTTTATTAAGTCCATCTTTAGTGGGTTAATCATATACTTTCACAATTCTTTCAAAATCTTTAAGAAGTTGAAAAGACTCCCTTTTACCCTCTACCTCTCTCGTCCTTGCAACCTGTTTCCTCCTCTCAATCAAAGATTTTTCTCAAACTGCTACCATTACTCAAAGTCAATCAAAATGTCTCAGACATCGTCTTCAACCATGGCAACTTCGTCATCCTCGTCATCGTCATCATCTGACCAAGATTCTAGGGCAATCACCACATGCATAGAATCTGAAGTTCTTGAGGTCACTCCTCTCAGAGAGATGGCAACTGACCCAGCCAAAGTCAAAAAGCTCAGAACCAGACATGCAGGAAGAGCTCAAGCTACAGCCTCTGGTAATTCTTCTCATCCTTCGTCTTCTGTACCTAATAGAGAAGGATCAGTTCAAGTTCACCAAGCTATTGCTAGGCTGGTTACTAGTATACTAAGTGGCAACCAATCTGTACCGGGGATTTCTGTCCCTTTAAATCAATCAGAAAGTCCAAATGTGGAAGTTTCTGAAAATTTAGATGTCACTGAGGATGTTGTGACACAAAAAGACAACATTCAGAACCCTTCAGAAAAGGCTGCTGATCCACCTATCATTGATGTGGATGAGGATTACTCAGATAATGATCTGATTGCTAATGTGAACCCTAGCATAGATAGGAGATTGATGAAAAGAAAGAGTAGTCAGAATGATAAACCTAATGCTAAGAAATCCAAGGCTGAAGGCATGGATGAGAAAAGTATTCAGACAAAAGGGAAGAAGGCCCAGGTGCATACTGCTAGACAACCAATCTCTAAGAAGAGTAAAGAACCTGAATCTTCTGATTCTGATGAGGAATCAGAATTTGAGATTGATATTGAAGAAACTCCCATCAGAAGGAAGCTCCCTTCCAGCAAAATTGCTAGAGTGCCTGAAGTGCCAACAGACAACATCTCTTTTCATCATCCTGACAATGCAAACAGATGGAAGTATGTTTGCTTAAAGAGAATAGCCTTAGAGAGAGAACTCAACAATGATGCCTTGGAGTGCAAAGACATCATGGACCTGATCAAGAATGCTGGACTAATGAAGACAGTGATAAAGTTTAACAAATGTTATGAAAATCTGGTCAAGGAGTTTGTAGTGAACTTGTCTAATGATTGTGCTGATGGAAGGTCAGCTGACTTTGAAAGTGTTTTTGTTAGAGGAAGAAAGGTCAAGTTCTCTCCATCAGAAATCAACAAGTTTCTTGGAAGAACAAATGAGGACTGTCCTGATCTAGAGGCAACTGACAATGAAGTTTGTCTAACCATCACAGTCAGGCAAGTAAAGTGCTGGCCCTTAAAAGGCAAGCTGAATGCTAGTAAACTCAGCATGAAATTTGCCATCTTGCATAAAATAGGTGCAGCCAACTGGGTGCCTACAAATCATAAATCAACTATCTCCACAGGATTGGGGAGATTTATCTATGCTGTGGGAACCAAGACTGCTTTTGACTATGGGAGGTACATCTTTGAACAAACTTTAAAGCATGCTGGCAGTTATGCTGTCAAAGGACCAATTGCCTTTCCCTCCCTCCTTTGTGGAATCATCCTTGCACAATATCCTGATATCCTTGTGGCAAGAGATACAGTCTGCAAAAGAGCTCCTGCCCTTGGCCTGCACTACAAACTGTTTCAGGGATCTCATGCTCCAGACATTGTCATAACATCAGCTGAGACATCGTCTGTGAAGACCCAGTCCAAGACATCAGATGTCATAGCTGTTTTAAAAGAAACTTGCAAAGAGCTGGATGCTAGAAAAAGGACCCTAGAAATTCTAATTGCCAGGCTAGAAAAGGAGGAAGCTGAAGAAAACAGAAGGGAAGAAGGTGTAGAAGCTGAAGGTCATCTCAGAACTTGCTCCTGAGTCTGATGACAGTGCTTGAAGGTTGATTGCTGTTTGGTTGGTGTTGATATCTGGTGGAGTTTGGAAGTGTATTTAGTTGTTTTCTGCTGCTGCTCTTATTATTATTTGTTTTGGATAACTGTATAATTTTATGAACATGTAACTTTGGCCCTTTTGTGGCTAAAGAGGGGGAGAATATTTTGGTACTTACTTAATTAGTACTTGACATTCTATTTTTCTGCTGTCACTTATTTCTGCTGCTATCTATCTCTGATTGCTTAGGGTCTTTAGCCAAAAATCTGCCAAAGGGGGAGTTTGTAGGTGTTTAGGTATTGGCTTGCATTTTTGGTAAATCCCAAGTGTATGTGTGAATGTCATGACTGATGTCATAACATTCTAGTTCAGTTTGTACTGACTCATTAGGTACCTTTGCAGAAAAATATTGTAATTCAAGTACTGATGTTTATAAGTGTGTATCTGAGCATTTTGCAAAATGATCACATTTTGCTAAATCAGTAGACAGGTTTTCTCAGATGTCATAACAGATGTTATGACATCCTGTTCTGAACTAACAGGTTTGCAGGTTGGATAAGTCTGAGTTTTTTCAGGAAAATAACTCAGTCTTTCCTGAACAGAATCCTGCGTTTTCTGAGGGGTAACCTAGCTCAACCCTAACCTGGTTAATAAAGCCCTGTGACCTGGTCTTTAGGTCAAACGGAATTAACCCTAGGTTTTTGTGGAAACCCTAACTGAAGTTGCAGCTGCTATATATTCAACAGAGCTGCTGTTTTTCAAGGCATCCCTTTTATTGATCAGAAGATCATTTGTAATCTGTATAGATTTGATTATTGTACTCCAAGCAATTATCATTGTGATAAGTGCCTTGGAATAGGTTTCTAATTGTAAGGGCTGTGTAGCACTCAAAGCTTTGAAGCAAGAGTGTTTGAATGTTCCTTGACTAAAGCTGTGAAGCAGAGTCAAGTTAGTTGTGTGCATCACTCAAAGCTGTGAAGCACGAGTGATTGTGTTGCTTGATTAAAAAGCTGTGAAGCTTAATCAAGTGTTTGTTTTGAAGAGTGTCTTCATCAATTCTTAAGTCAAATTGGTTTATGTATCACTGCTGTGATTGAGGGGGAGTGAGTAGGAACTCAGGTTTAAGTTGTACTTAGATTGGAATTGCATTGGGTAGGTCTTAAGTGAAGGAGATAAACTGGTTGGTTTATTCCTGAATTAACATCTCTTATAGTGGATTTCCTCCCTGGCTTGGTAGCCCCCAGAGTAGGTGTTGTTGCACACTGAACTGGGTAAACAATTGACTGTGTTCTTTATTGCTTTTGTATTTACTGTCATATAGTAAGTCAGATACGGTGTCATAACATTGAACGTGACATTGAGTATCTGCAGCCAGAATTCCAAACACTCTGAAGCGCTACCATAAGCAAAGAAGACTCTGAAGCGTTATTAAGTATTCAAGACAGAATTAATTGCTAACGGCTTTATTCAAACAAGATCTTCTCAAGAAGGAAAGTGCGTTATTATCATTAAAAGTGCTTTATGGATAACGTATCTTTGCCTTGGCTATATAAACAAGTTTGTATGGGAAAAGTCACACGCATACACTCACAATTTGCCAAGCCATCAAAACCACGCTTACTCAAACGCTTTAGCAACTCAGTTTTATTCCAAGCTTAAATTGTGTACTATCACAGTTGTGATATATTGTTTTATTAGAAAACGTTAAACACATTCTTGTTCAAATTATCTGTAAGAGATTTCCTTGAGATAAACCGGTTTGTGGTTATACTCAAGAAGGCTTTAACAGTTGTTAAAGTAGCTATTGTAATCCTTTAAATATAGTGGATTAAGACCTCGTTGGAGAGAGGCGAAATCACCTTGACGGGTGGACTGGAGTAGTTTGAGATCAAACGAACCAGGATAAAAATACAGTGTTGTCTAAGCAGTTGTTTTAAGTTTTACAATTCAACCCCCCTTCTTGTGTTTTTCACATCTTCAGTTGGCATCAGAGCGCCTGGTTCTGAGCTTATAACACTTAATTGTGTCAGTACAAGATCCAGCGTCAGAAAAACACAATGGCAGGACAAAATCAAAACATCAGCAATGACAACAATGAAGAAAGAGACAGATTCAGTGGCAAACCTCCAGTCTTTGATGGAGAGAACTTTGACTATTGGAAAGACAGAATTGAGAGTTTCTTTCTGGCCCATGATGCTGATCTGTGGGACATGGTGTCTGATGGATACACGCACCCAGTGGATGGAAGTGGTCAGAAGATTGACAGGAAAACAATGTCTGATCAGCAAAAGCGTGAGTTCAGAAATCATCACAAATCCAGAACAATTCTTCTCAGCTCCATCTCTTATTCAGAATATGAGAAGATATCAAACAGAGACACTGCAAAGAATATGTTTGACTCTCTGAGAATGACGCATGAAGGCAACATTCAAGTCAAAGAAACCAAAGCCCTTGCACTCATTCATAAGTATGAGGCATTCAAGATGGAAGAGAGTGAATCAATAGAAACTATGTTTTCAAGATTTCAAATTCTTGTTACTGGTCTAAAAGTTCTTGACAAAGGGTATTCTACTGCTGATCACGTTAAGAAGATCATCAGAAGCTTGCCAAAACAATGGAGGCCAATGGTCACAGCGCTTAAGCTAGCCAAGGATCTCAACAAAATCTCTCTGGAGGAACTTGTTAGCTCCCTCAGAAGTCACGAGATAGAGCTAGAAGCAGATGAACCTCAAAAGCAAGGTAAGCCATTAGCTTTAAAATCTAACAGAAAATCTGACTCCAAAGTTTTGCAGGCTGTGGAAGAAACCTCTGATGGGTCCTCATCAAAAGAAGATGAACTATCTCTCCTCTCCAGAAGGGTGAACCAATTGTGGAAGCAGAGGCAAAGGAAGTTCAGGAATCCCAGAAGATCATAAAATCAGAATGAATCTTTCTCCAGATACAAAAGGTCAGAATCCTCCTCTGGACACAGAAGATCTGAAGGTTCTTCAGGAAACAGAAAGCCAAACAACAAAGACATCATCTGCTATGAATGTAACGAGCAAGGGCACTACAAAAGTGATTGCCCAAAGCTTCAGAAGGAAAAGCCCAAAAAGAAGTTTGGAAAGGAAAAGAAGAAAAGTCTCATGGCTACATGGGACGATTCTGACACATCTGAAGCTGACTCAGAATCAGATGATGAAAGAGCAAACATAGCTCTCATGGCAAACATAACAGAAGACAGTGAAGCTTCCGAGTCA
Source organism: Vicia faba (assembly GCA_948472305.1). Lineage (NCBI taxonomy): Eukaryota > Viridiplantae > Streptophyta > Magnoliopsida > Fabales > Fabaceae > Vicia > Vicia faba. The sequence continues at coordinate 650,612,858 of OX451735.1, read as the reverse complement.
GAATCTGAATCAGATACAGAAGAGGTATTCCCTGACTTTACTATAAACTTTACTAAGGCTGAACTAGCTGAAAGCCTTAATGAAATTCTGGAAAGATATCAGCAGATCAGAGTCAAATTTAGAAACCTGAAAAGGAATCTTGCTTCTGACTCTGATAAGAGTGAGAGTCTCAAATTGGAGAATTCTGAGTTAAAAGATAAAATTTCAAAATTAGAAAACCAATTGCAAAACTCTCAGAAGGAAACAATCCCTGAAACTCCCAGCAATGCTGATGAGATCATCAAGGAGTATGATCACAGCTTTCAGAAGTTTCTAGCTAAAAACATAGACAGGAGCAAAATGGCTTCAATGATCTATGGAGTTAGCAGAAATGGCAGAAAAGGGATAGGATATCAAGGTAAGGTACCTACACCAAAAAATGCCATGGATTTAGTTATAAAACGTACTCCACTTGATTCACACTTTATATATGGGCACACACATGACATAAAATATACAAGTAGTGATTACTCTGTCAAACCAAAATTCAACCAGAGTTTTGGTAAAACTAACAAATCAGGACCCAAGAAAATATGGGTACCTAAGGATAAAATAATACATGTGGCAAATATCTTTAGCAGCAAAGCAAAAACACCAATCATGGTACCTGGACTCTGGCTGCTCACGACACATGACAGGAAGAAGGCATATGTTCCAAAGCCTAGAACTTAAGCCTGGAGGCCACGTAGGTTTTGGAGGCAAGCAGAGAGGAAAGATCATTGGCTTTGGAACAATAGGTAATGGAAATCTTCCCTCTATAAGTAATTTTTTACTAGTTGATGGATTAATGCATAATCTGTTATCCATAAGTCAATTAAGTGATAACGGTTATGATATAATATTCAATCAAAATTCATGCAAAGCTGTTAGTCAGAAAGATGGGACTATCCTATTTAATGGAAAGAGGAAAAACAACATTTATAAAATAAAACTTTCTGAACTAAAAAGTCAGAATGTAAAATGTCTATTGTCTGTTAACAACGAGCAATGGATCTGGCACAGAAGATTGGGACATGTTAGTATGACAAGAATATCTCAGATTAACAAACTCAATCTGATCAGAGGACTTCCTAACCTGAAGTTCAATTCAGATGCTCTGTGTGAAGCATGTCAGAAAGGCAAGTTTGCAAAACCAACTTTCAAATCCAAAAACGTTGTTTCCACCTCCAAGCCATTAGAACTTCTGCACATTGACTTATTTGGACCAGTTAAAACTGCTTCAGTCAGTGGCAAGAAGTATGGGTTAGTAATCGTAGATGACTATAGCAGATGGACATGGGTAAAGTTCTTAAGGCACAAGGACGAGTCACACTCTGTGTTTGTTACCTTCTACAACCAAGTTCAGAATGAAAAGGATCTTAGAATCGTCAAATTCAGAAGTGATCATGGTGGAGAATTTGAAAACAAAGATTTTGAGTCATTCTTTAATGACAAAGGAATTCTGCATGATTTCTCTTATCCTAGAACTCCCCAGCAAAATGGAGTTGTAGAACGAAAGAACAGAATAATGCAAGAAATGGCCAGAACCATGATTAACGAGACTAACGTTGCTAAGATCTTCTGGGTAGAGGCAATAAACACAACGTGTTACATTCAGAATAGAATCTCCATAAGACCTATTCTGGAAAAGACTCCATATGAATTGTGGAAGAACAGAAAGCCCAACATTTCCTACTTTCACCCATTTGGATGTACATGTTTTATTCTGAATACAAAAAATTATTTGAACAAGTTTGACTCTAAAGCACAAAAGTGTATTATGTTAGGATATTCTGAACGCTCAAGAGGGTACAGAGTATACAATACAGAAACACAAATTGTGGAAGAGTCAATCAGTGTTCGTTTTGATGATAAGCTTGACTCTCAAAAGTCAAAGCAGAATGAATTCCTTGCAGGTATGGAAGTTGAACTCACAGGTACTAAAGACAAGTCATCAGAATCTCTCAACAGAGACACTCCCTCAACATCAGAAAGAGTCACTGCAAGCAATCCAGCACCTTCTGTTGATCAACTTCAGAAAAGACTATCCAGAAGCAGCATGGATCACCCAGAAGAAACAATCTTAGGAAGAAAGGAAGATCCAATCAGAACAAGATCTAGCTTCAGAAACTCTGAAGAATCCCTCATGGGACTGGTTTCTCTAATTGAACCAACAACAATTGATGAAGCACTTCTGGACAATGATTGGATTCTAGCAATGCAAGAGGAGCTAAATCAATTCACAAGAAATGACGTATGGGATCTAGTTCCTAAACCAAAAGGATTCAACGTCATTGGAACAAAATGGGTGTTCAGAAACAAACTGAACGAACAAGGTGAAGTCATCATAAACAAAGCACGACTGGTAGCACAAGGTTATAGTCAGCAAGAGGGAATAGACTATACAGAAACCTTTGCTCCAGTCGCCAGGTTAGAATCTATCAGACTCTTAATCTCATTTGTTGTTAATAAAGGCATCACTCTGTATCAGATGGATGTTAAGAGTGCATTCTTAAATGGCTATATAGAAGAAGAGGTATATGTGCACCAACCCCCTGGTTTTGAAAGTTCCAAAAATCCATAATATGTTTTCAAACTAAAGAAGTCACTCTATGGTCTGAAACAAGCTCCCAGAGCTTGGTATGAAAGACTAAGTAACTTCCTGTTAGAAAAGGAATTCACCAGAGGGAAAGTGGACACAACCTTGTTCTGTAAGACAGTTAAGAATGACATTTTAGTATGTCAGATTTATGTTGATGACATCATATTTGGATCCACTAAACCCTCTCTGGGAAGAAAGTTTGCTAAATGTATGCAGGCAGAATTTGAGATGAGCCTAATGGGGGAACTAAAATTCTTTCTGGGCATTCAAATTAATCAAACCCCAAAAGGAACTTACATTCATCAGAGTAAATATGTCAGAGAACTTCTGAAGAAATTTGATCTCTCAGAATGTAAGCCATCAAAGATTCCAATGCATCCCACGTGCATTCTGGAAAGAGAAGAGGTAAGTAAAAAGGTAGAACAGAAGGTCTACAGAGGTATGATTGGTTCTCTTCTATATCTGACGCCTTCAAGGCCTGACATTTTATTCAGTGTTTGCATTTGTGCTAGATTCCAATCAGATCCTAGAGAATCTCACTTAACAGCAGTTAAGCGAATTTTCAAGTATCTGAAAGGTACTACTAATATGGGTTTGTTTTATAGAAAATCAAGTAATTACAGCTTAATAGGATACTGTGATACTGATTTCGCTGGAGACAGAGTAGAACGTAAAAGCACTTCTGGAAGCTGCCAATTTCTAGGAGAAAATCTAATCTCATGGTCCAGCAAAAGACAATCCACAATAGCTCTATCAACAGCAGAAGCTGAATACATAGCAGCAGCTGGATGCAGCACACAAATGCTCTGGATGAAAAGTTAACTTGAAGACTTCCAGATATTTGAGAGTAACATTCCTATCCTCTGTGACAATACTTCTGCTATTTGTCTAAGTAAAAATCCTATTTTGCATTCTAGGGCTAAGCATATAGAAATAAAACATCATTTTATTAGGGACTATATTCAGAAAGGGATTCTAAATTTAAAATTTATTAACACTGACCATCAATGGGCTGATATTTTTACAAAACCTCTTTCTGAAGATAGGTTCAACTTCATTCTAAAACATCTCAGCATGAAGCTCTGCCCAGAATAAAACTATTTTGATTCCATATCTTAACCTTCAGAACTTTGTTTATTTTTTTGTGAACTACTGATCAATCCTTCTTTAGATCTTTAGAAGCACAGATTGTATCAGAATCTATCCATGAAGATCTGAGCGCTTCATTTTAAGGATAGAAATGTGCAATTCACTCAAGCAAACAAGTGTCATCCAGTCATCAACTACTTTCTGAGGCTGAACACGCGTTCACGTTTCTGAAAGGACAAAAGCGCTGATTGGTTACATTGAGAAACATGTCATGGGTAACCGTTCCAATATCTTTTCTGAATCCCCCAAAATCAGCTATCATTAAATGCTCATAATCATTACATTTAATTTCTCTCTCTTGCCGTTTATGTTTTCAAAATTGTTTAGAAATCTATTTAAACACATTTCTCACCATTTACACTCTTTTACCTTCACTTTCATTTTCTCTCAATCTCACTGATTTCAGTTTGCATACTTTCTCAAAAACCCTTTCAATTTCTTCAAAACCTTCGTGTGAACATGGCTTCCTCAAGCATCCCCACTTCCAGTTCTCAGAAAACAGGTTCCTCTGAACAATACGAAGAACCCTACAAAACGCTTCTCACACCAATCAAAAATCTAGAAGTTCTGTCAGAATTGATCGTGGATTTCAATAGTCTTCAAGAGAATGGGTTTAATCTCTCTGAAGAGGTTAAGGCTCAAGGCTGGGAAAGATACTTTGACAGACTGGTGGGTCCAACATTCCCAATTCTGGTAAAGGAATTTTGGATTCATGCTTCTTCTTCCAACCATCAAGTTACTTCATACATTATAGGGAAGAAGATAGTTATTACTGAGGACCTCATTGCAAGATTAATAGGCTACAGTGGTGGTGGTGTTCGTTGCATTGACATGGCTGAAAGATACGCCGATGTTGCCCTAATTGCTAGAGAAATCTTCACTCTAGGGCTTCCCTCCAGCAAGATAAGGGATTTAAAAGACCATCATAGAATATGGGCCAAGATCATTCTGAGATGCATAAATCACAGGAAGCCTACCATCTCTCCTGATTACATCAATATTGATCAGCAATTTCTGATCTACTTCATCTCCCAGATGGTTAAGGTAAATCTGGCTCATCTGCTGTTTAACCATCTAAGGACAAGTGTTAAAGAAACCAGAGAAGAGGAGCGCACAAAAAGGGACTGGATACCCCTAGGAAGACTTATATCAGATATTCTAACAGAGAATAAGCTGATTGATCATCTTACAGAGGCTCAGGAAATCAGCTCTTTGGAAGCTACTGTTGGCAAACAGCTGAATGCAAAGAATCTGAAGAAAATGAAGTTGATTGAGAACATTAAGAAGGAACCCAGCATCACTCCTTTTGCAGCAATCTCCAGCAGAAGAGTCCCTCTGGATAACTTTCCTCTGTTCTCAGAGATTGATTCTAAACCAGATATAATAGTCAGATATCTGGATGCTTGCAAAGCGGATGGTACAACACCAAATCTGAACATTCAAGATCTGCAGCAGAAGGCTCCAGAAGTTGTGCTAAAGAAGACCAAGAAAAGGAAAGTTGTAGCAGAAGGATCATCCCAGCAGACTCCTAAAAAGAGAGGTAATCCTTCTTCTGTAACTGTTTTAGATTCAATTTCTGTATCAACATATATACCAATTCCCACTCAATCTGAAAACCCCACACCATAAACTTTTGATGACTTTGACATTGACTTTGACCCCTCTGAATCATTAACTCTTAGAAGATCTCGCTCCCAACCTCAAAATCCAAATATTGAAGCAACCCAACAAGAACTTGCAAAAGTTTTGTCTGATATAGACCAACACACTTCTGCTCCCATGCCAGAAAATCCAAACCCTAAAACCACCACAGAAGCACAACAAAAAATTCCCCTCTCACCACAACCAGAAATTCCCCTCTCTCCACTACCAGAAATACCACTACCTTCATCTCCTCAACCAGAAATTCATCCACCTTCTCCTCAACCTGAACTATCTCACCCAGAAGTTTAAACTTCTGAGGCTCAACCTTCTGAATCCCCTGAACCAGAACATCATAACGATCAATCAAACCAAACTGTTGATTCTGATACCATTCCCATTCCTGGAATCACAGAACCTCTGGCCATTCGTATGCCCCTTAGTACCATTGTGAATATTCCCCAACTTCCCTCTTCACCAGAATTAACTCCACCAAACTCCCCATCAAGTCCAATCATAATTCCTGACTCTCCCACTCCCTCACTAAAGAACAATCCAGAAGACAGCATCAAGACTGTCATTGACTTAACAGTTTTTGAACGTCTTACTGCCATAACCCACAAAACAGCTATCCCAAAACCAAAACATCCAGATGTTGGTACCAGCTTATTGACATTTGAAACAGAAGTATAGAAGTGGATCACTTCTCTGAAACAAGCTAGTCTTGAGCTGGTTGATCCTGCTGCATCAGACTACCTTTGGACAAAGTTCAGAAGATGGGTATGCTCTGAAACTTATAAGTTGCAAGAACAGATCTACGGACAAGCTCAACCGAACTTCAGCAATCTGCTGAAATAAATTGAAGGTCCAGTTCTGAGCAAGCTGCTTAAGGAAGAAGTTCTCCCTCTGGACAATGCTCCCTGGTCTGAACATCGTCCAGCATCCAAAGTTCAACCTGATACTCAAGAGCAGATGGTTCCTGCTGAAGAACTGGGTCAAGAAGAAGATATTGCAGAAAGCTCTGAGAAGCATCCTGTTTCTGAAGATCCTCAAGCTTCCTCCCTTGACAGACAGACTCTAGAAGACCTGAAAAGATCTGATATGTTGATGAATGAAAGAATGGATAAACAGGACAACAAAATTGATGAAATCAAGAGCATGTTAACCCAGCAAAAGGAAACCAACACCCAGATCAAGAGCATGTTGGAGGCTTTGTTCACACGTCTTCCTCCTCCCTCTTAGAATTTCCTTGTTTTTATAACTTGTTTATCTATAATATTTTTACATTATTCTGAACTTATCATTGCTTCTGGTTTTCAATATAAATGCATTTTGGCTCTGATTATTTGTTCTTTTTGATAACTGACAAAAAGGGGGAGAAAGAATGATATTTTTCAATAACGGATTACTAAGACATAAGTCTCAAACATTCTGATCTATTTAAATTTTCTCTCTTCTGAAAAGCTTACAGGTACAAAACTCTGATGAAAGATACCGTAAAAGTTCTGATGCTCAAAGACTCATGGAATTAAAGGGAAGTAAACAACTCAGGGGGAGTTTTCTCTTCTTAATTCTATACTTTTTATTCTTTATTTTTAATTGGAAAAAAAATCTGGTTTTTGTCATCATCAAAAAGGGGGAGATTGTTAGAACATAGTTTGATTCTACAACCCTTGATTAGAGTTTTGATGATAACAAAATACAAAGAATAAATAAATTGTAAGATTTATATATAAGACAAATATGCTTCTTAAAATTATGTTTTGTATATACAGAAGTTCTGATGGAATCAGCATCAGAAGGTCAGTAATATGTCAACATCAGAAGATCAGTAACATGTGCTACACGCTGAAACTACCAGATCATACGCTGAAGCTTGATGACCAGAATCTGCGCATAAACATATACACTCTGACTCTGATCAAAGATCTCTACCAAGTCATCAGCACTCTGAAGCGTTATCATAAGTTAAAGCAAAGAACACTCTGAAGCGCTACCATAAGCAAAGAAGACTCTGAAGCGTTATTAAGTATTCAAGACAGAATTAAATGCTAACGACTTTATTCAGACAAGATCTTCTCAAGAAGGAAAGTGCGTTATTATCATTAAAAGTGCTTTATGGACAACGTATCTTTGCCTTGGCTATATAAACAAGTCTGTATGAGAAAAGTCACACGCATACACTCACAATTTGCCAAGCCATCAAAACCACGCTTACTCAAACGCTTTAGCAACTCAGTTTTATTCCAAGCTTAAATTGTGTACTATCACAGTTGTGATATATTGTTTTATTAGAAAACGTTAAACACATTCTTGTTCAAATTATCTGTAAGAGATTTCCTTGAGATAAACCGGTTTGTGGTTATACTCAAGAAGGATTTAACAGTTGTTAAAGTAGCTATTGTAATCCTTTGAATATAGTGGATTAAGACCTTGTTAGAGAGAGGCGAAATCACCTTGACGGGTGGACTGGAGTAGTTTGAGATCAAATGAACCAGGATAAAAATACAGTGTTGTCTAAGCAGTTGTTTTAAGTTTTACAATTCAACCCCCCTTCTTGTGTTTTTCACATCTTCATCATTTCCCATTAGTATATAGCTTAGTGCCCTATACTTTATCTTTCGCTCTGTCAAAATCACTGGATTCTGTAAATAATCTACTATAGGCTTTCTCCAATCTTGTTCTGTTAGATTGTCTATGAACGAAATCTAAAAGTTTTCGTGATCAGTGTATCCCAACGTCGTGGTTTCCAAATCTATTGGAGACAACTTTGTGGATGCTACTCTTCCTCTAACTTTGATTGCTTGTAGTTTTTCTTTCGAAACTTTATACCCGGAAGCGATTTGTGCTAAATCATTAGCCACTTGATTTTCCAATCTGGGTATATGTCGAATGTTAACCACTTCGAAATTCTTCAACAAACGCCTGGCTATTACGAAATACATGATAAGATTTTCTCTTATGCATTTGTATTCTTTCGTAACCTGTTTTAGGACTAACTCTGATTCTCCCATTATTTCGACTCGAGTTGCCCCCAATTCCAACAAGATTTCAAGGCCTACGATTAAAGCTTCGTATTCAGCCTCATTATTTGAACAATCTCCTTCGATCTTGTACTTAAATGTTGTTGGAATTTTGTTTGGAGAAATAATGAGAACCCCTACTCCAATTTCGTCTTTATGACTAGAACCGTCGAAGTATAACTTCCAAGGTTCAATCTCCAAATAATTTATTGATTCTTTTGTTATTGAGTGGTCAACTATAAAGTCTGCTACCACTTGACCTTTCACAGCCTTGAGAGGCATAAAGGTTAATGAATACTCAGTTAATGCAAGTGCCCATTTGCCAATTCTGCTGTGCAAAATGGGTTTCGACAACATATATTTGAAAACATCAAAATGAGACGAAACGTAAACATTAACTAGTTTAATATATTTCTTGAGTTTTGTACATGAAAAGTAAAGACATAAACACAGTTTTTCAAATTCGTTATATCTAGTTTCTGCATCATTTAAAACTCTACTGAGGTAGTAGATGGGTCTTTCGACACCATTCTTATCCTCTTGAGCTAACATGCTCCCTAAGGTTTTATCAGATGCAGCTATGTACAATCTCATGCTTCTATTTCTACAAGGAGGTACCGGAATCGGTGGCTTGATGAGGTACTCTTTGATTTTGTCGAAGGCCTCTTGTTGTTCTTGTCCCCATTCAAATCCTCCTTTGCCGAGTCGAAGTAGTGGTGAGAAGGCTTGCGTTTTCCCACTGAGGTTGGATATAAATCTCCTTAGGAAATTTATCTTCCCTTGTAGAGACTGTAACTCCTTCTTGTTGGTTGGCGCTTTGGCTTCCAAAATAGCTTTGGTCTTGTTTTGGTTTATCTTGATTCCCTTTTTATGGACCACAAATCCTAAGAAGTCCCCTGCTTTGACACCAAAAGCGCACTTCAGAGGATTCATTTTCAGACCATAGCGCCTCATCCTCTCAAAGGATTGTCGAAGATGGTCCATGTGAGCATGCCCTAAAACAGATTTGACAACAATATCATCAATGTAAATCTGCATAAAAGTCTCAATGAAATCATGGAAGATAGAATTCATTGCTCTTTGATATGTTGCCCCTGCATTTTTTAGGCTAAAAGGCATCACTACCCATTCGTAAGTGCCTAAGGCCCCAGGGCAACGGAATGTTGTTTTCGACACATCCTCTTCAGCAATAAAAATTTGATTATATCCAGAGTATCTGTCAAGCATACTCATGTACTCGAAACCAGCGGAAGAATCGATAAGCATTTCCGCCACAAGCATTGGATATTTATCTTTGGGTGTTGCAGCATTCAGATCTCTGAAATCAATGCACACCCTTAAAGTATCATTTTTCTTTATAACAGGTACAATATTTGCAATCCATTCAACATACCTGGTCGTTCGGATGAACTTGCATTTCAGCAGTCTTTCGACTTCCGTTTTGATTTTCGACAGAATCTCCGGTGCAAAGCACCTTGGAGTTTGCTTGACAGGCTTATTTCCCGGTTTTGTTGGCAATTGAAGTTCCACCAAGCTTCTGTCGAGACCAGGCATTTCGTCATAATCCCATGCAAAGCAATCTTTGAACTCTTTTAACAATTGGATCATTTCAACCCTGAGCCCTGGATCTATCTTTGTGCTGATATACGTTGGCCTTTTTAGAGGACCTTCGCCTAGATTCACTTCTTCTAATGGGTCTTGTGCTAGCATTCTAACACTGTCCGCCAGCGGATCCTTTTCGAAACCTAGAGGTTCATCATCATAGATGGCGTCTAACCTCTGATTTCGCACTTCTTTCTCTTCCAAGTTAGTAGGTTCTGGGTCGAAATCTTTCCCAGGGCCTTCTTGGGAAGATACCTGTTCATTGGCTTCAAGAGCCATGTACTTAACTTCAGCCTCTAAGGCCGCTATTATTCTATTTTCGGCTACATATGCCAAAATCATTTGTAGAGCTTGTGACTCAGTCATCATCACCAAACTCGCTTCCCCAGCCTGTTGGCCGTATATCATCAACTCCTCCATATTCGATGTTTGACAAATCCTCTCTATCCCACTGAAAGCCATAGTCAGAGTGTAGGTAAAGAGAGCAGAAAGCATTGGGTGCTGGAGTTAGATCGAATTCAGGAGGGCTGCATGGCCCTATATGAGCCAAATTTCTGTCGAAGTTATTATTTCCGATGTTGTTAACTTCGCCCAGGTAGTAACTTTGATCCGCCTCGATGTTTTCTGCGATACCATCGGAACGCCATATCATAATCCTCTGATGCATTGAAGATGGCACTGCACCTAAGCAATGTATCAACTCTCGACCCAAGAGCAGATTATAATTTGGTTTCGCTGAAATCACCATAAACATGGTAGGTCGAAGAATTGAGCCCACCTTGAGACCGAGTTGTATAACTCCCATGGTGGTTCCAATACCCCCTTCATAGTTTGAAAGGACCATGTTGTGGGGCTTGATATCAGCATCCCTTTTTCCTAGTTTTCCCAGCATGGATTGTGGAATTATGTTTATGGTTGCCCCACAATCAACCAGGATCTTATTTATAGTCACTTCCCCTATCCTTGCTCTGATAAATAGGGTCTTGAGGTGATTTTTTATCGCCTCAGTTGGTGGCTCGAAGAAAGCATTATGCTCCTCCATGCATCCACTATTCATTACATAGTAACACATTGGCCTATGTCTGGCCATTTCCTGTTCGACCATCAAGTCAGTTTCTTCAACTTCAACCTGACGGTTGTATTCCCTAGGAAGCACCGATATCACGTTTACCATGATGTCCAAAGTATCATCAGAGTCGGAGTCTCCTTCATTATTCGACCCACATTGTTATGGCCACACCTGAGGTTTCCTCTCCAGAGGTTTTCTTTGCTTTCCTTTTCTTTGCACGTTGGTGCTAGATTCTGGGTGAGGCTCTGTTGTAGCCTCTTTCTCGGCCTTTTGCCGTCTTTGTAATCTTTGCCATTGTGAACGAGACATGGGATTCTTCCCTTTGTAATTGCTCGATACGTGAGTCATTTTATTTGATGTAGTGGCATGGTACACTTTTCTGTAATCCAAAGAAGAGCCCCTTGGCACGTCGAACGTTCGCCACTTTTCTTCATTGGGCCTTTTTCTGCCCATAGTGTTAAGCCAAGTACCTACAGATACATTAGTTGGAGGCCGATAAGTTGGTGGCCTCCTTACCTGGTTCATGGGTCCTCTTTGATGTCCCCTCCTGGGATCGTATCTATCTTCTAGATCCGTTTTTGGTTGAACATTCATCCCATTTTTCCTTCACTACTCTCATACCTTGTATGTGTTTCGCAGCTTTCTTGTCGAAGATAGAACTGCATATGGGACACAACATTACTTCAGACTTTTTCTTCTGGCATCGATGTAAAAACTCTGCCAGATCCTCATTTTCTTTAGGAAATGTTGTTTTGTTCACTTCCTCCTGTCGAATGGCCTCTTCTGAAGCCTTGGCTTCAGATACTTCGACCATGTTCACCTCCATGTTGATTTTGGCAACGAGGTTCAGTTTCTGCATCTTGGCCTCCAAGTTATCTGTCAAACCTTTAACGGCAGCCAAGTAAGAACCTGTAGTGGTTCTGTTGTTAGAGCTTTCAGCAACTCCTTTGTTTGTGTTTGGGCCTTCAGTAACCCTTTTGCTTGAGTCTTCAGTAGCCCCTTTGTTCAGTTTCAGGCCTTCAGTGGCCTTCCTTACCCCTTCGATAGTTTTCCTGGATATGTTTCCAGTAAAACTTCCAAATACGGGTTTGTTAACGAAGTCCTCAGAAACTTCAACCATATGGATGCCCACTGGTTCAGCATAATGTGCATCCCCTTGTAGCGGGTTCGCATCAATTTTCATTGTCGGCTTATCAGCAAACTTAAGCCTTTCTTCTTTGAGTGCTCCTTGAACAAGATCCCTGAAAAGAAAACATTGTGAGGTTTTATGGCCCAGAAAATTGTGATATTTACAAAAACCTCTTTTCTTCCTTTGTTCTAAAGGAGGCCTTTTTGCCCCTGGGGGCACTATCATTTGGCCATCTTTGACTAGTAAATCAAATATTTCATCACATTTAGTGATGTCAAAACTATATGTTTTCTTAGGGAATTTATCACTGTTCCTTTCAGACTCTACAGGATTTTTTCCATTTGAGGTCACTAGTAATTTACAAGAGTATGGCGGCCCTTGTTTTAATTCTGCTAAATCTATCTCGCCTTCTTTGACATCTATAGGATCACTAGATGTCTCTGGATCGTCATCATCCATTTCGACATAGGCTACTCTTTCTCTTCGATGAGTTTTGGTCGCCTTAGCCTTTTCAGCTTTAAGGCGCTCTACTTGTCGAACTCTATCGGCCAACTGGGCCATGTCTCTCAAGTATTGCGTATCTAACTTTTTCCTAATGGAATAATCCAAGCCCCCTGCTGCCATTTCGATCAATTCATGTTCAGGAACTTGGGTAAAGCATCTGGCTTTAAGCAGTCGAAACCTATTTAGATACTCATCTATTGGCTCAGTGAATATCCTCTTCACACTAGCCAGTTCCTTTAGGCTTATTTTGGTCTGTCCCATATAAAATTGTTCATGAAACAACCTTTCCAATTGATTCCAATTATGGATCGAATTGTCTGGGAGGGTAGTGAACCAAGTAAAAGCGTTTTTTGTTAGAGAACTTGGGAAGTATTTATTCCTAAGGTTTTCGTTGTTCGCTATTTCCCCGGCTTCTATCAAATATCTCGCCACGTGTTTGACAGTAGATTCTGTCGTATCCCCTGAGAATTTGGTAAACTTGGGGACTTTTCCCCTAGGGGGTAAGTCTGTTTGCAGAATATATTCTGACAATGGGGATGTGAAGTTTGGTCTGTGAAAACCAACGTTCATCCCATTCTGTATCATAATCTTTTCGATCATGGCAGTCAGATTATTATTTGTTCCATAATTCTGGTGTCGAACTTGTTGTATCAATTCATCAGCATTTTGGTTCTTATTCACCATAATCACTCCTTGATCGACTTCTCTAGGGATTGGTAGGGGATTTCGAGGTATTTTGACCCTAGGTTGTTCTATTCCTACTCTAGGGATCTGTGGATTTTGATTAACAGTTAAATCTTCTTCCACGATTACCCCTTAGTTTACTCTTATTGGTATTCTTTGGGGTTGTCGAATAGTTTGGGGTACCCCAAAGAATTCAGCCATGCGCGTCACTTGCGCTGCCATTTGTTGATTCAACTGGGTAGTATTTTGAATTAGGGGGTTCAGCATTGTACTTAAAGTTTGTGTCAACATTTGCACCATATCATGGTTGCTTTCGTCCATCTGTTGCCTCAAAATTGTTGTAGAAGCATTTGTGAGGCTTGGTATTGCATGTGATGGTTCTCCTAAAATCTGGTTTCTACCCAAATTTGCCATACTAGCACCAGATCCCTGTAATGGTGATGATGCCCTCACCAAAGGTTCTGAAAAAGTAGACGCAACATTCATAAGGCTAACCATTTCAGTGGTCGGCATGCCATATGGTTGTTCTCAACCCATCCAGGCTGTCGAGAATCCTGGGGGAATGTATGGTCGAGATCCTGGATTTTCCCTTGGTGGGGGTGTTCCTAAAGGACCTCTAGGACCCACATACGAAAGTAAGGGTCCTGTTTGATTCGTGGTTAATGTTGGTACTGAACCAACAGTAGTTGAGATATTTTCTCCAACGGTAGTCATAACCGTTGTTCCAGTAGTATTTGGTGGAGGTATTTCTCCATGATTTGGCTCATTAGCCATTATACTCTCGCTATTTCTCTTCCTAACAGTACACTCGTTGGTTATTCTACCACTTCTTAATAACATGCAACGCTGTATACTTATAAAAGGAAAGCAATAACATGAACAAATAGATGATAAAAACTAGCAACGTCCCACCAGGTGTGCCAATTTTTTTACCGTGGTTTTTGGTAAACAACCGTTGATCCTCCAAAAAGGAAAGTCCTTTTGGTTACTCGCGGGATCGATCAGATTGATCCCAGAACATATGCTAATTTTTATGTTGGTTTGATGTGAAAATTGATATCTAGGAAGAACGCACGTTCGACCAAGGATATTATGTTTATGGTTTTGGAAAGTAAGAAAGTAACTAGAAATGCAGGTAAAGATGTAGAAATGTAAACTTTGCAAAAGAAGATTAAAGTAATGTAAAAAGACTTTATAGATAAAAAATGGTGTTTCCAATGTACATTCTCAGTTATTCTTTCACACACAGCAGATACTTGAATAATATTGAGTAACTAGCACAATAGGTTGAACACACGGAAACTCTACACAAACTTCCTAGTTTTATACTAAAATTAAGTAATTGTCGAGAGTGGCTTGGCTTCTAGGATGAAGACAAGTGTCTTCTGCATATCCCTCGACCTCTATCTTCATGCCACGTTGCTTTCTCTTAACTGTTGGCGAACGACACTTCCCTCCAAACTTCAAATTCAAATATCCTTTGCCTTTGGTGCTGACACGAAGGTTTATTCTTCTAGTCGAAGGTCACGGGACTTTTCCCGTCAAAGGCCTGATGGTGATGTCTGGTCGAAGACCAATTTGTAACTCTGATATTTTCTCTAAGTTTTTCTCATCCATCGAAGTATTTTCCAGCTTGGCTTTATCTGTTCTATTTTTATCTATGAGGCCAATATATAGTAGGTGTCGAATTCAAGAGCCAACAACGAGCGCCTTAATATTGATCGGACGCGCCTCGAACTTGGGCTCACCGTCTTCATCAAGAATGTCATCTCCTTCCCTTGTGACCCACCTCGAGGGAAAGAACCCGTCGACAAAATGATTGAGAACACCAAAGGCCTCTTCGTCTTCCACACTCATGATGTCGACGGGGGTATGGTAATGGTCGGGATTATGCTCGTAGTGGCTTGAGCACCAGTGGATAGGGAATTTCGATAGTCTTCCAATCTACAGGTTCCCGTCCTCGTCGTAGCACACTTCCACATCCTCATCCACGATGGAAGCCGGGTCAAACACATAATCCACGGCCGCCTGAGACGAGGGTTGTACGACGTACCATTTATCCTTGAATTCACGAACAGAATTTGTATACATGTGAAACAGCCTCTTCGACTGTTTGAAGGAAACCTAATTGTGTTTACCGCCCCTATATTACTGTTGGAGGTGGAAAACCCTGAAGAACAAGGGGGTGGTCGTCGGATCCTCAAGAACCGGCGGGTGATTTCAAAAGTTCGGGTAAAGGTGATCGCGTTGAGGTGTAGTTTAGAGGGCGTCAAGTTCAAGTGATTAAACACACCCATCTGAAAATCACTAAAAGGCAGACAAAGCTCCAAATCTCTGAAGACGACCTCGTACATGGGAAAACGGTCCTCCTCGAATTCCGAGCATATCCTAGTCGTAAGCGTCGGCCGCAGGATCGTGAAATTCTGACGTAAACCTTCTTGATCGTCGCCATACTCGATAACAGTATATGCTTCCCTTCTAGTATAACTGAAGATCGAAGCTATCCCTCGAGGCTCTGGCCCGACCCAGGACAGTGACGGGTCATCGATCGTGTCGACCAAATGGACACCTTCGTCGGTTGTGCTTGTCTCTTCGATGTCGATGTGCTTGGATGACTCGGGGGTTTCGTCCATTTCACCTGTAAAGCAGAGGAAACTAATGAATTCGACAGTTAAATCAAATCCACCCTTCCACCACGACATAGGTGAAAGGGGATAGCTATGCCCGGACCAGGTCGACGATCACTCGTGCAGTGAGAAACATACACGACTCACGAGCAATACATGGTGCTAATACGTGCCTCGTACGACCGCACAGTTGTGACAAAGACAAAACGAATGTTCATGAGTAACGTGGACATGGGATAAATCTCACGAACATACCCATAAATGTCGCGGGGAATATATGAATGTGCCAGACAAATTCGTGAATCCACCGTGGAGCAGGTGAATATCCCAGGAAAATTCACGAATTTTGCGGGGAGCAGATGAATATCTCGGAAAAAATCATGAATTTTGCAGGGAGTAGATGAATTTCACAGGCCTACTCGCAAATATTACAAATAAGTGTATGAACACCCTGAGCGAAAATCCCCCCGATAGCAAAATTCATCAAAAATTCATCAAAAAGCCAATCGTAAACAATCAGTATTAAAAAACACTTACCTGATCAGAGTAGGTAGGAAGTCCACGGCAGATCTTGCGGCAGCGTTAACGGTTGGGAAAGATAGCGAAACGATGTAGAACCAAACGCGACATGGAGAATGGAGAGAGCGGAAATTGAAATGTGACAAATGAGCCTTGAGGCGCTATTTATAGGGCTGGCGTGGAATATGAAGCGTCACGTCGGACAACACACAAACCGCCCTTCTCGTCGACGCCTACACGCTCGAGTCATAATGGCCCCTATTCCCTAGGCCATCATTTATGTCCCAAAAGCCACGCCATGTGGCTACCTCCCGCGAACTTTATTCTCCCCGTGAGTCGAGGAACAACTGAAATGTTCCCCATCAAGCCAATTCCAACTGCTGCTCGAGAAACCATGCATACTAACGACCCTCTCCTTCGATGCAATAAGATCCCCGACTAAATTATGCTCGCCATAAGAAGAAGTTGGATTTAAGTCATAACTCCTTCACCAAGAGCAACGACTTGAGGGCTCTTGTTCTAGATTGGGCCTGCAGTTGGCTCAAACATCATACAAGGCCCAATCTGACTGTGCTATGTGGATCCTGCTATCGGTGACTGTCCTCGACTAGCTTAGGCAGTAACCTCGTTCTTCTGATCGACATGGCCTTGCCTTACAGGGGCAACCCCAGGAATGGCGAGGAGGACCGATGACGATCAAGAGGACCTCGCAAGCATGCCCACTCTTCTTGTCGACCAAGACAAGTCCTATGGGGACAACTACACAGTTGACGAAGAGGGTCTACGACGGACAAAAATACCTCACGAGCATCCTCCTCGTAGGACTGACCCTCAACACCTTTGAATATCACATAGTCCTCTTGATCTCAAAAAGACTGCATCCATATCCTCCTGATAGTTCGAAGGTGTCCATCCAGATTGGAGACCACATGTTGGCCCCCACTACGCACGTAGGACCTGGCAGTCTCCATTTTTGGATTTGCTTGCCCAGCCCAACGATGCGGATCTTGACCCAGCGCTGGGGGCTATAAATACCATCTCACTTGAGAGGGTCAGGTATTCATTCTTTCATACTCACTCTCATACTTACTTACATTGCTATGAACTTCACTTTGGCATTGGAGCATCTTGCAGGTACCCCCACTTCACATTCAATCGCTGCTCGGCTCAAAGTTTGTGGACTTTGACAATCCCTTCTAGTCAGGTATAATCAATAACTAATTTACTTATTTTATCTTCCTTAAAAAAATTCCAAATTTTAGTTTAATCTAATTTAAATTTAAATTTTCTATCAAGTTATTAAATCAATTTTAAATTAAAAATATTGCAAAATAACTGTGAAGTCTACACAAAAAAGAATGCAAGACTTTTCTTACTCCGGAAAGATGAAATACAATCCGAATTGCAAGCAATTATTTTTATAAAGCAAGAAAAGTTGAATAATGATTTCTTACTTCACAAGCATGACGGATACTCTTGAACAATTCAGAAGCATGTGAATTCTTGCTAACATCAGGATGATACTACACTCGCAGAAAAATATTAGTAGTAAAATTTATGTTCGGAGATAAATTATAACGCCTTCGTTCATAGCCACAAACCAAATTACAATTACATAATCCAAAATGAAAAATCAGGAAGCAAATCGAATACCTTAAGGGTGAAAAAGGTTTTAAAATGAAAACACCCTGTGTAACAATAACCAACAACATGTCCTACAATTCCTCTTCCAAAATTACTAACAATTTACTATTCTCGCATTACCTCTCGATCAATTAAAAGTTGTACCCATTGAAATAGTTTTAGGCCCCCATGAAATGTCTGTAATGTCATCTGCAAGTGAAGAAAATAGTCAATGATTGGAGGACCCTAAATGGTTAAGTATTTGATTTTCTTTTAAAATATTCAATTCTTGGGCATACCATCATGAGCTTTTTCAGCTGTATCCAAAACCTTTCCAGTCTCAACACTTAACCACTGCAATGTAGAACCATGGGTTGCAGCCAAAAATTTACCATCAGGTTAAATACTGAGGCGATCATAGTGC
Source organism: Vicia faba (assembly GCA_948472305.1). Lineage (NCBI taxonomy): Eukaryota > Viridiplantae > Streptophyta > Magnoliopsida > Fabales > Fabaceae > Vicia > Vicia faba. Next base: position 650,594,244 of record OX451735.1, on the reverse strand, counting down.
AATGTAGTACCGGTAGAATCGCGAAGAGGAATTGGGAACACCTTCAGTGTCGTGGGATCCTCATCCATATGATAGTGAACTTCAAGATACAAGGACAAATGCAATGAAACGAAATAACATAATTAACAACCCAACCCCTCAGAAATAAAACCAATTTGACAAGTGGGAAAAAAATCAAATTTTGCTTACCGTTGATATTCCATATTCGTAAGGAACCATCCTTGGATGCTGTAATTATTTGCTCAGAGTTTGGAGAAAAGCATAACCAAATCACTGTACTTTGAACAAAAGAAAATAATAAAATCATTGATCATATCAAATAAATAATAGATTACAATGAAGACCTTGTGAATAACCAGCAATCCAGGAACTTAAGTGATGGAAAATGCAGCTCAAAATGTTGAACATTCATTCTGATATCACACGAAGTCATACTCTGATTGTAGTCAAACTCCAGACCTAATGGTCTTTTTCTTTGCATCAGGTCCTTCTCATGCTTCCGTTACAACAGAAAAATGATATGTTACTCAATATTTTTAACATATCATTGACCTCACGCGCAACAGAACAAGTATACAAAGAGTCAATATATGAAAAGAATTTCCAGAAAAGAAAATGAAATATATATTGAAGCGGAAAGTAGTGGCAGTTAGCAAAATGTACTTGCCCTTCCCAAACTGCTGTTGATACATGCTTGTCTTTATCATATAAAGCTGAACCATCAATTGGACCTGGATTTGTTGTGTAAGGATCCACCACTCCCACTTCCATTACTGACAACTAAAATAAGAAAAAAGTTAAAAGAAACACAGGTGCTTGAGTTTTTTATACATATTAAATAGTTAATACTATAAATTCATGAAATGTTATTAAATGTAATAAAGTTACTAAAACAAAACATGTAAATATAACCCAAAAAATGCAACAAAAGAAAAACATAAATACCAAAAAAAAAAAAGCCAAAAGCAAACAGGTTTAAACATCTAAAGGCTTAAAGTAACTAAATATTAAACCAACATTCATTCCCCTATATAAGAATAGAATACCTAAAACATATACAATAAAAATTTCTGAAGCATTAGCAAGCACTGCTAACCATAATTTTGGCCGCTAAAGAAAGCAGCACAATAGGTGCTACCGAAAACCGCTCTGCTACAGACTTCAAATAATAGTGAGTGGCTATTATGTGATATGCCATCATACCAGGCTTTTAACTACTTAGCTGGCATGTTCAGAAGAGTTATATAGAATCATAGAACATTACTTTCCATTTTCTAAAATGTAAAACAATCAACATGAGTTTGATGTTGTCCGAGAAGCTCTGAATGTAAAGCTTTTTCTCTCTTCGTATATGTTGGATAAGACAAGGACAATATTGATACTAACAATGATAATAATTCTTATTTATATCATGTGACAAATAGCAATTGAAAGATGATCTTGGAGGTTCTAATGGTACCAATGCTAACTTATTTCCTATTGAATTCACACCAGAATGAGAAGAACGGTCTGTATCAACTGAAACTTCTATAAGAATCTGCACATAACCAATTCACAAGCTGCGATTTGAACATAATCATCAACAACACAACATCACAACATCACAACATAAGAAAATCAAAACTGGAGCAAAAAGAAGAAATAATCCGGCTGGGACATTTCATTGAACACCTTGCGAGCGAGGAGAAAATCTGCATTATTTAATCACACAAAACCACGATGATAAAGTTGAAAAGGTGAGGAGATTAGATTAATTTATTCATCTAATCAATTTAAACTCGTTAATATTCATCTATTAATTTATTATTCATCTAACAATATTTAAAATTAAAAGTTAATTAATTTTGGTGAAAGAAACTAGAACATCGATTTAATATATCAATTTAACCAATGCAATAACTAATATTGCAAAGTTCATAAAGAATAGAGAAAAGAAGAAGAAAAAACAACTCTTCATTAAGTAAGGATACGAAAGATTGATATAACCAATATCTATTTATATAGGCTATATCCTACATTCTAATTTATCACCAACACATTTAGGGTTTTTCTTGATCAATCTTATGTTGGAACAAAGGGTTTTTTAAAAAGATGATTTATGGAAGAGGAAGAAGAATAAGAGAGAGATATTGAAAATTTGTTGTGATTCTAACTGAATTGTAAAAATCTGTTATTGATTACACACTCATTACAAACTCAACAATCCTTTATATAAGCAAATAATGTCCAGGTCCAATTAGACAAAACACGCTAAAGTTCAAAACATGATTTCGACATATACTACAATATCTGATGTATTCGACTCTGTCAAATACAGCTTATAACATATACAATAAGTTATTTGACATACACCACGCATGTATTTCGACGTAACAAGAATTATACTTCTAACACACCCCTTAATTCATGTTCTCGAGACTTCTCATCCCGATATTTCTCTTTAACTCGTCAAATCTGACTTTCTTCAGAGGTTTGGTAAATATGCCAGCTAGTTGCACTTCTGTCTTACAATGCTTTATCTTCAACTTCTCTTTGTTGACTTGATCCCTCAGAAAATAATATCTTCTTTCTATGTGCTGACTTCGACCATGACACACTGGGTTATTCGCCAGGTTAATAGTTGACTTGTTATCGACAAACAACTTCATCTTCTTAGGTTTCATTGTCCTGAGTTCTTCAAGTAACATTTTGATCAATGTTGTTTGGCATGCAGCATATGATGCAGCCACATATTCTGCCTCACATGATGACAAAGCCACAATGCTTTACTTCCTCGAACTCCAAGAGATTGTAGCACATTCGATCATGAAAATATAGTCTGCAGTACTTTTCTTTTCGTCTTGATCTCCACTGAAATCTGAGTCAGTGTATCCATGAAATTCGACATTTGTGATGTTCTTCGACTTCTTTGGTAACAACACACCATGATCAATTGTTCTATTTATGTATCTCAACACCCTCTTTACTGCGATGAGATGACATTCTTATGGTTTCTCCATAAATCTACTCAACAATCCTACACTTTGGCAGATATCTGGTCTAGTATTGCAAAGATATCTCAAGGATCCAATGATTTGTTTGTAAAGGATCGAACTTACAAACTCATCATTTGTTTCCTTTTTCAACTTTGCTCCAGTTTCTAATGGAGTGACAACTTTATTACAATTGCTCATTTTAAACATCTTCAAAATATCTTGAGCATATTTCGTTTGATGCAAGAAATATCCTTCTTTAGTATCTTTGAATTCTATCCCCAGGAAATATGAGAGATTCCCTAAGTCATACATTTTGATTCCTGCATTAATTTCGACTTTACCTTCATTATCTCAGCTTTGTCTGCTCCTGTAATGAGTAAGTCACCAACATATGGGCATAAAATGATTTGATTGACACGATTAATATCCTTTACATACACTGCATGTTCAGAGACACACTTTGTGAAACATGCTTCGATCAAGAAGCAATTTATCCTTTTATTCCAAGCTCTAGGAGCTTTCTTCAAACCATAGAGAATCTTCCTTAATCTATATACCTTCGACTCATTCCCTTTGATGTTGAATCCTGGTGGTTGAGTAACATAAACTTCTTCTTCTAATGGACCATTCAGGAATACTGACTTTACATCCAACTGGTGCATCTTCCATCCTTTATATGCTGCTGACAAAACAACAATTATGATTGTTTCTAACCTTACAACAGGCGCATATACTTCGTCGAAGTTGATACCGGGTTTTTGTAGAAAACCTCTCGCCACCAATATTGCTTTATACTTCACAATTTCACCATTTGGCCTTCGTTTCACCTTGTAAATCCATTTTACATTGATTGGTTTCTTGTTGGTTCTTTCGACAAGCTCTCAGGTCTTGTTCTTCTCAATAGCCGAGTTCTTATTTCATGGCTTCACACCAATTTGAATTTCTCATGGATTCATCCAAATCAAATTGTTCTGCTTCAGCCGTCATCATGTCTCTTCGATAGTCACCATCTACATCAACTACTTGATCTGGAATTTCATATCCAGTTAGCCTTATTGACTTTGTTCTTGTTCTTATTGACCTTTTTTCATTATGCACAGGTGGTTCTTCATTTTGACTGGTTGAAGCGTCATCATGTTTATTTCGACTGGTTAAAGCTTCATTTTGTTCATTTTCTTCAAACACAGTTGTGACTGTATCTGATTCTTGTCGAACTGAACTTCGACTCCAGTCTCACCCTTTTTCTTTTGTCTACAAGAACATCTCGACTGATTACTAGTTTATCTTTGTTTGGCGAATATAATTTGTATGCACCAGTCGAATGATAACCTATGAGCATCATGACTTCACTTTGATCATCCAATTTCTTTCTCAATTGTTCAGGTACATGCCTGAAGCACATTGATCTAAAAACTCTAAGATAACTCATATTTGGCTTCGACCCTGTCCAAGCCTCATGCAGTGTCTTTTTGACCATCTTCTTTATTGGGCATCTATGTAGAATATATACTAATGTCGAAGCTACTTAAGCCCAAAATCTCTTAGGCATATCTTTAGCTTTCAACATACTTCTTGTCATGTTCAGTATACTTCTATTCTTTCTCTCAGCTATGACATTATGTTGAGGCGTATAGGGTGCAATAACCTCATGATTTATACCTTCCTCATTGCAAAATCTAGTAAATTTAATAGATGTATATTCACCACCACCATCAGTTCTTAACTTCTTCAATTTGCAGTCACTTTGTTTCTCAACATGTAACTTGAACTTCTTGAATTGTCTGAATACCTCACTCTTCCTTTCAATAAGGTAAATCTACATATGTTTGATGAATTCATCAATGAAAGTAAGAAAATTCTTGTTACCTCCATTTGACTTTACTTTAAAAGGTCCACACACATCAGAATGAACCAACTCCAGTTTTTGCTTTGATTTCACGGGCAAGTCATGTTTGAATGCTTTCCTCGCCTGTTTTGCTTTGCATCATCCCTCACACACCTGCTTAGGTTCCTTTACATAAGGCAACCCAAATACCATCCTTTTCCGATTGAGCATGCATGAACTTCTGAAGTTTAGATGTCCATATATGTGATGCCATAGCCATTTTTTGTCTTCTTTTGTAGTTGAAGCAATACATTTATGATCTGATGTGTTGAGTTCAACTTTGAACATTTTATTCTCCGCCAATGGTGCTTTCATTATTAGCCTCTCATCATCCTTATATACCTTCATCTGATTCTTCTCCAACTTCATATTGAAACCTTTTGCAAGTAATTGACCTACGCTTATCAAGTTACTTGTCATAGAAGGTGCATACAACACTTCAGTGATAGTAGCTTTTCGACCATCCTTCCTGACAATTAAAATATCTCCTTTACCACCTGATTTGATGTGCCTGCCATTTGCGAACTTTATGACCTTTTCGATTGACTCGTCTAACTTGGTAAACCAGTTTTTATTGCCAGTTATGTGATTGCTGCATCCTGAATCCAGATACCATATTTTGTTTTTCTCAGTGTTAGATTGAGTGTTCACCATCAACAACACATCATCATAACTGTTATCCCCAGCTCGTGCATATTGAGCTTCATCACTATTTTTCTCCCTTACAGCTTTCTTTCTTCGACATTCTCTAGCATAGTGACCAAAACCTTAACAATTGTAACATTGCACCTCTTTCGTGTCAATTTTCTTCCCAGAATACTTGTTTCCCACACCTTTCTTGAATGAATAAGTATTATTATTTGACTTCTCATCACTAGCAAGATTCTTTCGTTGCTTTGACTTCTCTTTTCCATCTTTCTTGTTGAATCTTGATTGCAATGCATGTTCAACCACCTTCTCTCTTTCTGAGTTTCTCTGCTTCAACCTCATTTCATGAGCCTCCAATGAAGCTTAAAGTTCTTCTAACTTCGTCTCAAATAGAGTCTTGGCCTCTTCAATTATCACAACAATATAGTCAAAATTTGCAGTCAAAGATCTCAACACCTTTTCTATCTTTTGCAGATCCGTAATCGATTCATCATATGCCTTCATTTAGTTTGTTAGCGTCACAATTCTCGAAAAATATGCATTAATTGATTCATCTTCTTTCATTTGAAGCATTTCGTATTGCTTCCTTAGCGTTTGTAACTTCACCTTCTTCAATTTCTCATCTCCATCATACAAGTTCTTTAACTTTTCCTAAGCTCCTTTTGTTGTTTCTTCTTTAATTATGTTCTCAAATACACCAGAATCCACACACAAATGAATCAAGAACAAGGCTTTACCATCTTTCTTCCTTTGATCTTTGTGTATAGTTTTCTGGGCTTATGTTGCGTTTGTTTCCAGTTCTGATACTCCATCATTAAAGACTTCAACAACATCTTGAAATCTGAAGATAACCTTCATCTGTGCAACCCACCGCTGATAGTTTTCACCTTTGAAAACTGGTAGATTCATTGGAAATTATGTTGATACTGTTCTTCCGTTTGCCATTATATTCTCTCTTAATCGCAACCGAGCTCTGTTATACTAATTTGTTTAAATAAGGGGTTTTTAAGAAAAATGATTTATGGAAGAGGAAGAAGAGTGAGAGAGAGAGAGAGATTGAAAGTTTGTTATGATTCTAACTGAATTTCAAAAATTTGTTATTAATTACACACTAATTACAAAATCAACAGCCCTTTTGTTGTACCCCGAAATTTTCCCTCTCTTTTCTCAAGACATTTCTCACCAAAGATCCCAAATGCTCAAGGGTTCTCAAGGGTTTGATCAGACAAGCTTACCTCCTAAGCACTGAGCCTCCAAATTAGGGTCTTGGCTTTCTCAAGGACAATTGTACTTTTGATGCCTCAAATGACTTTCATGGTTCATTATAGGTCTCCAAGATTTCTCATACCAAGTTTCAAGTCTTGCATCACAATTTTGCTCAGTCAATTGCTCAGATGACTGAAAATCAACTATATTGGGTAAAAAGTCAATTGTTGTCAAAATATAGTCAAACTTTATGATTTTTGGCCAACATCAACATTTTGAAGTGATATTTATCAATTGACCAAGGTTGATCATAATTCCTCAAGAAAAGCATTCAAATCATCAAAGGGGCAAAATTGTTAAAATTAGGATTTTGACTGAGAATGACTGATCATTGACTTTTGACCTAGTACATGACCTAATGGCTTGAATCATGACCTCAAGGACTCAAATAAAACATATTTACCTAATCTCATGGCTCAAATCATTTCTCAAGATCAGTGGATTGATAGTTGAAATTTGATCAACTGATGAAAAGTCAACTGATACACCAAAAGTCAAACTTTGGCTTTTTAATCAACATTGAATTTCAAAGATCAAGATTCATCAAGACATTCAAAAATATCAAACTTTATCATCAAGAATCAAGAAAGTCAAGAAAGTCAACAAAAAGTCAATGTTTTCAAGACTTAAAAAATTCTAAGTGTTTTTTTACCTTGATAATTTCACTACTTCATGACAATTTTTCACCAAGATACAAGATGATTCAAGGAAAACTTTCAACATGAAAGTTGTAGATCTTGACGAATTCTACAACTTTGTCCCTTAGGATTGATGTCCAAAAAATGCTTAGATTTGAAGATATAAGCTCATAAAGTCATGATATTTTTCATAAGACACTTAGTGAAAATTTTAGCAAGTTTAGGCATATTTTTGTCCTAATTTCTTGGCCAATTTTCACCAAGCTCCAAGTTAATTTAGCTAATGTGGTCAATATGAAGGTTGTATATAATGTTTCAAGCTTTCCAAAATGTCCAAGAACTTTAAAAGATCATCCTTGAGCTAGGAGAGTCGAAGAGAAGAAGTTGAGCATTCATTCTTGAATTACAAGGCATTTTCATGAAGAATGCATGATCCAATCTCAAGCCATGCTGCACAAATCTTGCTTTGCAGGCTTCTAACTTGCAAATCACTCCATAATTAATTGTTTATACAACTGATTGAGCATTTATCCAAGCATTTGAGCCATTTTCCAAGTGATTAATCCATTTTTGGCACAAAAGTAACACTTCTATTTTAGAAAAGCCAACTTTAATCACAATGTCAACTTCTTGAGCCTTGCACTTATTCCTTCTGATCACACTCCATTTTAAAGTGAAGAAGCAAACATCTACAACCTATTAACCACCCTAGGAGCCTTTGTATTATGCATTGGAACAAGATGTTTCAAGCTTGATTCAAAATCAAGTCACATGACCATAACATGTGATATCTTGATTCTTATTGTTTTCAAGCTTCCAAACCTTTTCTCTATAAATAAAGAAGTTATATGCAAGATAAAACATGAGTTTACGAGCCTTGAAACACCCTTAAACACCCTGAAATTCAGAATTGCATCCAAACCTCCATAACTTGTCATTTCTGACCTCAAACTCCAAACTCCTAATTCCATCGTGCGTTTTCATTTCTAATCAACCAAAAATATTCCCCACTTTATTTAGAACTCATCCCCATCCCTGTTTCATAACTTTAACTCCATTTCCATCATTTTCCAAACCTCACTTTGCACCTATGCAACTTGACTTCTCCAGCACGATTCAGGAACTTTCAGTATAAAGTAAGAGTTGCATTAGCTTCCTAGGAGTCCAGTGAAGCTATCCAGATCATCACCACACTTCCATGGGTGCTCAAACTCCATACACAATTTCCAGTTTTGAGGTAAGTTTTCTCAACTTTGAACTCTCTCTACAATCATCTTTAATGACTACTTTGTGAATGAAAAATGTAGGCATCATTGCCCTGAAGCTAACCATGCCTTTAGTTTTCATTTATGTTGCATGAGTGATGTGAATTTTGAGTTCGAACTTTCTGAAAAAAAATAGGTATTATTTGGTACCAAACAAAATTCATGTTCATCTTTGATTTATAGCTTTAGTTATTTATATGGTTAGATTCATTGTGAAAAATGGAGTAAGTTTCATATTTACACTTTTGAAAATGGTTGAGAAATGAGCAAGATCAGAAATTCAAAAATGTAACAATGGAGGTGGGCGCGAGGAAGAAGATGAAGTTATAATCAGGACTGAGTTTATTTTAAATTAAGTGAAAGTTGTATTACTATCGGATGTAACAGTCACCCCAGTGGTAGAGCGCGCGTATATAAGGTATTCCTACGCCTGGTCATGGGTTCGAGCCGGGTGTGGTATATTTTTTTATTTTCATGTATTTTTCATACTAATCAGGTCCAAGCAAAGTAAAAACGCACATTGTGTTCCTCTCCTCTACACTATTTGATCACTGGACAAGAAGATCCAACATACCACATGATGCAAACTCATGGTACACTCCCAGAAGTCCATCACATTGAATCAACAAGCATTGGACTTCACCTTTGGGCCTTTGACTGCATTTCTTTCTAATACCCCCCTTTCTACTAAAAACAGCGCATACCCAATGTTCTTTTATTTATTTATTTTGTTTTATGATTTCAAACAAAAACAGACTTGGGCCTTTTTACTAGTTCTTTACCCGCATTGTTCTTTTGACACTCAGGCCCAATTATTTTTATTTCTTTCATATTTTCTTTATTTTCATTTATTTATTTATTTTATCTAAACCATAAAATACCAAAAAATATTTTCTTAATTAAATTAAAAATGTTTTAATTTAGGCATATTTCATTTTATTTTATTAAATTGTATTATTTCTTTTACATTGTAGAACATTTTCTTAATTAACATTAACAAAAATTATTTTCTAAACAAATTAAATTAGACTTAGTTTTTATTTTAATTAACTTAGATTTTACGTAACACTCGGGGGGATGAATGCTAGTTTCTTTAGTATTTATTATTTCAGTTGTTAAACCTTAAGTTGATTGTTATTAAGTACTTGTTATTCAGAAGTTGCTTCCATGTTAGATAAAGATGTTATTATGATTCCGCTGCGTAGTTGTTCAAGTTGTTAATTTAAAAGATTGATTTATTTTGCCGTTGGTTCATCCGAAGTTTTAAAGTGTTATGTATCCATGTTGAATGTAATGGTCTAAAAGTTGTATTTGTGGCATCTTAATTCAGTTGTATAATTTTTATAACTCTGATTTACATTTATATTATCGGGTAGAATTGGGGTGTTATAAAGTTGGTATCAGAGCAATAGTTGGTATGTCCGACCAAGTTGTCGAGTCGTAGGTTATTTAACAATTGAGTATTGTTAATTTGAGTTCTAACCGTTGTTTATGTTGTAGTGATAAGTTGAGATGGCTGGAAGAAATGATGTTTCACTTGTTGCTGCTTTAGAAGCAATGATGCATGCTTTGGAGAATCAGCCGAATGCTTCTCGTAGTTTGGCGACTTTCTAGAGGGAGAATCCGACTACGTTCAAGGGAAAGTATGATCCTGACGGAGCGTTGGATTGGTTAAAAGAGATTGAGAGAATCTTCCGTGTGATGGACTGTACTCCAGCGCAGAAGGTTTGGTATGGTACTCATATGCTAGTAGTCGAGGCTGATGACTGGTGGCTAGAGACGTGTCAGAGGTTGGAAACTGCAGGTGAAAATGTCACTTGAACTGTGTTCCATAGAGAATTTCTGAGGAAGTATTTCCCTGAGGACGTTTGTTGTAAGAAGGAAATTTAATTCCTTAAGCTGAAGCAAGGGAGTATGTCGATTGTAGAGTATGTTGCAAAGTTTGATGAGTTGGCTAAGTTTTATCTTCCCTATAGTGGGGCAAATGCTGAGTTTTCGAAGTGCATCAAGTTTGAGAACGGGTTGCACCCAGAGATCAAGAAGGCAGTTGGATACCAGAAGATCCATGTCTTTGCTGATTTGATTGATAGTTGTAGGGTTTATGAAGAGGATAATAATGCTCACTATAAGATTATCAGTGAGAAGATGGGTAAGCACCAATAGAATCGTGGTAAGCCTTATGATGCCCCAGATGATAAAGGTAAACAGAAAGTTGCTCAGGGTCAGAGGACTATTGGGGGAGATGCTCCTGCTGGTGTGGTTTGTTTCGGATATGGAAAACCTGGGCATAAGAGTAATGTGTGTGCTGCTGAGGTGAAGAGGTGTTTCCGTTGTGGTAAGACTGGATATGTTGTGTCTGAGTGCAAGCATAAGGAGGTGATTTGTTTCAATTATGGTGAAGAAGGACACATTGGTAGCCAGTCTCAGAAACCAAAGAAGGCGCAGACCAGTGGTAAAGTGTTCGCTTTGGTTGAGGATCAGGCAGCTACTGAGGACAGACTCATCAAAGGTACATATTTTATAAATAGTACTCCTTTAATTACTATTATTGATACCAGTGCTACTCATTGCTTTATTGCTGCTGATTATGTTGAAAGATTGGGTCTTATGTTATCTTCTATGAATGGAGAGATGGTCGTCGATACTCCAGCCAAGGGGTTGATGACTACTTCTTTTGTGTGTTTAAAGTGTCCGTTGTCGATCTTTGACAGAGATTTTGTTGTTGATTTGGTTTGTTTGCCGTTAAGGGGGTTGGATGTGATTCTGGGTATGAAATGGTTAGAGCATAACTATGTTCATATTAATTGTTATAACAAGTCTGTGAGGTTTTCTACTCATGAGGAAGAGGAAGTTGGCCTGTTGTCTTCTAGACAATTGAGGAAGTTAATGCAAGAAGAAGCTCAGATGTTTTCATTGATGGTGTCGCTATCTATTGGGAATCAAGCTATAATTGAGGAATTGCAGGTGGTGCGTGAATTTCCTGAAGTTTTCCCTGATGAAATTCCTGATGTACCACCAGAGAGAGAAGTTGAATTTTCTATTGATCTTGTACCTGGTACCATACCTTTGTCTATGGCACCATACAAGATGTCTGCATCTGAATTGTCAGATTTAAAGAAGCAATTGGAAGAGTTACTTGAAAAGAAATTTGTGAGACCAAGTGTATCACCGTAGGGAGCTCCAGTGTTGTTAGTAAAGAAGAAAGATGGAAGTATGAGACTTTGTGTTGATTATAGACAGTTGAATAAAGTGACGATTAAGAATAAGTATCCGCTTCCAAGAATAGATGACTTTATGGATCAATTAGTAGATGCTCATGTGTTTAGTAAGATTGATTTGAGGTCAGGTTACCATAAGATTAAAGTGAAGTATGAAGATGTCCAGAAGACGGCTTTCAGAATGTGTTATGGACATTACGAGTATTCGGTGATTCCTTTCAGTGTTACCAACGCGCCGGGAGTATTCATGGAATACATGAATCGCATCTCTCATACTTATTTGGATCGATTTGTGGTGGTGTTCATTGATGACATTTTGATTTACTCAAAATCGGAAGAAGAGCATGCAGAACACTTAAGAATAGTATTATATGTTTTGAAAGAGAATACGTTGTATGCAAAGCTGTCTAAGTGTGAATTTTGGTTAAAGGAGGTTAGTTTTCTTAGTCATGTGATCTCAGGTAGTGGCATTGTTGTAGACACATCAAAAGTAGATGTTGTGTTGCAATGGAAAACTCCAAAGTCGACTATCGAGATTAGAAGCTTTTTGGGATTAGATGGTTATTATAGGAGGTTTATCGAAGGTTTTTCCAAGTTGTCACTTTCGTTAACTAAGTTGACTTGTAAAGGTAGAGCTTTTGTGTGGGATGTCCATTGCGAAGAAAGTTTTACAGAATTGAAAAAGAGGTTGACGTCGGCTCCGATTTTGAGGTTACCTAATCCAGGAGAACCTTTTGTGGTATATTGTGATGCTTCTAAGATGGGTTTAGGAGGTGTGCTTATGCAAAATGATAAGGTAGCTGCTTATGCTTCAAGGCAGTTGAGGACTCATGAGAAGAACTATCCTACGCATGATTTAGAGCTTGCTACAGTTGTTTTTGTGTTGAAGATTTGGAGGCATTATCTTTATGGTTCTAGTTTGAAGTGTTTAGTGACCATAAGAGCTTAAAGTATCTATTTGATCAGAAAGAATTGAATATGAGACAACGAAGATGGTTGGAGTTGTTATAGGATTATGATTTTGGTTTGAATTATCATCCAGGAAAAGCGAATGTGGTAGCTGATGCGTTGAGTCGAAAGACTTTACATATGTCAACAATGTTGGTTAAAGAGTTGGAATTGATTGAGCGGTTTAGAGATATGAGCTTAGTTTACGAAGTGACACCATAGACTGTTATGTTGGGGATGTTGAAGACTAATAATGAATTTCTTGATAGTATTAGAGAAGCTTAGAAGTTAGATGTGAAACTGGTAGATTCGATGGTTGGGATCGATCAGTCTGAGAATAGTGATTTTAAATTAGATGCGCAAGGTGTGTTGAGATTTTGTAATCGGACTTGTATTCCTGATGATGTGGATATGAAGAAAGTGATCCTTGAAGAGAGTCATAGAAGTAAGCTGAGTATTCATACAAGACCTACAAAGATGTATCAGGATTTGAAGAATTTGTTTTGGTGGCCTGGGATGAAGAGTGATATGGCTCGGTTTGTGTATACATGTTTGACTTGTCAGAAGTCGAAAGTTGAACATCAGAAGCCTGCAGGGTTGTTGCAACCGTTGGAAGTTCCAGAATGGAAATGGGATAACATTTCAATGGACTTTGTGACGGGGTTACCTAATACCCTAAAAGGACATGATTCGATTTGGGTAATTATTGATAGGCTTACGAAGTCGGCTCATTTTATTCCTATTAATATCAGTTTTCCACTGGCAGAGATTTACACTAGTGTAATTGTGAAGCTGCATGGTGTTCCTTTGTGCATTGTGTCGGATAGAGATCTGAGGTTTACTTCTGATTTTTGGAAGAGTTTGCAAGAGGCGTTAGGTTCTATGTTGAGGTTGAGTTCAGCGTATCATCCTCAAATGGATGGTCATACAAAAAGTATTATTCAATCGTTGTAGGATTTGTTGAGAACATGTGTTCTCGAGCATGGAGGTCCGTGGGATACTTATCTTCCATCAATAGAGTTCACTTATAATAACAGTTACCATTCTAGTATTGGGATGGCACCTTTTGAAGCGTTGTATGGTCGGAGGTGTAGAACTCCTTTATGTTAGCATGAATCTGGAGAAAGTGTAGTACTCGGACCTGAACTTGTTCGTGAGACTAATGAGAAGGTGAAGATGATTCGAGAAAAGATGAAAGCTTCCCAAAGTATACAAAAGAGTTATCATGATAAGCGAAGGAAGGATTTAGAATTTCAAGCTGGTGACCATGTGTTTTTTAGAGTTACACCTGTAAATGGTGTTGGACGAGCATTGAAGTCTAAAAAGCTCACTTCTTGTTTTATTGGTCCATATCAGATTTTGGAAAAGTTGGGAATGTTGCTTATAGAGTGGCTTTACCGCCTAATCTTTAGAATTTGCATGATGTGTTTCATGTGTCACAACTCCGGAAGTATATTTCTGATCCATCTCATGTGATTCATATGAATGATATACAAGTACGAGATAATCTTACTGTTGAGACGATGTCTGTACGAATCGCTGATCGTGAAATGAAGACTCTGAGAGGCAGGGAGATTGCTTTAGTGAAAGTAGTCTGGTTAGGAGCTGCTGGAGAAAGTATGACTTGGGAGTTGGAAAGTAAAATGTAGGACTCATATCTCGAGTTGTTTGAATGAGGTAAATTTTCGAGGACGAAAATATTTTAAGTGGGGGAGAGTTGTAATGCCCGTAATTTAATTAATTAAATTATTTTTGGATTATTTGTGAAGTTGCGAGATGTTGAGAATTATTGGTATAAGTTGTTGAATTATTATTAATTAATTGATTAATAATAATTATATTGTGGAATTAAAGGGGATATATGAAATAATGTTAGGCTTATGCTATCGGTTATAAGTAGTAAAGTGGGGGGTGTAAGTTAGGCCCAAGAGGATTGTTATATAAGGAGAAGCTAACACAAGGATTTGTTTTAGTTGGAGAATAAGGATTATGTACGCTGAGCGTTAGAGCTGCGCACACGAGGAGCAAGTTGCCCGGTGTCGAGCAGAGCGAATCAAGGATTACGGCCGAAGCTTGGGTTGAGCGACCTTCAATCCAGGTAAGGGTGGGGTTCTGACCTTATAATGGGACTTATGATGTGTATTACATGGGAATTGGTCGTATTATGATTGTTGTGCGTGGATGTTTTTGAATTGCTATCGAGGTTGCCCGTTTATTCATGTTGTGGCCATTGGGAAGAACCGTATGACTGTTTAATGAATCCGTTTTAG
The DNA here is from genome assembly GCA_948472305.1 of Vicia faba. Taxonomy (NCBI): domain Eukaryota; kingdom Viridiplantae; phylum Streptophyta; class Magnoliopsida; order Fabales; family Fabaceae; genus Vicia; species Vicia faba. The sequence continues at coordinate 650,579,131 of OX451735.1, read as the reverse complement.
GAAGTTGCTCGATTATGTGTTGTGGACGTTTTGAGTTATCTGTGTGACTGCCCGGTTTAATCGATGAGTAGGTTAGTGTAGATTGTTGCCTGTGTTATGGTCGTTAGGTTGTTGTGGTCGTTATGATGGTATGATCGTTACGATGTTGTAGTGATTCAAGTAGTTGGCAGGAAGTTAAGAATTATTATGGTAGTCGGTCTTGTGTAATGAACGAATCTGTCCATAGGAATATAGTTACCCGTTGCTGTGTTATTCTGAGCAGTTGGTCAGAAGTTATGAATTATAGTGGTGTAGTCGTTAAGACGTTATATCATGACTGTGTTGTTGACCGAATTAGTGGCCGGGGAGGATACTGAAGTAGTAGGTACCGAGCGGCATTTTAGGCTGTGAGGCGTGTCAGGGAATGATGTGTTGGACTTTCGAGAAAAATTAGGTTACAGGACGTGTCGAGGAGCATAGGTCGGTCATTGCCCTGTTTTCCCCTGTGCGTGTCGAGGAGTATGATTTAGTTGTTATGATGTCCTAATTGTTATGCATGTTGAGGGGCACGTAGTTCCCTATCCCTTTTGCCCGTACATGCTGTGTTTTTTATCGTTAATCGTGTTGTGTGAATTATGTTAAGTTGTTGTTTAATTATGTTAATGATTTAATCGTTGATTGATTTGATAGGCTTATGGCCAATGTTGATTTATGATGAGTTGTTGTGATGTTGTGATTGTTGTTGTGAATTCTTGTTGATAATGCGAAGTTGCAGGGAATTTACACGATGATCAATTACCTCTATTTACTGGTAATAATGGTGATGTGGGCTTATGCCTTGAGATGGATGGTGATTGTTGTGAGTATGTGATAATTCATTTATTGAGTCACATATATTTGCATACTCTGTGATGACCTGGATTGGCAAACTGCGAAGAAGGCTTATGCCTTGTTGATGCCTCTATTAATTGGCAATTATTAAGATGGGAGTTCTGCTCCGTTTTTAAAATGAGAGTTCTGCTCCAATGGTACCACATGTATTCACATAGTATTGAGTTGTATTCCAAGTAGTATGATTGAGTTGTTGTGTTGATGACTTAAGTGTTGTATTTTGGTGATATCTTGTTGTGATTGTTGTTGTTCATAAGTTGTGAAGTGGTGAATTTGGCATGAATTGATTCCAATATAATATTTATCATACGTCTATTATAGTGTTCGATATCTCACGCCTTCTGTTTAAATGTTACCCTTATGTTGGTAACGTGCAGGTAATTCAGAGTGAAGGCGGTTGACCTTCAGCAGTTCGAGTCGGTGTCATTGCTCTGATACATAATACTTGGGGGGATGAACGCTAGTTGCTTTAGTATTTGTTATTTCAGTTGTTAAACCTTAAGTTGATTGCTATTAAGTACTTGTTATTCAGAAGTTGCTTCTATGTTTGATAAATATGTTATTATGATTCTGCTGCGTAGTTGTTCAAGTTGTTGATTTAAAAGATTAATTTATTTTGCCGTTGGTTCATCCGAAATTTTAAAGTGTTATGTATCCATGTTGAATGCAATGGTCTAGAAGTTGAATTTGTGGCATCCTGATTCAGTTGCATAATTTTTATAACTCTGATTTACATTTATATTGTCGGGTAGAATTGGGGTGTTACAACATACAAACTGAAAATTTAAAGCCAACTACTAAGAAAATATGAATCTTGATTTTCTTTCTACTGTACACAACTCACTAGGCTGAAAGTCCATCAAGATTTTCATCTGATCTTGAACCAACCACCTTTTGATCTTCACTTGATCCTGTTGAAATTCCATTGTCTGAATCTTTGAATTGGTGAAGGAGTTAAAAACTATAAGATTTCGTCCGAATGAATCTTCATTTGATCCTACCAAAATTCCCTTAGAGAAGAAAGTTTTCTTTTTATTCATTGGATGTTAATCTTTGGAACTCACATTCACAACCTGATTCTTCAATCTAAAAGCACAAAGAAACCTCATAAAATATTAGAATCTCTAATGCACCTCACAAACGGTGTTTTTGACTAAAGGTTAAAGATGAAGATTTTTAGAAGAATCTGACACAAAATATGTTAACACTCAAGAATATATCTCACTAAAGAAGTTTTTTTTCAAGATTAATTTGAAAGAAAGTTTGTGTATTGACAAAATGCTATTGGTTTCTCAAAGATTGTGATAGAATGAAAAAAAAAATCTTTTTGCAAGGTTATGAACAAAATTGTTTTTGCAAAGATGAATTATAATTAGATTAGAGAGAGAAAACTTTATTGTTTGTATGTGTGTCATATCTTAAATTTTGTCCTAAGTTTTATTTTATTTCACCTGTCCATTAAAACCTAAACCTTTGTGTCAGTTGTTTTAACCCGACCATTTATCACATGCATTGCATTTTAAGTCATTTTATATATTTTTTAATCATATCCTACTATAATCACAACTTCATACTTTAGTGACCAAAATCAATAAAAAAAAGTCAACCATTGATCTATTTGATTGTGATATTGTCATGTTGAGATTCATTCTTTTCATTCACCTGGTTTTGAAGACTTTTCTTTATCATTTTACTTCATTCCAGTCCTTATTCACATTATTCATCATACAACCATTTTCATTCATACCATTGCATCACCATGATTTTCAACAAATTTGACAAAGCAACGAGAGACTAATTTGGTTTTAATGAAACTTTTGGTCTACATCTCAAATGTTGTTACATTAAACCACCAATTTTTGAGTCAAGTTCATTATGGTTAATTTTAAATTAGGAGAATTTTGAGATAAGACCAAAGTTGACTTGAAACAAAATGTCATTTTTTACTTTCCCCCCTAGTTTCTAGCACATATAGAAGCATTGTATCTTCATTATTGACCATAAATTAACCATCTAATAGATAATGAAAAGGAGACAAAATATAGGAGCAGCTTAGAAAAAAATTATAATAAGATTAGTAATCAATTTTCAATCTCCTAAATAGTCAAATAATTAAGTGTTAACATATAATTAAAGAAAAATAATTTATAAACTTTACATCAACAATGCAATTATCATGGACCACTCCACTTGGAATAATTTATTTCTCACCACACGAACCACTCACATATGAATTTGGAACTATTGATGCAGCCACATAAAAACAAACAATGATAATTAATTAAACAAAACTAAATTAATTAAGTTTCAATAGCACATGATGACAAAACTATACCAGAGCAGTTGCAATATTTCAACATGAGAATATGAAAAACATTAATCTTGAAAAAGCCTCTGCATTTCTTTTTAGATTTTGTTCAAAACTCATACATAAACAAAATGATAATAACTCTTAATCTCCCCCCAACATGGTATCATGAGCCATGATAATAACTCTTAATCTCCCCCCAACATGGTATCATGAGCCTTTGGTTCGATGAGGATGCAGGATTTGAATCATTCATTCTTGAGTATTTCTTCGACATACTTTCTTTGATGTAGCACCATACCTTGCTTCGACATTTGATACATAGTGTAAGAACAAACACCTTTGAGAGAGACACACCACTTAAGTTAATAGGTGAGTAGGTTCTTCCACTTATAAATGCTTAAGTCTCCACATTCCTATCCAATATGAAACTATTTCTCCACTTACTCACACTTGCTATATTATTCCAACACTGAATAGCGTTCAATCTAACAATATCAACTCCTTCCAGTTGAGCTAAGATTTGTGGACAAAACTCATACACCTTTACATACATCTATATTTCATATACAAACTTCTATCTTAATAGCAAAAATAATCTCAAGGATATGAATTCAATTCAAATCTCTAAAATTATCCACCATTAAATTTATATAGATACAAAATTATGGAATCAGATTCCCTACCATCAGTGATCTTGGCCAGTAATCAAAGATTTCAAATTTCAAATTTCAAATTTTCAATTTGTGACGACCCAAGAGTATGATCTCTACTCAATGGCGTACACCGACTGCGGTAATAGTAGGACATTCTGGCAGAGAATCCGATTTCCAAATTTACCATCCGAATGAGAGGGAAAAAAACATGAAATAAAACTGCATATCCTTATTAGCACTCGTTTGGTTCTGCATCAAAATTACAAATCTCTCCTCGCAGTATCGTTAACACCATAAGCCTCTCGGTGCAAGTCTGTGTTGGTATCACAATCAGTGCACTTATTTAGGCTTGTACAAACTCAAAAACCCATTGAAATCATTGTTGCATTCAAACAAAGCCTTAGCAGTCATTTCCCTCTCAAACTTCCAAATATAATTCAAACCAACAAGCAACTCAGTAATAGCAGCTTCTGTCTTCACCTTATCAGCAAAAAACAAAGTTTGCAAAAGCAACACATTCGATTTCTTAGGAACCAAACTCTTCTCTTCAAGACTCCTTTCACTTTGCCACCTAATCATGTTTTGTGCCAAAGGTAACAACCAACAAAGTATCCTTCCCAAAGCATTTCTCCATTCAGAAGCCAATAAAGGATCACAAGCACAAAATCCAATCGACCCTTTTAACCTCAATCTCAATGATGATCTTATACTATTTGGTAACATAGCATACAAATCATCTCTTGCATCAACACCAACTAATTGTGGTGATTTAATCATCTTTTCCATAACAATAATCAAATTAGCATAATGTAATGATAAAGCTGAATCACCTAAACTACCTTGTGGTGGTTTCAAAACTTCACAATTTGACTCGAAAAACCCATTTACAAAATCCACTTTTCTCTCACCAAGATTGAAACTTTTCAATGGCCCAGATACAAAGCTTTCAATTTTTTGATTATTTTGATGATCAGAAGGATAAACAGCAGCAGAAGCTGATAAACTTCGTGATAAATAAGGTAAATTGTGTCCATTTCCGATTCCGAAAGCAACCTTAATTCTTGCTAACAGAGTGAAAACAAATCTAGCTAATAACAAAACAACATTATCAAAACCTTTGTTCCATAATGATTTTTCTTTGAGATTCTTTACCTCTTGTTTCTGCCAGAAAATCATTTGTTCAAGGTCACTGATTTTGCTTTTGTTGTTTTTGTTGCTGTTGTTGTTGTTGTTGTTCAAAAGTGCTTTTCTCAACGCGCTTTGTAAAAGTGAAAGCTCATCGATTTCTTTATGAAGGGTTAACGTGAGGGACACGTAACGTTCCATTCTTCTGTGTTTGGATTCGATTTCTTTTGGGGATGTGAGAGTCCAACCGAGTGAGTCAAACCCCGAGTCAGCGAACTCAGTGAAAACTCGGTGGAAGGATCTGAGTGTGGGGTTATTGCAGTTTATACTGAGTCGTGACACCGAGTCAGAAACGAGTCGGAGCGAGTCGGCTAACTCAGCAGCGGCGAGTTTGATTAGAAACGGCTGGTCGTTCGAGACTAATTTCGAAACGCCTTCGAGTGAAACGACGTCGTTTTGAAGACGGAGAATGTTTGCGTCGGAAAGGGATTGCCAGAGATGGAGAAGCTTCGACATGACTCCGGCGACTTCGAAGGCTAGAACGGCGATGCGTTTTGGGTTTGAGATAGACGACTGTGTCGTTTTGTTTGAGGGTCGAACTGAGTCGAAGCTGTTTGAAAATGCGGTTTTAAGCCTTGAGAGTAAAGTTTCGAGGGCCATTGAAAAAAGTGGTTTTTGTTATGAAGATGAAGAGGAGATTGAAGTTGGAGAAATGGGTTGATGGATTTTCTTTCTGGGTGTTTGGGTTTTTATGTGCTTGAAACGGTTGCTAGATTGTGAGCACCATGTGTTTGTGAAATTGCTTGAATGAGAAAAGAGTGTTTGAGAGATGAAAGTGTCATGTTAGAGCATGATGGAGGAGGGAAGAGTATTTGGTGTTAAAGTTTTTGAGAGAGATAGAAGTGTGATTCAATAGAATGAGGATTAGAGAGGGGAGAGAGTTGAGTGTGGTTTAAGTATTTAAAGTGAGGATTTACATCGTAGAATGATGTGCCTAATTAATCTCTTACACCATACAAGATACAAGATTGACTCAGGTAAGATTTTTATGGCTTTTCTTTTTTTTTAAATAATATTTTCTCTCTTCTAAAATACATGTCATATTTAAAAAAACATTGTTTTAAAATATTTGTTATTTTAGATTATCAATATATTTTTATATTTAATTTTTTAATTATATATTATAATAAATATTTTTAATTTATTGTTTTTCACTTAATATTAATGTTAATTTAAATATATCAATAATTAATAATTAATCAAAATAATTTAATAAAGTCATTATTTTCTTTTTTATTTATTATTTTTTCTTAATATAAATAAAATGCAATTATAATAAATAATATAGAACGGAAGAAATATCAATTTTGAAATTGACTAATTTAAAAGAAATAATCTTATCATCTAATAGCGAGTGTACTATTTAAATTAGAATAAAATTTTATATAATTTAATTTAACACAAAAATTATTATCATTTAAGGGGATTTCACTTGTTTTAAAAAATACTTCCTCTATTCTATTTTATATTATAAGAGAAATTCTCTTTTTAGATTTATTAAATAATTAATATATTTAATTTATATATAAATTAAATATATTAATTTGATTATTCAATAAATCTAAAAACACATCTCTTATAATATAAAACACAGATGAAATATTATTTAACATTGAAATCCAATACATATCAATTTTTTTAAATAAAATTTATGGTACTTCTTAAATTTTTAATTATAAAAAATATTTTTTCCATATGTTATATTCATAAGTTATATATATTACACTAATTATTTTTCTAAACATAGGTAAAGAGTGTCGACTGTTTATCAAAGTACTTGTATTATGTATTAGTATAGTTACTTTTATTATGAAAGTAAAGTATAAGATTTTAAATTAATATTAGTGTAAATTAATATTAATTAAATTATGTAATTAGAAAATGATAATTCAATTTGTTTTGATAATTGAAAGTATTAGTTAAATTAGTTACTTTAATTAGAAAATTTTGAATGTATTTTAAGAAAAATATATATAACTAATATAATACATATAGACAATCAATTCAGTGTTGAAAACAATTCTTTGTGCCGAAGTAGTTTGTTCGACAGAGATAAGGGAGTGTTTAAATAGGTGTATCGAAAATCTATACACATATTTAATTTTTTTAAAGATTTAGATAGATTTGATTTAGATCTAAAATAGGTAGATTTGATTTAGTACCAAAATAGGTATTTTGGGCTTTTATAGTCTTGGACTTTGACTTAGGAGCAAGCTAACCTAAATCTATAAATATAGGAAGTAACCTCTAATTTTGTAATTAAGTCAATTCATTGTAATCACAGAATTTGCAGTTGCAAGTGATTAATAAAGTTTTCCACAGTTTGTGGACAGAGAGAAACTCTGCAGAAAATAATTGTCTTCTTTCTTTTCTTTTCTTTTCTTTTCTCGTAATTCATTGTCATTGTGTGGTGATATCAATCTTGTTCATCAAGATTGGTAGAAATTCATCATAGATATTTGGTGGATTTCTAACATCTGGTATCAAGAGCTCGGTTAATCGATTCAAGGGAAGTATCAATCAAGAACGATTGAGGAAGAAGAAGAATTCACGATGGCGAGTTATGGGAATGCAAATTATCCAACAACTCTATCAATTCTAAAAGTAGACAACTATGAGAATTGGTGCAAACATATGAAAATTTTATTCAGGTGTCAAGGTCTTTGGGATCTTGTAAAGGATGAATTGGAAGCGCTTGAAGAAAACGCTTCAGAAGAAGAAAAGAAGAAACACACAGAATCTGAGAAGTTGGGTTATAAAGCACTCTTTATAATTCATCAATGTCTGAGTCCAAAAAATCATGAAAAAGTAAGTGATTCAGAATCTGCAAAAGAAGCTTGGGAGGTTCTTGAGAAGTCTTTTGGTGGTGCAGAAAAAGTGAAAGAAGTGGAATTACAAACTCACAAGAGAACGTATGAATTGGTTCAGATGGAAGATAATGGGAGCATATCTGATTTCTTCACTAGGGTTACAAAACTAGTGAATCAAATCAAGGTATGTGGAGAAACATTAATAACATGAGTTGTTGTTTTAAAGATCTTGAGATCTTTGGCTCCTAAATTTGACCACGTGGTGGTGGCTATAGAAGAGGGGAAAAACTTATCGAAATTGACAAAGGAAGAGCTTCAAGGGGCGCTTGAATCTCATGAACAAAGAATGGCTGAAAGAGTTGCAAGCAAGTCGAAGAGTGATGTGGCTTTGCAGGTACATTCAGTAAAAGAAACCAAAGGCAAAGGAAAGTGGTTCGACAGAGGTAGAGGCGGCTAAAACAAATCGAATGGTAGAGGAAACCAGGATGAAGGAAAGATGTTGAATCAGAGAAGACCATACCAAGGCAACCAAAGAGGCGGTGTTGAAAATAGAGGAAGAGGTGGTGGTCGAAAATTTGACAAGAGTCACATTCAATGTTACAATTGTCAGAAGTATGGTCACTATTTGAGTGATTGTCCAGAAAAGCAGAAGAATTAAGAAAGTGATGCAAAGTTTGCAAAACATGAAGAAGAAGAGATGATGTTGATGGTCACAACAAAAGATGAAGATAGATTCAAGGACCAATAGTACTTAGATTCAGGATGCTCATCACATATGTCTGGAAGGAAAGACTAGTTTGTCAACATAAAGCCCTCAATGAAAAATATGGTAAAATTCGCAAATGACAATACCCTAGCAGCTGAAAGTATTAGTGATGTTATGATTATGATGAAAGATGGCAAGAGGTCAGAAATTTCCAATGTGTTGTACATACCAGACATGAAGAGCAATTTGCTCAGTATAGGGCAGTTGGTCGAAAAGAATTATAAAGTGTCAATCGAAGATAAGATGATGAGAGTCATCGATGCAAATGGAAGATTAATCTTGAAGGATCTTATGTCTCAGAATAGAACCTTCAAGATCGAACTAAATGTGATGGAGCACAAGTGCCTTTTGACTGCAGCTAGCAGAGATGAATGAATATGGCATTATCGACTAGGCCATCTCAACTTCAGAGACATCAGAGATTTGAAGAGAAGAAATATGGTTTCAGGATTGCCAGAAATTGATATTCCAAACGAGGTATGTGAGGAATGTGTGCAGGCAAAGTAGCACAAGAATAGCTTCAGCAAGGATGCAGGAAGCAGGTCGAAGGTTATTCTTGAAGTCATATACTCTGATGTATGTAGACCAATCTAGGTGGATTCGAAGGGAGGTAACAAATACTTTGTTACATTCATAGATTATTTCAGTTAAAAGTTGTGGATTTACCTGATCAAGAAGAAAAGTGAAGTAATCGAGGTATTTGTCAAGTTTAAGTCTATGGTCGAAAGACAAAGTGGTCGAAAACTCAAAGTTTTGAGAACTTGTGGTGGTGGAGAGTATGTGTCGAAAGACTTCGACATGTCATGTGAAAAGGAAGGGATTATGCATGAGGTGGTGCCACCCTATACTCCACAGCATAATGGAACTGCAAAAAGAAAGAATTTAACCATCATGAATATGGTGAGAAGTATGTTGTAAAGCAAGAATTTACCTAAAGAGTTTTTGGGGCGAAGCTGTGTCGACTGCAACATACATTTTGAACAGATGTCCTACGAAGAAGCTAGAAGGAATTACTCAAGAAGAATGTTGGTCTGGGTGAAGCCTAGCTTGAGTCATCTGAAGGTATTTGGATCTATTGCACATAGACATGTTCTAGATCAGTTGAGAAGAAAACTTGATGATAAGTCGAGTCAAATGATTCTAGTTGGATATCATTCGACAGGAGGTTACAAGTTGTTTGACCCAGTGAATAAGCAGATTGTGATCAGCAGGGACGTGATCATAGATGAGATTAAAGAATGAGATTGGACTGAAAATGTCAAGAAAGATTCAGTGGGAATCCTACTTGAAGAACCAGAAACTCAAGTCAAAAGAGAAGTTCGACAAGAGGAACTAACAGTTATAGATCAACCAAGTACAAGTAGACCTCAAAGAACAAGATGCATGCCTGCAAGATTGCAAGTTTGCGTGATTACATCAGATGATGTGATAGATAATGAAGGTGAGTTGGTACATTATACTTTCTATGTAGACATCGAACCTGTCAATGCAGTTGAAGCATTGAAGGATTCGAAGTGGGTGAAAGCAATGAACGAAGAAGTGAAGTCTATCAAAGACAACAACACTTGGACACTTGTCGAATTTCCTAAAGGCAAGAAGGAAATTGATGTCAAGTGGATATACAAATTGAAAATGAATTCCAAAGGGGAAGTAACTCGACACAAACAAGGCTTATGGCGAAAGGATTTCTACAGAAAGAAGGAATAGACTTTGATGAAGTTTTTGCACCTATTGATAGGATCAAAACAATCAGGTTGGTTGTTGATCTAACAGAAATAAACAGATGGCACATATGTCAGATGGACGTGAAGTGTGCATTCTTGAATGGACCCTTAGACGATGAAGTTTATGTTAAACAACCAGTTGGGTTTTTGAAACATGACAAAGAGAGAAAGGTGTACATGCTGCATAAATCCCTGTGTGGATTGAAACAAGCTCCAAGAGCTTGGAATAAGAAAATTGCTAGTTTCGTAAGGGAGAAGGAATTTGTGAAGTGCACAACTGAACATAGAGTATATGTAAGAAGAAGAAATAGTGAATTTCTTATACTATGTCTCTATGTTGATGATTTGTTGATAACAGGTAGCTGCAAAAGTGAGATCGAAGACTTCAAAGGTGATCTCAGCAAGGAATTTGAAATGTCTGATCTGGGTGAGATTTCATATTTTCTTGACATCGAATTCTTCAAGAGCAGTAGAGGTTTGATGATGCATCAAAGAAGATATGCAGGAGAAATTCTCAAGAGATTTGAGATGGAAGAATGCAACTCAACTTCGACACATGCAGAACCAAGACTGCAACTATCGAAAGATGCAGATGAAGAAGATGTCGACCCAACCCAATACATAAGACTTATTGGGTCATTGAGATACCTTTGTCATACAAGGTCTGACTTAGCATATAGTGTAGGTATGGTAAGTAGATTCATGCAGAAGCCAAAGATATCACATCTAGCAACGGTGAAGAGGATACTAAGGTATCTCAAATGAACTCTCGATTATGGCATTTTGTTTCCTACAGTTGATAAAGGAAAAGGATGCAAGTTAGTGGGATACACTGATTCGAGTTGGTGTAGTGATGTTGAAGATCGAAAATCAACAACAGGATATGTGTTTATGTTAGGTGGTGCACCAGTTGCATGGAGTTCAAGAAAGGAATCGGTAATGGTATTATCATCATGCGAAGCAGAACACATAGCTGCTTCTCTTTGTGCATGTCAAGCAACTTGGATGGTGAACTTGGTCGAAGAGATAACAGAGAAAGCATGGAGCAATTACCATGAAGATCGACAGCATGTCAGCTATCAATCTAGCGAAGAACCCGATAGTACATGGTCGAAGCAAGCACATCGAAATGAGGTTCCACTATCTTTAAGAGCAGGCAGCAGATGGGAAGATAAGTTTGGAACACTGCAGAACCGAGAATCAGATTGCAGACATCATGACGAAGGTTGTGCAGGTTGAAGTATTTCGAAGACTAAGAGCTATGATAAATGTAGATAGCTTAGACACAATAAATTAGGTGGTGTGTTGAAAGTAATTTCTTGTGTCGAAGCAGTTTGCTCGACAGAGACAAGGGAGTGTCGAAGTAGGTGTGTCGAAAATACTACACACAAATTTGATTTGATTTAGATTCAGATAGATTTGATTTAGATCTAAAATAGATAGATTTGATTTAGTACTAAAATATGTATTTTGGGCTTTTATAGTTTTGGACTTTGGCTTAGGAGCAAATCCTAAATCTATAAATAGAAGGAGTAACCCCTAATTTTGTAATTAAGTCAATGCATTGTAATCACAGAATTTGCAGTTGCAAGTGATTAATAAATTTTTTTACAGTTTGTGGGTAGAGAGAAACTCTGCAGAAAATAATTGTCTTCTTTCTTTTCTTTTCTTTTCTCATAATTAATTGTCATTGTGTTGTGATATCAATCTTGTTAATCAAGATTAGTTAAAATTCATTATAGATATTTGATGGATTTCCAACACTTATAATTTCTTATGAAAAAGAAAATAATTACTCATTTTATCTTATAATAGACGTCTTCTCTTGAATTTTACATATTTTTTAAGGAAATAATTAATTCTGTTAATTTTAATGGTAAAATGATATGTTAAGACTAAAATAATCTCACAATCAATTTATATTTTTTATTCTGATTATTAAATTTTTTTTAATTTATTAATTTTGAATGAAAGTTATAATTGCAACCTTATTTATTTTGATATAAAGTGAGAAATACAAGGCTTTACTAAATCAATGTAATTCGTTAGAAATGCATTTTAACTGTTCCGATAACGAGGACCATCATAAATTAATTGTTAAATTAATCATCATTTTTGAAATGTTACCATTAACTAGAAAAGTACATGTGTACCGTAAGTTACTCTAATTTTATTTAAATACTCTACACTAACTAAACTTTGTTAAATATCAATCCATAATTTATTTAAATACTCTACACTAACTAAACTTTGGCACTGTAAATTTAGAGAAGTGCACATTCAGATTCCAGATCTTAATGTTAATGTTGAAGAATGGTGAAATTTTTAGTGGAATGTAGTATGGAAGTGATAATATAAAGAGCCAAATTCAATTGACTGAAAATTAAACCAGTAACAGTACCAAAAGAGAGGTACATGAACGTATATGTATTCTTTAACTGAATTTTTTTATTAAAAAAATTAAAAAATGTATTTATCTTATTGAAGTGATTATAATTGAATATTTTAAAATAAGGGTAATATTGAAAAAAATAATAATAAATGCTCTATTAGAATTTTAAATGGATAAATAATTTGAGAAAAAATAAAATGGAAAGAGAATACTTATTATTATGAGACCGAAGGAGTAATTAATTTTAATTGTAAAAGTCTATTATAATCATTTAATTCAAAATAATAATAATTATTTAAGAATCTTAATTTTATTAATGTACTGTAAAAGCTTCTATTTAAAGTTTAGATACACATGCAATTTTTTGCAATGGATCTTAGATTGATTATTGTGTGTAAGAGAGTTGGTTTAATGTCAAAATTTGGAAGGTTATAGTCACTACAAAAGTGGGTAGAAGTTTCAGTCATGATAATGAAGATAGCTCTTTTTATATAATTGTGATTATAGTGTGTGGGGAATATGAGTTCATGCACTTTGTTTAATTAATATTTTTGGTTTTGTGAAAGTTTTGTTGTATTATTGATTTTCTTAGTTGGTGGCTAAAGAGGCTTTTTGTGTAGTGTTTGAATCCATAGAAACACTTTTTCTTAGATGCATATTATTTTTTGGATAGAGGGTCATGTCATTATTGGCTCTTTCTTTTTTGAAATTTATAGTTTTGTTGCCACTCATTTGTTGGTTTCTTTCATGTCATTATAAGCTTTAATTGGACATTAATTTTAGTTTAAAGTAATGGAAAAGAAATTTTGATATTAGGAATCAATGATTAGCATTTAGAAATCTCTTGAAGAAAGTATACCCAATTATTCAAGGATTGGAAATCATATTTTAATATTATTTATTAAGGATTTTCATAAATTTAAACTGATTTAAATAAAAAATTTAAATATATTTTTAAAAATTTATAAAAAATAAATATTATTCAATGTATTTTAATGTCATTTTTTAAAATTGATTGAACCCATAACCGATTAATTTTTTAAAATCGATATGAATTAAACAAAAACTGCAGGTATATATTCTAATATTTATTTATTTATTAATTATTAATAAGATATATTATATTGATTCATAATATTATTTTTAATTTAATATAATATATTTATTTTATTATTTTATTTATTTTAACCATTATTATTATTATTGTTGTTGTTGTTTTATAATATTACTTTTAATATATCAAATATCATATATTTCATCAAACATATTGTTTTGTAATATTTTATAATACTTATAAAAAATACAATTTATAATTTAAATATCAATAAATCTAAATTAAATTATATGAAATTAAATTGAATCAGGTCGGAGTTTTCTTAACTGATCATTTCAATTCAAACTGAATTTTAAATAATTTTATCTTTAAATTACATGAATTTTTGTTTTAAAATTGATGCAAATACCACTATATCTCAAGTTTTCTAAAACCCTTATCATTTCCATACTCAATGATATTGATTTGGCGAATGAAATACAACACCTACCCATTAGAATGTTGTGTACTTGACACAGTGTATACATCAAACAATTAAATAGGTGGCAAACATGTTACGTCAAATGCAAAAAAAAAGCAATACATAGTGTAATTTGTTGTTCATAATTAATCAATTTTTGACTTGAAATAAAAACATATAGATAGTGGTGTATGCCTACATAGAATGATACATTTGAGAATAAGGGCTTATTTTTAGTGGTTGAAATATAAATAAAACTCATTCATTCATGTCTCATAGTTAGAATAACAAAGACATGGTCCTAACTTTTAGTGGTTGGAATATAAATAAAACTCATCCATCACATGGTTAGTGGTGTGTGTTGGCCATGGTTGATAATATAGAAATTATGGGTCATAAAAAAATCTTGATTTTTTTCTCTAGATTGTATCTTTTTAGATCTCTTGGCAACAAATAATTGATAATGAAAGTCAAAAGAAACTAATGCACTTGATGTATGTAAATTTAAGGTGAAATAACTTTAAATAAGGAAGTTTGTTAAGGGAAATTAGAGTTGTTAAAATGAATTGTTTGATTTTAAATGGGTCGATTATGACAGACTTGAATTAAATTTTTTTTATTGTTGGTTTAAGATATATAAGTTGAGTCTAATCTTATTAGGATTGTGGATTATCAGATTCTAAATGAATCACTTCTTTATTATTTTTTATATACAAAAAAATATTAAAAAAACATGTAATTTTATTATAACTATAATATATGAAAAATATATTATTTTAATTACGAGATTTTTTTAAAATATTATTATGTGTGAGAATTAGAATTGGTGTTGGTTGTGTTAGAAATGATTCATATTCAGAAGTTGTTGTTCTAGAAATTGTTGTTTGTACATGTTTCAGAACCTTGTTTAGCGTAAGTGAGAAGTTGCACGTTTAGAACCTTAGCTCAATTTCTGAGTTTTATTAGCATAGTTAATTTTTTTATGAGGTATTTTGAAGTTTGTGTATTTAAACAACTTTGTAACTAGTTTTTCATATTGAACGAATTCAGCAATTGAGTTTTTTTTCCAATCAAAGTTTGTTATAATCGTTCTCTCTTTTCTATCTATTCTTTCATCTTCATATTCATCTTCAATCTTGTACACCAACAATTGATATCTAGAACTCCGACTCGATCCACAGGAAAATATGAGTGTGCGTGAAACGTGTGTGATTGATTTTGTTTCTTGAATTCACGATCGGGATCGTAATAGAATTACATTTCTTGATTTCTTGGGATCGAGAAACACGAGTGTTTGGTGAAATTTGAGTTGTTAGACTACGGCGACTTATCTAGAGGGGCTGAATATATTCCCAAATTGAAAATGACCTTTCAAAAATTGTTATTTAAAATTGATTAGTTAGGCTTCAAATCAAATGTTCTGACTCAGAAAAATTATTTCTTAGATATTTGAATTTCTCTGTTCAAGATTTCTGACATTTTTCTGCAGACTTCATCATGAAGTTCCTATGTATCAAAATCAGAAGACAACAATGTTTCTTCTTTACTTGAAGAAATTCCTAATGAGATTTTTATGAAAAAGTCAAGGGTGGACTAATTTGTTTCTTGAAAACATCTCATACTCACAAAGAATTAATCTTCAGCAAGCAAAATTTCTTATTTTCTGATGATTTGATCTTTGAGCAAATACATTGTTCATCTAATCGTAAATTTTTAACAAAAGCACTCAACAGATATTACTTCTTATCTAATGAATTTTTCTTGTCAACTAATTCTTCAATCTTCTTTTATTGCCAAAATTCAGTATTTGTCTAGAAGAGCTTCATCAGAAGAGGTTGGCTCAATCAAGGACACCAAACCCAGAAGCATTTCTCAGGAGGTTTGAAATCTTATCTGGTTCTGATAAGAGCTTCTTTATCTCCCAGAATCAGTTTTTCAGAAGGAGAGATTGTGATTCTGCTTTTTGTCTTGACGGACCAGAAGGAGCAAT
This sequence comes from Vicia faba, assembly GCA_948472305.1. Lineage (NCBI taxonomy): Eukaryota > Viridiplantae > Streptophyta > Magnoliopsida > Fabales > Fabaceae > Vicia > Vicia faba. Next base: position 650,562,916 of record OX451735.1, on the reverse strand, counting down.
AACTGCATCTGAATTGGGAGCTTCTGATGATATGGCTTATGGTATCTTCTTATTGGGTTCTGAACAGGTTATCTCTAAGAGAGAAGATTTTGTTGTTGACATCTTCCATTTTCGAAGAATTAGAGACTTGCTCAAGGTAATTCATTTGGTTACAATTCAGTACTCAATCATCATCTTCTGATATGAGATTGTAATTGAAGGTGGAGTAACTGTCACCCAAAATATTTCTTCACACAACATTTGGATCTTTATCTGAAATTGTTAGGTGTTTAATATCCTCAATAAAAGAACCATGCTCTGATACCAATTGGAGGTGTGAAGAAAATGCAAGAAATGGGGGGTTTGAATTGAGTTTCCTTTCTTAACAAACTTTCATTTCTTAACATTGTTGTGTTGGATGATGCTTTTGAATGTGTTGTAGAAGCATAAACAGTTAAGCATAAGAAGAAGTAAAGAACACGTGATATATCTTGGTTCACTTAAGAAACCCTCAAGCTAGTCCAGTCCACCCTACCAAGGAGATTTCGCCTTGAACTCAAGGACTTAATCCACTATAACCAAATCTGATTACAAATGACAATAATAAGTCCGATCAACCTTACTGACAACCCCAACAAGTTCAGCTGATCCTTATTGCCAATTCTGCAAAAACCGTAGCCAATGCCTTCTTGAGAATCCTTACTCAACTGAGTCTCTCAAGGAACAATACAATGATACGTTCAATGATCTCCACGAGATATAACAATCAAGGACCCCTTAATAAATCTGACAAAGCTGGTCTTTTTTAACAGGATTTCATCTACGATGACCACAGCCAAAGTCTTCTTGAGAATCATGACTCAACTGAGTCTCTCAAGGAACCATCAACATTCAGTTGATAATGTTTGTGCTTACATGATTGATTCTTTCTAAGCATATTACATAAATGATTAAGTCCTGATTATTTGACACAATTATGAGCAACACTCTTATATACAAATAATTTACACGAAGAACTAAAGATATAACACAATATGAGCAACAACTCTTGCGTTTACATGATTATACAAATATGAATATTATCTAAGTTTAAATGCACCATCTTGTAGTCTTCTTGTCTTCATTTATTTTAAGTAGCTTATTCACGGACAACAGCCCAAAGCACTTGAATTGTTGAAGTCTTCTTCTTCATAAGCTTCTGAAAGCTTTGTTGATCTTGATGTAGTAAAGATAAGAACTTCTTCATCTTGATTCATCTTACAACATTATGGACAACAACCCTTGCTCCATTTAATTCAATGATCACTTTAGAACACAACATTCATGTTGTGGATTTGTAACTGGAGCTTCCATGATCATCTTCATTATCTTCTACGACTTAGCAAGCTTCTTGCAGTATGTGAAATTAAGCACATTGTGAATCAATGACTTAATTTATATCTTGTAATCGTCAACAACATGATTCAAGAATCATTTTGATAACAATTGTTCTTGTTGTTGTTATAGTGGTCGATAGTTTTGGTTGTGTTACAATAATGACAACTTTCATTTGAGCATTAAACACCAACAACATTTTAAGCATATGATCCTTTTCTTATATAGCCAAGAAAAATAGAGTCGTTGGCTATTGAAAAAGAGTTGTTACCCAATGATGAAAATAGTACTGCCACTTCTTTTTCTTTTCCATAATTCAAGCTAGTGAAGAGATAATGGGATAAGGCTTTTTCGTATTGTGTACTTATCATTGCTAATGGTAACATTTATCTTTGAAACTTCAGAGGCTACTGATGGTAGATGATTAAAGCATGAGTAGAATCGTGACATTTGAATCCCCAAATTATCAAGTCTTCAGTCGTCAGAACTTGTTCACTCAAAAGCTTGTCTTTGAAACTTCGGCACTTGGTCTTGAGATCCTTTTTCTAGAACCTTGGGTCTTTAGAACTTCAAGTCTTCAGAACTACGTCTTCAGAGTCTTCAGCACTTGGTTGTGAGAATCTTTTCTAGAACCTTGGGTCTTCAGAACTTCAAGTATTCAGAGTCTTAAGAACTTATGTCTTCAGAGTCTTTAGCACTTGGTCTTTAGAACCCGTTGTCTTTAGAAGCATAAGTCTTCAGCATCTGGATGTAAGTAGAAAATTTTGTCTTCAGATCTTTTGACTTGTTTCTTTAGACAAACATCATAGCCTACACTTCAGAGTCTTATAGAGTGTCTTGCTAATGTTCATCAGAACTTGTGTAGCACAGAAGCGAAATTAATTCTCTTCTAATGTCTTGGCTACACCATCCATCAGAAGCAGAACCTGTTTATTAAATACTCAAAAATAAAAAACATTAGAGTATCAAAATTGTTCATACAAACATACTCAATTGTTATCATAAAAACTCAGAGATAATATTCCAGAACCAAATCTTGTTCTAACACACCCAACTCCAATGTGGAATTATGATACTTTCTTACTTCGCAAAAAGTATGATTACAAGAGAAGTGTTCACGAGCAATTCTACAAACCCTAACCGCTTGTTGTTGATTCAACTCATTCTCTTCTTTTGATCTTCAAAAAGATCAAGAACACAATAGATTTCAAATTTACTATCTAGATCTTGCTACTCCTTTGCATTCTTTATCTCCAAAACTTTTGTGCACCATCAATTTCACCTATTATAACACAAGACTTCAATTTGATCTGCCATTCTTGCGCTACTTCCTTTTTGTTCTTTATCTTCAGAGGGTCATTTGCATTCTTTATCTCCAAAGAATTTCACTAGGCCGCTATATTCTCTTGAACGTCTTGCACGAAAACCCCCAAATCAACCAATGATCTTGGAGGACAAACCCGTGGTTTTTCTGGATGAAGACCCCTGCAAATCTCAACCCAATATTCTCAGCTACAAAAGAACCTAATTGGACATTATTGAACCTCGTATAGATGGAACCCCAACAAAATATTATTACGGTGATTTATTAGTGTGTATGCATAGGTTAGAGGTTAAAGATGAAGAGTAATTGCAGGAAATTTTTATGGTATCATCAAGTTGGAATGATACATGAATGATATATTTATAGTTGGGAACTTTTTAGGAAAAAGAGAGAAGTTTCGGAATGAAAAAATATGCAAAAATGACCCACATAACAGTATGAGCCAGCCTGAAAGGCTCTATAAGCCAACCTGAACACAACAGAGGAAAATTGGTTATTTATGATAATACATGAGCCGACCTGAAATGCTCTATGAGTCGACCTATACGAGACAGAGTAAAACTGCTTATTTAAGACAACATGAGTCAGCCTGAAAGGCTATATGAGATGACCTGTATGAGCCAACACGGAATATGAGCCAACCCGTGCAAGTGTGTTTTGTGTAGAAAATGGTTTTTCATGATTTAGATCAATTTTAAACTTGTTTTGAATGCTTCCTAAGACCTCTAATTCAAGGGTGCACCAAACGTCATAGAGATACTGCCCTATATACATAAATGATAAGTATTCCTAGTTTTGAAATCATGCAAAACTTATAATGGTGAAGTTGCACTCATATGAGTGAGTTTCAATGCACAAGAACAAAGATGACTTTGAAGTTGAAGTCGAGTTTGATTCTGAACGAGAATCTGAAGGTGAATATGATTCTAATGCAGATTCTTATGATGATCCAAACTCTGGTGGTAATCCAATCTCTAATGGTGGTCATGCTTTTGAAGGTGGTCCAACTTCTAAATGTAGTCCAACATCTGATATTGTTCCAGAATTTGAATAAGATTATGAACAAGTTCAAAGGCCACAAAGAATCAGAGAAATGCCAAGAAGATTCACAGAGTTTGACATGTTGCAAGATATTGAGATATACTCTGAAGGAGAAGTCATTTAGTGTGCCATGTTAGTTGACTTTGAACCAATTAGTACTGAAGAAGCTCTTAAGAAGAAAGTATGGTTGAAGGCCATGAAAGAAGAACTTAAGGCTATAGAAAGAAACAAGACTTGGGAGTTGACTGTGTTGGAACAATATTTTTTAAGACCCTTGAAAGGTTTTGATGATAACAATGTATTTATAGAGCAATGGGGTTTTATTAATGGTTGTTCAAGTGTGCAGGATTAAAAGACATTAACCTTGATATAAATCAAGATAATCACTTAGAATAGTCATTAAGAGTGATGCAAATCTATTTTGAATATGAAGGACCATAACCAAACTTTCATACTCTTAAGAGGTCAAACTCAAGTCTCTCAGATATTATACTAAAAGCTTACTTGGAATTCTAAAGACCAACAATGTTTGAAGACTAGAATCATTTAAAGCAAGCAGACATTGTCATAAGGAATGACTCTGAAACTTCTAAACAAGCTCCATCAGTAGTTCTGAAGTCTCTACTTCAAAGGATTATTGTTTATATCAATTTAACAACTCTGAAAATATTCATCCAAATTAGTTATGATCAAGACTCTAATAAAGGCAAGCTCATAACCTATAAGCTCAAGACTTTGTAGTCTCATTTTAACCATGTTTTGAAGGCATACTCTAACTTCTGATCAAGCTTTAACTAATTCTATAAGAAACCTATGAATCAAGAAGTTAATTATAATAGATAACAATGACTCTATTCAAGCTTCAATAAACGTCTACAAGAAGTATCAATTCAGAAGTTATCTCAAGAAAATCTTGTGACAACATATGACTGCTTTATCTATAATCAAGAAAGTAACATTGTCAGGATCCTGTCTCTTTAGATATTCTACAAACTCTACTCTTCTCATCTCAACGTCTTTATGCTAGCTGTGTTTAAACTTCACTTTATGTGTTCTGGCTAAAAGCCTTCAATAGTTACTTGTACTACAAGTAGTTTCAACCTTCAACGGCTACATGTACTATGGGAAATTTCAATCTTCAACGAATCTATTTTCATAATCTATAAAATAAGAAGAAGATTAAAGAAGAAGATATGTGTTTGTATGACTAGGTTCACAAGAATATGATACCAGATCACACAATGAGGGTTGAGAAAAAAAACTATGTTACCCAGAAAACACAAATGAGAGAAACACACAAAAGAAGAAGAAATATAACCATAACGATTAATGTGTGTTAAGAGAAAAGAAAGCAGAGTGAGACATATTCATATATGAGTAGGAGAGTCAAAAGTAAGAATATGTGAATATGATCAAACAAATCAACAAAATAATAAGGCACAACAAATGAAGATCATATGTGCAGAAGAAGAAGATAAAGAATGAATATTTCATTCTTATACACTTAGGAGCTACATAATTTATATGTTGCTCAAAGTGTAAAACTCTTTTGTATCTGCTTAACTAAGAAGCATACATATAAACACAAAGGTTAATATAAACTCTTTTGTTAAAAGAATCTGGAGTCTCTAGAATTCATGCTTGAGCAAAAGTCTCTTTCAATTGTGATTGAGCAAGAAGTTCTGAATTGCAGGTCTAGGCAAATAAGTCTCTTGCTTGAGGGCTTGAGCAGGAAGTCTCGATATGAGGATTAAGCAAGGAAGTCTCTTGCTTGAAGGCTTAAGTAGGAAGTCTCTATCTAAGTATTGATCAAGGAAGTCTCTTGTTTGAGGGCTTGAGCAGGAAGTCTCTATATGAGGATTGAGAAAGGAAGTCTCTTTCTTGAGGGCTTGAGCAGGAAGTCTCGATCTGAGGATCAAGCAAGGTAGTATCTTGTCTGAAGACTTGAGCAAGAAGTCATGGACTGTGAGTTTGGGCAAGGAAGTCTCTTTCTATTTTGATTGATCAAGAATTCCTGAACATTTAGTTTGGTAAAAGTATTAGCTGTAATTTCTATGACCAAGAGGATTTGAAATGACAAATGAAGCTAAAGGAAAATATTTAAAGAAAGCAAGCAATTTCGATTGAAATACAAGATATTGAAGATTTCAACTAAAAAGTTCCTATATATACATGGTAGTGATGGCCAGAGACTTAGAATATTTTGGAGCTCAAGTTGGAATGAGGTTCGACATGATTATCCAAACCAAAACTTCGACGAAGATAGATTTGAAATAAGGATGATTAACCATTTTTTGGTCTTATCCAATTTGTAAGGATGCGTGAAGGCCTGAGAAGGTCTAAATACATGCATATGAAAACGTGTCATTCTCAAAGGAAAAGACCGTTTGTTACCGTTAGTGTCAAATTAGTATAAATAGAGGTCTTAGGATCAGATTTTAGGCATTCACATTGTACTAAAACTCACAAATACTCAAAGTATCTAAGTGCTATTGAGAAAAGAGTGTTTGAGAAATGTACATATGAATCACTTTGTTTTTATTCAATTTCAAATTACTTATTTTAACAACATATTAATTCCTTTATATTTCTTGTCGAAGTATATTTACACTCATGTACTTTTTCTTAATCATTCTTGCATTACTTTTAAAATTCCTGTTAGTGTCGAAGTGATTATTATCAAGAAAAACTTAAGAAATACTATGCCCATATGTCCTAGGATCAATCTAGTCGATCCTGTGAGTAACCAAGACATTAAATTTGGAAGACTAGCGGTTGTTTACCAAAATTTACGGTAAACAAATTGGTATGCCTAGTAGGTCCTTGTGCTTAGGATATTTTTACTTAATCTTTTTGAAAAGTTTTTTCTGCATTTAGTTCTTCATATATAGGTTTCTCAAACTCCATTGCATGAGATTGATGAGTGGTAGGATAACAAGAAATAACGAACCATGACCAAAAACTAAATATGTTAGATGGATGGTAAATCCCCCAAGTAATCATGGAGAACAACTCCCTTCGACATGGGAAAATACGGTCGCAACGTCTGTGACCGGACTAATACCCTCCTCAATGATTATGACAGCCATACTATCAAATGCCCAAAGTGGACCAATATTATCCCCCGTAAGAACATAGGGTCAACCACTGACTCCAAGACCAGTGGGGACTAGCACTTTCATGCCCTATGTTCCTGGATTTACAATGCATATGAGTGGTCGCAAATAACCATATGACTTGCCAACTCCAGTGATAGCAAGTTTTCAAAATAGTGCATCAATATTTGTTGATCCATTGGTGAGTACGTATTCACCATTACAAGGGTCAGGATCAGCTGTTAATAACCATGGTTGAAATGTGCAACCCCAGGGGCAAAAATTCCTACCCAACCAATGCCCACTTTTACTACGAATTCTACTGCATTATTAAGGCATTAAATGGACGAAAGCAACTATGATATGGTTAATCTGCTTTCCTAACACATGGGTACACTATTTAACCCTTTAATCCAAAACACGACCCAAACTAATGTGCGAAACTCCCAGACCAAATAACAATTAGCAGCGTTAATGATGCAAATTGAATACTTCTTTGGTGCTCTTTAGGCGCCAGTTCGACAGACCGCAAAACCTCGGCGAGAATGGCTTGTAGAAAATTAAGGAGTGATTCTAGAGGATGGAACCACTTCCCCAATTCCTTTACCAAAAATGCATTCACTTGGTTCACTATGCTCCCAGCGAATTCCATTTAGGATTGGACTCATTCAGAGAGATTATTCCATGAACAATTCTAAATGGGGTAGTCGAAATCATCCTAAAGGAATTGACTAGTATTAAGCGTAAATTTACTGAGCCAATATATGATTATTTGAATAGGTTTGGTTTATTAAAGGACAAATGTTTCACATAAGTTCCATTAGAAAGAAACTGAATACCCAGTATGTAAGAGATGTGACACAATTGGTTGATAGAGTTTGACAAGTGGAGTGCCTAAAATTTAAAAAGGCTAGGGAAAGTAAGAATAATAGAAGTCAACATGGAGGTTACTGATGATCTCAAAGTCGAAGTCAACATGGTTGAGGTAAGAGAATAAGTCAACATGGAGGCTAACAAGGAAATGATTTCTCGACAGACTAAAGACCAAGTAAGAGTGACCTACCCCAGAAATGATGAGAATCTGGTGGAGTTCCTGCGCTGTTTCCAGAGAAAGAATTATGAAGTTAGGTTGTGCCCCAGGTGCAGTTTCGTGTATGACAAAAAGGCTGCAGAAAACATTGAAAGGACTAGGATGGCCAGTCGAAGAAGAAGCTGGAAGTATGCAAGGTAGAAATTTACCTTCGACAAGAAGGACGTCCCTCACAGGAAGCAGCAGAGGCCTCAAGATCTCAGGGAAAACAAGCCATATACTTTAAGCCTATTGTAAATGCTTCAACATATATGTGTATTATGCCTATGGAGAGAAGGGAGCAAGGCCAGGGGAAATGGAACAATTTCTAGTTTGGAAGAGGTTCTTCAATTGCTTATCAAAGAGAATTTCAAGTATCCAAACAACAAATTTATGGATTTGAAAATTACAAAGGGAATAATCCTATTTCTATATCATAGTGGAGGCATCGACAAAGAAGGAAGAAAGTTGAAAGAGAGGTTGCTGAGAAAAGGGCAGCAAGATCAAGTAGTTACCAGCCTCAGACTAAGGCTAGGGTCGAAGAGAAAAAGTCAGTTGGCAAAAAAATATTTGTTTCAAAAAAAGAAGAATCTAAGGAGGAACCAATGAAGCAGCTAGTGGTTGATGACATGTTGATAGATGACTTCGATTCTGGATCAGACTCCTCACTCGACATAAACTGCAACATGGTATCAATTCTATCTTTATAATATGACCAAGTTACCGAAGTTGAAGAAGCTGAGATCAACGAGGAGGAAATGGCCAAACATAGGTCAATGTGCTACTATGTAATGAACAACAGTTGTGTCGAAGAGAAAAAAGCATTCTTCGAAAGACCAGACAAAGGGATGAGGAGTCACCTTAAGCCTTTGTTCATCAGAGCGAAAATTGAAAACACTGGGGTAAGCAAGATCCTGGTTGATGGTGGGGCATCTATCAACCTAATGCCACATTCTTTGGTGAAGAGGATTGGCAAGTTCGACACTGATTAAAGGCCACATAACATGCTCCTCTCTAACTATGAAGGAAAAATTTGTCACATATTGGGTGTGCTCCAGGTTGATTTAACAGTTGGGTCCACCACTAGGCTAACTGTGTCCATGGTGATATCCTCCAAGGCGAACTACAACTTGCTATTGGGAAGAGAGTGGATACATGGTGTTGATGCAATACCATCTTTATTGCACCAAATTATTTCTATTTGGCGATAAGAATGGATAGTGGAGAATATCGAAGCAAATCAAAGTTATTACATGGCAGAAATAAACCATGTGGATAAGAGACACTTTGATAGGAACTTGGAAAACATAGCGCCTTGCTCCCAAGCAGGATTTGCTTATATGCCTTATGACCAGGTGTATTATTCTTTGTCTTTGCACCCCACCCATAGGTTCTGTTGGGATCAAGAGATCATGGGCGAAGAGAAAGATGTCAACGGGTTGCCTGGACTCCAACCAACTGGTTGGGGGGAAGAAGACAACCATTATGTCTGAATCCACAATATTGAGGAAGATTTCAGCTTATGTGGCTGAAAGTAGATTAAAAACAGACTTAGAGGCTAAATTTAAGTATATGGTTGTTGAAGCCAATGAAGTTGAAGTTCATTTAGAGGGAACTGGAATCAAATTTGAGCCAGAACCTCCAGACAAAATACAACAAATTGAAGCAACACACCAGAGGCTTGACGCTATTTATGACAAAGAGCCTTTAGGATTTGAGAAAGATCCAACATCGCTAAATATAAATATGATGGTGCAAGATCACTCAAAGAGGTAGACTTAGAAGATGAGATTAATAAAAGACCAACTTGTGTAGCACCCTTCTAACCACACAAATAATTCACCAATAATTTAATAAATAAATTAGAGTGAAGCACCAATAAGGGCGTCACATGCTTCATAAAAACATCAATATAAAACATCCTGCTCCGTAACACGGGTTCTCAAAAATTAAAACAATTATTTATTTATAAACATCAACATGTAACTTCAAACTTCGCAGTGGAATTATTGTCTCAACATAGTTCATTATAACTCTTCAAAGAAAAACTTCATCATTCATAAAATATGATTAAAAAATAATTCAACAATTAAAACATCTTAATCGTCATGTCAACACAAGGAATGTTAAAGTTCAATTCAAATATTTCCCAGAACCCCGATGTTACATATCAGAGCAAGACCCCCTTTATTCAATATAAAGCATCTAAATAACTCCACGTGTATATCCTCAAGCCTCTACGACTATTCTTGATTACCTGCAAGTTACCCAAGTATTGAGGCAATATTTCCCAACAGAAAGGATGAGCAATCCCAAATCATTATAAAAGATATACAGAATAAATATAGTAGTGCAATAACAATCATCAAGAATTCCATATATAATCATACTTCACATATATACTCACACTTCACATCATCGCTACACATCAAATATATCGTTGTATCATCGAATTTAACATTCATCTTCAAGCATAACTTAGATCACAACATCATAACATCACTCAATTAAAAATCATGCAATGTCACAAAAATGCAATGCAACTTCATTGACTCATGCATGTGGTACAAAACTTCACTGATCAACCTGAGTCATCTTCCTCCAAAGGTCCCCACCATAAGATCGACCCTCGCTTGGAACCGAATCACTTCACAAAAATGCACTCAACCCACACAACGGAATCAATGCCATTACTAGACCAACGTCTTATCAACATCACTGGACCAATGTCCTAACATATGCCATGAATGCATGATGCGCAACAACATAATAAAACATGACCACTACTAGTCAAAAAGCATCATCATTCATGTAATCATTGACAACATCATACACTTAGCATGTATGCACATCAAACCTGAACATAATCCACTTCATTCAACATATCATCATCAAATACATCATAGCACGTCACAAAATCATCATAGCATTAATAGATCTTCATACATCATTACAGAATCACAATTCATCACATGTCTAATATAATCATATCAAAGGCACTGGAAAAATACATCATTTTACTCATTTTATTCTACCAAAACATAGTTCATTGCTTTATCTCTCTAACGCTTCAAATGACACGTCAAACGGAGTCTGGAAACTCTAGTTATGACACTTCAAAGATTCTGTCAACTACCCCTCGCCCGAGGCTTTCCCGAAGAAGCAGTCTGCTCACCTGAGACTCGCCCGACGAGGCTAGGGTGACTCATATCCCCCATACAATTTTCCAAAAACTTAATTTTTCTTCCGATTCCCTCGCCTGGAGAAGATCGCGTTAGCTAGCTCTTTCGCCCGATGAAGCCAGAGCAAGAAACCCTTCCCATACATTTTTCCAAGAGCACCAAAAATCACCTATTTCTCTTGCCTCACTCTCGCCAAGTGCTGCCTAGGAAAACTTGATTCGCCCAACAAAGCTGACAGTTCTCCCAAAGCTCGATGCGTGACAACAACTATACTGCTATGTTTTCTGCACAATTCAGTTCCAATTCCCCATGCAATTTCATACTACAACAGACCTAAATTCACCATAAATCAACATGTTATCATATAATTAATAACAAGACATTATCACATCATTACATACATTATTACATGGTATTTTGCACATCACAAATCATCAATTTCATCACAAATCATCACATTACCATTTTCATAAAAATCCCAAACAAACATACACACATCTAAACCTTATATAAATCATAATAATAAGGATCACCTCCTTACCTTAGATTCCTAGCTTTGATCTTTCACTTTGCATTTTGCCGAAATCTCTATGTTTCCTCGTGCCCTAGCTCTTCACTTCTCTCTTCCCAAACTTCATGATTGTACAAAATGAACGTACCAAAACCCCAATTTTCCTTTTTTGTCAAACTCACCCATTAGGCCCCTAATATGCCTTTCCCAACTTACCCTCATTAACCCTTTTGAATATTACCTCCTTGTCCTTATCATCTCCACACCATATACTATTTTATTTAATCAATAATAATAATTCTAACTAATAATTCTAAATAATTACACCAATTATCTAAATTATTAAAATTCCCAATATCACCTTAATTTCCAAAATTCCAGACAATGGCATCATATCACACATCATTTTCAACAAAACCCCATATATTTACAAGTAATTCACAATTACTAATCATAAACCAATTAAATAATAATATAATCATTTTGGGGTGTTACAAAACTGAAACAAAAATATTCTAACTCAATAGTTCGATATTTGGAAATAAAAAGATGGTTGAAACGAGATGGGGGAAAGTTTGGCAACTTCGACATAGAAAGATAGGCGTTTGTCACGTTCAGCCACAATGAAGAACATGTTGTAGAGGTAGAGAGCGCCCTTTTTGTTAAAAATTGGCTTGGGAATTATTTGACAAAGGCCAAACTGTCGAGAGACGAAGTTTGGTTGGTAGCTGAGCAAAATAATATGGCTTTTCGCTGACATAAGTCTAGTTACAACAACCTAGGAACGAGAAAAGCTTCCCATATAGCCAAGGATTACGCTTCTTAATTGAGGGTGCAGGAAATTCCCTAGTAAACCACTCAGGGTCATGCATTTTATTGACAAAGGGAGCCATAGAAGGAGTGAAGTTGTGGCGCTTGGCAAACATAATCACATACCTAATGAAAGATTCATTTAATTTTTGTACTTCATCACTTGGAGTTAGTTGAGCAACTCGAGTTCCTTCGACTGCCCTATTCTTAATTTTTTTCATCCTTTTTGTCTAGTGTCCTATGGGTTGAGAGTGAGGGTTCGAAAGTGGCGTTAATCCATAATTGAAGTAACCAATATGGACCAACCAACAAGAGATTATTCCTTGATTGGCACGTCTTCAAAGTTTTGATAACTTCTCCTAAGAATTCATATAGGCCAACTGTGATCGGTGGATCTGGAACTGACTGTTTAACGCTGGTTCGCGAAATGTCGCGAAAGCAAGAGTCGCCACCGTCTTTTATTTTCTCCAACAAGGAAAGGACAAAAGCACAGAAAAATTCCTTTTGAGATTAGTTCTCGGTTCAGGAGGTAGATTTATAGAAAGGGAAGGTGTTAGCACCCTTTCTATCCATGGTTATCCATGGGCTCTTAGATACTTGCTCATTTGTGTTTTCGAAATATTTGTTGGCTTTTCAAGTGTGAGTGGGTTTGAAAAAAAGTTTCGTTTAAAATTTCAGTTCGACTCTTGTATCAGTCCTCAAGAGTGTTTGAAAAGTTGTTTTTGAAAGCTTTTTGAAAAGTGTCGGTGTGAAAAGAAGTTTTTTTGATTTGTTTTGAATTAGAGCAAGTATCTACGAGTCATCTACCTACCCTAAGGAATTAGTCTGTGTAAATGTCCTTGAGGTAGTGCCATCCCACCATTGAGAGGTAGGTAGCACCACCGTTGGAGGTGTTCGGGTCAATTCGATTCAGGGACAGTATGGTCACCAGAGCAATAGTAGGACACCTTAGAAGCTACCCCCATGCCATGTTCATGGACATGAGGACTTACTAAAACGTCCTCTACTCGACGACCACGTTTCGAGGGGCAAGGCAACAGCGAGGTGTACCCTAGAAGTGGTGTGTGAATTGTGTGTCATTTTCAGTTATTATTTGTTTGTCATGCATTTGGTGAGCTACGCTTTGATTTTATTTGGGCATACATTCTTTCATGTGATTAACAGTTTAAAGGGTGCGGAAATTAAAATGCGGAAAATAAAGGTCCTACGCTATTACAAGGCGCGGGTCTATACATCGCCAAATTAACAAAGACCCGATTTTAAAATAAAAGTGCGGAAAGTAAATGTCCTAATTATTATTACAAAGCTTTGGGGCAATTACATAAAATTAAAAAGAAAAATAGAAACAAACGCGCGAAAAGGAATTGGAATCAAAAGTGCGAGGGCGTTGGACCCTTTAAAGATTAGATTGAAATTAAAAATTAATTAATGGTTAAATAAAGAAAAGAACTTGTTTTTTTGATGTTTTTGTATTTAATGGAAATAAAGAAAATTAAAAAGGAAAAGAAACCCTAATTCTACATGTTTTTAATTATTTAAGGAAAATAATTAAAGTTTAAACCTAATTTACTCAAATTATTTAATTACAAGTTTATTTACAAAGACAACTAATAATTAATAATGATAAGAAATAAAAAGGTTATTTATTAAGAAAAAGAATAAGAAATGCTAAAAACCTATTTTTTTATATTTTTTAGTTGTTAAGAAAACATTAAAGTTAAACCTAAAATTAAACTAAATTGATTATTGAAATTTATTTACAAAAACTATTTAAAGAATTAAAAATTAAATAAACATATTTTTATTTTTAATGATTTCTGATTTTTTTTTTGTATTTTTGTATTATGAAAATTAATTTTATGGGATTAAATAAAAGCAATTAATCAAATAAAAGAAAAAAAAGAGAATTAAAATAAAATAAAAGAAGGGAAATATGCAAACCATAGGAGGGGTATCTGCCCAATTTGGAGGCTTATTGTGAGTAATCTGGCCCAACAGATGCAAGGCCCTTTTGACTTTTGGTGATTGTGTGTGGAGCGCTTGACTGATGTGTATGATAAGCTGCAAGTTCTGACCTTTAGATTGGGACCCCTGGCCACTTGGCAGGCAAGTACGTATGCGTGTATGGTGGACTTCAGGTGGGGCGCTGCATGGAAATGTATTAAGAAAAATAATATTGAGGGAGTGGGGGACCTGGGAATCGAACCCAGGTCCCAGTGCCTGCATGACAACGCACCAACCAGTTGGACTAGCGCGTTTATTTGTTAATATAATAGAATAGAAATAAGATATGTGACAAGCAAGCACTATACTGAAGCCAAATAAAAACGCGCTAACTTTCAAATCTGCCAATCACGTGCCTACAGCTCAGCGTCTTCCTCATGGATTCTTCGTTTTTGCCTGAAAATACAAATGGATAGCGGGGGTTTTAAACCCCCACTAACCCTAAACCTGAAAAATAGCGATTAGGCCATATGCAAATATAAAAAGGGCGCGATGAGTGATTTGGATTCGTTGGAATGTCACGAGTGCATTGGTCTAGGTTTCATGGCCTAATTTTTCCAGATACGTAAACCCCTCTTTTGAGGTTTATGAAACCCTAGCAAGCATCAATGGCGTATTCTTGTACAGACAGCCATTCTTCAATTGAATGGTACCATTGGCTTTGGAATGATCATATTAGTATAAGTCAAACATTAAAATGCATTGATATGGCCTGAAAATACAAACACGAATATGCAAAATGTTATGAACAGGGTGACTCGGTTATACCAATTCTTGAGGTCAGGGTCTACGTTCTTGATTGCAATCTCTTCCTGGTGGTGTCAGCAAGCCTTTGGAATAGTTTTGAGACCTTGAATCACACTGCAACTATGAAAACAGTTTTGAGATTTTTTTGTCAAAAATGCAAGTTTGATCTTGAGGTTTCAGCGCAGCTTTTTTGTTCTTAGGATTAGGTTTGTGTTATGCTTATGTATGTGAATGATTTAGGTTAGAAAAACTATCCCATAATCCTTTGCATTGATGATTTTGCATATTTGATTTTTCATGATCTTTTTCAATCTTTTTCATGCCTTTCTTATGCCAATCATTGAAGATTCTTTCCTTTTGAGGGATGCACGAAATATTGAGCTCTTAATGGGAGAATATGCTGCACAAAAAGATTCAAAACCTTTATTTTAGTATTTTTTCATAATTAATTTTAATTAAATGAATTAATAGGATTAAAAACTCAATTAATTAATTAAAAATAATAAAATAACTCCCCTTTGGGTCAATGGGTCGTGCATAGCTTTTGGGTGATGATTCTTGGAAGAAATTGAGGCCCATTAGCAATTTTGAGGCATTTGAAGCAAAGTTGACTTTTCAAAATTCCCAAAAATTTCCCAACTTCCACAAGGCATATCTTGCTCAATTTTTAAGCTTTGATCATGTTCTTGGACATTTTGGAAAGGTCTTGAAGTTATCTAACCAATACCTTTGGTCCCATGTCATTTTTATTTACCAATCTCAAGTTATGGTCTTTGACATAAAGTCCCTTTTTGTTGACTTTTGAAAATGACCTATAATGTTGAGATTGATAATTTTTTGTGAGAGCATTTCTTGGACTTGAAGTGTGAAGATGAGTTGTAGGAAATGTCATTCTCTTCAAAATGAGCTTTGGATGGAATTTTTCTGATAAACCATGTGGAAGTTATGCCTTGGTCAATTTGCAGTTGACTTTTTCAACTGTCCAAAAATAGAAACTTTTGCATCTTGAGACTTTTTAAGCCATACCTTGAGAGTCATGATCAAGAATTGATCAAATGATGTTTGTGGCTTCAAAATAAGATGTTGACCAAAATTTTTGACTTTTGACTGTCAAATGACCATTTTGCCCCTGCAGTTGACTGTTGAGCAATTAGGGTTTTTGACTGTGCAATCTTGTGCTGTGAGTCTTGAAACTTGGCATGAGGATGCTTGACAATGTTTATAGGCATGTGGGACTTGTTTGGACCCTTGGAAACTTTAACTTCTTTGCCAGAACCAAAACCCTAATTTTTGACTGTTAGGAGGCCATTGGACTATGCAACCCTTGGGAGATTTTGAAGCATGCTCTTAGCAAATCTTGAAGAAAATGGGAGGGCAAATTTTGGGGTACAACAGTTGCCCCTGTTCAATCTTCTTAAACCTGAGGATGTAGATTGGCTTGCGTGCCTTTCGTGATCCGAAGGTGGAAGATGATTGAACACTAAAGTGCCTAGAAATTTGCACTCGCATGGTGTAGTATCAGCAATGTGATGTAGGGGGAATGGGCTTACAGATGCCATTTGGAGATTAGTGGATAGGAGGATGGGCTTATAGATGCCATGTTGAGAGGTGATGGATAGGTGGATGGGCTTATAGATGCCATCCGGGTGTCGGTCGCGTAAGAGATTCCTTAGCGAGAACTTGCGTACCTAAAAAAAGAAAGATGATTACCTGACCTGTTACAGGAGTTGGTCTTCAAACTCTTTGTATAGACGCACCCTGGTTGGTTACATGAATCGAATCTTCAACCTCTTCCTACGTGCCCTGGCGAGATACAGGAATCGAATCTGGAGCTTCAAAAGGTGATGAATGAATCAAGGATGGTTACTACCTCAACGGGACGATGAGAGAACCTTGGGAGATTACTACCTCAACAATAACGATGAGAGAATCTTGGATGTCTTCTACTGAGTCTTCATCAGGAAAATCTTTAGGAATCGATTTAACTGGACCAGAGAAGGCCTTGGACTGGATCGGCCTCAGAAAAATCTTTAGGAATCGATTTAACTGAACCAGGTAAGGTCTTGGAATAACTTTGACTGGATAAGAATCAGAAAAATCTTAGGGTCGATTTAACTGAACCAGACTAAAGTCTTGGAATCTTCAACTGGAATAAGAATCAGGGAGATCTTAGGGTCGATCTGACTGAACCAGAGAAGGCCTTTGACTGGATCGGCATCAGAAAAAATCTTTAGGAGTCGATTTAACTGAACCAGGCAAGGTCTTGGAATCTTCAACTGGAATAAGAATCAGGGAGATCTTAGGTCGATCTGACTGAACCAGAGAAGACCTTTGACTGGATCGGCATCAGAAAAATCTTTAGGAGTCGATTTAACTGAACCAGGCAAGGTCTTGAAATCACTTCAACTGGATAAGAATCAGAAAAATCTTAGGTTCGATTTAACTGAACCAGATAAGGTCTTGGATTAACTTTGACTGGATAAGAATCAGAAAAATCTTAGGGTCGATTTAACTGAACCAGACTAAAGTCTTGGAATATCTTCAACTGGAATAAGAATCAGGGAGATCTTAGGGTCGATCTGACTGAACCAGAGAAGGTCTTGGATTAACTTTGACTGGATAAGAATCAGAAAAATCTTAGAATCGATTTAACTGAACCAGACTAAAGTCTTGGAATCTTCAACTGGAATAAGAATCAGGGAGATCTTAGCGTCGATCTGACTGAATCCAGAGAATGTCTTGGATTAACTTTGACTGGATAAGAATCAGAAAAATCTTAGAATCGATTTAACTGAACCAGACTAAAGTCTTGGAATAACTTCAACTGGAATAAGAATCAGGGAGATCTTAGGGTCGATCTGACTGAACCAGAGAAGGCCTTGGACATAGCTGATAACTTAACTGGATCTTTCCTGAAAGGTAAAGGTCAGTCATATGTAATGCATGATATGGATCAAGCAATGATGTTCTCAACATAAATGAGATTGTATGTTCATGCTGCGTATATGCATGCTATAAGGTATGGAAATGCGGTGTTTATGAATGTATGTTTTTGTCTAGGAAAGTAAATCCTTGACGGGTGCCGGGAAGTCACATCCTGGGCTGATGTTGGAGAATAGTGCTTTGTTGTTTCCGCTGAGGATGATAGTTGCAAGAATACCGGTAGGAGAAGATAACTTCGTTGGGGAATAAACTTGGCGAATGGATTACTCTGCGGGGAGAAAATTATTCTAGCTACCTTGCTGGGGAACAGTACTCTGTGGGGAGAGAGGTACGTTGTTGGGATGTTGATGGTAACTCCGCTGGGGATACCGTTGTTATGTTGGAAGTGTTAATAGACTCTGCTGGGGATAGGAAGACTTCGCCGAGGACGATCTTTCCATGGCTTTTGGCTGAGGATAACCCAGTTATATCCTGGTAGGGAAATAACCTTTGAATAAAGCCGGGGGACGCGTTCGTGCTCCGTAGGGGAGAAGCTTCCAGAATCTAATGGGGATAAGCTTCCTGTTGGGGAGATGGATTCAAACTTTCCTGGGGAAATCTTGAACTATGCTGGGCTCTCCTGGGGAAATTTTGAGATGTACTGGAAGTGACTCCACTGAATGTCTGTATACCGCCGGGGAACAATCTTAGATCCAGATTGCCGGGGATGCTTGTTAAGAATGTTCGTATACTGCGCTTGGGAGTGTTGAGATCTGCTGGAGGATACCCAACTTCCTTAGGACTGCCAGTATAGCTCTGCTTGGGGAGAGTGCATGGACTTGCTGGCTCACTCTCAGGGGACTTAAGATATCTTGGTTATGTTCTTCGGCCAAACCTACCTTGGTACCTTGGTGGACAGAGCAACTAGATCGCTTAGACGACTCATTATTGCCCCTGTTTCTAATGTTACCTGTAATTAATCCTTTGTTTCGTATGCAAATATTTATGAGTTAGCAATTAGTGTCAAATGCATATATCACAAATTGAACCTTGGACGTTCTTCGCAAAACAAAACAGAAAAGGAAAAACAATTGGCAATTTTAACTGAAAAGTGAATTTATATTGATTTTTGAATTTGCCTGAAAATAGGCGTTTTATGTACAAGAGGCTGACGTCCTAGTAAGAGAACGCCGCCGAACAAAAGAGTTTATACAAATTTGTACAAAGGAAAACAAAACAGCTGCGTGAAAAGAATAATCCCACTGGGTTCCAACTCTGCTATCGCCTTTATATCTTCGAGCGTCTCATCACTTGATGACCTAGCTGAAGATGAAGCTGATTGATCAATGCCGTCTGAACTTGATAGTTGACATCGGATTCTGGATGCAGAGTGATCAAATGAGACATAGTATTACGCTTTATCCCTAACTTTTGCCTGGACCGCCCTTTCGGGTTTTCAGTCCACCGGGATACCCATTTTTGCCCAAGCCGCCTTTTCAGGTTTTCGACTTGCCGGGTGTACAGATTTTTTTCATTTCATCCCTTCATTTTTCCCGAACCCTTTTGGTTCGCCGGGAAGCCCTAATTTTTGCCTAGGTATGTCAACCTAGCGGGTCTTTATTATGCGTAGTATCTTTTTACTATGTCTGCATTGGCGGGGTGAGGAAGGTCGTCACCATCCATGGTGGTCAAGATCATGGCTCCTCCTGAGAACACATGTTTAACCACAAATGGCCCTTCGTACGTAGGGGTCTATTTGCCCCTTGGATCACTCGGAGGAAGGATGATGCGCTTGATTACCAGATCCCCAACTTGATATTCTTGTGGTCTGACCTTCTTGTTAAATGCCCTGATCATCCGTTTTTGGTACGTCTGACCATGACAAATAGCAGTGAGTCTCTTTTCGTCGATTAAGTTTAATTGATCAAGTCGGGTCTGGATCCAGTCATCTTCACTCAGATCTGCATCCTTCATTATCCGGAGAGAGGGTATCTGCACTTCGATCGGTAAGACTGCCTCCATACCGTAGACCAAGGAGAAGGGAGTTGCCCCGGTTGACGTCCTTGCTGAGGTACGGTACCCGTGTAGAGCAAACGGTAACATCTCGTGCCAATCTTTATAGGTCACTGTCATCTTCTGCACAATTTTCTTGATATTCTTATTTGCTGCTTCTACAGCCCCATTCATCTTCGGTCGGTAAGGAGAAGAGTTGTGGTGCTGTATCTTAAACTGTTCACAGAGCTCAGTGATCATCTTGTTATTAAGATTGGTACCGTTGTCCGTAATGATTCTCTCTGGGATTCCGTATCGACAGATCAGGTTGTGCCGAATGAACCGTGCTACCACATTCTTGGTTACAGTGGCGTAAGAAGCTGCTTCAACCCACTTTGTAAAGTAATCAATCGCTACCAGGATGAAGCGATGCCCATTGGATGCCGCAGGTTTAATCTCGCCGATCATATCTATACCCCACATTGCAAAAGGCCAAGGTGCAGTCAGGACATTCAGAGGGACTGGAGGAACATGCACCTTATCTGCATAAATCTGGCATTTGTGACATGTCCGAGAATGTTGGTAGCAGTCAGCTTCCATTATGGACCAGAAATACCCTGCCCGAAGGATCTTCTTTGCCATGGTATGTCCACTGGAATGTGTTCCGAAGGTACCCTCATGTAGCTCTGCCATGATCCTTTCTGCTTTAGTCTTATCCACACAACGCAGTAAGGTCGAATCATGGTTTCGCTTGTACAGGATGCCGTTACTAAGGAAGAACTTCGCTGCGAACCTTCTCAGAACTTTTTATCATTGACAGATGCACCTTCAGGGTATTCCTGAGCTTCCAGGTATCTCTTCACCTCATGGTACCAAGGTTTTTCAGTCACTACCTCAGCCTCAAGATCACAACAGTATACCGGTTTGTCCAGTTTCCAGATAATGACCCGGGGAGCCTCATTGTCCCATTTGACTTTGAACATGGAAGACATTGTAGCTAACGCGTCCGCCAGCTGATTCTCCTCTCTCGGAAAGTGTTCAAAAGTTATCTCTGTGAAATGGGGGATCAATGTCAACACACATTCTCTGTAAGGAATAAGATTCAGATGTTTCGTATCCCACTCCCCTTTGATCTGATTGATCACGAGAGCGGAATCTCCGAAGACACTCAGAAACTTGATCCTTAAGTCAATCGCAGCTTGAAGACCCATGATGCATGCCTCATACTCCGCCATGTTGTTGGTGCAGTTGAAACATAGCCGAGCAGTAAGTGGAGTATGAGTGCCTTGAGGGGATATGATCACAGCGCCAATGCCGTTACCCAAGGCGTTGGAGGCTCCGTCAAAGTGCATAGACCATCGGGATCCTTCCTCAGGTCCTTCATCCGGTCCAGGTACTTCACAATCAGTCACTATCATAATGCTCTCGTCCGGAAACTCAAAGTTCATTGACTGATAGTCGTCCACTGCCTGATGTGCCAAGTGGTCTGCCAATACACTTCCTTTGATGGCTTTCTGAGTCGTGTACTGGATGTCGTATTCTGTCAAGATCATTTGCCATTTGCTATTCTCCCAGACAGAGCAGGCTTTTCAAATATGTACTTTATAGGATCCATCTTTGAAATCAACAAGTTAGTGTGAGTCAGCATATACTGTCTCAGCCGGCGAGCAGCCCATACCAAAGCGCAGCAAGTTTTCTAGAGCAGTGAGTATCGGGTCTCACAGTCAGTAAACTTTTTTCTAAGGTAATAAATGGCGTGCTCTTTTCGGCCAGACTCGTCATGCTGCCCCAACACACACCCCATTGAGTTGTCAAGTACTGTAGGGTATAGTATTAGAGGTCTCCTATTAACCGGTGGCATAAGAATGGGTGGTTCTTGGAGATACTCTTTAATTCTATCAAAAGCGGCCTGACATTCATCATTCCAACGTACTACCTGATCTTTCTTCAACAGCTTGAAGATTGGCTCACAGGTAGCAGTTAGATGCGAGATGAACCGGGCAATGTAATTTAGACGTCCCAGAAAACTTCTGACCTCTTTCTCTGTCTTGGGAACTGGCATCTCTTGAATGGCTTTAACCTTGGCAGGGTCCACTTGAATACCCTTGTCACTTACGACGAAGCCTAGCAACTTTCCAGATCTTACCCCGAAGGTGCACTTGTTCGGGTTCAACCTCAGCTTGTATAATTTCAGACGGTCAAACAACTTCTGCAGATGATCAAGCTGTTCCTCCTCAGTTTGGGACCTTGCAATCATGTCGTCGACATATACCTTAATCTCATGATGGATCATGTCATGAAATAAAGCAACCATAGCACGTTGGTAGGTTGCCCCAACATTTTTCAACCCGAATGGCATGACCTTGTAGCAGAAGGTGCCCCACTGAGTAACAAAGGTAGTCTTTTCCATGTCTTCAGGAGCCATCTTGATCTGATTATAGCCTGAAAAGCCATCCATGAAAGAGAACACCTTGTGCTGAGCAGTATTGTCAACCAGGACGTCAATGTGAGGTAGGGGAAAGTCATCTTTGGGGCTGGCCCTGTTCAAATCCCTGTAGTCAACACACATTCTGACCTTTCCATCTTTCTTCGGCACCGGCACCACGTTGGCAACCCACTGAGGGTAAGAAGTCACTGCAAGAAACCCGGCATCAAACTGTTTCATAACCTCAACTTTGATCTTCTCGAACATCTCTGGACGCATACGGCGGACCTTTTGCTTAACCGGAGGGCAGTCTTCCTTGGTAGGCAAATGATGGACCACAATGTCGGTATCCAACCCAGGCATGTCTTCGTAGGACCAGGCGAAGATCTCCACATAATCATGTAACATCTGAGTCAACCGTTGTTTTACGCTGAGCTCCAGATTGGCACCAATCTTAACCTCCTTTCTGTCCGTCTCAGTACCCAGATTTATCGTTTCCAACGGCTCTTCATGTGGTTGAATTGCCCTTTCTTCCTGGAGTAACAGTCTTGCAAGCTCGCCAGGCACTTCACAATCATCTTCACCTTCGTCTTCGGCTAAGTTGATCGGATTTTCGAAGTCATAACTGGCAGTAGCAGAGTCGTTACCAGTGAGATCCAGAGTGGATTGAAACCTGTATGCGTGAGTGTGTGTAAATACAGCTGTTTTGCAATATATAAAGAAAGGAAAGAAAGAAAAGGAGCATAAGATTTGAAGTGCGAGAAAACGTCCAAGGTCTTTATTCATGATATATGAAATGACAGTTATAAGCCCTCACAAATGAAGCCAACGGTGCCCCGGGTAAGACACCGGGCCATAAAGTTTCAATTCATTGTTTATTACAAATAACAAAAACAAAGGAATTCATTACTGCGTAACGAAAGTAACAGGTAGGTTGTCTTTTGCAATCCAATTGCTAGGTCCATTGTCGGCCGTCGGATAAATCCAGCTGTTGAACTCTGATTCTTCCACTTCGTCCTCATCTCTGATAGCATTCACTCCATGAGCAGGCAGGGGAGCTGTCACTACATTGGGCTTCTCAGGTGCCTCAAACTGTACCTCCTTTGCGTCAATAAGGTCTTGCACCTTATTCCTCAGGGCCCAGCAGTCATCAGTAGAATGCCCCGGGCTATCAGAGTGATAAGCACAACGGGCATTTGGATTATACTTAGGAGATGCAGTATTCACAACCTTTGGAGCCTCTCTGACGGTCACCAAGTTGGTGGATAGCAGCTGCGGCAAGATTTGTGACAGGGTCATACTCAGCCGGGTAAATTCTCTTCTGGGTCTTTCAGCCCTTTGTTGATTAGTTTGCCGAGGAGCGGCAACAGGCTTAGCAATAACCAACGCGTTGACAGATTGGCGGCGCTCTGGTTTATCTTTCCTTCTAGGCCCATACACAGCGCTGGCCTCCTTCTTAAAAGGTTTCTTCTCAGAACTTGAAGACGCACCTTTCTGAATTTTACCGGACTTCATTCCAGCCTCTATCCTCTCCCCAGTCAGAATAAGGTCAGTGAACCCTACAGATGAATTGCCAATAAGATGATTAAAAAACGGCCTGGAGAGGGTCCCCAAGAACATATCTACCAATTCACGGTCTGTTAATGGTGGCTGCACCCTGCCAGCCAGATCCCTCCACTTCTGCGCATACTCTTTAAAACCTTCGCCTGATCCTAGCGACATACCCTGGAGTTGGGTACGTGTAGGAGCAAGGTCGGCATTATATTGATACTGCTTGTAGAAAGCAGTAGCCAACTCCTCCCAGTTACGAACCTTGGTTCCATCCAGCTGATAGAACCATTCGAGATGAGTCCCTGAAAGACTCTCCTAGAAGAAGTGGATCCACAAGTTCTTATCCACTGTGTACGGCTGAATCTTCCGCACATAAGATCTGAGGTGTAACTTAGGGCAAGACGCCCCGTCATACTTCACGAAAGATGGTGCCTTAAACTTGTGTGGAATGATCACACCAGTAGATAAACCCAAGTCTCTGAAATCCAACCCAGGCACTTGTTAAATCTCCATGGCATTTAGTCGGTCTTCCAACTGCTTGTACCGGTCTTCAGCTGGAGGATAATGTTCCTCATTAAAATCAGTCTCATTGTCAGAGACCACCGGACTTGGAGCCCTTCCCCCCTGGGGACTGTCTTTACCTACAGAAGAACCAGCTTTCTCATTCTGCAGAGTGTTACCAAACCTCCGACCCGAGTTGAAAAGAACAGTTCTCTTCTTCTTCTTCTCCTTCTTCAGGAGCAAAGCCTTCAGCTCTTCTTGACCTTGAGCCAAACCCATGACCAGCTCTTGAAATTGTGCGTTCTGCGCCTGAAGGGCCTTGATAGACATCTCGGTTGATGATTCAGGGTTCATGATGCTGAAATAAACAGCGAAGAACAGTAAGCAACCTGAAAAGAAAAGTACCTGCTATGCACATGATGAATGGAATGCGTATGATTTATGTTTTCAAAGACAATCGGGAATCAACTTTGTAAACAAAAAGGAACACACTTCATTAGATTCAACTTTGAAATTTAAATTGTTTAACAGGTTGCCCTTAGGCGTTACATGGAAATATTGAAAAGGGAAATAAAACTGTAAAAGAACATCCAAAGCTCATCATTGATCCCATGGTCTCCTCTTCTCAGTACGGATGTAGTCATTCAGAGCTCGCTCATTCTCCAACTGCTTTGTCAGCTTCTGGATCTTCAATTCCCGCTCGTTGAACTTTTCCCGATAAGAATCCCGTTCTTCTCGCAGTTGCGACCAAGACCTCTTTAATGTCTCATAATCAGTAGGTATCTGAGGAGGGAGGACAGTTGGAGGAGCCCCATCTTTGTCAGGATACTCAAGAATGACGGGTCTGACAGCTTCGTATGGCATACCTAACCTCTGAGCACGGATGCGAACCCATTTGTAGTAGGCTTCCATAGGTAGAGAAGTTTTTGGTCCTAACTCTTGTGGGTCAGCTTTATGAACTCTGTCCCAAGCCTTGATGAACCTACGACGCAGCTCGTCACTATCCACCTGAAACTCAAAACTGATGTGAGGCACCAACATCTCATGAGGCCCTGCTCTTCTGGCTCTTCCAAACTGACGGAGAGCTAGACATGGATTATAAGAGATCCCTCCTTGGATACCAATCAAAGGAACATTAGGATATTCTCCGCAACGATCAATAACAGCTGTCTCATCCAAACCCCTGAGAGTCCAAATGATGTCCTTATCAGTGAGAGACATTAACCTATGAGCCCAACCTCTTCCCTCTTGGTTCTTCAACACGAACTTAGGGAGGTGCAAAATAAACCACCTCACCAACAAAGGGATACAACACCACAAAGTTCCTCGTCTTCGGGCAGTACGAGCATGAAGTTGTTGCAGGATATCACCCAAGAGAGTGGGCACAGGATTCTGAGACATGAAGATCCTTATGGCAGTGACGTTAATGAAGTTATCAGGATTAGGAAACAAAACTAGACCATAGATTAAGAGAGCCAGGATGTCTTCATATGCCCTAAAGTCCAAGTCATTCCAGAAACCGTTAGCTTTACCAATCAGAAACTTGGCCAAGAAACCCTTAACTCCGCTTCTAGTCACCCAGTTGTCCATTACTTCTTGGTGGGTCAAGGGGAGAGCTGCAGCAACCTCCTCAAGCCTGAGGGTCTTTTCCCAACCAGTGTAGGGAGTCTGATCCAAGATAGGGATGCCAAGCAAATCAGAGAACTCTTCCAGGGTAGGGACCAGCTGGAAGTCTTGAAAGGTAAAGCACTGGTACAGAGGGTCATAGAACTGGGTCAGGACACTCATCAGCTATTGGTCCCACTTTGCCGTGACTAAACTGAGAAGAGAACCATGCCTCTGGATGAAGGAAGTAGTATTTGGAATTCTACTAACCAACTCTTCAAGCAACTCAGGTGGGTGAGCAAAGTTGAACCAGATAGTATTCCTTCGCATAGGCATCATGATGTCCTACAAAACAGAGCAAAGGTGAAACCCTCTTGTCTTTGAAATGGTCAGTCCTTATGCAGGATGCATGCAATGTTAATGATGGCATGATGTTATGATAAAGCACACCACAAATATTTACAAAGGCAAACATGATAAGGCACACAAGTCACACAAGACAAGCCCTTAAAGTTTAGGCCAGCATGGGGTCTAGGTATTACCCTCTTTCAGTTTGTTGGTTCAGACCTGTCCTATCAGAAGTAACGGGGTTCTAGAGGATCCCAATATCACTGACTACCCTCAATCGGTCATAACTCCAGCATCGCAATCTTTTCTTGCAGCCAAAACCATCACGAGAGTTTAGCCTCAATGGGCGTAGCATACTGCTACCGTTCTATTGGCCAAGTTGGGTCATTTAAGGTTCTAAGGTCGGTTGGTGCTTAATGAGTCCTCAGAAGACCCATATTCTCCTCGTTGCAACACAAGGGATATCGGTACAGACCAAGGTGCCACACCAACATAGCCACTGCTTCACCCATGTCGGTCTACGCCGGACAGGTCCCTCACAGCTTATGCTACCTAACAGGGTATCCCCAGATCCGGGTTAGGATCTATGTAACTCCGATGTAGCCCACAATAATAAAGCAAACAAGCACAAGAATTGAAAACACAAGTGATATTAGTCCTAAGGTACACCTCACTTTATAAGTATCCCCAGCAGAGTCGCCAGTTCTGTGATCGGTGGATCTGGAACTGACTGTTTAACGCTAGTTCGCGAAATGTCGCGGAAGCAAGAGTCGCCACCGTCTTTTATTTTCTCCAACAAGGAAAGGACAAAAGCAAAGAAAAATTCCTTTTGAGATTAGTTCTCGGTTCGGGAGGTAGATTTATAGAAAGGGAAGGTGTTAGCACCCTTTCTATCCATGGTTATCCATGGGCTCTTAGATACTTGTTCATTTGTGTTTTCGAAATATTTGTTGGCTTTTCAAGTGTGAGTGGGTTTGAAAAAAAGTTTCGTTTAAAATTTCAGTTCGACTCTTGTATCAGTCCTCAAGAGTGTTTGAAAAGTTGTTTTTGAAAGCTTTTTGAAAAGTGTCGGTGTGAAAAGAAGTTTTTTTGATTTGTTTTAAATTAGAGCAAGTATCTACGAGTCATCTACCTACCCTAAGGAATTAGTCTGTATAAATGTCCTTGAGATAGTGTCATCCCACCATTGAGAGGTAGGTAGCACCACCGTTGGAGGTGTTCGGGTCAATTCGATTCAGGGACAGTGTGGTCACCAGAGCAATAGTAGGACACCTTAGAAAGCTACCCCCATGCCATGTTCATGGACATGAGGACTTACTAAAACGTCCTCTACTCGACGACCACGTTTCGAGGGGCAAGGCAACAGCGAGGCGTACCCTAGAAGTGGTGTGTGAATTGTGTGTCATTTTCAGTTATTATTTGTTTGTCATGCATTTGGTGAGCTACGCTTTGATTTTATTTGGGCATACATTCTTTCATGTGATTAACATTTTAAAGGGTGCGGAAATTAAAATGCGGAAAATAAAGGTCCTAGGCTATTACAAGGCGCGGGTCTATACATCGCCAAATTAACAAAGACCCGATTTTAAAATAAAAGTGCGGAAAGTAAATGTCCTAATTATTATTACAAAGCTTTGGGGCAATTACATAAAATTAAAAAGAAAAATAGAAACAAACGCGCGAAAAGGAATTGGAATCAAAAGTGCGAGGGCGTTGGACCCTTTAAAGATTAGATTGAAATTAAAAATTAATTAATGGTTAAATAAAGAAAAGAACTTGTTTTTTTGATGTTTTTGTATTTAATGGAAATAAAGAAAATTAAAAAGGAAAAGAAACCCTAATTCTACATGTTTTTAATTATTTAAGGAAAAGAATTAAAGTTTAAACCTAATTTACTCAAATTATTTAATTACAAGTTTATTTACAAAGATAACTAATAATTAATAATGATAAGAAATAAAAAGGTTATTTATTAAGAAAAAGAATAAGAAATGCTAAAAACCTATTTTTTTATATTTTTTAGTTGTTAAGAAAACATTAAAGTTAAACCTAAAATTAAACTAAATTGATTATTGGAATTTATTTACAAAAACTATTTAAAGAATTAAAAATTAAATAAACATATTTTTATTTTTAATGATTTCTGATTTTTTTTGTATTTTTGTATTATGAAAATTAATTTTATGGGATTAAATAAAAGCAATTAATCAAATAAAAGAAAAAAAAGAGAATTAAAATAAAATAAAAGAAGGGAAATATGCAAACCATAGGAGGGGTATCTGCCCAATTTGGAGGCTTATTGTGAGTAATCTGGCCCAACAGATGCAAGGCCCTTTTGACTTTTGGTGATTGTGTGTGGAGCGCTTGACTGATGTGTATGATAAGCTGCAAGTTCTGACCTTTAGATTGGGACCCCTGGCCACTTGGCAGGCAAGTACGTATGCGTGTATGGTGGACTTCAGGTGGGGCGCTGCATGGAAATGTATTAAGAAAAATAATATTGAGGGAGTGGGGGACCTGGGAATCGAACCTAGGTCCCAGTGCCTGCATGACAACGCACCAACCAGTTGGACTAGCGCGTTTATTTGTTAATATAATAGAATAGAAATAAGATATGTGACAAGCAAGCACTATACTGAAGCCAAATAAAAACGCGCTAACTTTCAAATCTGCCAATCACGTGCCTACAACTCAGCGTCTTCCTCATGGATTCTTCGTTTTTGCCTGAAAATACAAATGGATAGCGGGG
This sequence comes from Vicia faba, assembly GCA_948472305.1. Taxonomy (NCBI): domain Eukaryota; kingdom Viridiplantae; phylum Streptophyta; class Magnoliopsida; order Fabales; family Fabaceae; genus Vicia; species Vicia faba. The sequence goes on along the minus strand of OX451735.1, from coordinate 650,533,687 downwards.
GTTTTAAACCCCCACTAACCCTAAACCTGAAAAATAGCGATTAGGCCATATGCAAATATAAAAAAGGCGCGATGAGTGATTTGGATTCGTTGGAATGTCATGAGTGCATTGGTCTAGGTTTCATGGCCTAATTTTTCCAGATACGTAAACCCCTCTTTTGAGGTTTCTGAAACCCTAGCAAGCATCAATGGCGTATTCTTGTACAGGCAGCCATTCTTCAATTGAATGGTACCATTGGCTTTGGAATGATCATATTAGTATAAGTCAAACATTAAAATGCATTGATATGGCCTGAAAATACAAACACGAATATGCAAAATGTTATGAACAGGGTGACTCGGTTATACCAATTCTTGAGGTCAGGGTCTACGTTCTTGATTGCAATCTCTTCCTGGTGGTGTCAGCAAGCCTTTGGAATAGTTTTGAGACCTTGAATCACACTGCAACTATGAAAACAGTTTTGAGATTTTTTTGTCAAAAATGCAAGTTTGATCTTGAGGTTTCAGCGCAGCTTTTTTGTTCTTAGGATTAGGTTTGTGTTATGCTTATGTATGTGAATGATTTAGGTTAGAAAAACTAGCCCATAATCCTTTGCATTGATGATTTTGCATATTTGATTTTTCATGATCTTTTTCAATCTTTTTCATGCCTTTCTTATGCCAATCATTGAAGATTCTTTCCTTTTGAGGGATGCACGAAATATTGAGCTCTTAATGGGAGAATATGCTGCACAAAAAGATTCAAAACCTTTATTTTAGTATTTTTTCATAATTAATTTTAATTAAATGAATTAATAGGATTAAAAACTCAATTAATTAATTAAAAATAAGAAAATAACTCCCCTTTGGGTCAATGGGTCGTGCATAGCTTTTGGGTGATGATTCTTGGAAGAAATTGAGGCCCATTAGCAATTTTGAGGCATTTGAAGCAAAGTTGACTTTTCAAAATTCCCAAAAATTTCCCAACTTCCACAAGGCATATCTTGCTCAATTTTTAAGCTTTGATCATGTTCTTGGACATTTTGGAAAGGTCTTGAAGTTCTCTAACCAATGCCTTTGGTCCCATGTCATTTTGATTTACCAATCTCAAGTTATGGTCTTTGACTTAAAGTCCCTTTTTGTTGACTTTTGAAAATGACCTATAATGTTGAGATTGATAATTTTTTGTGAGAGAATTTCTTGGACTTGAAGTGTGAAGATGAGTTGTAGGAAATGTCATTCTCTTCAAAATGAGCTTTGGATGGAATTTTTCTGATAAACCATGTGGAAGTTATGCCTTGGTCAATTTGCAGTTGACTTTTTCAACTGTCCAAAAATAGAAACTTTTGCATCTTGAGACTTTTTGAGCCATGCCTTGAGAGTCATAATCAAGAATTGATCAAATGATGTTTGTGGCTTCAAAATAAGATGTTGACCAAAAATTTTGACTTTTGATTGTCAAATGACCATTTTTCCCCTGCAGTTGACTGTTGAGCAATTGGGGTTTTTGACTGTGCAATCTTGTGCTGTGAGTCTTGAAACTTGGCATGAGGATGCTTGACAATGTTTATAGGCATGTGGGACTTGTTTGGACCCTTGGAAACTTCAACTTCTTTGCCAGAACCAAAACCCTAATTTTTGACTGTTAGGAGGCCATTGGACTATGCAACCCTTGGGAGATTTTGAAGCATGCTCTTAGCAAATCTTGAAGAAAATGGGAGGGTAAATTTTGGGGTACAACACCAACCAATATCAGTTCATTGAGGCAGATCTTATATTCAACATGTGACTGATTCTTCAAAGTCAAAAATCTCTTCGCCACTTGGAGTGACTTACAACAAAATATGCAACAAGATAGCCACAACGCTAAGAAAGCGATGCGCTCTTCGTCAGAAACCTCTTGAGTTGTCTTGATATGGTAATCACATATATTATTGGTGAAGGTAGCATGGATAGCATCGAAACCAATGGTATCCTTGCTCATTTCATATGGATCAAAGGAATCCCCAGTTGGTTGAAGACTAATGATGGCACCAATGTCGAATAATGTAGGGGTTATAATTCCACAAGGGAGATGGAAGGTGTTGTAATTGTTATCCCAGAAGTATATCGAAGCTACCATCATGTGTTGGCAATAACCAGGCCCAATCTTTGACAATTTAATCATGTCATAGATTCCCATATCTTTCTAGATTTGGTCTTTCTTACTCTCAACTTTGGCAAGCCAAGTAAGATAAGATTCATGTTCTTTAGATAAAGGACAAGATAAAAACGCTCTAAGAGTGTTGGTCATGTAATCTAAGTTAAAGGGTTTTTCTACTTCTAAGGCTTTAGTCGAAGACTTTTCCTGAGTATCAGATCTGGTTTGTGTTTTACGGTCTGTTTTAATACTAGTATCTACATTACTAGCTATTGTTTTCTTCTTGCTAGCTATGTGTTTAGTATGATGATAAGTTGGGAAAAACTCATTGAGTTTTTCAACATCAACGTCAGTATCAAGTAAAGGACCCATATATGCATGAGTATCACCACCAATAGTAAAAGGGATAAATACATGGGATTCGTAGATCTTGCATTTTTCCTCAAGCAATGGCGGTTCAGGAACTTACTCTTTGTTCCCTACTTGTGACAATTTGGAAATCTGGATTGCAGGTGGAATAACTTATTTTTGACTCTTGTTAGCTTTGGTGTTGTTGAATTTTTAAGGTGCCATTGAGAAAGGATTTGAAGTTTGTATTTATTGTTAAGATTTTCAGAAGAAACTTGCAGAAAAAATGAAGCTTTGAAGATTAGAAGCAGGAAAAGTTTCGAATGATGAAGATGGAGGGCATTTATAGAGAGAAGAGGGAAACATTTATGTTTCTTTTGAGTGACAAGTGGAGTGTCAGTGGGGCGCGTGTACACTTTTAAGATCTCAAAATAGTGTTTACCTTTTCAGCTGTCACAATGCTCTTGCAAAATAGAGGTAATGATGAGCTTCTGTAGTTTTGCACGCCTCGATGAGACATTTGGAAAAGGTTGTCATGATGCTGAATATTCACTAGAAAGAGGACCCCAACGTGTACTTATTAACAAGTTGCTGCTTAAGAAGTCACAGGTATTCAAGAAGAAAGGATATATGTTAGAGTTGCTGCTCCAAGATCAGAAAACAAGATTGCACCAGAAACAAGCTTTCATGTCAAAGATTAGAAGTCAAGATTTGTTCGTCAGAAGAGCTATTACTTATAAATCTGAAGAGAAAGTCAAGGTTCTGAACAAATCAAAGGAAATCTTCTACTTCCGAATCAGAAGTCAAGATTTATTCATCAGAAAAGTTGTTGCTTATAATTCTGAACACAAAGTTAAGATTGTGACGACTCAGTTACTTTGTGGAATATGTGCACATTACTTTACATCTGAAGTATTCCATCAAAAGACAGATCAAAGCAAAGTTATATATTCTAGACTTATTACTATTCTACGTCATATAGTCCAATCAGAAGACAATATCAAAATATGATATTTTCTCAAGCTAACCTACTCATCATAAGTAATATTCATCAGAAGATAATATCATTAGAAATATGCGCAAGAAGAGTTAGTACAAAGATACAATTACATGCTCCACTCAAATGGATGTACAATGTACTATTTGTCTCCCACGATCATTTTCTTACCATTGGCATCTGGCAAGATAAAAGTGATGTGCGTACTACTACAATGCTCTACTTCCTCAAAGCCTATATAACGGATCAACTATTTCATTTGAAAAACCGCAAGACTAGAGAATAAGAACAGTAACACTGCCAAAATCAAAGCAAGAAGAAGAATCAAAGCAAAGAAAAGAAAAGAATCAAAGCACAAGCGTGTTTGCTCATATTTGTGTTGATATTATTATTTGCTAGAACACAAGAGTTGTTGCTCATATTTGTGTTGATATTGTTATTTGGTTAGAACACAAGAGTTGTTGCTCATTATTGTGTTATCATTGTTAATTATTTGAACACAAGATTTGTTGCTCATATTTATGTTAAACAATGTGTACTTAAACATTTGTGTAATCTGCTTATCAGAAGCAATCTTGTACACACATCATTCAACTGTGAGTTGATCAAGTCCTTTTCTAAGGCAACGTGAAATCTCCTTCAAGGGACCTGATAGGTCAGAAACCTTAGGGATTCAATGATTGTTATACCTCTTATGAGACCGGGTAGGTCATAATTCTTAAGGGATCACTAACAGGTTATCATTGTTGTTAGTCACTGGAGGGTAGCCCGTGCATTTTTTGTTAATTATCGGCGGGTTGCCCGTGCATTTGTTAGTCACCAGTGGGTATCCCGTGCAATTGTAGTCAGTTTGGTTATAGTGGATTAAGGTATTTTCTAAGGCGAAATCACCTTGGTGGGTGGACAGGATTAACCTTCTCTAAGATGAACCCGTATAAACCGAAAGTGTCATTATTTCTCTCTATAACATTAAATTACTTCTAAACGAAAAAGTTTTTAAAACCCAATTAAAATCCCATTTCTTGTGTTTTTCTCAACCTTCTTGGGTAGGTCAAAATTCTTAAGGGATCACTAACAGGCTATCATAGATTTGTTGATAGTTACTGGCGGGTAGCCCGTGCATCTATAATATTTCAAGATTAGTGGATTAAGTCCTTTTCTAAGGAAAAATCACCTTGGCGGGTGGACATGATTAGCCTTTTCTAAGACAAACCTGTATAAATCGAAAGTGTCATTATTTCTCTCTATAACATTGATTCTATTTTGATTGTTTGTGTAAAGCACTTCTAAACGAAAAAGTTTTTAAAAACCCAATTCAAACCCACCTTTCTTGTGTTTTTTCTCAACCTTCAATTGGTATCAGAGCTCCAACTCTGTTATTGATTTTCTAATCAAACACTTAACTGTGTAGAGAGATCTAGTGTGAGAAAAACTTTCTAAATGGATATTGCTAACACAAATGATAGAGATAGATACAGTTCTAAACCTCCTATTTTTGATGGAGAGAAATTTGACTATTGGAGAGATAGAATATAAAGTTTCCTTCTAGGCTATGATATTGATCTCTGGGAAATGGTTATGTTGTACCCTAAAATTTTCCCTCTCTTTTCTCAAGATATTTTTCACAAGATCTTCAATATCTCAAGCTTGTACAAGTGTGGACTAGGTCCAACCAACTCCGAAACACTGAGACCACAAATTAGGGTTTTGATTGAGAATGCCCGATTCTTGACTTTTGACTTAATACATGACTTATTGGTTTGAAACATGATATCAAGGATTAAAGGAAATTATTTTGACCTAATTTCATGGCTCAAAACATTTCTCAAGATCATTGGATTGATAGATGAAATTTGGTCAACAGATGAAAAAGTCAACTGATACACCAAAAGTCAAACTTTGACTTTTTGGTCAACATTAAGTTTCAAAGATCAAAATTAATCAATAAATTTAAGAATATCAAGCTTGATCATCAAGAAATCAAGAAAGTCAAAAGTCAATTTGAAAAGTCAAACTTTTCAAGACTTAGAATTTTTTCTAAGTGTTTTCATACATGATAATTTCATAACTTCATGCCAATCTTTCACCAAGATGCAAGATGATTCAAAGAAGACTTTAAACATAAAAGTTGTAGATCTTGATGAGATCTATAACTTTTCTTTTCTGATCAAGTCCTATAAGTTCTTGGATTTTGAGTTATAAATTCCTGAAGTCATGACATTTTCATCTAACACTTAGAGAAATTTTCAACAGATTTTGGTCAGGATTTTATCCCAACTTCTTGGCATTTTTTCACATAGTTCCAAGATAATTTTGTCAAAATGGCCAACATCACAGTTATATAGTATGTTTCAAGCTTTCCAAAACATTCAAGAGCATGAATTTATCATACTTGAGCTAGGAGATTCAAGGGCCTGAAGTTGGGCATTCATTCTTAAATTGCAAGTCATTTTGTTGAAGAACATATAACAAAATCCTTATGCCGTGCTGCATAATCTTACTTTGCAGGCCTTTTGACTTGCAAACCTATCCATAATCAGATGTTTACACAATTGATTGAACCATTATCTACGTGATTCAAGTATTTTCCATTGCATCATTCCATTTATGGCACAAAGGCACTATTGCCATTCATATAAAGCATGCTTTATACAAAGTCAGCTCTCCTTGAGCCTCTCAACTATTTTTTCTGCACACACAATGTCAAAGAAAGAATCAACATGCCTAAAAAGCTCCTAGCAACTTCAGATCCCTTTTGTACCATGCATTGGGACATCAAATTTCATATAACTTCGTTGTTGCATCTCAACCAAACCAGAATTTTGACAATTTATAAAGAAAACTCTCTCATTCTCTCAAACCTCCTCTATAAATAGAGAGGCCATTTTAAATCCAAAGGGCGGAAGTTTTTATTGTGTAGACAAGCCCTCAAAATCTCATACTCTCAAAAAGCTACAACTGTCCATAAAACCTCCACTCTTGAGCTTTGAAGTCCAAGTCTCTGAACCTCTCACGCCTTGCAAGTTCTGTCCAAACAAACCATCTAAACACTCCACATATATCATATAGAAGTTGTTCAAACTCAAGAACAACTTCTGTAACATCACTATTTTCCAAACTCAAAAACAACCACCTCCAACTTGACTTCTCCAAGACAATACAACAACTCAAACTCAAAGAACAAATTTCAGTTTCAAGGTAAGTTTTCTTAACTTTGGAATATTCATACAAGTATCATTAGTGGTCCATTTGTGAAGATAAATGTAAATATTATTGCCCTTAAATCTAACCATATGCTTGCTTTTCATTTTCATTGACCATGTGTTGAGAACTGACTCATATATGCAGCAGAACAATATTAGAGGGAAAAAACAACAGTATGAGTCAATACGAAACACTATGAGTCGACATATTATGTCCAAAACAGGTTATGAGCCGATGAAAACCATTATGAATAGATACAAACTACTGTATGAGTCGATACAAAATGCGAATGTGTCGACTCATACTGATTTAATTTTCATTTTCCAGGAGGAAGAAATAATATGTGTCAATGCATAAGTGTATGTGTCGATACGAAACAGATATGAGCCGATTTAGAAACAGATATGAGCCGATACGAAATAGATATGAGCCAATACGAAATAGATATAAGCCAATACAAAACAGATATGAGCCAATACGAAACAAATATGAGCCAATGCATGAAAATTTTTCGTATCGATGCATAAGCTCATGCGTCAATACATAAAAAAAATTTTAAAACAATTTTCCTTTTTTTATTGTATTATTATTCATTATTCAATATGGTTGTAATAGTAATTAGGATTCATTTGCTTTCATTCCCCATTTGTAAATTTGTATCCCTATCCCCTAAATGATGTAATAGCGTAGGACTTTAAATTTCCGCAATTTATCACTTTCAATATAGTTGCTCGTAATTAGGGTTTGTATGGTAAGACTTAAAATCAACAACTAGATAACTCTAATTCAAGACAAAAATGCATGAAAAAAAAACACTTTGCACACTCGCACCTGTAGCGGTAGAAATGTTCAAGACTAAGCCATTGTATTGACTAGACTTTATACAAATCAAAAATAAAAATCGCCACCGCGCTTTATTATTTCCAAAGGAATGAGAAAAGAGCGAATAACCTAAGAAGGGGGAAATATTCAAGGTAAGGGGGTTGGTTATGCAAAGGGAAAGTATTAGCACCCTAAACATCTATGGTACTCCGTAGGAACCTCTTTGAAAAATCTATATATTTTGGCTATAAAAAATGTGTTGTATATAAAATGGATGGTGGAGGTGAGAAGAGAAATATTTTTTATGATTTTTTCACCCGCTGGGGTTGCGAACCTTTAGTGCCTACGTACCACATTTCGTGCAATAGGGGATCAGGGTACACATAGTTCCTCTTTTAAAAGTTTGAAACACAAAGTGTGTTGGTTATTTTAAGAGATAAGACATCATCGTCATTGTCCGTGTGGAAAACATACTTACTATCCACAATCATGAGAAAGGAGAATTTGCATCATCTCAAAGTGGAGGATATGGCTTGGATTTTAAAATCAACAATGTCTCACTCAACACCCAAGTGGAAAATCTCTCTCTTCACTACATATTGTAGAAGTATAGTTGTTTGCATCACTACAAGGATTGACAAGAGTCTAATCTTTTAAGAAAAGTTTAAAGGTAAAAGCCAAAGTGGCAAAATGGTTTGAAATGAGATTGGTTGATTTTTAGTATTCTCACAAAAATGTAAAGGTATTATTAAGTTGATTGAAGTTTATTTATGAAAATATTTTGAAAATGCATGGACCTAAGTCCAAGTTTATTATGAAAGTAGTTTAAGTTTCAAAATAAGAAGAGTTTTCAAAAGGAGGGAGAAGGTTTTTGAAATTAAAGAAGATGGGAGAAGAAGAAGAGACTATCCTAAAACATAAGGTAAAAGCTAAGGATAAGGACCATCTAACCAACAAGAAGCCAAAACTTGACATTATGAGCCAAGATAGAATTCCCAATTTTTGGATTGGAACCAAGCAAGCAAAGATACTAGACCTCTTGAGAGAACCAAGCTTCAAGTGTATTAAGTCTTCACAAAAATTGGGAAGAGTAACGGCTGTATACGGGTGAATTCCAGATTACAAACAAAGGATGTAATCACAAAAACTTGCATACAAAAACAAACAAGCAATCCAATGTTTTGAGGTAAACCTCAAGAACTCCCGACAAAATAATCAGATAAGATCACAAGGTCTCCAAGATAGGCCAAGGTTTCTAATCCTAAGTCCAAGAAATAGTCCACTGCTCCATAATGCCAAGGATAGTAACCAAATAGTCCAAGTACCATTAAGATTTTTTTAGGGTTTAAGTTGATTATTAAGTATCTTAGGAAAAGAAAAAGAAAAGCTCAAGTGAGCAAAGTAAAAATGACAAGAATATAAATGCTCAAATGAACAAAGATGAAAATGGCATGAAATGTAAAATGCTAAAAGATAAATAGTACATAAAGCATAAAAGGAATAAAAGCATAAGATAAAACAAGTCAATAATTAGTGGTTAGTAGGATGACCATCTTGAAACTTGCATTTGGAACACATTAGAGGATTGGTAGAACCAAAGCCTCCACACAACGAGTTGCATTTTCTTTTTGTCAAGTATATCATCCATTTGGAATTCTCATAAGTACCATTTAATGATCAACGATGTTTAAGTGATCCGCGTTGACCAAAAGTGTTGTAGATCCATTAGAGGATTGGTAGAACCGAAGCCTCCACACAATGAATCTCAAGGTTATTGGATCAAAGAGATCAAATTAACATACTTGGGCTTGCAATCATAAGTTTGGGCCAAGAATGATCATTTATTCGAATCGGGACAAAATTTAGCGCTATGTTAAGCAATCGTAAGTGGACTTATGTAGAAGTCACACCTATTTTGAGGCCGGTCAATAGCAATCTATGCACCATTTGTTTTGAAAATGGTCCAACAACATTTAGTGCGATGGGAAGGGGATGAGATAAAGAGGAATTAGGGTAAAAAGAGAAACCACATTTGAATTAATATTTAATCAAACTATTATTAAAATCATTCATCCATATTTTGTGGAGTTAAACTCAACACCATGGATCCAATGATGTTAATAAAGCCATGATAAAAAAATCAACCCAAGACAGCCAGAAAATATTCACAAAATAATAATATAATTAATATATACATTAAAGGGTTTAAAAATGTTTAAAAAAAAAAGGAAAATAATGAGGAAAATGCCAATTATATTCAAATTAATCAAGAAATGAAAAATAAGACCATAGAAAAATCAGAAAAGAGGCCAAGTAATTTTATAAAATTTTTGGGAATTTTTAAAAATCAGAAACTATTTTTAAAAATTAAAATAAATGGGTATAACAAACAAAAATGGTAAAAAATAGTAAAGGTAGAAACAAAAATAAAATAAAGTCACCAATATTTGTCACAATATCATTGGATCATTCCATAATTTTTTCAGAATTTAAAAATGTGTAAAAGTATTTTTAAACATTTTAAACAAATCAAATAAGTGCAAAATTCATAAAAAAATACCAAAACACAAAATGAAATTGTGAAAAAATAAAAATTAGAAATAGAATAATCAAAAATATTTTTTATAATTTTTTTCAGATTTTTTGGACTAAAAATGAATTTTCTATGATTTTTTGAAATTTAAAACAATTAAAATATAATAATCAGAAAAAGAAAATAAAAGAAAAAGATGTGGACCATTGGATAAAAGTCAAAACACGTTAGTAATCAAATCCAAGGGATCTGGCGCGCTGTGCATATCATGGTCTTTAATGAATAATGTACAGAATCAATAATAAAATCAGAATTTGAAAATAACAAATGGCACGCCTTCATTGGTTAAAAGATGACACGTTTGTCATCTTCAACCTCCAGCCATCACGAATTACAGGTCTCTCAAACTGTAAAATCAGAAGCTCAGACCTATGCCATTCGCTTCGTCTCTTCAAGACGAAGACAACCACACCCTCGCGCCAAATTTATATAAACTGTAGCTCAAGCAATTTAGAAAGAAAGTTTTGAAAAGGGATTTGAAAATTCATGGCCAAAACGTGATTCCAGATGAAAGTAAGTGTTGCGACTAGAACCAGGGCAATGAGGGCAACACAATGATATCAAAGTTTTGAAGAATTGATGAAGGAATCTACCTATTGAATTTGAGTTGCAGAGCTCTGAAACCGGACCTCTATGGAGCAATATAGGGCACGATTCTTGAATGTAATTATATGGTTAACTTCAGGGAAGATCAAGGAAGGTGAATTGATGGAAAAATTGGATTGAAAAAGGCTTGAGAATAGAATTCGAAGTAGCTGAATTCTGGGTTGTGAAGCAAGTTTGGTAGGGTGATTCTGGCTATCTAAGCTTGGGAAATTGAACGGGGGATGACCCTCTATTTATAGGGAATCAAATGGAATGTTCAAGCGTGTGAAATGATGAAGTTTGGAGGGAAATCGTGTGAACCTGATGCACGAGCAAAGTGTGATCTGATTTGCATCAAAACACATCCAATCCTTGCGTTTCAAGGCTCTGATCCACTTTGGCAATTTGGTTAAACATGTTTAGATCACAAACGTGTGCTAATTTGATGTTTAGAGGCCAAAACATGAATTTCAAATTCTGACTTATGGAGAAACTTCAGTTCCAAGTTACCAAGTTTAATCCAATGGCATTTCCACCTCAAGGGGTCTTAGGGCATAACTCTTGATGCTTTGGAAAGATGAGGTTACAAGCATTGCAATGGAAAAAGAATGGAATCAAATGGATGCTTGAGCTGAAAGTTACATGGAGTCAAAGTTGAAGAAAAAGAGTTGACTTTCCATACTTAGCAATATTTCAAATTCTTCTTTAAAAATGACCTATAATCTCTTGCATCCAAACATGGCCTTACACTTAGAATTTGCTCTTGACTAAAAAATATGGAATTAAGTAGATCTCTTGAATGACATTTTTCAATTTGAACCACTCAAAATCTCCAAAAATTGAGCAAGTTATGACTTGTTGAAGTTGGCCAAAAAACATGAAATGACCTATAATCTTTTGCATTCTTAAGGCAACTTCCATTCATTTTCTCATTTTGCACATAAAATAAGGCATGAAGTACACATCCTTAGGATCATCATGAAAAAATAATGGGCTTAAGGTGATAAAAATTGACCAAGTTATGACTATTTGAAGTCACATATGGAAAATTGGGGATTCATCTGGATGACTTGTAATCTTTCCTCTTCACCAAGTTCCTTACACATGAAAACCCCTTGGAACTTTTGAAGTGATTTGTTGGTAACTCTTTTAAGAGAAGATTATTTTTGGAATCACTCAAAAATACCAAAAGATGAGCAAGATATGCCCCTTTGAAGTCCAAAACCCTAGCCTCTAGATCAAGAAAATGCTTTGAGGAACTTTGCCAAGTTTGAACAAACTCTTGTGCCAATATTATTCCTTTATGAATAGAAATTTTTGAGGATGATGATGAGGATTCATGGCCACCAAAACCACTTCCATACTAATTCTTCCAAAACAACTTCAATGGTGAGGTTTGAATTTCTCAAGCTATTGACTAGGGCATAGAAATAAAGTCATTAACCCATGAAGCAACTTGCTAAACCTCATTGCCTTTACCTACATTATAAAGTAAGACAAACCAATATTGCATTTTTTAATTAGAGAGAAAATCAAATCAAAATATCCATGATCACAAAAGAAAACAAGTTAAGGTGCTTGGTAACTCCTCAATGAGCAAAGCTAAAGATAGGTAGAAGAACCAAAAGCCCTAATGTGATCTTGTTGTGATTGAAACAATATGGTATGATGAAAGGATCTTAGGGAAAAAATTGGGGTACAACAACTATCCTTATTTAAGTTTCTTCTATCCAGAGATACAAAGGTTAAAAATCTTCGTGTCGACGTGATCGAAGATACTTAAATACAAAACAAACCCTATTTTTTGCCCTAAGATACCACGCAAATGCTTATGCATATGAATGCATATGAACAGAACAAAAGAGACGCAAAGTAACATTGGGGGATGCAACAAAAAATGTAGAAAAAAAGGAGCAACCCCACCAGGAAAATAAATCACTGGTAAACAAGAACATAATCAGAGAGGAGGATAACAAGCATCGACATTCACTGCCGATGTACTACCAACATTCACTGAAGGTAGAAAGAGAAAATATATCATACCACCGTCATTCACTGACGATGAACTATCAACATTCATTGAAGATAGCAAAAAGATAACAAATACCGACGTTCATTGCCGATGTACTACCAACATTAACTGAAGGTAGAAAGAGAAAATATATCATACCACCGCTGTTCACTGACGATGAACTATCAACGTTCACTGAAGATAGCAAAAAGATAAGAAACACCGACGTTCACTGCCGATGTACTACCAACGTTCACTGAAGGTAGAAAGAGAAAATATATCATACCACCGCCGTTCATTGACGATGAACTATCAACATTCACTAAAGATAGCAAAAAGATAAGAAACACCGACGTTCACTACCGATGTACTACCAACGTTCACTAAAAGTAGAAAGAGAAAATATATCATACCATCGCCATTCACTGACGATGAACTATCAACGTTCACTGAATATAGCAAAAAGATAAGAAACACCGACGTTCACTGCCGATGTACTACCAACGTTCTATGAAGGTAGAAATAGAAAATATATCATACCACCGCCATTCACTGACGATGAACTATCAATGTTCACTGAAGATATCAAAAAGATAAGAAACACCGACGTTCACTGCCGATGTACTACCAACATTCACTGAAGGTAGAAAGAGAAAATATATCATACCACTGCCGTTCACTGACGATGAACTATCAACATTCACTGAAGATAGCAAAAAGATAAGAAACACCGACTTTCACTGCCGATGTACTACCAACATTCACTGAAGGTAGAAAGAGAAAATATATTATACCACCGCTGTTCACTGACGATGAACTATCAACGTTCACTGAAGATAGAAAAAAGATAAGAAACACCGACGTTCACTGAAGGTAGAAAGAGAAAATATATCATACCAGTGCCGTTCACTGACGATGAACTATCAACGTTCACTGAAGATAGCAAAAAGATAAGAAACACTGACGTTCACTGTCGATGTACTACCAACGTTCACTGAAGGTAGAAAGAGAAAATATATCATACCACCGCCGTTCACTGACGATGAACTATCAACGTTCATTGAAGATAGAAAAAAGATAAGAAACACCGACGTTCACTGCCGATGTACTACCAACGTTCACTGAAGGTTGAAAGAGAAAATATATCATGTTTCCTCAAGATTCTGGTGTTTTGCCTAGAACGGGTCTCAACTTCTTCTTTAACCAAGGCACTCTGCCTGGGAAGGGTAATATGTAAGCTGTCTCAAATAAAGAGACTTCCACTCATTGTCAAGGGGAATTGCAAAGAGAAATGACTTTCTGGGGATAGAAATATGACTTCCCGGGGAAATGCCACGATATTTCTGCTGAGGAGATAAAGTCTTCCCTTGAAAAATAAATGCACAAACCAGAACTCAAAGTTCTCATAAATCCAAAGTAAATAATATTGTCATGCAACCACAAATCCAATTCAGAAATAAACTGGAGCAAGACGGCCAATGAAGATACATCCTTTGAGAAATAAACTCAAGAGGGAACCCCAAATTCAACTAAGCGAAGAGTGCTGCAGGAAGATCAAAACATAATGTCAATGAACGATGATTTTTAGCAATGCATGATGTATGTATGAATGTATGAGTGATATCGTGCATATGCTGGTAAAAGGATACATGATCAGTGCAAACAAACAAAACCGCCTCAGGTACTAACAACATTTGGCTAAGCTTGAACCAGAAAGATCAACCCAAGAAAAGTAAAAGCAATTGCGGAAACCAAACCTATTGCCTGTCCTAACTTCACTGAGGAGAAACATAAACCGGATGTAGCCAAATCAGACAGATACCGAGATAGAACATTCTTCTTCCGGTTTCATCGAAGAAAAACAATTTTCCAAAAGCAACATGCCTACTGGAGATTGCAAGACCAGCCTCAAATAAAGCAGACTGACGCCGAAACAACCAAACCTCACTGGAGAAAAAAACTGCGGATTGAAACTTTCATCACGAATACTCATTCCAACATGAGATGCTCTGGGATAATCTTCCTGGGAAATCAAGGAGTCAACATTAATGCCAATACTGCAAAAAAAGCCACATCTCAGCACACCAAGGGAATAAAACCTTTTATTATATGAGGGAAGACTTCGTTGGGGAATCTGGGACATAGGCTTATAATCATGCAAACCCAAAAAGCGAATCAAGACTTGACTGAGGATAATGGAATCACAAACCCAATACTGTACCTTGCACCCAAAGATATCGTCTTTAACTATTTGAGAAACACACAAAGATTGCGCACACCAGCAAAATGACCTGATAAAAACTTCATGAAGGAAGTAAATCCTCTTAAAACAACCGGAGTTTGTTCATTCTTGGGATTACCATTCTTGTTGTCATTGTTTCATCACAAATCCCAAAGTAAATTGAATTGTAGAGATCTCTTCTCTTTTTTTTTTGAAAAGTTAATTTTTCTTTTTTAATCTTTTTGCTTTAACAGTTATTATCAGTAATAAATGATGTCTTTGCAAGCTAAATAAATAATAAGAACACAAAGAATTGGGTAAAAGCTCGAATTTCATTAATAGAATGGTAGTCTGCGAATGGCGAGACTCCATGGATGATTACAAAGTTTGGGAAATGGTAATACATAATGGAAAAGATACATTGAGATACAATGACCACTATCCCCCCTAACAACTTTTGAAATCCTGAGCAACAACTTTTGTTGAAGTATGGTGAGGATCCGAGAAGATTGTTGCTTCAACGATCAAGTCTTGTCTGACGTAGTTACTTGCCAAGAAAAATCCCTAACTTTTGCCTAAGCTGCCCTTGCGGGTTTTCAACTTAGCGGGAAATTTATTCTGTTTATGTCTCTAATTTTTGCCTAGACCTCCCTTTCTGGTTTTCGGCCTACCGAGATGCTCTTTTTTGCCTAAGTCGCCCTTTCGGGTTTTCAACTTAGCGAGCTGTTCTTTTATTTCTTTAGGCGAAGTATTTCTTGACTGCGTCAGCATTCATGGGACGTGGGAACTCCTCGCCATCCATAGTTTCAAGAATTAATGCACCACCAGAGAAGGCTTTCTTGACAATATACGGGCCTTCAAAATTGGGAGTCCACTTGCCCCTAGAATCAGTGTTGAAAGACATGATCTTCCTGAGCACGAGTTCGCCTTCTCTGAATTCATGAGGTTTGACCTTTTTGTCAAATGTTTTCTTCATTCTTTTCTGATATAACAGCCCATGACATAAAGCTGTCATCCTCTTCTCTTCAATCAAATTCAATTGGTCAAATCTGTTCTGGACCCATTCAGCCTCCGTCAACTTGGCTTCCATTATCACACGTAACAAGGGAATATCTACCTCGACAGGGAGTACAACTTCCATTCCATACACTAGGGAGAACGGGGTTACTTCTGTTGAAGTGCGAACAGATGTTCGATATCCATGCAGAGCAAAAGGGAGAATTTCATGTCAATCCTTATAAGTGACAACCATTTTCTGGATAATTCTCTTGATATTCTTATTAGCAGCTTCAACAACCCCATTCATCTTTGGCCTGTATGGAGATGAATTGTGATAAACAATCTTGAATTCTTTGCACAGTTCCGTCATCATCTTGTTGTTCAAATTCGAGCCATTGTCAGTGATGATTCTGCTCGTCACACCATACCGACATATAAGATTGTTTTTGATGAAACACACAACCACCTGTTTGGTAACATTGGCATATGAAGCAGCCTCTACCCATTTGTAAAGTAGTCAATTGCTACCAAGATGAAACGGTGTCCATTCGAAGCTTTGGGTTCTATCATCCCGATCATGTCAATACCCCACATAGAGAAAGGCCATGGGGAGGAAATCACATTGAGAAGTGTCGGAGGCACATGGATTTTATCTGCATAAATCTGGCATTTATGGCACTTCTTTGCAAATTTGTAACAGTCAGATTCCATTATCAACCAATAATAACCTGCCCTTAGCATCTTTTTAGCCATCGAATGTCCGTTAGCATGAGTGCCAAATGAACCTTCATGGATCTCATGGATCAACATGTCCGCTTCGTGTCTATCCACGCATCTGAGCAAGACCATGTCATAATTTCTCTTATATAACACATTTTCACTAAGGAAGAAACTGCCTGCCAATCTTCTCAGTGTTTTTCTATCTTTCCTCGACGCACCAAACAAGTATTCCAGAGTCTGAAGAAAATGCTTGATATCATAATACCAAGGCTTTTCATCTACTACCTCTTCTGTCGTAAACACATGAGCGGGCCTATCTAGCCGTCGAACTGTAATTTGGGGTATATCATTCCAGGTATTCACTTGGTACATGGAAGCCAGAGTTGCCAGAGCATCCGCCATTTGATTTTCATCCATATGAATGTGATGGAATTCAAAACTTTATTGAAGAAGGGTAGTAATCTTCTAGCATAATCTTTGTAAGGGATCAAGACAGGGTGACGAGTGTCCCATTCCCCTTTAATCTGATTTATTACCAAAGCTGAATCGCCATACATATCTAGAATTTTGATTCTGAGATCAATATCTTCCTCAAGACCCATGATGCAAGCCTCATATTCCGCCATATTATTAGTGCAATCAAATGTTAACCTTGCGGTAAAAGGAATATATGATCCATGAGGAGTGACAATCACAACACCAATTCCTTTACCATAAGCATTCACAGCTCCATCAAATATCATACTCTAACGAGATTCAGGGTCGGGGCCCTCCTCAGGCAATGGTTCATCACAATCTTTCAATTTCAGGAACATCACATCCTCATCGGGGAAATCATATTCTGCGGACTGATGATCCTCCACTGGCTGGTGAGAAAGGTAATCTGCCAACACACTACTTTTAATAGCCTTTTGAGTGCTGTATTCGATATCATATTCAGATAACAACATCTTCCAGCAGGAAATTCTCCCAGTAAGAGCAGGCTTTTCAAAAATATACTTGATTGGATCCATTTTGGAGATCAACCAAGTGGTATGATTTAACATATACTGCCGCAAATGCTTTGCCGCCCAGGACAAAGCACAACATGTTTTTTCTAGCATAGAATACCGCGACTCACATTCAGTGAACTTTTTGCTGAGATAATAAATGGCGAACTCTTTCTTTCCTATTTCATCCTGTTGTCCCAGAATACAACCCATGGATTTATCTAACACTGTTAGATACATAATCAACGGTCTTCCTTCTACGGGAGGGAGCAAGATATGAGGTTCAAGCATATACTCTTTAATACTTTCAAGTGCCCTTTGGCAGTCATCCGTCCACACACAACCTTGATCTTTCTTTAACAACTTAAAGATCGGTTCACACGTTGCAGTCATGTGGGAAATAAATGTGGAGATATAATTCAAACACCCGAGGAAACCCCTGACTTGCTTTTCAATTCTTGGTGCTGGCATTTCTTGAATTGCTTTGACTTTGTCAGGGTCAACTTCAATTCCTTTCTGGATAACAATAAAACCCAATAATTTCCCCGATCTAACTCTGAAGGTGCATTTATTTGGATTCAAGCGGAGACGATACTTCCTCAAATGCTGAAACAACTTCAAAAAATCTTCTATATGCCCTTCTTCAGTTTGGGATTTAGAAATCATATCATCAATATATACTTAGATTTCTTTGTGCATCAGATCATGGAATAGGGTTGTCATAGCCCTCTGGTACATTGCACCAGCGTTCTTCAACCCGAAGGGCATCACTCTGTAACAGAATGTTCCCCAGGGTGTGATAAACGTTGTTTTTTCCATGTCCTCTGGAGCCATTCTTATTTGATTATACCCGGAAAATCCGTCCATGAACGAGAATACTTTGAATTTTGCTGTGCTATCCACTAACATGTCAATGTGAGGCAATGGAAAATCATCTTTTGGACTAGCTTTATTTAGATCTCTGTAATCTACGCACATGCGGACTTTTCCGTCTTTTTTTGGTACTGGGACAATATTGGCAATCCATTGAGGATACACGGATGTCACAAGAAAACCAGTATTAATCTGCTTTAGGACTTCTTATTTGATCTTTACTGGCATATCTGGGTGGATTCTTCTCAACTTTTGTTTAACTGGCGGACATTCTGGCTTCAACGACAAATGATGCTCGACAATGTCTGTATCTAGACCAGGCATATCTTGATAAGACCAAGCAAAAATATCCACATACTCTTTCAACAGCTCAATCAAACCGCTCTTTACATCAGGATGCAACGATGCTCCAATCTTGACTTCCTTCAGATCTTCTTCTGAACCCAAATTAACCACTTCCAAAGGCTCTTTATATGGCTGAATGGTATTTTCCTCGTGCTCAAGAAACCGTGAGACCTCTTCTGGAATCTAATCATAATCTTCTTCTTCAACCCCAAACACAGGACATTCAAAGTTGGGAGAGGGTGCAGGGTCATTGTATTCAACAAGTTTTTTAATTAATCTGCACATATGATTTATGATTGCTTTTAGAAACTGACACATATAACAAGTGATCATGCAGATTAATTTTCAGTTATTATTTATTTTGAAAGGTTTTTTTTATTATTACCATTTCCCAGGAAAAAGCAGAAAATAAAAGACATAATTTGGAAGCAAAGACAACTTTTATTAATGATCTTAACAGTTATAGCAAACAGATAAGCCCTACAACATTAATACTTCCACCTTGGGCAAAGTGAAAGCTTTTCAAAAGAAAGAAACAAATTAACAAAACAAATTACTTTGAAACATGTATGCAAGAAGGAACACCAATGGTGACCCAGTTCTGAACTCGGACTCCATGCGTCACATAATTCGGTTCTTCCTGCTCTGTTTCATCCTTGTCAACAACATTAGTTCCAGAACCAATTTGATGGAGGTAGCCTCCGCTGCGGAAAACATCATGATAACTGTTCACAGAAGACTTTGACTTCAAAATTTCGCCTTTTCCATTCCTCGAAGAGAAACCCAAACCAACTCTGTTTTTGTTCACGGGTGGATCCACAAGTCGTCCCCAAACTGCATTATGACCATTGCGCACAACCTGCTGCATGTCCTTCAGGGAATCCATAGAATTTTCATTCCTCCTTATGTTGTCAATGGATAGAGCTTGGAACTGGGTTCCAACAGTAGCCTCATCCGCTTCTACAATACTGAAAGAGGATAGATGGGATATCAACAACGTGTGCTCCCCATTTATGATTACTACCTTCCCTTCGCGCATAATTTTTTGCTTCTGATGCAGAGTTGAAGTGGCAGCCCCTGCTTCGTGTATCCATGGCTGTCCTATCAAACAACTATATGCGGGAATAATGTCCATTACCTGGAAGGTTATCAAGAACAAATGTGGTCCTATATGGATGGGTAAGTCCACTTCATCGATGACAAATTTCCTTGACCCATCAAAAGCCTTCACAATGATGCCACTCGAGCGCATAGGTGTTCCCTGATACTTTAACTTCATGAGGGTACTTCTCGGTATAACATTCAACACGGATCCGTTATCAATTAGCACATTAGATAGCGAGTCATTCTTGCAGTTCATGGATATGTGAAGGGTCAGGTTGTGATTCCTCCCTTCATCTGGTAACTCATCATCGCAGAAACTCAAGTTGTAACATGACGTAATGTTTCCAATTATGCTGCTGAATTGATCTAACATCATGTCATTCTATACAAAAGCTTGGTCTAGTACTCTCATCAGTGATTCTCTATGAGCGGAGGAATTCATCAATAAAGCTAGGATGGATATCTTTGAAGGAGTCTGCAATAGCTGATCTACAATTTTGTAGTCGCTCATTTTAATTATCTTCAAGATATCATCCACTTCTTTCTCTAATGTAGCTCCACTAGTCTCTCCTGCAGCCTTCTTAGGCTCATCGTTCTTAGCAATTTTCTGTCCAGCAACAACATCTCTTCGAATAACTGGTGCAAACACACGACCGCTACGGGTCACCCTGCTATTATCGGCTATATTTCTAACATCTGGCATTGGATGGATGGGAATTTCCACCCCATCTTCTAAGATTGTAGCATTGTATTTATAAGGCACAACCTTATCTGATTTATAGGGAACAGGACGTGGCAGACTAATTACCAATGGGGTAACAGCTGGTTTGCTATGGTACTCCACCTCAAGATGAGTGGGTGTACCAAAACAAGGTACAATGACGTTTACCCCTTCCTCAACACAATCAGCCCTCAAAAGGTCATTTCAGGCAAAAAAATCTTCATCTGAAGAGAAATACTCATCCGCGGAGGCATATTTTTCCTCTGACTCTTCTTCCATCAAACAAACGTCAACCATATCAATCTCGTGATAATCATCTCCCTGACCTGTGATCTTGATATTTCCATTGTCTAACAGTAATTGAACACCCTCTCTCACAATAGAACATCCTCGGGGGTTTCGACAACAAACTATGCAAGATCCATATTGGTGTTCCACCTGACCAGCAGTATGGCAGAAGGTAGCATGCAACTGCACGAGATCCTCATTCAAATACTCCACATCAAAATTGTGAATTCACCCGGACATCCAGAGACCATATTCACTTCCTCTTCATATTCTTCCCTAGTCCTGATTATATGGATTAAACCTTCATCCATCATCTCTTGTAAATCAACCTTTATCTTCTCACAACCTTGTATGTTTATACTGCAAATAGCACAACCGGCATGGTCATGCGTATAATAACTGAATTCATAGAGGTTTGGATGCATCTTCACCAAATCCCATCTAACCAGATTAATGTCAAAAATCCGGAAGTCACCTGGACAACCGGCCACCATATTCACAACATTCACTCCCCCGTGCTTGGGTAGAGGATTGTCTTTCACATTAGGTCCCATGTCTTTGAAAGATAGAATTCCGGAATTCACCAACCTTTGCACTTCATTCCTCAAAGGATAACAGTTTTCAATACTATGCCCTGGTGCTCCCTGATGAAAGGCACACGTCTGGTCTGCTTTATAATACCAAGGCAATGGTGATGGTACAGCTGGAGGTGGCGTGTCTGGACCAACTTCTTCTGAATCAATGCTGGTAGTAGCTCTGCATAACTCATGGGAATAGGGCCATAGTTCTCCCTTCTTTGATTATTCCCTTGGTTCCCCTGCTGGGACTGTCTTTGATAAGCAACGGTGGTCAGAGCGACATTCATAACAGGAGTAGCTGAGGTTACTTGCTGGTGTGCTGATAATTCCTTCTAGGAGCATTCACTTTCCTCTCTTGCATTACATCATTTGTATCCCTCTCTTTCTTCTTTGTAAACCCATAAGCTGGCTTCTTCACACCTCCGAATCCTTCACCCTTTGTCAGACGACCTTCTCTTACTGCCTCTTCTAGGCGGACACCCATCCCTACCATCTCTGTAAAATCACTTGGGGCACTTGCTACCATTCTTTTGTAGTAGAAAGCGCTTAGCGTCTTCAGAAATTTTTTAGTCATTTCCTTCTCCTCCATGGGAGGAATCACTTGTGCAGCCACTTCGCGCCATCTCTGTGCATACTCTTTGAATGATTCTCTATCTTTCTGAACCATGGCCCTAAGCTGGTTACGACCGCGCGCCATGTCCATATTGTACTTGTATTGTTTAATGAATGCTTCTCCCAAATCATTAAAAGTATGGATGTTGGCGCTATCTAAACTTATGTACCATTTCAACGCTGCGCCGGTCAAACTATCCTGGAAAAAGTGAATCAACAGACACTGATCATCGATGTGAGTAGACATTCTCCTCACATACATCACCAAGTGAGCACGAGGGCAAGTGTTGCCCTTGTACTTCTCAAACTCCATGACCTTGAACTTAGCAGACACTTTAACATTCGGGATCAAACACAACTCATTCACATTCTGCCCAAATAGCTCTTTTCCCCTAAGAGCCTTCATCTCTCTTTGCATTCTATAAAACTGCTCTTGGAAATCATCCATTATGTCATAAAGACCCAAGTCTTCACTCAGCGGAGGGAAAGGATGACATACATCTTCATTAACAAACGGGACCAAATTCACCGAGGGAGGTGCAGCAGGAACAATATGCACCACATGAGGTGCTGGAGTAACAATATTTTGAACCACTAGAGTATCTTGGGGGCCCAAATTGAAACCTTCAGGTGCAAAATTCTCTGGCATTCCCCACGGATAACCCTGAGGCATACGGTTTTGAACAACGGTCGGAGTAGCGGATACAGGAACAGTAGGAACTTCAGCACTTGCCCTTGTTGGTTGAGGTTGAACACTCGGTGGCTGATTATGAGTAACCACCAGAGCTTCCAACAGAGTAGTCAAATTTTCCAAGCCAGCCTTCAAAGCAAAAACTTCTTCGCGTAGCTCGCGATTCTCCTGTTCCAAATTGTCCATCTTCTTTTAGAAGTTAGCCCGAGTGTTGTAGTGATGAGTCAGTTTGCTGAACGAAATAAAAAGCTGGGTAAGGCACCTAGATACACATAATAAATGCAAGAAATATGTGCAATATGATGCATGATGTGCAATGCATATGATTATTTTTACTTTATCATTTAATATTTCAAGGGATTTAACGTTTATAGACATATTGCAAACATCAAAGTAATAACACATTTGAAATACTAATTTTTTTTATTATAATAACTTCAAAATGGGTTACAAGTTTCAATGATCCCAAGTACAAGATGAAAATACAATCTAAAAATCCTGAGAAAAAGAACTGATAGAGATCAATCTGTACGCTGGCGCTTCCCTGTGAGCCTGGCAATCTAAGCCCTCAACCTCTGGTTTTCTTTGACATGTCTGATGGCAACTTCCTTCCAATCATCTGAAGCAAGAAGTGAGTAATCAGCACCTGTTTGAGGCTTAGGGGAAAATAAATCTCCTTGCCTCTCCATAGACTCTACTGGTCGACTCTCAAGGATCTCGATCAAATCATCTTTCTCTTTCAGGTCTGCTCTGTAGGAACTCTCTAAAGTCTGGAACTTGTTCTTCCAAGCATCCCTTTCCTGTTGCATCCTAACCAAAGCGAGTTGCAGTTCTTTTAGATCATCTAATAAGGGAGGAGTGGTCTTCACAAATAGATCAGGCATGGGTGTCTCCCGAGTATACGACATCTTCAACTGAATGACTCTCAATCGGACCCACTGAAGATATGGCTCCAAAGAAACAGCACCCCTAGGTCCCAAATCCTTCCTACTCTTCTTTTGAATGTGACGCCAGGCCTTCACAATCTGCCCCTAGCTTCCATGTGGTCTTCTCCTTCCTTCAGAAAGAAACTACTTAAATGAATACTATTCAGTTTATCCCTCATCGGGTAACCAAGTTGTCGCCGTGCAAGAACAGGGTTATAGTTAATTCCTCCCTTTGTACCAAGAAGAGGTACATTAGGGAAACTACCACAACTGTCAATAATCTCCACATCCTGATAAGCTCGATGATACCAATCAATATCCGAGTGAGTAAGTGCCATGATCTTAGGAGCCCAACGAGGTTCCTTCTTGACATCCAAAAAAGCATCAGACTGAGGCATATGAGAGATGAACCACCGGTATAACAAATGCGTGTAACAAATAATCATTCCCCCATGATAAGAACTCCGAAGATGAACAAAGTAATAAGCATCACCCAATAGTGTAGGAACTGGGTTTCCAATCATGAAAATCCTGATAGCGTTAATGTCGACAAACTTGTCCACATTAGGAAATAAGAACAATCCATAAGCAAGTAGAGCAAAGATGGCCTCAAAAGCAACCGTACTCTTCATTCTGGAAAAGTAACGAGCTTTTTCCAATAAGAACTGAGATGATAATCCTCTAATCCCTCCTTTGGTAGTCATATGGGCTTCCACCTCAGACTTCCCCAGATGAATCAAAGCAGCAATCTCATGTGGTTTTGGCTCACCCTCCAAACCAGTAAAAGGAACACGATCGATAACAGGTAAATCTAATAGATGAGAATACTCCTCCAGTGTAGGCATCAACTGATAATCAGGAAAAGTAAAGTAGTGATGCATCAGATCATAGAACTGGACCAAGGTCGAGAGAATATCCTCCTCATCTTCAGCTTCATGAGAGGAATAATGGATCCATACTTCTTCCGAAAATCTGCAGGACACTCGATCTCTGGAATTAGACTGACCAACTCATCTATCTTAGGATCCTTGAAACTGTATTTCCCGGTCTTTCTCTTTCCAGAATCCATGGTTAAAAGTACCTGAGATATTCACAAATAGTCAACCTTTAAATCCCTTGAAATATTGTTTTCTCCAAAAGATTCTTATGAGTGCATGGATGCATGATGCAACAATCACACACAAGATCACACATATAGGGTTCATAGGTTCAACGTCACTAGCATGAGGTCGAAGATACTACCCATAAGGTGTTGGTCTAAGAGTTATCACCTGCCAAACAAGGTTCTAGAGGTTCCCAGAGTCTATATCCTTCCTTCAGATATTATCAACTTTCCGATTAACTCGGTAATTAGTAATATTCTCAAGAAAGACTCGTCCAAGCGTAGTATCGTGTTATAACTATTTTCGGATTACTCCGTCATAGCTTGCGCACTACACCTAAAAGGCCAAGGTGGGTTTGGTATTCTACGGTCCTCAGTTTCAGCAGGCTCCCAGGTCAAAAGCAGTACGTCTTCCCGATTACTTGGTAAACGACACTACAGTCAAAGGGGCCTCCACTGAGTGGGGGATCTCATGCCTCCTTTTTTGGGATTACTCCCTCAAATTTAACATGACTATACCTCCCGTCCTATCTTAAAGTTTGCCCAAGTCCGGGTATAGGACTTATGAGTAATCACCAAGCACCCTGAAAACCAGGATAATCCAAACAAACATATATGCAAAATATAACACATAAACAATAATAGCACATATACAGATATAAAGAAAGATAGGCTCAACCCACTTAGGGATGGACCAGCAAGAGGTCAATCTTTCCCCAGTGAAGTCGCCATTTTTCTGTAGCGGTAGAAATGTTCAAGACTAAGCCATTGGATTGACTAGACTTTATACAAATCAAAAATAAAAATCGCCACCGCGCTTTATTGTTTCCAAAGGAATGGGAAAAGAGCGAATAACCCAAGAAGGGGGAAAGATTCAAGGTAAGGGGGTTGGTTATACAAAGGGAAGGTATTAGCACCCTAAACATCTACGGTACTCCGTAGGAACCTCTTTGAAAAATCTGTATATTTTGGCTATAAAAATGTGTTGTATATAAAATGGATGGTGGAGGTGAGAAGAGAAATATTTTTTATGATTTTTACACCCGCCGCGGTTGCGAACCTTTAGTGCCTACGTACCACCTTTCATGCAATAGGGGATCAGGGTACACGTAGTTCCTCTTTTAAAAGTTTGAAACACAAAGTGTGCTGGTTAATTTTAAGAGATAAGACATCATCGTCATTGTCCGTGTGGAAAACATACTTACTACCCACAATCATGAGAAAGGAGAATTTGCATCATCTCAAAGTGGAGGATATGGCTTAGATTTTAAAATCAACAATGCCTCACTCAACACCCAAGTGGAAAATATCTCTCTTCACTACATATTGTAGAAGTATAGTTGTTTGCATCACTACAAGGATTGACAAGAGTCTAATCTTTTAAGAAAAGTTTAAAGGTAAAAGCCAAAGTGGCAAAATGGTTTGAAATGAGATTGGTTGATTTTTAGTCTTCTCACAAAAATGTCAAGGTATTATTAAGTTGATTGAAGTTTATTTATGAAAATATTTTGAAAATGCATGGACCTAAGTCCAAGTTTATTATGAAAGTGGTTTAAGTTTCAAAACAAGAAGAGTTTTCAAAAGGTGGGAGAAGGTTTTTGAAATTAAAGAAGATGGGAGAAGAAGAAGAGACCATCCTAAAGCATAAGGTAAAAGCTAAGGATAAGGATCATCTAACCAACAAGAAGCCAAAACTTGACATTATGAGCCAAGATAGAATTCCCATTCTTTGTATTGGAACCAAGCAAGCAAAGATACTAGACCTCTTGAGAGAACCAAACTTCAAGTGTATTAAGTCTTCACAAAAATTGGGCAGGGTAATGGCTGTATACGGGTGAATTTCAGATTACAAACAAAGGATGTAATCATAAAAACCTGCACATAAAAACAAACAAGCAACCCAACGTCTTGAGGTAAACCTCAAAAACTCCAGACAAAATAATCAGATAAGATCACAAGGTCTCCAAGATAGGCCAAGGTTTCTAATCCTAAGTCCAAGAAATAGTCCACTGCTCCATAATGCCAAAGATAGTAACCAAATAGTCCAAGTACCATTAAGAGTTTTTTAGGGTTTAAGTTGATTATTAAGTATCTTAGGAAAAGAAAAAGAAAAGCTCAAGTGAGCGAAGTAAAAATGACAAGAATATAAATTCTCAAATGGGCAAAGATGAAAATGGCATGAAATGTAAAATGCTAAAAGATAAATAGTACATAAAGCATAAAAGGAATAAAAGCATAAGATAAAACAAGTCAATAATTAGTGGTTAGTAGGATGACCGTCTTGAAACTTGCATTTAGAACTTATTAGAGGATTGGTAGAACCAAAGCCTCCACACAACAAGTTGCACTTGCTTTTTGTCAAGTATATCATCCATTTGGAATTCTCATAAGTACCATTTAATGATCAACGATGTTTAAGTGATCCGCGTTGACCAAAAGTGTTGTAGATCCATTAGAAGATTGGTAGAACCAAAGCCTCCACACAATGAATCTTAAGATTATTGGATCAAAGAGATCAAATTAACATACTTGGGCTTGCAATCATAAGTTTGGGCCACGAATGATCATTTATTCAAATCGGGACAAAATTTAGCGCTATGTTAAGCAATCGTAAGTGGACTTATGTAGAAGTCGCACCTATTTTGAAGCCGGTCATTAGCAATCTATGCACCATTTTTTTTGAGACATGATATAGAGATCATGCTCCAACAACATTTAGTGCAATGAGAAGGGGATGAGATGAAGAAGAATTAGGGTAAAAAGAGAAACCACATTTGAATTAATATTTAATCAAACTATTATTAAAATCATTCATCCATTTTTGTGGAGTTAAACTCAACACCATGGATCCAATGATGTTAATAAAGCCATGATCAAAAAATCAACCCAAGACAGCCAGAAAATATTCACAAAATAATAATATAATTAATATATACATTAAAGGGTTTAAAAATGTTTAAAAAAATGGAAAATAATGAGGAAAATGCCAATTATTTTTAAATTAATCAAGAAATTAAAAATAAGACCATAGAAAAATCAGAAAAGAGGCCAAGTAATTTTATAAAATTTTTGGGAATTTTTAAAAGTCAGAAACTATTTTTAAAAATTAAAATAAATGGGTAAAACAAACAAAAATGGTAAAAAATAGTAAAGTCGGAAACAAAAATAAAATAAGGTCACCAATATTTGTCACCAATATTTGTCACAATATCATTGGATCATTCCAAAAATAAAATAAAGTATTTTTAAACATTTTAAACAAATCAAATAAGTGCAAAATTCATAAAAAATACCAAAACACAAAATTAAATTGTGAAAAAATAAAAATCAGAAAGAGAATAATAAAAAATATTTTTTGTAATTTTTTCAGATTTTTTGGACTAAAAATGAATTTTCTATGATTTTTTGAAATTTAAAATAATTAAATTAAAAAAATCAGAAAAAGAATAAAAGAAAAAGATGTGGACCATTGGATGAAAGTCCAAACGCGTTAGTAATCAAATCTAAGGGATCTGGCGCGCTGTGCATATCATGGTCTTTAATGAATAATGTACAGAATCAATAATAAAATCAGAATTTGAAAATAACAAATGGCACGCCTTCATTAGTTAGAAGATGACACGTTGGTCATCTTAAACCTCCAGCCATCATGAATTGCAGGTCTCTCAAACTGTAAAATCAGAAGCTCAGACCTATGCCATTCGCTTCGTCTCTTCAAGACGAAGACAACCACACCCTCGCGCCAAATTTTTATAAACTGTAGCTCAGGCAATTTGGAAAGAAAGTTTTGAAAAGGGATTTGAAAATTCATGGTCAAAACGTGCTTCCAGATGAAAGCAAGTGTTGTGACTAGAACCAGGGCAATGAGAGCAACACAATGATATCAAAGTTTTGAAGAATTGCTGAAGGAATATACCTATTGAAGTTGAGTTGTAGAGCTCTGAAACTGGACTTCTATGGAGCAATATAGGGCACAATTCTTGAATGTAATTATATGGTTAGCTTCATGGAAGATCAAGGAAGGTGAATTGATGGAAAAATTGGATTGAAAAAGGCTTGAGAATAGAATTCGAAGTAGCTGAATTCTGGGTTGTGAAGCAAGTTTGGTAGGGTGGTTCTGGCTATATAAGCTTGGGAAATTGAATGGGGGATGACCCTCTATTTATAGGGAATCAAATGGAATGTTCAAGCGTGTGAAATGATGAAGTTTGGAGGGAAATCGTGTGAACCTGATGCACGAGCAATGTGTGATCTGATTTGCATCAAAACTCATCCAATCCTTGCGTTTCAAGGCTCTAATCCACTTTGGCAACTTGGTTAAACATGTTTAGATCACAAACGCATGCTAATTTGATGTTTAGAGGCCAAAACATGAATTTCAAATTTTGACTTATGGAGAAACTTCAGTTCCAAGTTACCAAGTTCAATCCAATGGCATTTCCACCTCAAGGGGGTCTTAGGGCATAATTCTTGATGCTTTGGAAAGATGAGGTTACGAGCTTTACAATGGAAAAATAATGGAATCAAATGGATGCTTCAGCTGAAAGTTACATGGAGTCAAAGTTGAAGAAAAAGAGTTGACTTTCCATATTTAGAAATATTTCAAATTCTTCTTTAAAAATGACCTATAATCTCTTGCATCCAAACATGGCCTTCCACTTAGAATTTGCTCTTGACTAAAAAAGATGGAATGAAGTAGATATCTTGAATGACATTTTGCAATTTGAACCACTCAAAATATCCAAAAATTGAGCAAGTTATGACTTGTTGAAGTTGTCCAAAAAACATGAAATGACCTATAATCTTTTGCATTCTTAAGGAAACTTCCATTCATTTTCTCATTTTTCACTTAAAAGAAGGCATGAAGTACACATCCTTAGGATCATCATGAAAAAATAATGGGCTTAAGGTGATAAAAATTGACCAAGTTATGACCATTTGAAGTCACATATGGAAAATATGGGATTCATCTGGATGACTTGTAATCTTTCCTCTTCACCAAGTTCCTTCCACATGAAAACCCCTTGGAAATTTTGAAGTAATTTGTTGGTAACTCTTTGAAGAGAAGAATGTTTTTGGAATCACTCAAAAATACCAAAAGATGAGCAAGATATGCCCTTTTGAAGTCCAAAACCCTAGCCTATAGATCAAGAAAATGCTTTGAGGAACTTTGCCAAGTTTGAACAAACTTTTTGTGCCAATATTCTTCCTTTATGAATAGAAATTGTTGAGGATGATGATGAGGATTCATGGCCACCAAAACTACTTCCATAATAATTCTTCCAAAACAACTTCAATGGTGAGGTTTGAATTTCTCAAGCTATTGACTAGGGCATGGAAATAAAGTCATGAATCCATGAAGAAACTTGCTAAACCTCATTGCCTTTACCTACATTATCAAGTAAGACAAACCAATATTGCATTTTGTTAATTAGAGAGAAAATCAAAGCAAAATATCCATGATCAAAAAAGAAAACAAGTTAAGGTGCTTGGTAACTTCTCAAAGAGCAAAGCTAAAGATAGGTAAAAGAACCAAAAGCCCTAATGTGATCTTGTTGTGATTGAAACAATATGGTATGATGAAGGGATCTTACGGGAAAAAATTGGGGTATAACAACTATCCTTATTTAAGTTTCTTCTAGTCGGAGATACGAAGGTTAAAAATCTTCGTGTCGACGTGATCGAAGATACTTAAATACAAAACAAACCCTATTTTTGGCCCTAAGATGCCATGCAAATGCTTATGCATATGAATGCATATGAACAAAACAAAAGATACGCAAAGTAACATTGGGGATGCAACAAAAAAATGTAGAAACAAAGGAGCAACCCCACCAGGAAAATAAATCACTGGTGAACCACAAGAACAGAATCAGAGAGGAGGATAACAAGCATCGATGTTCACTGCCGATGTACTACCAACGTTCACTGAAGGTAGAAAGAGAAAATATATCATACCACCACCGTTCACTGATGATGAACTATCAACATTCACTAAAGATAGCAAAAAGATAACAAACACCAATGTTCACTGCCGATGTACTACCAACATTCACTGAAGGTAGAAAGAGAAAATATATCATACCACCGCCGTCCACTAACGATGAACTATCAACATTCACTGAAGATAGCAAAAATATAAGAAAAAACGATGTTCACTGCCGATGTACTACCAACATTCACTGACGGTAGAAAGAGAAAATATATCATACCACCTCCGTTCACTAACGATGAACTATCAATGTTCACTGAAGATAGCAAAAAGATAAGAAACACCGACGTTCACTCCCGATGTACTACCAACATTCACTGTAGGTAGAAAGAGAAAATATATCATACCACCGCCGTTCACTGACGATGAACTATCATCGTTCACCGAAGATAGAAAAAAGATAAGAAACACCGACGTTCACTGCCGATGTACTACCAACGTTTACTGAAGGTAGAAAGAGAAAATATATCATACCACCACCGTTCACTGACGATGAACTATCAACGTTCACTGAAGATAGCAAAAAGATAAGAAACACTAACATTCACTACCGATGTACTACCAACGTTCACTAAAGGTAGAAAGAGAAAATATATCATACCACCGCCGTTCACTGACGATGAACTATTAATGTTTACTGAAGATAGCAAAAAGATAAGAAACACCGACGTTCACTGCCGATGTGCTACCAACGTTCACTGAAGGTAGAAAGAGAAAATATATCATACCACCGCCGTTCACTGACGATGAACTATCAACGTTCACTGAAGATAGCAAAAAGATAAGAAACACCGACGTTCACTGCCGATATACTACCAACGTTCACTGAAGGTAGAAAGAGAAAATATATGATACCACCACCGTTCACTGACGATGAACTATCAACGTTCACTGAATATAGCAAAAAGATAAGAAACACCGATGTTCACTACCGATGTACTACCAACATTCACTAAAGGTAGAAAGAGAAAATATATCATACCACCACCGTTCACTGATGATGAACTATCAACGTTCATTGAAGATAGCAAAAAGATAAGAAACACCGACGTTCACTACCGATGTACTACCAACGTTCACTGAAGGTAGAAAGATAAAATATATCATGTTTCCCCAAGATTCTGGTGTTTTGCCTAGAACGGGTCTCAACTTCTTCTTTAACCAAGGCACTCTGCCTGGGAAGGGTAATATGTAAGCTGTCTCAAATAAAGAGACTTCCACTCATTGTCAAGGGGAATTGCAAAGAGAAATGAATTTCCGAGGATAGAAATATGACTTTCCAGGGAAATGCCACGATATTCCTGCTGAGGAGATAAAGTCTTCCCGTGCAAAATAAATGCACAAACCAGAACTCAAAGTTCTCAGAAATCCAAAGTAAATAATATTGTCATGCAACCACAAATCCAATTTAGAAATAAACTGGAGTAAGACGGCCAATGAAGATACATCCTTTGAGAAATAAACTCAAGAGGGAACCCAAATTCAACTAAGTGAAGAGCGCTGCAGGAAGATCAGAACACAATGTCAATGAACGATGATTTTTAGCAATGCATGATGTATGTATGAATGTATGAGTGATATCATGCATATGCTGGTAAAAGGATACATGATCAGTGCAAACAAACAAAACCGCCTCAGGTACTAACAACATTGGGATAAGCTTCAACCAGAAAGATCAACCCAAGAAAAGTAAAAGAAACTGCGGAAACCAAACCTATTGCCTGTCCTAACTTCACTGAGGAGAAACATAAACCAGATGTAGCCAAATCAGATAGATACCGAGATAGAACATCCTTCTTCCGGTTTCATCGGAGAAAAAAAGTTTTCCAAAAGCAACATGCCTACAGTAGATTGCAAGACCAGCCTCAACATACCACAGTCTCAGGAATTGCAACACATGTTGAGGATGAATCTGATTATGTTGATAGAACCTCATCCAAACCCCAAAACTTATTCTCCTAACTACAATCCTGATGCAAGATATGCTTATCATTCCTGCAGTCCTGGGCATGATACTAACAATTGTTGGGCGCTGAAATACAAGATTCAAAATATGACTAACTCCAAGGAGATTGAATTAGGCCCTCCTGAGACTCTCAATGTGATCACTGCTCCCATTCCAAATCATTGAGAGTGACCAGTTCATCTTGAATTTTCAATTGTAATTTCTTTTTGTTTGTTCGAACACTTATCTATTATGTCAAACTTTGTTTCATTAATGCATTGTGTGGTGGCAGAACCGACTGTTAAATACTGGTTTGCATTTTGTATTCGCAAATGTCGCGGTAAGCAAGAGTCGTCACTGACTTTTATTTCATCTAACAAAGGCAAGGAAAAAGAACAGAAAAAACCTTTTTTCGAGAGTTTATGAGTACGGGGGGTAGATTATAGAAAGGGAAGGTGTTAGCACCCTTTCTATCTGTGGTTTTCCACGGGCTCTTAGGTACTTGCTCATTTTGAAATTACTTGTGTGTGTTTTAAAAAAAAGTTTTTGTTTTAACTTCGTGATAACCCTTGTATCTGTCCTCAAGAGTGTGACGAAGTTGTTTTTGAAAACTGTTTTGAAAGTGTTTGTGTAAAATATTTTTTATTGTTTTGAGCAAGTACTTAAGATTTTCTACCTACTCGAAAAAAGACTGTTCGTTCTCGTTTCCTTTAGACAGTGCTATCCTACTATTAAGGAGTAGGTAGCCCTATCGTTGGAGTTTTAAGGGGCATTCAAAGGGACAAGTACGATCACTAAAGCAATGGTTAGGAAACCTTAGTAGCTACCCTAAAGCCTTAAAGATCTTTCTGAGGCAACATTCGAATGGGTCATTTTTGATCTTTTGGGACTAGAGGACGAGCACTAATATTTCCTATGCTTCATGACCGTTTACCGAAGGCAACCGAAGTGGGGTAAATCCTAGGAGTGAGCATGTGTAAGTGTGCTTTTTTTCTAGTTAATTATCTTTCCACAATTAGGGTTATCTACCTTTTAATCGTTGATTTATCTTTCGCATACAATCCTATTATCCATGCATCTAGGCAGTTTTATAGTTGCGGAAACTAAAAAGTGCAAGAAATTAAAGTCCTAACTATTACAAGGCTTTTGGGCAGATACATAAATATTTGACTGAAAATAAAGATGCGAAAATTAAAACCCTAATTAATCTATTACAAACCTCGAAACAGTTACAATAATTGGAATTATAAATAAGTAAATGCGTGAGACGAATTAAATACGGGAATAAATTAGAAGCCTAAAAATCTAATTAATTAAAAAATATTTTTGTGTATTTTTTATTGAGAAAATATTTAAATTGCAAATTAAACCTAATTTCTAGTTAATTTTATTTAACAAAATAATCAATGTTGAAATAATTAAAATAATTAATTTTCAAAAATTAATTTTAATTATAAAAACCTAAATCTACTTTTTTGTGATTTTTTTTATTTAAAAAAAATGATTTTTGTTTTTTTGTAAAAATAATTAACAAATAATTAAAAACAAAAGAAATAAAGAAAAGAAATAAATGGGCCTGTTACTATTGAGTAATCTGGGGGGTGTATTGCTGATTTTTACAAAGCCCAAATCCCACAGATCCACTAGCCTCGCCTGGTTCAGTGAGGGCTACGCTTGAGGGTGCACCATAGACCTTGCTTGCATGAGTGCCAGATCTGCTTTGAGGATGGATCCAATGGTGTAGATCTTGGGTGCATGATGGCCCTTTTGAAGGTGAGGCTTACTGGATCTGGGACAAAGAAATTGAAAAATATAAAAATGTGAGATTCCGGGATCGAACCCAGAACCCCTTGCTTCAACGCCTGCGCCTTTGCCATATATGTTGGGATGGTTAGTTGTACATATAATAAACAAAATAACACATAAGTGAACAAAACGCCTTATGCCCAGAAAACGCACCAACTTTCAAACTGGCCATTCACGTCTTGACACGCCTTCATCTTCTTCAAGGAAACTGTCGTTTTAGGTAAGGACCTTTACCTACGGACACAAGCTGTAACTATAACCCTGCAAATCTCAAAAATTAATACCAGGCAAGATAAATCAAATCCAAACATACAGATCAATTAGTTTTGATCTCGTGAGTATGATGGCATCCATCTTTTGCCCTGATTTTACCTGTATCAAAAAGCCTTAAAACGAAGCTCTAAACCCTAACAACGACATTCCATCAAACAGGCATCAAAACATATAATTAGTCATGCAAACACGTTCTGAATGATGATACAAACATGAATGTATACTTAGAAATCATTCATAATGCATAAATTTGCAAAACCAAATTCAAGAAAAGTGGCAAATCATGATGCTGTAAGGTGATGATTCTTGGAGCTTTTATGCGTGAAAACAATGCTGTTAGCTTCAGGAGGTGCCCAGGAGTGGATTGGTGGCCTTGAATCACCTTGAATCGCCCTCTAACTTAGAATTCGAACCACACTTTTTTGTCAAAAATTGGAGTTTTTTCTGGACTTATGGAGGCAGCCTCTTCGTGTGCTTTAGGTCTGGAAACATTGTGTATATGTATTAGAATGCATTAGGTCAACAAAACATATTGAATCTTGAACAATCATGGAGAAAAGATTTTATTTGTTCCTTGCATTATTTGTTTCTAAAATAAGCCAAATCATGTCATTCTTATTCCAATCAGCCCTTGCACAATTTGATCTTGATATGCCAACTTTTGTTGTCCATTATTTGATGAGAAAAAGATTTGGAAATCATATCTTACATATTTCATCTTATTTCTTTATTTAATTTTGACTTTTAATGAATAAAAAATCAAAATAAATAACAAAAATAATAAAATAAAGTATGAATGAACTCAAGGGTCGTGGGCCATGTTAGGAACAAGATGCAAGCATAACAAGTTGGGCCCATTTGAATAAAAATGCATTTTGGGCATGATTGACTTTGTGGAAATTTCCAAAAATGGACAACTTTGACAATGTACATCTCTCTCAATTTTGACCCTAAGAGGGTGTTCTTGGACTTTTTAGAAATCTTAGGATGTACTATAAAAAACCCTTTTTGGTTTCATCTCAATTGGATCTTCCATGTTCATGTAAGAAGCTTTGACCCAAAAGGTGTTTTTGTTGACTTTTTTAAATGACCTATAATGTATAAATTCATATCTTTTCATGAGTTCATTTTTTGAATTGAGGGCTGAAGATGAGTTGTAGAGAATTGACTCCTCTTCAAGATGAGCCTTGGATGGGAAAATTCTAATAAAGTATGAGAAAGTTATGCCTGGTCAAAGTTTGGTTGACTTTTCCTATAGAAACCCTAATTTAGCAACTTCTGAGTTTTTATGTATTTGGGGCATTCCTTGAGGAATCATGATCAAACCTTTATAAAATGATGGATGTTACTTCAAAATGTTGATGTTGACCAAAAATCTTGAAGTTTAACTGTATGTGGGTCACAATTGACTTTTGACCTAACATAGTTGATTTTCAGGCATTTGAGCAGTTGACTGAGCAAACTTTTTGTGCAAGGCATGAAACTTGGCATGGATGATCTTGAGAACATATTAGGGCTATGTAAACCATTCAGGACCCTTGGAACTATCTTGATGAAGAGTGAAACCCTAGTTTGAGATTCAATACTTTAGGAGAGAGTTTGTCTGGTTAATCCTTGGACATCCATGAGCAAGTTAAGGACTTCAATGAGCACGTGTTGAGTAAAATGAGAGGGAAAATTTTGGGGTGCAACAGCTGCCCCTGTTCAATCTTCTTAAACCTGAGGATGTAGATTGGCTGGTCTGCCTTTCGTGATCTAAAGGTGGAAGATGATTGAACACTAGAGTGCCCAGAAATTTTCACTCGCATGAAGTAGTACTGATTGGTGATATCAGGAATGGGCTTACAGATGCCATTTGGAAGTCGACAGAGAATCGTTGGAGATGGGCTTAAAGATGCCATCCAGAAAAGATATCAGTTGCATAAGAGATTCCTTTACGAGAATTCCTGTACCTGCCGTTGGGGAGGACTTCGCCGAGGAATGTTGATTTATGTCCTGGGAAATAGAGTATGGGAGCTTCGGTTGTCCGTTACTCTATTGGGGAATGATCTCTTGATCGAGGAGGTGGAAGTAAATTGCATGTCTGGTCAGGGTCCAGGCTGCACAGCGACTTACTGGGGAAATGTGAAATCGACCGTATCTGGTCGAGTCTAGGTCTTACAGTGTTATAAACCGTTGTCTGGAGATAAGAGAGAAGAAACCCGGATAGTACGGTTATGAGAAGGAACCTGGATAGGGATTTCTTGGGATAAGTCCATGCAACACTGCGTCAAGTAATTCATGAAAAAGAGCCTGGATAGTAGGGCTATAAGAAGGAACCTGGGTGGTAGGGTTACTTCGAAATGAAAGCCTGGATAGTAGGGCTATGCAAAGGAACCTATGCGGTAGGGTTACTTCAAAATGAAAGCCTGGATAGTAGGGCTATGAGAAGGAACTTGGGTAGTAGGGTTACTTCGAAATGAAAGCCTGGATAGTAGGGCTATGAGAAGGAACCTGGATAGTAGGGTTACTTCGAAAATAAAGCCTGGATAGTAGGGTTATAAGAAGGAACCTTGGTAGTAGGGTTACTTCGAAATTAAAGCCTAGATAATAGGGCTATGAGAAGGAACCTGGATAGTAGGGTTACTTCGAAATGAAAGCCTGTATAGTAGGGCTATGAGAAGGAACCTGGATAGTAGGGTTACTTCGAAATGAAAGCCTGGATAGTAGGGCTATGAGAAGGAACCTGGATAGTAGGGTTACCTTGAAATGAAAGCCTGGATAGTAGGGCTTTGAGAAGGAACCTGGGTAGTAGGGTTACTTCGAAATAAAATCCTGGATAGTAGGGCTGTAATAAGGAACCTGGGTAGTAGGGTTACTTCGAAATGAAAGCCTGGATAGTAGGGCTATGAGAAAGAACTTGGGTCGTAGGGTTACTTCAGGATGAAAGCATGGATAGTAGGGCTTATGGGAAGGAGCCTGGATAGTAGGGTTACCTCAAGATGAAAGCCTGGATAGTAGGGCTTATGGGAAGGAACCTGGGTCGTAGGGGTATTCTCAGAAATTTCTTGTCATTGACAGATGTCCCTCAGGGTATTCTTGAGCCTCGAGATACCTTTTCACCTCATGAAACCAAGGTTTATCGGCTACCTCCTCGGTATCAATCTCACAGCAGTATACCGGTTCATCCAACCTCTCAATAGTGATTTGGGGAACTTCATTGTCCCACCTGACCTTGAACATTGACGACATAGTAGCTAGTGCATCCGCTAACTGATTCTCTTCTCATGGGAAATGTTCAAAGGTGATCTCTTCAAAATGCGGTAGCAGTGTCATTACATGTTCTCTGTAAGGGATAAGGTTCAGGTGTTTCGTATCCCACTCGCCTTTGATCTGACTTATCACCAAAGCAGAATCCCCGAATACACTCAAGAGCTTGATCCTTAGGTCAATAGCAGCTCTAAGACCCATAATACATGCTTCATACTCTGCCATGTTATTGGTATATTTGAAACATAATCGGGTAGTGAACAGAGTATGACATCTCTCATGAGATATGATTATAGTGCCAATGCCGTTACCCAGTGCGTTTGAGGCTCCATCAAAAAACATAGACCATCAGGATCCTTCCTCAGGTCCTTCATCCGGTCCAGGTTCTTCACAATCGGTTACTAACATGATGTTCTCATCCGGGAACTCAAAATTCATGGACTGGTAGTCATCCACGGCCTGATGCGCCAAATGATCATCTAGCACACTTACCTTGATTGCCTTTTGGGTTGTGTATTGGATGTCGTACTCGGTCAAGATCATTTTCCATCTTGCTATTCTTCTGAAGAGAGCGGGTTTCTCGAAAATGTACTTGATCGGATCCATCTTAGATATCAACAAAGTAGTGTGGGTCAACATATACTGTCTCAGTCGGCGAGCAGCCCATGCCAAAGCGCAACAAGTTTTCTCGAGCAGTGAGTATCGTGTTTCACAGTCGGTAAACTTTTTGCTAAGGTAGTATATTACGTGCTCTTTTCGACTAGACTCGTCATGCTTCCCCATCACACACCCCATTGAATTATCTAGCACTGTTAAGTACATTATCAAAGGTCTTCCTTCAGTCGAAGGCATCAGAATAGTAGGCTCTTGGAGATATTGTTTGATTCTGTAAAAGGCTACCTGGCATTCGTCATTCCACTTTACCACTTGATCTTTCTTCAGAAGCTTGAAGATTGGCTCACAAGTAGCAGTCAGATGTGAAATGAACCTGGCGATATAATTCAAACGTCCAAAGAAACCTCTAACTTCCTTCTCAGTGCGGGGATCCGACATCTCTTGTATGGCCTTCACCTTTGCAGGGTATACTTGAATACCTTTGTCATTGGCGATGAATCCCAGAAGCTTACCAGACCTTACCCCGAAGGTACACTTATTCGAATTTAACCTCAACTTATGTCTTTAACCTATCAAACAACTTTTGTAGATGATGAAGATGTTCTTCCTAAGTTTGAGACCTGGCTATCATTTCATCAACGTAAACCTCTATCTCATGGTGAATCAAGTCATGGAACAGAGCTTCCATAGCTCGCTGATAAGTTGTCCCAGCATTCCTCAACCCAAACGGAATCACCTTGTAGTAGAAAGTTCCCCACTGTGTAACAAAGGTTTACTTCTCCATGTCTTCAGGTGCCATCTTGATCTGATTGTAGCCAAAGAAACCGTCCATGAAGGAGAAGACTTTGTGTTGTGTGGTGTTGTCAACCAGAACATCAATGTGGGGAAGCGGGAAGTCATCCTTGGGGCTTGCCCTGTTCAGGTCTCTATAATCCACACACATCCGTACGTTACCATCTTTCTTAGGTTTTGGAACCACATTAGCAACCCACTGCGATAAGAGGTGGCAGCTAAGAACCCTGTGTTAAACTGCTTCATAACCTCTGCTTTAATCTTCTCTGACATCTCATGGCAAATACGACGGACCTTTTGCTTTACTGGAGGACAGTTTTCTTTAGTCGGCAAACGATGAACCACTATATCCATGTCTAGTCCCGGCATGTCTTCATATGACTAGGCAAAGATTTCAACATACTCATGCAACATCTGTACTAACCACTATTTGATACTAAGCTGCAGATTTGCACCTATCTTAACCTCTTTTCTGTCTTCCTCTGTACCCAAGTTCATTGTCTCAACCGGCTCTTCATGAGGCTATATGGCCCTTTCTTCCTACTGTAATAGCCTAGCAAGTTCTCCGGGTACCTCACAATCTTCCACACTTTTTTCCTCGGCTTGGTTGATCGGATTTTCAAAGTCATAATGAGCAGTAGCAGAACTGTTATCAATAGGATCCAGAGTTGATATGGATCTGCATTTGGATACATGAGTGTGTGTAAGAGCATAGCTGTATAGACATAATAAAAGAAAAGAAAGACAAAGAGCACAAAATTTGTATGCAAATGTCCAATGCTTTATTAATGTCATATGAAAATGAAACATGATAACCCTCACAAATAGAACCAATGTGCCCCGGGTAAGACACATGGCTATAGAGTTTATATTGTTTTTAAATTACATATCCAAAAAATCAGAAATATAATTACTCCTAAACAAAAGTAATCGGTACAAATTCCTTGGCAATCCAGTTACTGAGTCCACCGTTGGTAGTCGGGAAGATCCAGCTGTCAATGTCGGAATTACCATCAATGTCTTCAAGCGCATTGACCCCAGAATTGCTGATGCGTATGGGAGGTCCTCCAGCCCGAGCACAACGAATAGCCTTTTGAGCACCTGTAGTGAAGCCCAAACCAGATTTGTCAGACTTGTAATGAATAACCGGGAGCTGACCCCAAATGGTAGACCCACCTTCTTCAACCACTGCTCGTGCATCCTTGAGAGAAGCCATCTTCAAGGGAGATTTGGTGACCTTCAGAGGACTGTCGGTAATTTCTACTGTAGCCATAATCTGAGGTACCTCTTCAAAGTTCTGGCAAGGAGTCTCGATGAACTTGCCATCCATATCTACGTACCTGAAGGAGTTCAAGTGACTGATCATGTACTCCTCTTCACCATGCACAGTGATAATCTTTCCTCTCACTGGGTACTTCAACATTTGGTGGAGGGTAGAAGTAACAGCCCCAGCCCCATGTATCCAAGGGCGTCCCAACAAGCAAGAATATGATGGTTTAATATCCATTACATAGAAAGTGGAGTCGAAGGTCTGGGAACCAACTTTGATAGGGACATCCACTTCCCCGTGCACCATCCTCTTTGAACCATCAAAAGCTCTCACTACTATATTGCTAGACTTCAATGTCAAGCCTTCAAAGTCCAATCTGTCCAGAGCTTTTTTAGGTAGCACATTCAACGTGGAGCCAGTATCTACTAAAACATGGGCCAGAGTCATGCCCCTGCATTCAACGGAAACATGAAGAGCATCGTTATGTTTCCTCCCCTTGGGTGTCAGATCCGCGTCAGAGAAACTCAAACCATTATCAGCAGTCAGACTAGCCACACAATCTTCAAACTGATCAGCAGATGTCTCATGTGGTACGTGAGCCGTCTTCAGAAACTTAACCAAAGCCTTCACATGGGCCTCGGAACACAACAACAAAGCCAACATAGAAATTTTGGGTCGGGTCTGCCCCAGCTGCTCGACCACGTTGTAGTTGCTCTTCTTTATTATCTTCAAAATTTCTTCCATTTCTTTCTTGGAAGCTTCTGGTATGGTTAGTGAATTAGCCTTTGTCAGGACAGGCTCAATCAGTATGTCTTTGCCTCGAGTCTCGGCCGACTCGGTGATGGGAGGGTCAACAAGAGTGATTACTGGAATTGCAGTAGTAGTCTTGGGTGGAACCACAACGAGAATGATCACAGGTACGATAACAATCTTCGGGGGAGAGATTTCAAGGGAGAACACTCTTCCACTTCTTGTTATTTTATAGGTTTCGACAATATTGACGATGTCGGAAATGGTCGGAGCAGGAGTCTTCTCAAACAGAATCTCTTTTTCATCCATCAGGCGCTGAACGCCCGCCTTCAACAAAGGGCAACCAGTCGGTAGAAATGAAAAAAAGTGGCAACCTTCACCACAACCCAGAAATAAACTGGCCTTAAATAAATCCCCCTTAATAGTCATGAGTGGGGTCATCAATTCTTCCACATAAGTCACAAACACATCTTCTTCAGTGGCATTAACACCCCGACCATGTTTCGGCATAGGAGCAGTGATAAAGTTGGGAGTCTTCGGGGGATCAAATTCAATCTCCTTAGCATCAATCAGATCCTGTACTTTGTTCTTCAAAGTCCAGCAGTCATTGGTATCATGGCCTAGACTTTCCGAATGGTAAGCACAACGAGCATTCGATTTATAGTAAGGAGAGGTGGTGTTTGGATTCTTCGGAGCTTCCCTTAGAGTAACCAGATTGGACTTCAGCAACTGAGATAAAACCTGAGACAACATCATGTTGATCTGAGTGAATTGTCTAGGTGGTCTTTCTGCTCTTGGTTGATTATTTCTTTGTTGAGCAGGTGCCGGTTTGGAAATCATAACAACCCCTACCGCCGGACGGCGCTCAGTTCGATTTTGATTCCTTTGTTTATAGATGACACTGACTTCCTTTTTACCCGCGAACGGCTTCCTTGCAGCCCTAGAAGAGGCATCCTTCTGAATTTTTCCACTTCGGATTCCAGCTTCCACTCTTTCTCCTGTTAAGACCAGTTCAGTAAAACCCGCCAATGAACTTCAAATCAGATGGTTGAAGAATGGACCAATCAAAGTTCCCAGAAACATATCCACGAGTTCCCTATCAGCCAAGGGAGGTTGAACTCTTCCAGCCAAATCTCTCCACTTCTGAGCATAATCCTTGAAACCCTCGTTCGAACCCATAGACAGATTTTGGAGTTATGTACGGGTGGGAGCGAGGTCTGCATTATACTGATATTGCTTATAAGATGTAGCAACAAGGTCTTCCTAGTTACAAACATTGTCTCTTTCCAGCTGATATAACCAATCCAGTTGTGTTCCAGACAAACTGTCTTGGAAGAAGTGAACCCATAAGTCTATGTCATCAGTATGAGGCTGTATCTTCCTCACATAGGAATGAAGATGCATTTTAGGACAAGAGACCCCATCATACTTAGCAAATACCGGCGCCTTTAATTTTGCGGGGATGACAACCCCGAAGACCAGACCCAACTCTTCAAAATCCAGCCCAAGAACCTTCTGGATTTCCATAGCACCCAGATGCTCTTCTAACCGCTGTTACTTTTCATCAGCGGGAGGGTACTGCTCCTCATTATAATCAGTTTCCTTGTCAGACTCTTTAGGACTAGGGTCCTCTTCTCTGGCTTCACCCTCTTGATTCTATCCCTCTTTGGATGAAGAAGCTAAATCAACAACCCGTTTTGGCGGACCTCTGAATCTTCTTCCCATATTTACCACACCAGCTGTCCTCTTGGTCTTCTTGTTCTTCTTAACAATCAAAGCCTTCAGCTCTTCCATTCCTTTGGACAGAGCCATAATCATTTGCTGGAACTGCGTGTTCTGAGTCTGAAGATCTTTCACAGTTTGTTCAAGAGCCATTTCTGAAATAAACAGTGGAGGAGATGAGAAACCTGTTATGAATCCTGTTATGCAATGATATGTATGATATGTATGCAATGTTTTCAAGGGTTCCTAAAGGCTCAAATTTGCTTAAACAAAAAGGAACAGACGCGAATTGTATTAGTAAACTTGAATTGTTACAAAGAATGTATTTTGAGAGTTCAATTAAGCAAAATAAAACAAAAGAAGACTAGGTTTCCCATGGGCGC
The DNA here is from genome assembly GCA_948472305.1 of Vicia faba. Classification (NCBI taxonomy): domain Eukaryota; kingdom Viridiplantae; phylum Streptophyta; class Magnoliopsida; order Fabales; family Fabaceae; genus Vicia; species Vicia faba. The sequence continues at coordinate 650,490,043 of OX451735.1, read as the reverse complement.
ATCCATTTTGGCGCGATGTAGGCGTTGATATTCCTCTCTTCATGAAGTAGCCTAGTGAGTTCCAAGACCCTCTTCTTGTTGGCGTAGAATTGGGCTTCGAACGTATCCCGCTCCCCTTTAAGTTAAACCTAGGACTTTTGTAACTCTTCGTGATCAGTTGACATGTCTGGATGAAGAACAAGATGAAGAGTGTCTCCCTCGGCAATTGCTTCCATAATCATATGTCGGATAGCGGGATAAGGCATCATAAGAGTTTGAGCGTGAGCTCTTACCCATCTGAGATAAGGCTCGAGAGGTATGGAATTCTTATGCCCAAGCGTCTTGCTGTCAACCTTATGTACCACACTCTAAGCTTGTATGAACCTTTTGCGATAACCCTGAACATCATTCTCATAGTTGAAGGCGATTCTTTGAATAAGTGTATCATGAGGACCATCCTTTCTCGCATAACTAAACTATCGTAATGCTAAGCAAGGGTTATAAGTGATTCCTCCCCTAATGCCTAAGAGAGGGACATTAGGGAATTCACCACAGCGATTGATGATAGTAACATCTTCCGAGAACCGTGAACACCAATGAATGTCTGAATGCGTAAGGGACATTAGTCGATGAGACCATCTTTTACCCTGTTCATTCTTCAAAGTAGATATGGGTAGGTGCAAAATAAACCACCTAGCCAATAGAGTAGTGCAACACTGGAGGGTTCCCCTTCTTTTTAGAGTGCGAGCATGCAGAGAGTGTAGAATATCCCCGAGTAATGTAGGTACCGGATTTCGAGACAGAAAACCCGGATTGTGCTCACATCTATGAGTTGATCCGCATTAGGGAACAATACCATCCCATAGACAAGGAGCGCCAAAACCTCTTCAAAAGCTTGTAGATCCAGGGTATCCCAAAAATAGCAAGCCTTCTCAAACAAAAATTTAACCGGAATTCCTTGAACACTCCCTCTAGTTTCCCAATTCGTCATTATGTCGGACCGTTGTAAGGATAGAGCTTTAGTAATTTCTTCAGGTTTGGGATGTCTTTCCGTACCGCTGAAAGGTAGCTGATCAAGAATGGGTATCCCTAATAACTGAGAAAATTCCTCCATAGTAGGCTCTAACTGGTAATCCGGGAAGGTGAAACAATGATACACAGGATCGAAGAACTGAAACAACAACATTTCTTCATCAGGTTTTGTAGTGACCAAGTTGAGCAACTAACCATGCTTTTTAGTGAAATGATAACTTTCAAGAACCCTTAATGCCAAGTCTTTTAGTTGAAGAGACACTTTCACAAGGTTGATCTGTATAATGTTCCTACGGGCGGATGCCATATCCTACAAAACAGAGCAACGATGAGCCCTAATAACCCTTGAAACAATTAGTATGATATGCTATGGTATGATGTTTATGATGTCATGATAAATCACAGGTATAGCAAACACAGACAAATCACACCAAGTCCTTAGTTTTAAGGGCTGCTTAAGTTTTAAGGTCATACCCTCTTGAAGTTGGATTGGATCAACCTGTCCTATAAATAGTAACCAGGTTCTAAGGGATCTCAATATCACTGATCTTTCCCCCAGCTTCGTTCAATAGGCGATTGAATCGCAACCAAATAAAACTCAAGATTCAAACCTCAATGAGTGTAGCAGCGAGTATTAGTCGTCCTTGGGCATACACCAAAGCCGGCCATCTTGCTACGTCCTACTGGCCAAGTTGTGCAATTAAAGGTTCTAAGGTCAGTTGATGCTTTATGACACCACACAGCGGCCTCGTACATCTCCCTGATTGACTCAAGGGTTACGAGTACAAACCAAAGTGCCACATCAATGTAGCTACTGCTTCAACCGTGTCGGTATACCCCAATACAGCTCCCTCACAATTTATTGCTACTTACCTAAAAGGTGTTTCCTGATCCGGGTGTAGGATCAAATAACCTAAACAGTTCCCATAAATATAAAGCAAGCAAGACAATCAAGAGAAAGAAATTAAATATGACCTAGATCCTAAGGTTTACCCCACTTATATTTTATCCCCAGCAGAGTCGCCAGTTCTGTGATACGGTGGCAGAACCGACTGTTAATACTGGTTTGCGTTTTTTGTTCGCAAAATGTATGCGGTAAGCAAGAGTCGCCACCGACTTTTATTTTATCCAACAAGGAAAAGGAAAAAGAACAGAAAAAACCTTTTTCGAGATGTTTTTGAGTACAGGTGGTAGATTATAGAAAGGGAAGGTGTTATCACCTTTCTATCCATGTTTTTCCATGGGCTCTTAGGTACTTTCTCATTTTGAAATTGCTTGTGTGTGCTTGTTTTGAAAAGTTTGCTTTACTTCGTTTTAACCCTTGTTTCTGTCCTCAAGAGTGTTACGAAGTTGTTTTTAAAAACTTTGTTTGGGAAAGTGTTTGTGTGAAAAAGTTTGTTTGTTTGAGCAAGTACTTAGGAACTAATCTACCTACACGAAAAAGTTTGTTCATTTTCCTTTTAGACAATGCTATGTCATTATTGAGAAATAGGTAGCATCGTCGTTGGATTTTTTTAGGGACATTCGAAGGGACAAATACGATCACAAAAGCAATGTTAGGAAATGTTAGTAATCATCCTAAAGCCTTAAAGATCCTTTTCCGAGGCAAAATCCGAATGGGTCATTTTAGATCTTTCGGGACTAGAGGACAACAACTAACAAACCCTATACTTCATGACCGTTTACCGAAGGCAACCGGAGTGGAGTAAACCCTAGGAGTGAGCATGTGCGAGTGTAATTTTCAGTTAATTTCTCTTTGCACATTTAGGGTTTTCTACTGTATTAATTTTCAGTTAGTCTTTTCATACAATCCTATTAACATACATCTAAGCAGTTTATAGTTTGCGGAAATTAAAAGTGCGGAAAGTTTAAAGTCCTAGCTATTACAAGGCTTTTGCAGGTACATGATTATTTTGGACTGAAAATAAAAATACAGAATTTAAAACCCTAATTACTATTACAAACTCGGAGCAGTTACAATAATAATAAAAAGGAAATTAAAAAAATATGCGTGGCGAATTAAATGCGAGAATAATTTAGGAAACCTAAAAAATCTACTTGAAAAATATTTAGGTTATTTTTGAGAAAAAATTAATTAGGTTATGTAAAAATTAAATCCTAATTTCTAATCATTGTTAATTATGAAAAAAGGAATTAAATTGCCCTAAATTAAACTAATCTAATTAATTAAGGAAACAAAAATATTTTATGAAAAAAAATGATTTTTATGTTTTTTTGTGTTTTTTGATTTTATGATGAAAAATGATTTTTTTGTTATTTTGTAAAAAAAGATAATTAGTGAATAATTAAAAATAAGAATTAAAATAAAAAAATAAAAAGAGATGGGCCTGTATTGTTGAGCAACTCAGGGGGTGCAATGTTGAAAATTCAAAGGCCCAAATTCCTTGGCCCACCTGCCTTGCGCTGGATCCAGTGGTTCCTCTGCCTGATGGTGTACCATGGGCCTTCCTTGGTTGATTGCTAGATCTGGAATGTGAACGATCTATTGGCCAGATTGTAGTAGCGTATGGTAGATGCTTGGCTGTGCAAAGTACAAAATCTACATTCAAACGTTAAGAAAATAATGAAATGCTGGGACCTGGGATCGAACCCAGGTCCTCTACACTTTCAAACGCACGCTTCACCACTGGGCCACGTGTTCTATTTGTTATAATATTGAAACAAGAGTAATATAATACAATATGAGTTAGTATGATACCAAAACCCGTGAAATTTGAATTGCCCAATCAGGCTGGGACACGCCATCGTCTTCCTCACAGATCCGCCGTTTTAGGTGTGATACCTTTACCTACGGCCTGTCTCTGTAGCTATAACCATGCATCTTTCAAAAATCTCAAACAAGCAAGATAAATTAATTCCAAATATACCAATAAACTCATTGTGATCTCACGAGTATGATGGCATCCTTCTTTTGCCCTAATTTCCCCTGTATCAAGAAGCCCTAAAACGGCCATGAAAACCCTAACAATGGCAAACACATATACATGCATCAAAACTTCAATTAAACCATTCAAACATGTTGCAAACATGTCAATGAACACAAATCTATAATTAGAACATGTTTATGATGCAAGAATGGCTGTAATCGAATTTGAAAAAAGAAGCAAACTGTGTGGGTGTTATGTGACAATTTTGGGCTTGTGGAAGCTTGTAATTGATCGTGCTAGCTTCTGGGAAGGTCTGGGAAATGATTGGGAGTGTTGAAATGCTTTGAATTTCCCTCTAGGTTGGAAAACGATTCACCACTTTTTGTCAATTTCTTCAGTTTTGTGAAAACGACCTCAACCCTTGTTCTTGCGCCTTGGTTATGTTCAGCATATATACTAGAATGAATTAGGTCAACAAAAATGCTTTGTATATTTTTGATTCATGGAGATTTGATTTAGTTTTGCCTTGTATAATAACTTTCCAAAACAACCATAATCATGCTATTTTTGCTTCAATTTCCCTTGATCTTATTTGGATATGATATGCTAGCTTGATTGGATTTGATTCCTACAAAAAATCAGATCAAAACCAATCTTTTTATATTTTTTGCAATTTATTTGATTTAATTTAACTTTTAAATAATTAAAAATCAAAATAAATAAATAAATAAAGCAAAAAATGTGTGCATGTTGATTTGGGTCGTGGACCATGTTTCCAACAAGATTCAATCATGAAAAGCTAGGCCCATTTGACAAAAAATTCACTTTTGAGCACATTTGACTTTTTGGCAATTTTGCAAAAATGGTCAACTTTGACAAGGCATATCTGCTCCAATTTTAACCCTAGAGAGGTGTTCTTGGACTTTTTAGAAAGCTTAGGATATCCCCTAAACAACCCTTTTGGTTTCATATCAATTGGGTCTTCCATGTTCATATAAGAAGCTTTGACCCAAGAGGTGTTTTTGTTGACTTTTCAAAAGGACCTATAATGTAGAAATTCATATCTTTTGACGAGTGCATATTCTGAACTTGTGGGATGAAGATGAGTTGTAGGGAATTTCATCCTCTTCAAAATGAGCCTTGGATGGAAAATTTCTGATAAAGTATGACGAAGTTATGCTTGGTCAAAGTTTGGTTGACTTTTTATAAGAAACCCTAATTTAGCAACTTTTGGGTTTTGATGAATTTGGGGCATTCCTTGGGGAATCATGATCAACCCTTGATAAAATGATTGATATCACTTCACAATGTTTATATTGACCAAAAATCTTGAAGTTTGACTGTATGTGGGCCACCATTGACTTTTGACCTAATATAGTTGATTTTCAGGCATCTGGGCATTTGACTTAGCAAACCTCTTGTTCAAGGCATGAAACTTGACATGGATGATCTTGAGAAAATATTGGGACCATGGAAATAATTTGGGACCTTTGGAGCTCCCACACCCTAATGAAAATGGAAACCATTGTTTGAAGTACATTGCCTTAGGAGAGAGTTTGTCTAGTCAACTCTTGGGCATCCTTGAGCAAGTTGAGGATCTCAATGGGCATGTGTTGAGTAACATGAGATGGAAAATTTTGGGGTACAACAGCTGCCCCTGTTCAATCTTCTTAAACCTGAGGATGTAGATTGGTTGTCTACCTTTTGTAATCTGAAGGTGGAAGATGAATGAACACTAGAGTGCCCAGAAATTTGCACTTGTCCGAGATGGTGCTGGATTGTGTAGGTAGTATCGGGAATGGGATTATAGATTCCATTTGGAGGAGATGGCGAAAGATCTTCAGAGATGGGCTTAAAGATGCCATCCAGAAGATATGATGGAGAATCATCGGAGATGGGCTTAAAGATGCCATCTAGAGGATGTTGATTTCATGAGATATTCCTTTAATGAGAATTCCTGTTCATGTCGTTGAGGAGGAATCTGTTGAGGAATCGTGGTATCTGTCTTGGGAGAAGTGGAATTTTAGGAACTTCAATTGTCCGTTACTCTACTGGGGAATCATCTCTTAGTCGAGGAGGTGAAGGTGAACTGCTATATGGTCGTGCTCCATGCTTTACAATGACTTGCTGAGGATAATAAGATTAACTGCTATCTGGTCTTGCTCCAGTTTTTACAGTTACTTACTGGGGAGATGGGATTAAACTTACTATCTGGTCATGCTCTAGGCTTTGCAATCTCAAAAACTCTTATCTGGTCGTGCTCCAGGCTTCAGAAGGAATTAAGTGGTTATCCGGTCGCATCCGGGTTTCAACTTGAATTTAAGGCATACTAATATCCGGTCGTTTCCAGGATTCAATAGTAATTGACCGAGTAAACTACTATCTGGTTGAATTCTAAGCTTCGCAGTACCTCATACTGTTATCTGGTCGTGCTCCAAGTTTCACAGTGTATCTTGCCGCTATCTGGTCATGCTCCAGACTTCACAGCGTCTCATACCATTATCTGGCCGATTTCCAAGCTTCACGGTGTCTTATACCACTATCTAGTCGATTCCAGGCTTCATAGTATTTTGGAGAAATCAAGATATTATCCGGTCTACTTTCGGGCTTCATAGCTTGAATTTGAGATATACCATTATTTGGTCGATTCCAGGCTTCGTAGCATTTTGTACTGTTATCCAGTCGACTTCCGAGCTTCACAATATGATGGAGAAATTAAGTTGTTATCCAGTCGATTTCTGGGCTTCATAGCTTGAATTTGAGATATACCATTATCTGGTCGATTCCAGGCTTCGTAGTATTTTGGAGAAATCAAGATATTATCCGGTCGATTTCCGGGCTTCATATCTTGAACTGGAATAGAAATCTTAGTATCGATTTGACTGAACCAGGGAAAACTTGTGAGAACTTCAACTGGGAGAGAAATCTTAGTATCGATTTGACTGATCCCGGGAGAGGTCTTGGATTAACTTTGACTGGCATAGAAATCAGGGGAATCTTAGCAGCGATTCGGCTGACCCAGACGAAAGTCTTAGAACATCTTCAACTAGAATAGAAACCTTAGTGTCAGTTTGACTGAACCAGAGAAAATCTTACAAAGTGTTGGAGTATCTTTAACTGGAATAGAAACCTTGGTGTCGGTTTGGCTGAACTAGAGAGAAATTGTGAGAACTTCAACTGGGATAGAAATCTTAGTATCGATTTGACTGATCCTGGGAAAGGTCTCAGATTAACTTTGACTGGCATAGAAATCAGGGGAATCTTAGCGGCGATTCGGCTGACCCAGATGAAAGTCTTAGAACATCTTCGCCTAGAATAGAAACCTTAGTGTCGGTTTGACTGAACTAGAGAAAATCTTGCAAAGTGTTGGAGTATCTTTAACTGGAATAGAAAACTTGGTGTCGGTTTGACTGGACCAGAGAAAACTCGTGAGAACTTGATTGCATCTTTCTCTGAAAGGTAAAGAGTTAGTCGTATGTAATGTCATGATGTATGAAATGTATTGAGTAATGATGTTCTCAAAATAAATGAAATTGTGCTGTATAATATGTATGCACATGCTATGATGTATGGATATGCAATGCTATTGTGATATTCTCTAGCTGGGGAAAATAAATCCTGGACTATTGCTGGAGAGTATAAGGAGTTGAGTTCTTCGTTTCCGCTGTGGATAGCGACCGAAGATGATTAGCTGGAGATTTACATCCATTCTGCTTGAGAATATTCTGCCGGAGGAGACTCTGTCTGAGAATAATCCTGCGGGTGAATGACTCTGTGGGGAAGGGAGATACTCTGTTGGAAGATATGCTGATTTGGAGAAATAAACTCAGCTGGGGATGAACTTCCATTGCTGGAGAGAAGAGCTCTATTGGAGATTGAGCTTCCGCTGTCAGAGAAATAAACTCTGCTCGGGAGATGGCTTTATAAACTACTCATGGTTATAAAACTCGACTGGGGAATGCAAATATCAGCTTTCAGAAAGAGCCTGCTGGAGAAGGAATTTCTGCTCGGGGATATGGAGGTCGGACCTTGGTTGTCCTTACTCTGTGGTGAATATAGGTATCACTGTCTTGTATGTGATAGTGACTTCGCTTCCAAATGTCTCTTCCCTTTGTACCATGATGGACAGGGTAACTGTCGATATTTAGGTTTTGTACCAGTTTCTTTGAGTTGTTAGTAATTGTCTTTCTGTTTTATATGCAAATATTTGTGAACAGTAATCATATTCAAATACATATGTCAAGAATAAAACATTGGATGTTTTTTTTGCAAAACAAAACAGAAAATGGAAAACACAAACACAGAGTTTTGTACTCAAAAGACGCTTTGTATTGATTTGAAATTTTCCTATAATAGGCGTTTTTTACAAGGAGGCTGACGCTCTAGTAAGAGAACGCCGCCGTAAAAATGGAAATTATTACAGAAGTTGTGTACAAAAAGAAAACAGCTATGTTTAGTGATCCCATTGGGTTTTAATTTTGCTATTGCCCCTATGTCTTCGAGTATCTCATCACTTTGTTGCTTGTCCGAAGCTGACTGGATTGATCGGTACCGTTTGAGCTTGATATCTGATTACTAAGGTCTGATCGCTAGGTGATCCAATGGGACATAGTGATACGCTTTAATCCCTAATATTTTCCTGGACCTCCCTTTTGGGTTTTCAGTCCATCGGGATACCCTTTTTTGCCCAAGCCGCCTTTTCAGGTTTTCGACTTGCCGGGTGTACATATTTTTTCATTTTTTTATCCTTAATTTTTACCCGAACCCTTTTGGTTTGTCGGGATGCCCTTATTTTTGCCTAGGTATGTCAACCTAGCGGGTCTTATTATGCATAATATTTTTTCACTATGTCCGCATTAATAGGGTGTGGGAGGTCGTCACCATCCATGGTGGTCAGAATCATGGCTCCACCAGAAAATATGTTCTTGACTACAAATGGTCCCTCATAGGTGGGAGTCCATTTATCCCTGGGATCACCTTGCAGCAGTATGATGCGCTTGATTACCAGATCCCCTACTTGATACACTTGTTGTCTGACTTTCTTGTTGAAGGCCTTAATCATCCGTTTCTGATACATTTGACCATGGCAGACATCAGTAAGTCTTTTCTCGTCGATTAAGTTCAATTGATCAAGTCGGGCCTGGATCCAATCGTCTTCGCTCAAACCCACATCCTTCATAATCCGTAGAGAAGGGATCTGGACCTCAATAGGTAGGACAACCTCCATGCCATATACCAAAGAATATGGTGTTGCCCTTGTCGAAGTACGTGCTGAAGTACGGTACCCGTGAAGAGCAAATGGTAACATCTCGTGCTAGTCTTTGTATGTCACTGTCATCTTCTGTATGATCTTTTTGATATTCTTGTTAGCAGCTTCAACAGCCCCATTCAACTTCGGTCGGTAAGGGGAAGAATTGTGATGCTGAATTTTGAACTGTTTACAGAGTTCGGTGATCATGGAATTGTTGAGATTGGTACCATTGTCCGTGATGATTCTCTCAGGGATACCATAACGACAAACTAGGTTATGCTTGATGAACCGTTCCACCCCATTCTAAGTAACCGTAGCGAAGGAGGAAACCTCAACCCACTTCGTGAAGTAATCAATGGCCACTAGGATGAAGCAGTACCCGTTGGACGCGGTAGGTCCGATCTCGCCGATCATGTCAATGCCCCACATTGAAAAGGGCCAGGGAGCCGTCAAAACATTCAAGGGAACTGGAGGTACATGCACCTTACCAGCGTAGATTTGGCACTTGTGACAGGTTCGAGAATGCTGATAACAGTCGGCTTCCATAGTGGACCAATAGTATCCTGCCCGTAGGATATTCTTTGCCATGGTATGTCCACTAGAATGAGTGCCAAAGGTACATTCGTGTAGGTCTTCCATGATTCTCTCTGCTTCGCTCTTGTATACACACCACAGTAAGGTAGAGTCATGATTGCGCTTATAGAGGATTCTGTTGCCGAGGAAGAACTTTGCAGCAAACCTTCTCAGAAATTTCTTGTCATTAACAGATGCCCCCTCGGGGTATTCTTGAGCTTCGAGATACCTTTTCACCTCATGAAACCAAGGTTTGTCGGCTACCTCCTCGGTATCGATCTCACAGTAGTATGCCGGTTCATCCAACCTCTCAATAGTGATTTGGGGAGCTTCATTGTCCCACCTAACCTTGAACATTGACGACATAGTAGCTAGCGCATCCGCTAACTGATTCTCTTCTCGCGGGAAATGTTCAAAGGTGATCTCTTCAAAATGCGGCAGCAGTGTCAATACATGTTCTCTATAAGGGATAAGGTTTGGGTGTTTTGTATCCCACTCGCCTTTGATCTGACTTATCACCAAAGCAGAATCCCCGAATACACTCAAGAACTTGATCCTTAGGTCAATAGCAGCTCTAAGACCCATAATACATGCTTCATACTCTGCCATGTTGTTGGTACAATTGAAACATAATCGGGCAGTGAACGGAGTATGACAGCCCTCGAGAGATATGATTACAACACCAATGCCGTTACGCAGTGCGTTTAAGGCTCCATCAAAAAGCATAGACCATCGGGATCCTTCCTCAGGTCCTTCATCAGGTCCAGGTTCTTCACAGTCGGTTACTAACATGATGTTCTCATCCGGGAACTCAAAATTCATGGACTGGTAGTCATCCACGGCCTGATGCACCAAATGACCAGCTAACATACTTCCCTTGATTGCCTTTTGGGTTATGTATTAGATGTCGTACTCGGTCAAGATCATTTTCCATCTTGCTATTCTTCTTGAGAGAGCGGGTTTCTCGAAAATGTACTTGATCGGATCCATCTTAGATATCAACAAAGTAGTGTGGGTCAACATATACTGTCTCAGTCGGCGAGCAGCCCATGCCAAAGCGCAACAAGTTTTATCGAGCAGTGAGTATCGTGTTTCACAGTCGGTAAACTTTTTGCTAAGGTAGTATATTGCGTGCTCTTTTCGACCAGACTCGTCATGCTGCCCCAGCACACACCCCATTGAATTATCTAGCACTGTTAAGTACATTATCAAAGGTCTTCCTTCAGTCGAAGGCATCAGAATTGGAGTCTCTTGGAGATATTGTTTGATTCTGTCAAAGGCTACCTGGCATTCCTCATTCCACTTTACCACTTGATCTTTCTTCAGAAGCTTGAAGATTGGCTCACAAGTAGAAGTCAGATGTGAAATGAACCTGGTGATATAATTCAAACGTCCCAAGAAACCTCTAACTTCCTTCTCAGTGTGGGGAGCCGGCATCTCTTGTATGACCTTCACCTTTGCAGGGTCTACTTGAATACCTTTGTCATTGACGATGAATCCTAGAAGCTTACAAGACCTTACCCTGAAGGTGCACCTGTTTGGATTTAACCTCAGCTTGTACGTCTTCAACCTATCAAACAACTTTTGTAGATGATCAAGATGTTCTTCCTCAGTTTGATACATGGCTATCACATCATCGACGTAAACCTCTATATCATGGTGAATCAAGTCATGGAACAGAGCTACCATAGCTCGCTCATAAGTTTCCCCAACATTCTTCAACCCAAATGGCATCACCTTGTGGCAGAAAGTTCCCCACTGTGTAACAAAGGTTGTCTTCTCCATGTCTTCAGGTGCCATCTTGATCTGATTGTAGCCAGAGAAACCGTCCATAAAGGAGAAGACTTTATGTTGTGCGGTGTTTTCAACCAGAACATCGATGTGGGGAATCGAGAAGTCATCCTTGGGGCTTGCCCTGTTCAGGTCTCTGTAATCCACACACATTCATACTTTACCATCTTTCTTAGGTACTGGAACCACATTATCAACCCACTGCGGATAGAAGGTGACAACTAAGAACCTTGTGTTGAACTGCTTCATAACCTCTGCTTTAATCTTCTCTGACATCTCAGGGAGCATACGACGGACCTTTTGCTTTACCAGAGGGCAGTCTTCTTTAGCCGGCAGACGATGAACCACTATATCTGTGTCTAGTCCCGACATGTCTTCTTATGACCAGACGAAGATTTCAACATACTCATGCAACATCTGTACCAACCGCTGTTTGACACTAAGCTCCAAATTTGCACCTATCTTAACCTCTTTTCTGTCTTCCTCTGTACCCAAGTTCACTGTCTCAACCGGCTCTTCATGAGGCTATATGGCCCTTTCTTCCTACTGTAATAGCCTAGCAAGTTCTCCGGGTACCTCACAATCTTCCTCACCTTTGTCCTCGGCTTGGTTGATCGGATTTTCAAAGACATAATGAGCAATAGCAGAACTGTTATCAATGGGATCTAGAGTGGATATGGATCTGCATTTGGATACGTGAGTGTGTGTAACAGCATAACTGTATAGACAAAATAAAAGAAAAGAAAGACAAAGAGCACAAAATTTGTATGCAAACGTCCAATGCTTTATTAATGTCATATGAAAATGAAACATGAAAACCCTCACAAATAGAACCATTGTGCCCCGGGTAAGACACATGGCTATAGAGTTTATATTGTTTTTAAATTACATATTCGAAAAATCAAAAAAACAATTACTCTTGAACAAAAGTAATTGGTACAAAGTCCTTGACAGTCCAGTTACTGAGTCCGCCGTTGGTAGTCGGGAAGATCCAACTGTCAATGTCGGAATCACCATCACTGTCTTCAAGCACATTGACCCTAGAATTGCTGATGCATAGGGGAGGTCCTCCAGCCTGAGCGCAACGAACAACCCTTTAAGCACATGTAGTGAAGCCCAAACCAGATTTGTCAGACTTGTAATGAATAACCGGGAGCTGACCCCAAATGGTAGACCCACCTTCTTCAACCACTGCTCGTGCATCCTTGAGAGAAGCCATGTTCAAGGGATATTTGGTGACCTTCAGAGGACTGTCGGTAGTTTCTGATGTAGCCATAATCTGAGGTACTTCTTCAAAGTTCTGGAATGGAGTCTCAATGAACTCGCCATCCATCTCTACGTACCTGAAGGAGTTCAAGTGACTGATCATGTACTCCTCTTCACCATGCACATTGACAATCTTTCCTCTTACTGTGTACTTCCACATTTGGTGCAGGGTACAAGTAACAGCCCCAGCCCCATGTATCCAAGGGCGTCCCAACAAGTAAGAATATGATGGTTTAATATCCATTACGTAGAAAGTGGAGTCGAAGGTCTGGGAACCAACTTTGATAGGGACATTCACTTCCCCGTGCACCATCCTCTTTGAACCATCGAAAGCTCTCACTACTATATTGCTAGGCTTCAATGTCAAGCCTTCGTAGTCCAATCTGTCCAGAGCTTTTTTAGGTAGCACATTCAATGAGGAGCCAGTATCTACTAAAACATGTGCCAGAGCCGTGCCCCTACATTCAACGGAAACATGAAGAGCATCCTTATGTTTCCTCCCCTTGGGGGTCAGATCCGCGTCAGAGAAACCCAAACCATTATTAGCTGTTTGACTAGCCACACAATCTTCAAACTGATCAACAGATGTCTCTTGTGGTATGTGAGCCCTCTTTAGAAACTTAACCAAAGCCTTCACATGGGCCTCAAAACACAACAACAAAGCCAACATATAAATTTTGGATCGGGTCTGCCCCAGCTGCTCGACCATGTTGTAGTCGCTCTTCTTTATTATCTTTAAAATTCCTTCCATTTCTTTCTTGGAAGCTTCTGGTATGGTTACTGAATTATCCTTTGTCAGGACAGGCTCAATCAATATGTCTTTGCCTCGAGTCTCGACCGACTCGGTGATGGGAGGGTCAACAGGAGTGATTACTGGAATTGCAGTAGTAGTCTTGGGTGGAACCACCGCGGGAATGACCACAGGTCCGATAACAGTCTTCGGGGGAGAGATTTCAGGGGAGAACACTCTTCCACTTCTTGTTATTTTACTGGTTCCGGCAATATTGATGATGTCGGAATCAGCATTTTCAGCAATCTTGTCTTCAATGGCTAGCATGTCCTGCTTTACGCTGTGGTAATAGACGCCGGCCCCATAGTTCCAAGGAACAACTTTGTCCGAGGAGTATGGGATTGGTCCAGGCATGGTTATAATCAACGAAGTCACCTTCGTAATTGATGTAATCTTGACGGGTCTCTTAGCGGAGGCCCTGGGAGGATTGGCGGAAATGGTTATGATAGCAACGTCTTCACAGGAAATGGTCGGAACAAGAGTCTTCTCAAATATAATCTCTTTGTCATCCATCAGGCACTTAACGCCCGACTTCAACAAAGGGCAACCAGTCGGTAGAAATGAACAAAAGTGGCAACCTTCACCACAACCCGGAAATAAACTGGCCTTCAACAAATCCCCCTTAATAGTCATGAGTGGGGTCATCAATTCTTCCACAGAAGTCACAAACATATCTTCTTCAACGACATTAACATCCCGTCCATGTTTCGATATAGGAGCAGTGATAATGTTGGGAGTCTCCGGGGGATCAAAATCAATCTCCTTAGCATCAATCAGATCCTGTACTTTGTTCTTCAAAGTCCAGCAGTCATTGGTATCATGGCCCAGACTTTTCGAATGGTAAGCACAATAAGTATTCAGTTTATAGTAGGGAGAGGTGATGTTTGGATTCTTTGGAGCTTCCCTCAGAGTAACCAGATTGGACTTCAGTAACTGAGATAAAACCTGAAACAGCGTCATGTTGATCTGAGTGAATTGTCTAGGTGGTCTTTCTGCACTTGGCTGATTGTTTCTTTGTTGAGCAGGTGCCGGTTTGGAAATCATAACAACCCCTACCGCTGGACGGCGCTCGGTTCAATTCTGATTCTTTTGGTTATAGACGACACTGACTTCCATTTTACCTGCAAACGACTTCCTTGCAGCACTAGAAGAGGCATCCTTCTGAATTTTTCCACTTCGGATTCTAGCTTCCACTCTTTCTCCTGTTAAGATCAGTTCAGTAAAACCCGCCGATGAACTTCCAATCAGATGGTTGAAGAATGGCCCAGTCAAAGTTCCCAGAAACATATCCACGAGTTCCCTGTCAGCCAAGGGAGGTTGAACTCTTCCAACCAAATCTCTCCACTTCTGAGCATAATCCTTGAAACCCTCGTTCGAACCCATAGACAGATTTTGGAGTTGTGTACGGGTGGGAGCGAGGTATGCATTATACTGATATTACTTATAAAATGAAGCAACAAGGTCTTCCCAGTTACAAACATTGGCTCTTTCCAGCCGATAGAACCAATCTAGTTATGTTCCAGACAGACTGTCTTGGAAGAAGTGAACCCACAAGTCTTTGTCAGCAGTATGAGGCTGTATCTTCCTCACATAGGAACAAAGATGAATTTTAGGAAAAGAGACCCCATCATACTTAGCAAATACCGGTGCCTTGAATTTTGGGGGGATGACAACCCCGGAGACCAGACCCAACTCTTCAAAATCCAACCCAGGAACCTTCTGGATTTCCAAAGCACTCAGACGCTCTTCTAACCGCTTATACTTTTCATCATCTGGAGGGTACTACTCCTCATTATAACCAATTTCATTGTCAGACTCTTTAGGACTAGGGTCCTCTTATCTGGCTTCACCCTCCTAATTCTCTCCCTCTTTGGATGAAGAAGCTAAATCAACAACCCGTCTTGGCGACCCTCTGAACCTTCTGCCCATATTTACCACACCAGCTGTCCTCTTGGTCTTCTTGTTCTTCTTAACAATAAGAGCCTTCAGCTCTTCCTGTCCTTTGGCCAGAGCCACAATCATTTACTGGAACTGCGTGTTCTGAGTCTGAAGATCTTTCACAGTTTGTTCAAGAGCCATTGCTGAAATAAACAGCGGAGGAGATGAGAAACCTGTTATGAATCCTGTTATGTAATGATATGTATGATATGTATGCAATGTTTTCAATGGTTCCTAAAGGCTCAAATTTGCTTAAACAAAAAGGAACAAACGCGAATTGTATTAGTAAACTTGAATTGTTACAAAGAATGTATTTTGAGAGTTCAATTAAGCAAAATAAAACAAAAAGAAGACTAGGTTTCCCATGGGCGCATCCTCTTTGGCGCGGTGTAGGAGTTGATATTCCTCTCTTCATGAAGTAGCCTAGTGAGTTCCAAGACCCTCTTCTCGTTGGCGTAGAATTGGGCTTCAAACGTATCTCGCTCCCCTTTAAGCTGAACCAAGGAGTTTTGTAACTCTTCATGATCAGTTGGCATGTCTGGATGAAGAGCAAGATGAGGAGTGTCTCCCTCGGCAACTGGTTCTATAATCATAGGTCTGATAGCGGGATAAGGCATCATAAGAGTTTGAGCGCGGGCTCGTACCCATCCGAGATAAGGCTCGAGAGGTATGGAATTCTTATGCCCAAGCGTCTTGCTGTCAACCTTATGTACCATACTCCAAGCTTGTATGAACCTTTTGCGGTAACCCTGAACATCATTCTCATAGTTGAAGGCGATTCCTTGAATAAGTGTATCATGAGGACCATCCCTTCTCGCATAACATAACTGTCGTAATGCTAAGCAAGGGTTATAAGTGATTCCTCCCCTAATGCCTAAGAGAGGGACATTAGGGAATTCACCACAACGATCGATGATAGTAACATCTTTCGAGAACTGTGAACACCAATGAATGTCTGAATGCGTAAGGGACATTAGTCGATGAGACCATCTTTTACCCTGTTCATTCTTTAAAGTAGATCTGGGTAGGTGCGAAATAAACCACCTAGCCAATAGAGGAGTGCAATACTGGAGGGTCCCCCTTCTTTTTAGAGTGCAAGCATGCAGAGAGTGTAGAATATCCCCGAGTAATGTAGGTACCGGATTCCGAGACAGAAAAACCCAGATTATGCTCACATCTACAAGTTGATCCGCATTAGGGAACAATACCATCCCGTAGACAAGGAGCACGAAAACCTCTTCAAGAGCTTGTAGATCCAGGGTATCCCAAAAATAACAAGCCTTCTCGAATAGAAATTTAACCGAAATTCCTTGAACACTCCCTCTGGTTTCCCAATTTGTCACTATGTCGGACCGTTGTAAGGATAGAGCTTTAGCAATTTCTTCAGGTTTGGGATGTCTTTCCGTACCGCTGAAAGGTAGCTGATCAAGAATGGGTATCCCTAATAACTGAGAAAATTCCTCCATAGTAGGCACTAACTGGTAATCCGGGAAGGTGAAATAATGGTGCACAGGATCGAAGAACTGAAACAACACTTTCAACATTTCTTCGTCAGGTTTTGTATTGACCAAGTTGAGCAACTGACCATGCTTTTTAGTGAAATGAGAACTTTCAAGAACCCTTAATTCCAAGTCTTTTAGTTGGAGATACACTTTCACAAGGTTGATCTGTATAGTGTTCCTACGGGCGGATGCCATATCCTACAAAACAGAGCAAAGATGAGCCTTAGAAACCCTTGAAACAGTTAGTATGATATGCTATGGTATGATGTTTATGATGTCATGATAAATCACAGGTATAGCAAACACAGAAAAATCACACCAAGTCTTAAGGTTTAAGGTCTGCTTGAGTTTTAAGGTCATACCCTCTTGAAGTTGGATTGGTTCAACCTGTCCTATAAATTGTAACCGGGTTCTAAGGGATCTCAATATCACTGATCTTTCTCCCAGCTTCGTTCAATAGGCGATTGACTTGCAACCAAACAAAACTCAAGAGTCAAACCTCAATGACTGTAGCATCGTGTATCTGTCGAGCTTGGGCATACACCAAAGCCGACCATCTCGCTACGTCTTACTGGCCAAGTTTTGCAATTAAAGGTTCTAAGGTCAGTTGATGTTTTTTGACACCACGCGGCGGCCCCGTACATCTCCCTGATTGACTCAAGGGGTATGGGTACCAACCAAAGTGCCACATCAACGTAGCTACTGCTTCAACCGTGTCAGTATACCTCAGCATAGCTCCCTCACAGTTTATTGCTACTTACCTAAAAGGTGTTTCCCGATCCGGGTGTAGGATCAAATAACCCAAACAGTTCCCATAAATATAAAGCAAGCAAGACAATCAAGAGAAAGCAATTAAATATGACCTAGATCCTATGGTTTACCCCACTTATATTTTATCCCCAACAGAGTCGCCAGTTCTGTGATACGGTGGCAGAACCGACTGTTAATACTGGTTTGCGTTTTTTATTTGCAAAATGTCGCGGTAAGCAAGAGTCGCCATCGACTTTTATTTTATCCAACAAGGAAAAGGAAAAAGAACAGAAAAACCTTTTTCGAGATGTTTTTGAGTACGGGGGGTATATTATAGAAAGAGAAGGTGTTAGCACCCTTTCTATCCATGGTTTTCCATGGGCTCTTAGGTACTTTCTCATTTTGAAATTGCTTGTGTGTGCTTGTTTCGAAAAGTTTGCTTTACTTCGTTTTAACCCTTGTTTCTGTCCTTGAGAGTGTTACGAAGTTGTTTTTAAAAACTTTGTTTGGGAAAGTGTTTGTGTGAAAATTTTTGTTTGTTTGAGCAAGTACTTAGGAACTAATCTACCTTCTCGAAAAAGTCTGTTTGTTTTCCTTTTAGAAAATGGTATCCCATTATTGAGAAATAGGTAGCATCGTCGTTGGAGTTTTTTAGTGACATTCGAAGGGACAAATACAATCACAAAAGCAATGTTAGGAAATGTTAGTAATCATCCTAAAGCCTTAAAGATCTTTTTCCGAGGCAACATCCGAATGGGTCATTTTAGATCTTTCGGGGCTAGAGGACAACCACTAACAAACCCTATACTTCATGACCGTTTACTGAAGGCAACCGGAGTGGAGTAAACCCTAAGAGTGAGCATGTGCGAGTGTAATTTTTAGTTAATTTCTCTTTGCATATTTAGGGTTTTCTACTGTATTAATTTTCAGTTAGTCTTTCCATACAATCCTATTAACATACATCTAAGCAGTTTATAGTTTGCGGAAATTAAAAGTGCAGAAAGTTTAAAGTCCTAGCTATTACAAGGCTTTTGCAGGTACATAATTATTTTGGACTGAAAATAAAAATGCAGAATTTAAAACCCTAATTACTATTACCAACTCGGAGCAGTTACAATAATAATAAAAAGGAAATTAAAAAAATGCGCGCGGCGAATTAAATGCGAGAATAACTTAGGAAACCTAAAAAATCTACTTGAAAAATATTTAGGTTATTTTTGAGAAAAAATTAATTAGGTTATGTACAAAGTAAATCATAATTTCTAATCATTGTTAATTATGAAAAAAGGAGTTAAATTGTCCTAAATTAAATTAATCTAATTAATTAAGGAAACAAAAATATTTTATGAAAAAAATGATTTTTATGTTTTTTTGAGTTTTTTGATTTTATGATAAAAAAGTGATTTTTTTTGTTATTTTGTAAAAAAAGATAATTAGTGAATAATTAAAAATAAGAATTAAAATAAAAAAAGAAAAAGATATGGGCCTGTATTGTTGAGCAACTCAGGGGGTGCAATGTTGAAAATTCAAAGGCCCAAATTCCTTGGCCCAACTGCCTTGCGATGGATCCAGTGGTTCCTCTGCCTGATGGTGTACCATGGTCCTTCCTTGGTTGATTGCTAGATCTGGAATGTGAACGATCCATTGGCCGGATTGTAGTAGCGTATGATAGATGCTTGGCTGTGCAAAGTACAAAATCTACATTCAAACGTTAAGAAAATAATAAAATGCTGGGACCTGGGATCGAACCCTGGTCCTCTACACTTTAAAACGCGCGCTTCACCACTGGGCCACATGTTCTATTTGTTATAATATTGAAACAAGAGTAATATAATACAATATGAGTTAATATGATACAAAAACGCGCAAAATTTGAATTGCCTAATCAGGCTGGGACACGCCATCGTCTTCCTTATAGATCTGTTATTTTAGGTGTGATAACTTTACCTACGGCCTGTCTCTGTAGCTATAACCCTGCATCTTTCAAAAATCTCAAACAAGCAAGATAAATTAATTACAAATATACTAATCAACTCGTTGTGATATCACGAGTATGATGGCATCCTTCTTTTGTCCTAATTTTCCCTGTATCAAGAAGCCCTAAAACGGCCATGAAAACCCTAACAACGACAAACACGTATACAAGCATCAAAGCTTCAATTAAAACATTCAAACATGTTGCAAATATGTTAATGAACACAAATATATAATTAGAACATGTTTATGATGCAAGAATTTTTTTAATCGAATTTGAAAAAAGAAGCAAACCGTGTGGGTGTTATGTGACAATTCTGGGCTTGTGGAAGCTTGTTTGATCGTGCTAGCTTCTGGGAAGGTCCAGTAAACGATTGGGAGTGTTGAAATGCTTTGAATTTCCCTCTAGGTTGGAAAATGATTTACCACTTTTTGTCGATTTCTTCTGTTTTGTTTCCAGCTTTCACGATCTCAACCCTTGTTCTTGCGCCTTGGTTATGTTCAGCATATATACTAGAACGAATTAGGTTAACAAAAATGCTTTGTATCTTTTTGATTCATGGAGATTTGATTTAGTTTTGCCTTGTATAATATCTTTCCAAAATAACCATAATCATGCTATTTTTGCTTCAATTTCCTTTGATCTGATTTGGATATGATATGCTAGCTTGATTGGATTTGATTCCCACAAAAAATCAGATCAAAACCAATCTTTTTATATTTTTTGCAACTTATTTGATTTAATTTAACTTTTAAATAATAAAAAATCAAAATAAATAAATAAATAAAGCAAAAAAAAAGTGTGGATGCCGATTTGGGTCGTGGACCATGTTTCCAACAAGATTCAATCATGAAAAGCTAGGCCCATTTGACAAAAAATGCACTTTTGACTACATTTAACTTTTGGCAATTTTGCAAAAATGGTCAAGTTTGACAAGGCATATCTCCTCCAATTTTAACCCTAGAGAGGTGTTCTTGGACTTTTTAGAAATATTAGAATGTCCCCTAAACAACCCTTTTGGTTTCATCTTAATTGGGTCTTTCATGTTTATGCAAGAAGCTTTGACCCAAAAGGTGTTTTTGTTGACTTTTCAAAAGGACCTATAATGTAGAAATTCATATCTTTTGATGAGTGCATATTTTGAACTTGTGGGATGAATATGAGTTGTAGGGAATTACATCCTCTTCAAAATAAGCCTTAGATGGAAAATTTCTGATAAAGTATGAAGAAGTTATGCTTGGTCAAAGTTTGGTTGACTTTTCCTAAGAAACCCTAATTTAGCAACTTTTGTGTTTTGATGAATTTGGGGCATTCCTTGGGGAATCATGATCAACCCTTGATCAAATTATGGATGTCACTTAACAATGTTGATGTTGACCAAAAATCTTGAAGTTTGACTGTATGTGGGCCATAGTTGACTTTTGACCTAATACAGTTGATTTTCTGGTATCTGGGCATTTGATTGAGCAAACCTCTTGTGCAAGGCATGAAACTTGACATGGATGATCTTGAGAACATATTGGGACAATGGAAAGCATTTGGGACCTTTGGAGTTCCCACACCCTGATGAAAATGGAAACCCTAGTTTGAAGTACATTGCCTTAGGAGAGAGTTTGTCTAGTAAACTCTTGGGCATCCTTGAGCAAGTTGAGGATCGCAATGGGCATATGTTGAGTAACATGAGAGGGAAAATTTTGGGGTACAACAGTAGGGCTTAAGGGAAGGAACCTAGATAGTAGAGTTACTTCAAGATGAAATCCTGGATAGTAGGGCTTATGGGAAGAAACCTGGGTCATAGGGTTACTTCGAGATGAAAGCCTGGATAATAGGGCTTATGGGAAGGAACCTGGGTCGTAGGGTTACTTCAAGATGAAATCCTGGATAGTAGGGCTTATGGGAAGGAACATGGATAATAGGGTTACTTCGAGATGAAAGCCTGGATAGTAGGGCTTATGTTTCTTAGTCACATAGATTAGTTGACCCGTTTGGTTTTGGGAACTGATTTTCCATTAGCTGTCTGCAGATGTGACACGTGCAGCTGCCGGGATTGTTGATGGTAATTGTCTTTCCTGAAAAGATAACAGGGTTAATTGTATGCGATGCATGAAATGCATGGTGGGGTGATGTTCTCAAAATAAATGAGATTATGCTGTATGCGATATATATGCGTATGTCATGATGTATGAACATGGGATGCTATTGTGACATATCCGAGTCTGGGAAAATAAATCCATGACTGCTACTGGAGAGTATAACATTCCTGACTGTTGTAGAAAATCGTGGTTCTTCTACTTCTGCTAGGGATGGTGAACGAAGATAACTATGTTGTAGATTTTCCCCTTGTTTATGGATATTCTGCCGGGGAGAGACTCTGCTTAAGAATAACTCTACGCGGGAATAACTCTGTTGGAGGATGAACTTCCATAGCTGAAGGGATAAACTCTGTCGGGGATTGAGCTTATGTATTCAGAGAAATATACTCTGTTTGGGAGAAATATTTATGACCCGCTTGCGATTATGAAATTCGGTTGGGGAATATAGATGACAGTTATCTGAAGGAACCTTGTTGGGGAGAGACTCTGTTTTAGGGAAACTGATATCAATGCTTTGATTCCCTTTACTCTGTGAGGAGTACAAATGTCACGGGGTCGTATGTACTGATGAATTTGTTTCAAAGTTGTCTCTTCCCCGGTACCTGCTGGACAGAGTAACTGTCGGGCTTGACATGATTTTTTAGCTTTTGCCCCTGTTTCTTAAGTCATGAGCAACCGTCTTTCTATTTTTTATGCAAATATTTGTGAATAGCAATCATATTCAAATGCATATGTCAAGAATAAATCATTGTACGTTTTTGCAAAACAAAACAACAAAAGAAAAACAAACGGTTTTGTAAAAATGACTTGTATTAATTTTCGAAGTTGGCCTATAACAAGCATTTTTGTACAAGGAGGCTGACGCTCTAGTAAGAGAACGCCGCCGTAAAAATGGAAGTTATACAATATTGTGCACAACGAAAAAAAACATCTATGTGCAACAATCCCATTAAGTTTCAATTCTGCTATTGCTGCGATGTCTTCGAACGTCTCATCACTTTGCTGCTTGTCCGAAGCTGATTAGATTAATTGGTGCCGTTCGAGCTTGATAGTTGATACTGAGGTCTGGTCGTAAGGTGATATAATGGGACATAGTGATACGCTTTACATCCCTAAATTTTTCCTGGACTGCCCTTTCGGGTTTTCAGTCCACCGGGATACCCTTTTTGGCCCAAGTCGCCCTTTCAGGTTTTCAACTTGCCGAGTGTACAGATTTTTCCGTTTTCATCCCTTATTTTTTCCCAAACCCTTTTGGTTCGCCGGGAAGCCCTTATTTTTGCCTAGGCCAGTCAACCTAGTGGGTTTTTAATCATGCATAGTATCTATTCACTATGTCCGCATTGACAGGGTGAGGAAGGTCGTCACTGTCCATGGTGGTTAGAATCATGGCTCCACCCAAGAAAATGTTTTTAATCAAAAATGGCCCTTCGTATGTGGGAGTCCATTTGCCCATGGGATCACCTTGCGACAGTATGATGCGCTTGATCACTAGATCCCCGACTTGATACTCTTGGCATCTGACTTTTTTGTTGAAAGCCTTGATCATCCGTTTTTGATACATTTGACCATGACAGACAGCAATAAGTCTCTTCTCATCGATTATATTCAGTTGATCAAGTCGAGTCTGGATCTAGTAGTCTTTGTTCAAGCCTGCATCCTTCATAATCCTCAGAGAAGGGATCTGGACCTCAATGGATAGGACTGCCTCCATGCCATATACCTGAGAGTAGGGTGTTGCCCCTGTTGACGTCCATGCTGAGGTACGATACCCATGAAGAGAAAATGGTAACATCTCATACCAGTCTTTGTATGTCACCGTCATCTTCTGTATGATCTTCTTGATGTTCTTTTTAGGTGCTTCAACAACGCCATTCATCTTCGGCCGGTAGGGAGAAGAGTTGTGATGCTGTATCTTGAATTGCTTACAGAGCTCGGTGATCATCGTGTTATTGAGATTCGTACCATTGTCAGTGATGATTATCTCTGGCACACCATACCGATAGATCAGGTTATGCCTGATAAACTGTGCCATAACATTCTTGGTCACAATAGCAAAGGAGGCAGCCTCAACCCACTTCGTGAAATAATCAATGGCCACTAGGATGAAGTGATGCCCATTGGAAGCGGTAGGTATGATTTCCTCGATCATGTCAATGCCCCACATTGCAAAAGGCCAAGGAGCTGTCAAGACATTCAAAGGAACCAGAGGCACATGTAGCTTATCAGCATAGATTTGACACTTATGGCAAGTTCGGGAGTGCTGATAACAATCTGCTTCCATAGTGGACCAGTAATATCCTGCCCGTAGGATCTTCTTAGCCATGGTATGTCTACTGGAATGGATTCTGAAGGTACCTTCATGTAAATATGTCATAATCCTCTCTGCTCCGCTCTTGTCTACACACCGCAATATGGTAGAGTCATGGTTGCGCTTGTAGAGGATTCCATTACTGAGGAAGAATTTCGCGGCGAACCTTCTCAGAAACTTCTTATCGTTGACAGATGCCCCTTCAGGATACTCTTGAGCCTCGAGATACCTTTTTACTTCGTGAAACCAAGGTTTATCTGCTACCTCTTTAGTATCAATCTCACAGCAGTGTGCTGGCTCATCCAATTGAGGGTGATTCGGGGAGCTTCGTTGTCCCACCTGACCTTGAACATAGAAGACATGGTAGCTAGCCCGTCCGCTAACTGATTCTCCTCTCGTGGGAAATGTTCAAAGGTTACCTCCTAAAAATGTGGGAGCAACGTCAGTACATCCTCTTTGTATGGGATGAGATTCAGATGCTTCGTATCCCACTCTCCTTTGATTTGGCTTATCACCAAGGCTGACTCCACAAAGACATTTAAGAATTTGATCCTCAGGTCGATAGCCGCTTTGAGACCCATGATACAGGCTTCATACTCTACCATGTTGTTAGTGCAGTTAAAACATAGTCGGGCAGTGAAAGGAGTATGACAACCCTCAGGATATATGATTACGGTGCCAATGCCATTACCGAGTACGTTCGAAGCTCCGTCAAAAACCATGGTCCATCGAGATCCTTCTTCAGGTCCTTCATCCGGTCCAAGTTCTTCATAGTCAGTCACTAGCATAATATTCTCGTCTGGGAACTGAAAATTCATGAACTGGTAGTCATCCACGGCCTGATGAGCCAAATTATTAGCCAATACACTTCCTTTAATTGCTTTCTGGGTTGTATATTGGATATCGTATTCAGTTAAGATCATCTTCCATCTCGCTATTCTTTCGGAGAGTGCGGGCTTCTCGAAGATGTACTTGATTGGATCCATCTTAGATATCAACAGAGTAATGTGGGTCAACATATACTGTCTTAGTCAGAGAGCAGCCCATGCCAAAGCGCAACAAGTTTTCTCGAGCAGTGAGTATCTTGTCTCCCAGTAGGTAAACTTTTTACTAAGGTAGTATATTGTGTGCTCTTTTCGACCAAAATCGTCATGCTGCCCCATCACATACCCCATTGAATTGTCTAGCCCTGTTAAGTATAATATCAAAGGTCTTCCTTCAATCGGAGGTATCCTAATCGGTGGTTCTTGAAGGTATTCCTTGATTCTTTCGAAAGCAGTCTGGAATTCGTCATTCCACTTTACCACTTGATCTTTCTTCAGGAGCTTGAAGATTGGCTCACAAGTAGCAGTTATATGTGAAATGAACCTGACGATATAATTCAAACGTCCCAAGAAACCTCTAACTTCTTTCTCGGTACGGGGAGCCGGCATCTCTTGTATGGCCTTTACCTTCGCGGGGTCTACCTGAATACCTTTGTCATTGATGATGAATCCCAGAAGCTTACCAGATCTTACCCCGAAGGTGCACTTGTTTGGATTCAACCTCAGCTTGTATGTCTTCAACCCGTCGAACAACTCTTGCAGATGATCAAGGTGTTCTTCCTCGGTTTGGGATCTGGCTATCATGTCGTCAACATAAACCTCTATCTCATGGTGGATCATGTCGTGGAACAAGGAGACCATGGCTCGCTGATAAGTTGCCCCAGCATTCTTCAACCCAAAAGGCATCACCTTATAGCAGAAGATGCCCCACTGTGTGACGAAGGTTGTCTTCTCCATGTCTTCAGGAGCCATCTTGATCTGGTTGTAGCCAGAGAAACCATCCATGAAGGAGAAAATTTTATGCTGTGCGGTGTTATAAACCAGAACATCGATGTGGGGAAGCGGGAAATCATCCTTGGGGCTTTCCCTGTTCATGTCTCTATAGTCCACACACATCCGTACCTTACCGTCATTCTTAGGTACCGGGACAATGTTAGTAACCCACTGCGGATAGGAGGTGACAACTAAGAACCCAATGTTGAACTGTTTCATAACCTTTGCTTTGATCTTCTTTGACATTTCAGGGTGCATGCGACGAACCTTCTATTTAACTGGAGGACAATCTTCTTTAGTCGGCAGACGATGTACCACAATATCAGTATCTAAACCAGGCATGTCTTCATATGACCAAGAAAAGATGTCAACATAGTCGTGCAACATCTATATCAACCGCTGTTTGACATTATTCTCCAGATTTGTGCCGATCTTGACTTCTTTTCTGTCTACCTCCGTGCCCAAGTTTATCGTCTCAACTGGCTCTTCATGAAGCTGTATAGCCCTCTCTTCCTATTGTAGCAGTCTAGCATGTTCTCCAGGCACCTCACAATCTTCCTCACCTTCATCCTCGGCTGGTTGATCATATTTTCGAAGTTATAACTGGCAATAGCAGAACTGTTATCAATGGGATCCAAAGTGGATATGGATATGCAGTTTGATACATGAGTGTGTGTAAGAGCATAGTTGTATTGATAAAGTGAAAAGTAGAAAAGAAAAACAGAGAGCGCAAAATTTGTATGCAAGAAACGTCTAATGTTTTATTGATGACATATGGAAATGACATATAATAACCCTCACAAATAGAACCATTGTGCCTCGGGTAAGACATAAGGCCATAAAGTTTAAATTGTTTATTACAAATTCGAAAAACAAGTAAGACAATTACTGCTAAACAAAAGAAATTGGTATAAAATCTATGGCCGTCCAGTTACTAGGTCCGCCATTGGTAGTCGGGTAGATCCAGCTGTCATTATCAGAATCCTCGTCACTGTCTTCAATAGCATTGACCCTGCGATTGCTGATGCGTAGGGGAGGTCCTCCGGCTTGAGCGCGTCAAACAACCCTTTGAGCTCCTGAAGTAAAGGCCAAACCAAATTTATCAGTTTTATGATGAAACTCAGGGAGCTGTCCCCAAATGGTACGCCTACCTTCTTCAACTGCTGCTCTGGCATCCTTGAGAGAAGCCATCCTCAAAGGAGGTTTGGTGCTGGTGATAGTTTCGGTTGACGCCATAATCTCGGGAACCTCTTCAAAGTTTTGACAAGGAGTCTCTATGAATTCCCCATCCATCTCCACATACTTGAAAGAATTCAAGTGGCTTATCATATACTCCTCTTCACCATGCACAGTGACAATCTTCCCCTTCACCGGATACTTCAGCATTTGGTGCAACGTAGAAGTAACAACCCCAGCTTCATGGATCCAAGGGCGACCCAACAAACAAGAGTATGATGGCCTGATATCCATTACGTAGAAGGTGGACCCAAAGGTCTGAGAACCCACTTTGACAGGGATGTCCACCTCCCCATGCACCATTCTTTTTGACCCGTCAAAAGCCCTCACCACAATGTTACTGGGCTTTAAGGTCAAGCCTTCACAATCTAGCCGATCAAGAGATTTTTTAGGCAGAGCATTCAATGAAGATCCAGTGTCCACCAGCACATGAGCCATAATAGTGCCCCTGCATTCGATAGAGACATGCAGAGCATCATTATGCTTCTCCCCTTTGGTGTCAGATCAGCGTCCGAAAAACCCAACCCATTGTCAGCAGTCAAGCTGGCCACACAGTCTTTGAATTGGTCGGCGGAGGTTTCTTGCGGCACATGCGCAGTCTTGAGAAATGCAATCAAAGCCTTTGCATGGGCTTCAGAATACAACAGCAGAGACAACATTGATATCTTCAAAGGGGTCTGCCCCAGCTGCTCGACCATATTGTAGTCGCTCTTCCTGATTATTTTTAAGATTTCCTCTATTTCTTGCTTAGAATATTCCACAACAACTTTTCTAGGTGCCTCCGTCCGGGAAGGCTCATCTATAACTTCTTTTCCCCGAGTCCCAGATGACTTATCGGCAAGGGTAAAAACTGGTGTAAGGATAGGAGTAGTAGCTGAAGAACTAGCAGGAACAACAGATGGAATAAAAACAGGCTTAATAACAGTCTTCACGGAGATCCCGGGAGAGAAAACCCTTCCACTTCAGGTAACTTTGCTAGTCCCGACAATGTTACTGACATCGGGATCAGCCTCTTCAGTCTTTAAATCTTATTTAACGCCATGATAGTAGACGTCGGCGCCATAATTCCAAGGGACAACTTTGTCCGAGGAGTACGGTACAAGACCGGGAAAAGTGATTATCAACGGAGCAATTCTTGGAGCAGGTGTAATCCTAACAGGTCTTTTAGAGGAGACCTTGGAAGGATTGGTAGAAATGGTTATGATGGCAATATCTTCATACGGAATAGTCAGAATCAGAGTCTTTTCAAACAAAATTTCTCTACTGTCCATCAGGCATTGAACACCTGCTTTCAGCAAATAGCAACCAGAAGGAAGAGATGAACACATGTGGCAACCTTCACCATAACCCGGAAATAAACCGGCCAGCAACAAATTCTCTTGACATTTATGAGAGGAGTGGAAACTTCATTAACAGAGGTAACAAACAGATCAGTATCAATGGCATTAACTCCACGGTTGTGCTTGGGCATGGGAGAAGTTATGACATTAGGCTTCTTCGGAGCATCAAACTCAATCTCCTTGGTTTCAATTAGATCTTGTACCTTATTTCTCAGAGCCCAGCAGTTATTTATATCATGTCCAGGACTCTCAGAATGATAGGCACACCGAGCGTTTGGGTTATACCGAGGAGATGTGGTGTTAGGATTCTTGGGAGCCTCCTTCAAGGTTTCCAAGTTGGATCTTAGCAGATGGGGTAGAACCTCAGTCAATGTCATGTTAATCCGGGTAAACTTCCTTTGCGGTCTTTCTACCTGTGATACGGTGGGAGAACTAACTTGAAAGTTTTGCGTTTGATCGTAAATGTTGCAGTTAGCAAGAGTCGCCACCGACTTTTCTTTTATCCAAAAGGAAAGGGGAAAAAGCACAGGAAAGACCTTTGAGATTGTTTCTTGAGTTCGGGGGAAGATTATGAAAAGGGAAGGTATTAGCACCCTTTTCATCCATGGTTTTCCATGGGCTCTTAGTTACTTGCTAGATCACTTGCTTTTTTGTTTGAAATTGTGCTTGGTGTGGTTTTTGAAAGTATTTTGTAAAGAGGCCATTGTTTAGGCAATCTTTATAATGATTCTTGTTTGGAAGAATGTATACAAAGATGTTTGATCTTTTGAAAATGTTTTCAATTTTGTAAGATGTTTGAAAGTGTAGGTGATTGTTTTGAAAATAGCAAGGATGTTTGTTTGAAATTGAGCAAGTAATTAGGAACATTCTACCTACTCAAAAGTCTTTCTTGTTCATTTTCCTTTTCCTTTGTCATTGTTGTCTTACCATTGATTTGGTAAGCAAACTTATCTTTGGATGTAAACGGGACGGGCGTGGGTCATCGTATAACCATGATTAGCAATGTTGCAAGGTATCTTAGCGTTCTTTTTTAGGGACTAAGATCATTTGAAAGGAAACTTAGATAGCGTCATCAAGGGACTATATCTTGTATTTGCTTGTTTTTAGGGTGTAACACATTGCATATGTTTGTCTTGACTTAATCCATTCGTTTTCACTATACTGAAATTATGCTTTTACTCCTTTTTTGTATAATATTTAACTCTTGACTATAAGCCGTAATCCATAGAGGGAGGATGACGAAAACAATACCATAACCTTATACAATATGCTTTTGAATAGACCTTGTTGATGGTGTACAAGCATTGCTTCAAATCATAAAAAATGGAGTTATAAGGAAGATAATCCCTAGTCAACCATTTTGAGCTTAAGAAATATGAGTTTTCCTTTTCACACAAATTGAAACCTTTTATCATAACCCTGGGCAGGGTAGTTTTCTCATTTAATTCAAATGCGTATTCAAATGCAAGCTCTATCTTCATACACGACAAATAATGTCGAAGATGCTCTTCTAAATCAAAAGACGGTAACAGTTTCCCCGTAGTCATTAAAATAGACAGTTATTATCTCTAAAAAGAAAAGACCTCTAAGTCAAAACCTATGAAGGAGACTTAAGAAAAACTGAGGCATCCCGCTGACTGTAATCTCAAAATAGTTCAGGAAAAAATTAGGGATAATAAGGTCAAAAAGAGGTCACTACAAATCCTGAACAAAAGAAAATGTCACAATGACTTCCTTCTCAAATGAACTTTTGGTCTCTAAACCATCATCAAAGGATCAATGCTATAATTCCAAACTCTATTGGAACCAAAACGCACAATTAACTGAGCATAGGACTGAAGAACATCATAGAGATTGGGTTAGGTATAAATAAACTCTGAGCCTTATCCTTTGTTTCTTGAATCGTGAACCAGGCCACACTACAACCCTTTAAAAGTCCTAATTGGAGCATGGGTTAGTTCGAAAGTGTGATACGGTGGCAAAACCGACTGTTATACTGGTTTGCATTTTGTATTCGCAAATGTGCGGTAAGTAAGAGTCGCCACCAGCTTTTATTTCATCCAACTAAGGAAAAGGAAAAAGAACAGAAAAAACCTTTTTCGAGAATGTTTCTGAGTACGGGGGTAGATTATAGAAAGGGAAGGTGTTAGCACCCTTTCTATCCGTGGTTTTCCACGGGCTCTTAGGTACTTGCTCATTTTGAAATTGCTTGTGTGTGTTTTGAAAATTGTTTTGAAAATGCCTTAGTGCGGCGATTCGCTTTATGGTGTGATAAAGCATTTTGAAAGCATTTTGAAAATTTTTGTTTAAAAAGTGTTTGAAAGTGTGGTGTGAAAATTTGTTTGAGCAAGTACCTAACAATTATCTACCTACTCGAAAAAATACGGTTCTTTTCCTCCTATCCTTTAGACCGTGCTATCCTACTATAAGTGAGTAGGTATACCTAGTCGTTGGATGTTTGAGGGACTATCGAAGGGACAAAATGGTCTCTGAAGGCAACAAGTAAGGATACCTTAGCATTTCGAAGGGACTATCGTCATAAGATCAATTTGCAGGCAACTCGAGGGATAAGTAGGGACTATGATCTTTATGACGATTTTGAATCGCGGGTCATTGATAAGGTACCCCTACGTTCGAGGGACACGACCATTATTTTCGAGGTAACCAAGTGGAGTAAACCCTAGGAGTGAGCATGTGCAAGTGTATTTTTTTCAGTTAATTATCTTTGCACATTTAGGATTTTCTACTGTATTAATTGGAATTTGTCTTTCCATACAATCCTATACATACATCTAAGCAGTTTATAATTTGTGGAAATTAAAATGCAAGAAGTTAGAGTCCTAATTATTACATGGCTTTGGGCAGATACATAATTGTTTTTTACTCAAAATAAAATGCGGAAATTTAAAACCCTAATTACTATTACAAACTCGAAGCAGTTACAATAATAATAAATAAGGAAAATCAAAAGCTCGCACGACGAATCAAATGCGAGAAATAATTGGAAAACTAAAAATCTAATTTGAGAAGATATTTATGTTATTTTTGAGGAAAAACTAGGTTATGTACAAAATTAAACCCTAATTCTAATTATTTTGAATTATAATAAAAAGAGAATTAAATTGCATAAATTTAATTAAACTAATTAATTAATAAGATATTTTTTATAAAAAAAATGATTTTTGATGTTTTTATGATTTTTTCGATTAAATAAAAAAATGATTCTTAGTGAAAATAATTAAAACAAGAAATTAAGCAAAAATAAAGAAATTAAATTAAAAAGAAAAAAGAATTAAAAGAATTGGGCCTGGAGTGATGCTGGTGGAACATGGGGTATGATTTCGAATTTTCAAGGCCCATTATGGCTGAGCCCAGTTTCTGCGCCCAATCTAGTGTAGCTTCCTTCTGATGGTTCACGGTATGACTGCACGTTCTGAATGTTGGATCTGGATATGATGGGATCTTGGGGTTGAATTTGGAGATGCATGGTGGACATTTGATCATGAGGCGCACGGGATCCTGCATAGAGTGTTAAGAAAATAACAAAATGTTCACGCCTGGGGTCGAACCCAGGTCTTTGGTTTCACACACCCTGCCCTTGCCATCTGTGCTGTGTTGTTCATTTGTACATATATCCAAACGCAAATAATAAAAAGAAAATCAAGTGTTAAACCCAGTCAATTAAAAAAATACATACGTCATCTAGTATGGACCAATCATGTTATAAGAACAAGCCACACATGCTGTCAAACGACCTTCAACCTTTGACTCGCTGGCGAAGCACCGGAGTCCTAGCTCCGGTCATCTTCTCCGGCCATCTCCTTCATCCAACGCATGCAAACCTGCAAAAACAATGATCAATTGGACCCTACCCCCCTAATTCGAGGGCTGCGGATCCAATGTTGACCTCCTCTTGCCCTGAAACAGCTTGCAAACAATGCTATAAGAAAAATCGTGAAACGACGGTCATTAATGGGAAAGGGTGCTCCTGGGCGTTAGCTTCACATGTTATATGTCCAAACACTCACAATGATTCATATAAACATATGTATGCAGTCAATATGGATTTTAATTAGGCGTTGTGCAAGTTTAAGATCCAAGAAATCTTACCCAAAAGTGAGGCACGGATTTGCTGATTTTTGATGCTATAGGATTGCTCACGAGTTGGGTTGAGTCTCTTGACACTACAGGAGTACGATTAGAGGCTTAGAATCAATGGAGAATGGCTGGATCGTGGGATCTCCAATTTCACCAAGCTTGAATATTTTTGAAACTTTGTTCTTGGTTTTGAGGCAGCCTTTTTTGTCCCCTTGTTGTTTGGAATGGTTGTACTTATGTATGGTAGCATATTAGGTCAACATAAGTGGAAAAAATCCCATGCTTTGATGACAAAATATTCTCCTTTCAAATATTTCATTTTGTTTATTTTTGGAACAAATACACTCTTACTCTCTTTCCAAGATTTGCCATGATCTTGCCAACTTTTATTGTTTAGATTATTTATTTGATTTAATTTGATTTTTAAAGGATAAAACTCAAAATAAATTAAATAAATAAAGCCAATAACATGTGGAAGGATGTTTGGGTCGTGTACCATGTAGGAAGTGAGGTGCAAGCATAAAAAGTTAGGGCCATTTGCCAAAAAATGCAATTTTGGGCATTGTTGACTTTTGACAATTCTTCAAAAATGGACAACTTTGACAATGCATCTCTCTCTCAATTTTGACCCTAAGAGGGTGTTCTTGGACTTTTTAGAAAGCTTAGGATGTCCCCTTAGCAACCTATTTGGTTTCATCTCAATTGGATCTTCCATGTTCATGTAAGACGCTTTGACCCAAAAGGTGTTTTTGTTGACTTTTGAAAAGGACCCATAATGTCTGAATTTATATCTTTTCATGAGTGCATTTATTAAACTTGAGGGATAAATATGAGTTGTAGGAAATTGAATTCCCTTCAAAATAAGCCTTGGATGAGAAATTTATGATAAAGTATGAGAAAGTTATGATTGGTCAAAGTTTGGTTGACTTTTCCTAAGAAACCCTAATTTAGCAACCTTTGAGTTTTGATGAATTAGGAGCATTCCTTGGGGAATCATGGTCAACCATTGATCAAATGATGGATATCCCATCAAAATTTTGATGTTGACCAAAAATCTTGAAGTTTGACTGTATGTGGGTCCCAGTTGACTTTTGACCTAGTATAATTGATTTTCAAGTATCTGAGCGGCTGACTGAGCAAACTTTTTGTGCAAGGATTGAAATTTGACATGGAGGGTCTTCTGAACATATTAGGACTATGGAAAAGATTTGAGGCCTTTGGAGTTCACCCATCTTGATGAAAATGGAAACCCTAGTCTGAGGTTCATTTCTTTAGGAGAGGGTTTGTCTGGTCAACTCTTGGGCATCCTTGAGCAAGTTGAGGATCTCAATGAACATATGTTGAGTAAAGTGGGAGGGCAAATTTTGGGGTACAACAGAAAGCATACTGTTACAAAAGGTATCCTGACTCCTGTAAGGCTTACTGTAAATCCTGAGTTGAATTCATATTCTTACAAAACTCTTTTATTTGCTAAAAATGTATTTTTAAAACTTCAAGAAAAACATAAAATTTGCATTGTTTGAATACCACTGTTTGCATATGTCCTACTTGTTTGACAATGGAGAAATTCGCACGACGAATATCCAATGAACGAAAATTCTCTCAAGAAACATAATCACTTTAAATGGGAAGGCACTTCCAATGAAAAATCTCCCATAATCAAGGGGGCATGACATGTTATTGTCCAACTCATCTGTGACAGTCAAGTCAAGATTCCAAGAAATCTCTCATAAAGTCCTGAATAGCTAGGGGCAGGTCTCCATCAGAATCACTTAGGGCATTGAACATGAATTCCAGTAAAGGGTCACGTATGACCAAGCAAACATTTTTATGGAAGTAATACTATGGACAGTGATAAATCCCTACAAAGTCCCTTTCATAAGGTGATCCTCGGTGAATTCTCCAGAGCCGCCTCTATAAGGTTATCCCCGCAGAATAATCTTTATGGATAAGGGTACAATTCCCCACAAGGCTATCCCCGAAAAGCGCAGAAACATCTTCAAACAAAAGTGGGGCATCCTCCAGCCGATGACATAGTCAAAATCACCAGCGGATAAAGGAGTTTGATCTTCTCCCAACGAATGCACACATAACGCCAGTTCCTAAACGGATGGAAATTGCCGGAAGTTTATAATCTTCTAGGTACAATGCACATACAATCTAAATACATATTTATTCTGACATTCATTCCAAACTCTCATGCAGATACAGTTCAGATACGATCCAGATATGGATGTCATTCTAATACTCATTCAATACATCCTCATATATAATCAAGGCTTGGATTTATTCTGACATTCCCCAGCCGAGTTTGGTCTTCCAAAACTGGAAAAGAAACCTTGTAAACAATTCTTCCCCAGATGAATTCATTTCCCCAGTAAGATCGTTAGGATACTTTCCTCAACAGCGTTTATTTCCCCAACAGATTACAATCTCCCCAAATGAGTTTATTCCTCAGATTACTACAGATTAACTAACAAAATTCCTTTTCCCCAGCGGAGTTGGTACTATCTCCAGAGAGTTGTTGTGAAGCCTAGAATTTGACCTGATAACAGTTTAACTTCAATTTTCTGCGAAGCCTGGAATCTGGCCAGATAACAGTTAATTTCATCTAAGTTGCTGCAAAGCCTGGAATCTGACCAGATAACAGTTAATTTCATCTAAGTTGCTGCGAAGCCTGGAATCCGACCAGATAATAGTTTAACTTCAATTTTCTGCGAAGCCTGGAAACCGACCAGATAACAATTAATTTTATCTAAGTTGCTGCAAAACCTGGAATCTAACCAGATAAGAGATTAACTTCAATTTTCTACGAAGCCTGGAATTCGACCAAATAACAGTTAATTTCATCTAAGTTGCTGCGAAGCCTGGAATCCGACCAGATAATAGTTTAACTTCAATTTTCTATGAAACCTGGAATCAGACAAGATAACTGTTTAACTTCATCTAAGTTATTGTGAAGTCTGGAATCCGACCAGATAACAGTGAACTTCAATTTTCTGCGAAGCCTGGAATCCGACCAGATAACAATTAATTTCATCTTCCCCAACAAGTTGTTCTGAAGCCTGGATTTCGACCAGATAGCAGCTAACTTTTATTCTCCCCAGTCAAGAAGTAAATCCCCGGTAGAGCAATGGACAACTAAAACTCCTGAGCTCTATTCCCTAAACAGAAATTAACATTCCCCGCAGAGTTTCCTCAAACAACAAATAGGAATCCCCAGCGGAAGCATTCTAAACAAGGTTGAAGATACATATACTTTTCAACTCCAGCAATAGTCCAGGATTTAGCTCCCAAAAACTCCCCAGTAGTAGTCAGGGATTTATTTTCTCAGACAAAGATGCACTTCAATAACATTTCACATCCATACATCATCGCATGTTCATACAAAACACATATAACACAATCTCATTTATTTTGAGAACATCATTACGCAATGCATTTCATACAGCTAACTCTTTACCTTTTCAGGAAAGATCAATCAACAAATAATTATCATCAATAATTTTCAACAAGTCCAAGAGTAGTTCCTGAAACAAGATAGAGCAACTATCTACACAACCAGTTGAAGCAATCTTACACGGATTCCTTCCAATTTCCAGATGCAGCTTCACACAGGCTCATCATGAAGCAATCTTACACGGGTTCCTTCCAATTTCCAGATGCAGCTTCTCACGGGCTCATCATGAAGCAATCTTACACGGTTTCCTTCCAATTTCTAGATGCAGCTTCACACGGGCTCATCATAAAGCAATCTTGCACGGGTTCCTTTCAATTTCCAGATGCAGCTTCACACGGGCTCATCATGAAGAAATCTTACGTGGGTTCCTTCCAATTTCCAAATGTAGCTTCACATGGGCTCATCATGAAGCAATCTTACACGGGTTCCTTCCGATTTCCATATGCAACTTCACACGGGCTCATCATGAAGCAATCTTACACGGTCTCCTTCTCATGAATTTCCAGATGCAGTTTCACACGGACTCATCCCAAAGCAGCCCTACCCAGTTTCCTTCTCATATATCTCCGGATGTAGGTTCACACGGATTCATCCCAAAGCAGCCCTACCCAGGCTCCTTCTCATAAATTTCCAAATGCAGTTTCACACAGACTCATCCTGGAGCAGCCCTACCCAGGCTCCTTCTCATATATTTCCAGATGCAGTTTCACACGTATTTATCCCGAAGCATCCCTACCCAGGCTCCTTCTCATATATTTCTAAATGCAGTTTCACACAGACTCATCTCAAAGAAGCCCTACCCAGGCTCCTTCTCATAAATTTCCAAATGAAGTTTCACACGGACTCATCCCGAAGCAGCCCTACCCAAGCTCCTTTTCATATATTTCCGAATACAGCTTTACACGAGCTCATCACGGGTTCCTTCTAATACATTTCCGGATACGGCTTAACACAAGTCCATTCCAGCATATCATTCAGATTCAATCGACCAAATATTTATTCTTATACTTCTCCAACACCTGTTGTTTCAGTATAAATTGACCAAAGATTTATTCTGATGCTTCTTCCAATCTCGATCAACAATCACTTTGGATGGCATCTATAAGCCCATCTCCGACAGTTTCTTTATCACTTCTCCAAGTGGAATCTTTAAGCCCATTCCCGACACAATCAACTAACACATCATCAAGTGCAAATTTTTGGGCACTCTAGTGTTCAATCATCTTCCACCTTTAAGTCACGAATGGCGGACTCGAGAATCTAACTCTTCAGGTTTAAGAAGATTGAACATGGGAAGTTGTTGTACCCAAAAATTTTCCCTCTCTTTTCTCAATACATTTTTCACAAGATCTTCAATAGCTCAAGCTTGTACAAGTGTGGACTAGGTCCAGCCATCTCCGAAACACTGAGACCACAAATTAGGGTTTTGATTGATTCTTGACTGATTCTTGACTTTTGACTTAATAAATGACTTATTGGTTTGAAACATGATATCGAGGATTAAAGTACATCATTTTTAACTAATATTATGGCTCAAAACATTTCTCAATATCATTGGATTGTTAGATGAAATTTGGTCAATTGATGAAAAAGTCAATTGATACACCAAAAGTCAAACTTTGACTTTTTGGTCAAAATTAAGTTTCAAAGATCAAAATTCATCAAGACATTAAAGAATATCAAGCTTGATCATCAAGAAATCAAGAAAGTCAAAATTCAATTTGAAAAGTCAAACTTTTCAAGACTTAGAAATTTTTCTAAGTGTTTTCATACATGATAATTTCATAACTTCATGCCAATCTTTCACTAAGATGCAAGATGATTCAAAGAAGACTTTCAACATGAAAATTGCAGATCTTGATGAGATCTATAACTTTGCTTTGCTGATCAAGTCCTAGAAATTCTTGGATTTTGAGTTATAAATTCCTGAAGTCATGACATTTTCATCTAACACTTAGAGAAATTTTCAACAGATTTTGGTCAGGATTTTATCCCAACTTCTTGGCATTTTTCACATAGGTCCAAGATAATTTTGTCAAAATGGCCAACATGAAAGTTATAGAGTATGTTTCAAGCTTTCCAAAACATCCAAGAGCATGAATATATCATACATGAGCTAGGAGATTCAAGGGCCCGAAGTTTGGCATTCATTCTTAAATTGCAAGTCATTTTGTTGAAGAACATATAACAAAATCCTTATGTCATGCTGCATAATCTTACTTTGAAGGCATTTTAACTTGCAAATATACCCATAATCAGATGTTTACACAATTGATTGAACCATTATCCAAGTGATTCAAGTATTTTCCATTGCATCATTCCATTTATGGCACAAAGGCACCATTGCCATTCACATAAAGCATGCTTTATGCAAAGTCAGCTCTCCTTGAGCCTCTCAACTGTTTTTTTTCCACACACAATGTCAAAGAAAGAAGCAACATGTCTAAAAAGGTCCTAGCCACTTCAGATCCCTTTTGTACCATGCATTGGGACATCAAATTTCATATAACTTGGTTGCTTCATCTCAACCAAACCAGAATTTTGACAATTTATAAAGCAAACTCTCTCATTCTCTCAAACATATTCTATAAATAGAGAGGCCATTTGCAAGCCAAAGGGAGGAAGTTTTTGTTGTGTAGACAAGCCCTAAAAATCTCATACTCTCAAAAAGCCATAATTGTCCATAAAACCTCCACTCTTGAGCTTTGAAGTCCAAGTCTTTGAACCTCTCACACCTTGCAAGTTCTGTCCAAACAAACCATCCAAACACTCCACATACATCATATAGAAGTTGTTCAAACTCAAGAACAACTTCTGTAACATCACTATTTTACAAACTAAAAAACAACCACCTCTAACTTGACTTCTCCAAGACAATACAACAACTCAAACTCAAAGCATAAATTTCAGTTTCAAGGTAAGTTTTCTTAACTTTGGACTCTTCATACAAGCATCATTAGTGGTCCATTTGTGAAGATAAAATATAAATATTATTTCCCTTGAAGCTAACCATATTCTTGCTTTTCATTTTCACTGACCATGGGTTGATAACTGACTAATATATGCAGCAGAACAATGTTAGAGGCAAAAAGCAGCAGTATGAGTCGATACGAAACACTATGAGTCAACATATATTATGTCCAAAACAGGTTATGAGTCGATGCAAACAATTATGTGTTGATACGAACTACTGTATGACTCGATACGAAATGCGAATGCATCGACTCATACTGAGTTAATTTTCATTTTCCAAGAGCAAGAAATAATATGTGTCTATGCATAAGTGTATGTGTCGATACGAAATAGATATGAGCCAATACGAAATAGATATGAGCCGGTACGAAACATATATGAGCCAATTGAAACAAATATGAGCCAATACAAAACATATTTGAGCCAATACGAAACAGATATGAGCCAGTGCATAAATTTTTTTCGTATCAATGCATAAGCTCATTTGTCATTACATAAAAAAAATTTAAAAAAATTTTCCTTTTTTTTTATCTTTACATATTTGTATTGTTATTCATTATTCAATATGGTTGTAATAGTAATTAGGATTTATTTGTTTTCATTCCCCATTAGAAAATTTGTATCCCCGTCCCCTAAATGATGTAATAGCGTAGGACTTTAAATTTATGCAATTTATCACTTTCATTATAATTGCTAGTAATTAGGGTTCGTATGGAAAGACTTAAAATCAACAACTAGATAACCCTAATTCAAGACAAAAATGCATGAAAATAAAACAATTTGCACACTCTCACCTCTAAGGTAAACCACGCTTGTTGCCTCGGATAAAAATAGTCATGTCCCTTTAACATGGGATACTTTAGCAATGACCCTCGAATATAAGATTGTAGTCCCTCGACGACCCTTCGATGTTGCCTTCGATAAACGATATTAGACCCTTATGAGAAATTGCTAAGGAATTCTACAATGTTTCCTTCTATGACTATACGACGATCCATGCTCTTCCCTTTACATCCAATGATAGGGATTCTTACCAATCAATGGTAAGATAGCAACATCTAAAGGAGGAGGAAAAGAACTAAGAATTTTTTAGTAGGTAGAACGCTCGTAGTTTCTTTCTCACAACATTTCAAAACATCTTTCAAAAACACCAACACTTTTCCATGAAATATTTTCAAAAGTCAACACTTTGTATGCATTCTTATAGAGACGAGAATCATTACAAAGTTCACCTAAACAAAGGCACTTTTCAAAAATACTTTCAAACAAACACAAACACATTTCAAACAAAGCATTTCAAAGCGAGCTAGCAACTAAGAGCCCGCAGATAACTACGTATGAAAAGGGTGCTAACACCTTCCATTTTCATAACCTACCCCCCGAACTTAAGAAAATTCTCAAAAGGTCTTTCCTGTTCTTTTCACTCTTTCCTTAATTGGATAAAAGAAAAGTAGGTGGCGACTCTTGCTATCCGCAATAAATGCGATAAAATACAAAACACCCAAGTCAGTTCTCCCACTGTATTACAGGTTACAAATGGTTATAAAGAACCTATTAGTGCAATTGATATTCCTATTCCCATGAACAGAATGAATGAAGATCAGAAGCACAACTTCAAGAATTATCACAAATCCAGAACTATCTTGCTCAGCATAATCTCGTACAATGAATATGAAAATATCACAAACAGAGAAACAACAAAGGACATTCTTGATTCACTCAGAAAGACACACGAAGGCAATGCACAAGTCAAAGAAACTAAGGCCTTGGCCTTAATTCAGAAATATGAAGCCTTTAGAATAGAAGATAAAGAAACAACTGAAGCTATGTTATCAAGGTTTCAAACCATGGTGGAAAGACTTAAGTTTCTGGACAAAGGATATTCCATTGCTAATCGTGTCAAGAAAGTCATCAAAGGTCTTCCTAAAATATGGAGATCTATGGTTATTGCTTTAAATCTTTCTAAGGATCTGAACAGTATAACTCTTGCAGAGTTAGTTAGTTCTCTTAGAAGTCATGAGATAAATCTAGAAGAAGATGAGTCTCAGAAAAGAAACAAATTTATTTCTCTAAATTATAGAACAGAAAGAACCATATCAGAAAAGAGCAAGGCTTTCCAAGCTAGAGAAATTGAAGAATCAGATGGCGAATATTCTGATGATGGAGACAAATTGTCACTTCTATTCAGAAGAGTTAATAAACTTTGAAAGAAAATACAAAACAATGGTCGAAGAGTCAGAAACATAGGAGATCATCCAGAAGCACCTGATAAAGGAAGAGCTAGTAATAAAGTAACATGTTTTGAGTGCAATGAGCCTAGACACTAGAGAAATGAATGTCCAAATCTCAAAAAGGAGAGCACCAAAAAAGAAAGCTTCAAGAAAAGCACTTTCAAAGGAAATAAGAAAGGTCTCATGGCAACATGGAATGATTATGACTCTGAAGGATCAAAAGAAGAACGCGCAAACGTAGCATTCATGGGTATCAATTCAGAAGAAGACGTGTCATAAACAGAGCCAGACTCTGAAGAGATATTTTTTGAATTCTATCGAGATGAATTAGAATTATGTTTATCAGAAACTCTGAATAAAAATCAGAAGCTTCAGCGAAAATTCAAGAACCCTCAGAAGGTTCATGAATATGAAGTTGAAGAATATGGTAAGCTAGAGAAAGAAGTTTCTAAACAAAAAGGTGATAATTTGTCTTTAGAAAAAGAAAACACATTTCTAAATAAAAATTGTTTAGAACTTGAAGAAACCCTTTATAGAGCTTATCCATCTTTTGAAACTGCCTTATGTAAGTATGACAAGGCTTTTCAGAAATTATTAAACAACAACATAGACAGAAACAAATGGCCTCTATAATCTATGGTGTTAGTCAAAGTATAAAGGAAGAAACAGGTTAAGAATCTCCTTCTTAGTATCATTATAATTCTGCACAAACAAGAAACACGAAAATCAATCCATATCTCCTTCTTAATATCATTATAATTCTATGCAAACACGAAAATTTAATGTTGCACAAAAACCCAAGTTTATCAGAAACTCTGGGAAAACTAACTCTAAAGGACCCAAAAGATTGTGGGTACCAAAATAAAAGATTGTATATGTTGCAAATATCTTATGTAGTAGAGTTAAAACACAAATCATGACACCTGGACTCTGGATGCTTATGACACACAACAAGAAGAAAGCATATATTCCAAAATCTGGAATATAATAATGTTGGGTACTATGCTTCAGAAGGATTCATGAATAAAGTATAGAACGAATAAAAAAGAGTTGAATATGAAGAACTGTTAGAATTGTCAGAACAAGATTTATGGAAACACTTCTGAAATTGATCTCTTTGATATAACCATTTTTTGTGATGAAGAAGTACTTCAAGAAAATGTTGATGGGAATTGGGTATCTAAGTATAAAAAGACTTAAGTGAGAGTGCATAATCCGATGAACTAGAAAAGTGAAGAAATCAGGTTAGAATTTATTTAACCTCTAATGCTCTATTTTTTGATGTATCTAGATACTTCTACAAGTTAGAAGATATCTTGATCAGAAACATCTCAAAATAGAAACCTTTTGGTTTTCCTGATTATTGAGAATAATAACTCGTATGTCATTTCAAAAAAATGGATGTGACTCATCTTGATGTAACACCCCAAAATAATTAGATTATTTATTTAATTATTTAATTAATTATGATGATTATTTGTGATGTATTTGTGACTATGTGTGATATTTGATGAATATGATGTGGGATGTGATGTTATGTGTAGTATATTAAAAATTAAGAGATATTGGGTGTTTTAGTAATTTTAGAGAATTAGTTTTGATTATTTAGAATTATTATTAATTAATT
The DNA here is from genome assembly GCA_948472305.1 of Vicia faba. Classification (NCBI taxonomy): domain Eukaryota; kingdom Viridiplantae; phylum Streptophyta; class Magnoliopsida; order Fabales; family Fabaceae; genus Vicia; species Vicia faba. Next base: position 650,447,125 of record OX451735.1, on the reverse strand, counting down.
AAATAAAATAATAAGAGGTAGACACTATGAGGACAAGGTAGTAATATTATGAAGTAAGTGAGAGTAAGATGAGAAGACCATAGAAAGGGTCCAAGGGTTAAACTAGGAAAAAGAGTGTTTGTGTCTATCATTATGTACTATCATTTTAGGAAGAGCAAAGCACAATTAGGGCATTGGGGAACTCATAAGATTTATGTAGAACATAAACAGGAATAGATTGCAGCTAGGAATCTAAGGTAAAGGGAGTTTATCATTGTTACTATGATTGATATAGGGCTTAGATAATTGTAGGTTTATGTGGGGTTTTGGTTGACGATGTTAATATGATGATTTGATGAGAATTGATGAAATTGTGATATTATTTTGCAATGAATTAATGTAGATGATGTCTAATAGAATATGTTATTATTATATGATGAATCTATGCGAAGTTGTGATGAATTGAGACCTGTATTGTGTTATAATTGCAAGACTTTAGGATTGGTGGGGTGCAGAAAATGCGCAGGAGAATTCCTATTCGCGTTGCCTCGTTGGGTGAGTAGTATGCTTTGCCGGGCGAAGGCTCTTCTCCCAAGCCGCACTAGGCGATCAAGGAGGCAAAGGGAATGAGGAGAAAACGTAGCCTGTGGAAAAATGTATGGTAGAAGTGAACTCGCTCCAGCTTCGCGGGGCGAAGCAGGAGCGAGGGGAGTCTCGCCGGGCGAACGAGATGTCGCTGGGCGAATGAAGCAGAGAAAATAATGCTCCTGGAATTTATATGGGGGAAGTTATTTTGCCCCGTCCTCACCGGGCGAGCCTCAGGCAAGCAACCAGCTTCATCGGGCGAGCTTCGGGCGAGGGACAACATGCATGATTTTAAAGTGTCGTAACTTGAGTTTCAGAACTCCGTTTGATGTGCCGTTTGAAGTGTTGGGTATCCAACACATATAACTATAATTAGGTGAAATAAAATGAGTAAAAGGATGTAGATTTTTAGTACCTATTCTATGATGAAATTAGACTTCTATGTGATGGATTACAATGATGTTTGTTGTTTGATGAGTTATCAATACTATGATGACACTATGTTGTTGTTATGATGATTTGATGATGTTGTGATGATGCCATGAATATATATATATATATATATATATATATATATATATATATATATATATATATATATATATATATATATATATATATATATATATATATATATATATATATATATATATATATATATATATATATATATATATATATATATATATATATATATATATATATATATATATATATATGATGTATGTGATAACCTTATTATTATTACATGAATGAATGATGTGTTTTGACTAGCCGTCATCATATTTTATTATGTTGTTACGCATCATGCATTCATGGAATATGTTATAACTTCGGTCCAGTGATGTTGTTAGGACGATTGGTCTAGTGATGATTATAGGACGTTAGTTCAGTGAAGGCTTCAATCCCATAGTGTGGATTGAATGCAATATTATGATGTGCTCTGGTTCTAAGCGGGAATCGATCCTATTGGTGGGGATCTTTGGAGAAACAATGAATGATTCATCAGTGGAGTTTTGGTACCACATGTATGAGTCAAATGAAGTTGCATTACATTCTTTGTGGCATTATATAATAATTGAGTGTGTGATGCTTTGTGAATGTGTAAACTAATGATGTTGTAGTGATGATTGTTGACTGATGATATGATGATGTTATAAATGAATAATTAAGTGAAGGCATGAGTATAACGTGAAGTTCTGATAATGTGTGGTTTTTGGCTAATGTATTATAACAACTATATTTATTCCTTATATCTATTATAATGATTATGATTACTCATCCTTTCTGCTTGGAAATGTTGGCTCTATACGTGGGTAACTTGCAAGTGACTAAGAGTAGTTCGTTGAAGCTTAGAGGGTAGCTTTAGCGTGCGTGATTTATTTATGTGGAATAAGAGGATCTTGCTCTGATATGTAACATCAGGGTTAGGAATGTTTGTTTTGAAACTATTATACTTTTTGTTTATTTTGAGATGATGAATAATCTTTCTTGGTATTTAAATTGTTCTTGGATTATAAACCTTGAACAACGAAGTATGATGGAATTTCTCTAATGTATTTTTAATGAAGATGTTTTGAGACTATGATTCCACTGCGATGATTTTTGAATTTGATATTTGATGATGTTAAAGGAATATTTGTTTTAAATGTTTTGAAAACCCGTGTTACGGAACGAGATGTTTGTTGTGATGCTTTTATAAAGATGTGACACCCTTGTTGGTGACTTTATTTGAATTATTTGTGTAAAATATATTCGAAATATATGTGGGTTTAGAAGAGTGTTACACTTTACAACTGTCAAAATGCGCCGTTTGATTGACATCTAAGAGCGATGTGATGTCTGGAAATTAGGTCTAAAATCATCATTACCTACCATTTTGCACAGTTCCAACGCTTCAATACATTCCCTTTGTTATAAGAATTCATTTTTCTCGCACTCACATTGTTCACTTCACATCCTACACCTTAAACCCCTTAACCTAAAACCCCAATTTTGTCTGGTCTTTTTCTTCCACCATGGATGCCCAACCAACAAGAAGTTTTAAGTTCTCTCAAGAACTTGCAAAACAATAAAAATCTTCTCATCAAACGAGTTCAAATACACCACCCTTAGAATCTTCATCACTAAGGCAATCAATGGCAACTTTCAACAACCTCTTAAACAACCACATATACTTGATCGTCCTCCGCACATTCATCTATCTACATTAGCCGATCAACTAGAAGTTATTTGTGAACTATTAGTGGACTTTGAGAATATGAAAGCAAACAACATGGATCTAACATAGGAACTTAACAATCAAGGATGGGGAACTATTTTTAACGTCTTTATGGTCCTGTTTACACTAAACTTGTAAAATATTTTTGGAGACAAGAAAAAGATGACGAAAACTATATAGTGTCACATAATCTTGGCGAAAAAGTTATTATCACAGAAAAGTCTGTAGCTACCTTGCTTGGAATGGAAAACGTTAGAGGAAAAAGGATTCATCGTATGAAGTATAAATCATACTTTCTGAAAGCGTGTGGTAAATCCTGCAATTTTTACTGAAGGCAATCAAACGTCATCAAGAGGAAAATCATCTTCTAAATATAAACATTTGTCCAAGAATTTTAAGGTGTGGTTCAAAATCATTCAAGGATGCATACATCATAAACCAGCTTCCAACATATCCAGTCATGTAAACAATGATCATAAAAAAATTTTGTACCATATGATGAAGGGAGAAAAGATACACCTACCATCTCTTCTCCTCAAATATCCGAGAGATACTGTTATAGAAACGAGAAACAGTGAAAATGGAATATCTACAAAGACTTACATTCCTCTGGGCAGACTTATTTCAGATATTCTGACTAAAAATGACATTATTGATATCTGCACAATCTAAACATTATGGAAGTCACTCATACATAAATTAGAAACCCATTCAATGGTCAAAATCTAATAAGCCTAAAAGTTATCAACAAAGCATGGGCTTTAATTCCACCAAATATGTCCTCAGAGTTCAACAAAATGATAAATAATAGGATGATAGTGGATGGATATCCTCTTTTCACTAAGCTTGATCCACCTTAAGCTGTAGCCCACTATTTGAAAAGTTTTGAGGCTGATGGAGTAGACATTTCTTGGATTCCTTTTGAAGATCTCATGGAAGCACATCCTGAATCTTCATCATCTAAGAGGAAACGTGGAGCCTCTCAGAAGAAAAAGACATTATAAAAGAAGCAATGACTTCTAACGTTGTCAACATCTGAAAATTACTTGAGAAATACTACTTCTGGAACTTATACTGAATCATTTAGTAAGTCCTCCCATTCTCAAAATACTACTACTCTTTGTTATGACCTTAAAAGAGTTACTTCATCAACTTCTATGCCACCTCCACAAATTACTACTTCTGATCTTCTTGAGAAATCTAAAACTCAAACTCCCTCACCAATCACTCCTAAAATCTTTTTCAAACCATCAACATTCACACCCTCCACATCCTTATCTTCATCAGATTTAGCTTCTACATCCTCCATAAATGTCTTTTCCACACTTCTTCCGAAAATTTCTTTTCAACCAAAAAATTTAAGAGACACAACCATAATCATTTTCATTTCAAAAACTTCAATTCACGGAGAAGACATGCATTCAGGTGCAAATTCATATTAATAACCAACCTTCTGACATTAATCTCTTAGTCACCACCAACTCACTTGACTATGACGAAATGGTTTCTAATGAAACTACTTTTGACAAAGAATCCAATCCTGATCCTAAACTTCCTAGCCTTAACCTTGATGAAGTAATATATAAATTTAAGGATAATGCAGTAAGAAGAGTCAAGAGACTCACTAAGGAATCCAACACTAGTCATCACTCTTCAAGTGTAAACTCCATATGGAACAAATTCAACAAAGGGATATCTGTTGAGGCCTTAAGAATAAAAAATATCTCTATTCTGATTCAAGAAAAGATTGTTTGTGACATGGTGGGAGAACTGACTATTATACTGGTTTTGCGTTTGTATTCGCAAATGTTGCGGTAAGCAAGAGTCGTCATCGACTTTTCTTTTATCCAACAAAGGAAAGCGTGAAAAGAACAAAAAAAGACCTTTTCGAGAATTTTCTGAGTAAGGGGGGTAGATTATGGAAAGGGAAGGTGTTAGCACCCTTTCCATCCGTAGTTACCTACGGGCTCTTAGATGCTTAGCTCATTTTTTGAAATACCTTGTGCTTTTGTGGGTTTTGAAAAGTATTTTTGAAAATGCCTTAGTGCGGCGATTCGCTTTATGATAACTCTTATATTAGTCCTCAAGAGTGTTGATAAAGCGTTTTTTGAAAGTGTTTTTGAAATGTTTTGTGTAAGTGTAAAAATTTGTTTTTGAGAAAGCATCTAAGAACTATCTACTTATACTCTAAAGGTTTTTTATTTTCCTCTTATCCTTCAGACAGCTCTATCCTACTATTAGTGAGTAGGTAGCCCTATCGTTGGATGTTTGAGGGACATTCAAAGGGACGTACAGTCATAAAGGAAACATATAGAGACACTTTAGCAATTTTGTTTAGGGGACTAGATCATTTACCGAAAGGCAACACTGTAGGGTCATCGAGGGACTATGATGTTTTGATTTAAGGGTCTTTGCTAAAGCGTCCCCACTTTCGGGGGACATGACTGTTTTATTTTTCGAAAGGCAACTAAAGTGGGCGTACCCTAGAGGTGTATATGTGCAAGGTGTGTTATATTCAGTTATTTTTGTCTTAGAGGTTAGGTTTGCTAACGTTTGATTATTAATCTTATCATACAATCCTATTATGCATACATCTAAGCAGTTTAAATATTGTAGGAATTTAAAATGCGAGAGTTTAAATCTATGCTATTACAATGCTTCGCGGATGGGGTATTTACATGTCCAAACTTTGGGGGGAAAATAAAGGAAAGTAGTAAAGAGCCCTAGTTAATTCTATTACATACTGTGAGCAGTTAGAATAATTTGGAAAAAATTAAAATGTAATAATGCGCGCGAAATGGAAAAGAACGTCTAAAAATCCTAAGGAAAAGGAAATCTTTTTGTTTTGTTTTGATTCATCTGGAGAATAATTAAATTGGATTAACCTAAAATTTGTTTAGAAAAAATAAAATTTGATTGAGAAAAATAGTCTAAGTTTTTTATTGTTTTTTTTCTGTTATTAGAAAATAATTTAAACATAAATTAAACCATAATTTCTAACTTATTTTAATTTTGAAAAAATGTTAAAATTAATTAATTAATTAATTTCAGAAATTAAAAAAGACTAATCTAAAGTTTTTTTGTGATTTTTTATTTGATTTTTGATTTAAAAGAAGTGAGTAAAAATAAAAATAAGTACAAGAATAAGAGTCTTTCGACCAAAGAAAAATGATGGCCTCCGATCTTAGTGAAGGATGGCCTTCAATCCTGTGAAGATATGCGGCCTTCGATCTAGTGAAGAATGTTATCCTTTGATCTAGTGAAGGATATTATCCTTCGATCCAGAAAAGAATGTTGTTAGAGGCGTATGATGAATTGCCTGTGGAGGAAGGCACTGAAATCTGCAAGAAAAAAGTATTAATAAAAACAAAAGCATGACCTGGGTGTGGAACCCAAGTCTTTTCCTTAATTCGACTTCTTTGAGTTCTAATCTGGGTTTGTTTTCCCTAAAGACTCATGGTTTGTTGAGATTCGATGAAGAACACATATTATGCCCTCTATCCTTGTATGTTCCATGTGAATGTTGTGCAATATAATACCCTGAGCATGAATCAAACACTGGAAAACATTAATACATCATAAAAACATGAATATGAATTTGAAAGTTTACCAAGGACGACATGCTTTGATTTGGAACTTCTGGGTGTGGATTGGTGTGATACGGTGGCAGAACCGACTGTTATACTGGTTTTGCATTTGTGTTCACAAATGTTGCGGTAAGCAAGAATCGCTGTCGACTTTTCTTTTATCCAAATTAAGGAAAGAGTGAAAAGAACAGAAAAAGACCTTTTCGAGAATTTTCTGAGTAAGGGGGGTAAATTATGGAAAGGGGAGGTGTTAGCACCCTTTCCATCTGTAGTTTTCTATGGGCTCTTAGATGCTTAGCTCATTTTTGAAATACCTTGTGTGTCTTTTGGAAAAAGAAGTTTGAAAATGCCTTAGTGCATCAATTTGCTTTATGATAACTCTTGTATCAGTCCTCAAGAGTGTTGACAAAGCAAATGTTTTTGAAAGTTATTTTTTGAAGGTGTAAGGGTAAAAAGTTGTTTTGAGCAAGCATCTAACAGCTATCTACTTGGACTCGAAAAGGTCGTTCTTTTCCTCCTATCCTTTAGACAATGATATCCTACTATTAGCAAGTAGGTAGCCCTATCGTTGGATGTATGAGGAATATTCGAAGGAACGTACAGTCATAAAGGCAACATGTGGAGACGCTTTAGCAATTTTGTTTAGGGACTAGATCATTTACCGAAAGGCAACTGTAGGGTCATCGAGGGACTATGATCTTTTGATTTACGGGTCTTTTCTAAAGCGTCCCTGTTTCGAGGGACATGACTATTTTTTCTGAAGGCAACTAAGGTGGGGTACCCTAGAGGTGTGCATGTGCAAGTGATTCAATTCAGTTCATTTATCTTTGTTATTAGGTTCGCTAACCTTTGATTTCAATCTTGCCATACAAACCTAATTACTAGCAGTTAATATTTTGCAGAAATTTAAAGTGCGGGAATTTAAATCTACGCTATTACAGAGCCTTGGGGAGGGGGTATTTACATATCCAAATGGGAAAAAAATAAAGAAAAGCGATAAAGACCTAGTTTAATCTATTACAAACCATAGGCAGATACATTAATAATAAAAAGTAACAAATGTTAAGATAATAAACGTGCGCGGATTAAAAATGTCTAAAAATCCTAGGCAAAGAGAATCTTTTGTTTGTTTTTATTTATTTTAAGAAAATAAAGTCCAAGTCTATTTAATTTTAATTTTAAATAAAGGATGTTAAAGTGATTAAATTAATTAGTTAATAAAAATAATTTTAATTAAAAAAACAAATTAGACCTAAATTTTTGTTTTAATGTTAAAAAGAAAAGCAAGAAAATAAAAGAAATAAACAAAAAAAACCAAAAAAAATAAGAAAATGAATAAAGGCTTTTTGATCCAGGGGAGGAAGGGTCTTCTTCGATCCAGGGGAGGAATCTGCCTTCTTTGACCCAGAGAAGGAATCTGCCTCCTTCGATCCAGGGTATGAATCTGTCTCCTTCGATCCAGAGAAGGAATCTATTCCTTTCGATTTGGGGGGCGGTAAACTGTTTTTCGATCTTGGCCTGGTGTCGAACCCCAAGATTTCATGGCTTAAACACACATCCTTCATCACTGGGCCATCTGTTCTACCATTAAGACAAACAACGAGAAAACAATATATTTGAAAATATCATAAAATACTAAAGTGTTAAAACCATGGCACTGATTTGGACTGAAGGTGTTTGCACAGGGAGATACGACTAAAACATCGCATGCTATCCTAATAATGGTGTTTCTGGATTCCTTCCTTAACCTGGCATGTGCTATGTCAAAAAAAATCTAAACAATAACATGAGTATGGATCTGTGCATGGAATTTATTTAAATTGCATGAATTGAGAGATTAGAGCGTGAGAATTTTACCCTATCGGAGCAACGAAACCTGCGTATTTTAAGATGCTTTAGACATCAAGGAGGGCTGGTAGGCACTCAGAGGATCCTCAAGGTGGTTATAGAACACCCGGAACATACTGAATGTGGCCGGAATTGGCTGTTCGAATTTCACTACTTCACATGATTTTTTGGCAATTTTCTGTAGCTCTCTGGGCAGTGTATATGTGTGTATGAGCCGTCTCCTTCGCGTATGGAATTGTTGGGTTTATATAGGCAAAGATTTAGGTTAACATCTGTGTACCAAATCTTTGGTCATCATGAGGGAGAGATTTGATTTGATTTTTTTAAAGAAAACTTGCCATATTTGATCCAATCATGCGTTTCTGCCAACTTGCTCTGAGTTGTTTTGGGCCTCTAACCTGATGGGAATCAAAAGCCTGGGATACCTTTGGTCGAAGCTTGATAAATATGGAAAGAATCAAATCTTTAACATGGCCTTCAAGAATTTGTAAATCATCCATTTATGTTACATTCTTTCCATTTTCGTAGTTTGCATGAACCTGGACACTTTGGCTCCTTTGTATTCCCTCCGGCGTTTCTCTTCAATTAGCCTAGAGTTTTGATTTGAAGTGTTCAAAAACCTCTTTATTAGAGCTTCTTCGATCATCCATCTTCTACATTGATTACTTGATTATCTAAAGACATCTTGCTCTGATATGCTAATCGAAGGACACGTTGTTAACATGCCTTCGTAGTACACCTTATCCGTGCTCTTCGATTGGTTGAGAGTTGTCTCCTTCGAATGGACCACATATATAGCTTCTTCGATTGAGTCTATCTACTTGAATTTGCTGCTTGATTCAAATAACCCAAACGGAAACTTCATTCTGGCCAGTCGCAGCCTCATTTGTCACCACCTTCGAATGCCATTGCACAAGAGGCCTGGGCCTGGCCACATGTAGGACCGAGACCCATCACAAGACAAGCTTGTATTCAGTAACCATGTGTCCTTCAAATGGACCACATATATAGCTTCTTCGATTGGACCTCATGAGTGCGCCTTCGAAGGGACTAACATGCGTGTCAAAGTGTGAAAAATTGTTTCAAAGGGGACCATTGCCCAGTCAAAGCTGGCACAAAGGCAACCAATGCCTTGTGGGCGCTAACACGAGGCAGGTCAAAGCAAGCGTAAAAGAGGACATCGCCTAGTGAATCGAAGCATGTCTGAGGCAACTCTTTGTCTTGTGAATCGAAGACCAGTAAAAGGGGCCTTTTGCCTTGTAGATCAAAGCATGTTTCAGGCAACCCTTTGTTTTGTGAATCGAAGACCAGTAAAAGGAGCCTTTTGCCTTGTAGATCAAAGGCAAGCTGACGGGTCTTTTACTTGTGAAACCAAAGCAAGCATGAGGAAGTTTTTTCCTAGTGAATATAAGAATATACATGCAGGAGGCCACTGCTTGTGGATCGAAGGGAACTTGTAGGGGATTCTCTCCTAAATGAAACTTGGACAAATGTTTTCTCAAATGGGGAACCAAAACTTAATCGAAGATGATGGACCAATGCTTGGTCGAAGGTTTTTAGACGTCTAATCGAAGCTTATTGACATTCCAATCAAAGGACCCTTTGCTTTGATGTGCCAATCGAAGGACATTACTCAGATGCCAATCGAAAGACATTGTTGGCATGCCAATCGAAAGACACTTTGCTATCATTCAAAAATTTTCATTTTTCTTTTGGCAAGTGTTTGTAACCACCCATGTAAAAGGAACCTTGGCTCTGATTGCACATGATTCTTTCCATATCTCTTGACCTAATGCACTCCTTTATATATACTCAACAACATCAGACCTAAAAGACCATGAAAAGGCTGCAAGAGAATAGGGTTTCAAACACAATTTTTTTAAAAGAATAGTGCCATATTGTCTCAAAGCTTCCAGCCTGTTTCAGTCCAAACCAAAGATTGAATCATCCTCCTGAAGTTCCCAGGAACGCATCCAAGCCAACAAGCATCCCATTCCACGTCCAAAACACTCACGCCCAAGAAAACCGTTGGGTAAAATCTATTTTGAATTCAAATTTCATGATCTATTCATATTTAACTTTTGTGTGTGTCCAAATGAATTCATCATGTTGTTTATAACATGTATGAACCAAAGAATGTAAGCTTTAACATACCGATCACTAGTTTCCATTGCTAGGGCAACACAAACTGAAATCTTCGAATCTCTGCATATAGACATTTTTAGATGAAAAGAACCGCACCATTGGATTCACATCCATCAATTTAGGGGGATATGGTTCTTTTCACTCTCTAACGTTTGCTATTTTTGCAGTTTGATAAATCACCTCGCCGGAGAAGACGACCGGAGCTAGGGCTCCGACGCCTCTCCGGTCCACTGGTTTTATATTATATTTATTTGTTTGCATTGTATAATCGGATGAGAGTGTAGCACCACTGGTCAAGGCGACGATTTGTGAATGTAAGGGTGTGGGTCCGATCACTGCGTTTGCAATATTTTTTATTATTTTCCAAATTAATGCAGGTTTCACATGTATTATCCATGTCCTATTTCCAAACACAAATGAGCGCTTGGCTCAGATGTAAAGCAGGCACACTGTTGATCCAGGGGGCGTGGGTTCAATTTGCATCCCATGCATTTTATTTTCTTGCTTTTAACTTTCTTTTCTCTTTTACTAATTTAACTTGTTTTTATTCATTAAAACCAATTAACATAAAAACCATAAAATACCTTTTAAAATAAAAATAGATTTAGCTTTTCTTGACTAATTAATTTTCTTTTAATCAAATTAATTTAGAATGAGATTTTTTCAATTAAATTAATTTTTTAAATTAAATTAGAATTAGGATAATTAACACTAAAATTATCTCTAAAAAATACAAAAAATATCTTTTAACACCTAGAATTTTTAGAATTTTAAAACATATTTTCTAACATTTTTATTTATCTTTTGCATTTAAGTTCCTAGAAACAATTGTATAGGTCACACGAGTTTTTTGTAATAGTTTAGTGTTTAATTTCTCGCAAGGTTTTATTAAATATTATAACTGCCCCAAGATCATGTGATAGCCCTAGTGCTTTACTTTTCCCAATCATATTTTATATACCTGTACATATAATTGTTAGATGTATGCTAATAGGGTGTGTATGGAAAGAATAAAATCAATCGATAGAAAACCCTAATTCTCAAGATAAATATAACTGAACTGAACACACTTTTCACACTCACACCTCTAGGGTAACCTCTCTTGGTTGCCTTCGGAAATAATGGTCATGTCCCTCGAAAATAGGTATACTATAGCAAAAGACCCTCGAATAAAGATCATAGTCCCTCGATGACCCTTCGATGTTGCCTTCAAAAAATGATCTAGTCCCTCTGATACAATTGCTAAAGTATCTCTACGTGTTTCCTTCAATGACTATTCGATGACCCTTCACCTGTCCCTTCACATCCAATAGATAGGGATACCTACCAACTAATGATATGGATGGAACTATCTCCAAAGGAGAAGGAAAATAACAAGAAAGACCTTTAGTGGGTAAGAAACTCCTAATTGCTTGCTCACAACTTTTCTCACAAACATTTTTTTTCACACATCACTTTCAAACAAATATTTTCAAAACACTTTGTACGCATTCTTGAGGACTGATACAGGAATCATTACAAAGTCATCCTTACATTGGCTTTTCAAAATATTTTCAAATCACACACACAAAGCAAATTTTCGAAAGTGAGCTAGCGATTAAGAGCTCGTAGATAACTACGGATGAAAAGGGTGCTAACACCTTCCGTTTTCATAACTTACCCCCCGAACTCAAAATCTATCAAGGTCTTTCCTGTTATTTTCACCCTTTCCTTGTTGGATAAAAGAAAAGTCGATGGAGACTCTTGCTAACCACGACATTAGCGATAAAACGCTAAAAAGTCAGTTCTCCCACCGTAATACAATACCCTTGAAAGATTTTGATGATAACAATGCATTTAAAAAGCAATAGGGTTTTACTAATGGTTGTTCAAGCGTGCATGATCAAAATACATTAACCTTGATATAAATCAAGATAATCACTTAGAAGAATCATTAAGAGTGATGCAAAGTAGTTATAAATATGAAGGACTAGAACCAAGCTTTCATACTCATAAGAAGTCAAACTTAAGTCTCTCAGATGATGTACTAAAAGCTTACTTGGAATTGTAAAGACCAACAATGTATGAATACTATAATAATTTTAAGCAAGCCGACGTTGTCATAAGGAATTACTTTGCAACTTCATAACAAGCTTCATCAACAATTCTGGAGATTCTATTCCAAAGGATTATTGTCTATATTAAGTCAACAACTCTAAAAGTATTCATCTAGACTAGTTCTGATCAAGACTAAGATAAATGTAAGCTTAAAACCTATAAACTCAAGACTTTGTAGGTTCATTCTAACCAGGTTCTGAATACATACTCTAACTTATGATCAAGCTTTAACTAATTCTATAAGAAGCCTCTATTCAAGCTTCAACAAATATCTACAAGATGTATCCAGTCAGAAGTCATCTCAAGAAGGTTTTGTGACAACGTACGAATACTTTATGTCTAATCAAGAAAGTAACAATGTCAGGATCCCGTCTCTTCATCTGTTATGCAAAATCTACTCTTCTCATCTCAATATCTTAATTCTAGTTGTGTTTAAACTTCAATTTAGGTGTTCTAGGTAAAGACCTTCAACGACTACTTGTACTATGGGTAGTTTCAACCTTCAACGACTACATGAGTGGGAATTTTAAATCTTCAACGGATCTATTTTCAGAATCTATAAAAGAAGAAAAACATTGAAGAAGAGGAAGATATGTGTGTATGGTTGGGTTCACAAGAATGTGATACAAGATCACATGATGAGGGTTGAGAGAAAAATTGTGTTACCCAGAAAACACAGATGAGAGAAACACAAAAAAGAAGAAATCTAACCAGAAGGGTGTATGTGTGCTAAGAGAAAAGAACGCAGAGTAAGACATTCACATATGACTAGGAAAGTCAAAAGAAATAATATGTGAATATGATCAAACATATCAATATAATAGCAAGGCACAACAAATGAGGATCATTTGTACAAAATAAGAAGAGAAATAATGATGAATTCATTCTTATATAATTAGGAGCTACATAATCTATATCTTACTCAAAGTGTAAAACCTTTGTGTATTTTCTTAACTAAGAAGAAAACATATAAACACGAAGGTTAATATCTGAATCTGTTGTTAAAAGAATCTGGAGTCTCTAGCATTCATGCTTAGCAAAAGTATCTTTAAATTATGATTGAGCATGAAGTCATAAACTGCAGGTTTAGGCAAGGAAGTCTCTTGCTTGAGGGCTTAAGCAGGAAATCTCGATCTGAGAATTGAGCAAGGAAGTCTCTTGCTTGAGGGCTTGAGAAAGTATTGATATGAGGATTGAGCAAGGAAGTCTCTTGCTTGAGGGCTAGAGAAGGAAGTATCAATCTGAGGATTGAGCAAAGAAGTCTCTTGTTTAAGGGATTGAGCAGGAAGTCTCAATCTGAGGATTGAGAAAGAAAGTCTCTTGCTTGAGGGCTTGAGCAGGAAGTATCGATCTGAGGATTGAGCAAGGAAGTCTCATGTCTGAGGACTTGAGAAATAAATTTTGGACTGTAAGTTTGGGCAAGGAAGTCTCTTTCTAGTTTGATTGAGCAAGAAGTCCATAATATTTGGTTTGGGAAAGGAAGTCTCTTTCTAGTTTGATTGAGAAAATTGTAATATGATTGATTATAGTGAAAATCTCTTGTGTTTCAAGGGGACTGGGCTAATCTCAGTTTTAGAGGAACATGATATATTGTGTGTCACTTTGTTTACTTCTGCATTTATTTATTCTACTATGCACTGAACTCTGAAGTCAGACTCTGCACTAACATAGTTCTTATTGACTCAGAATATAACCTCTTCTAATTAGGTTCTGAATCAAGATTATAAAAATAATTAAACATTGATATACATAATTAACCCCCTTTCTTGTGTATTTTTCTCACCTTCAGACTAAGCTTCCAAAGGAGAAGAAAGCCATCAGTGTTAGATGAGTTTTCAAGATAAAGTTAAAGCCATATGGATCAATTGGAAAACATAAAACAAGGTTAGTAGCTAGAGATTTCTACAGAAATCTGGATTAGATTACTTTGATGTGTTTTCTCCTGTAGCTAGACATGAAACAATCAGATTGGTGATTGCTATATTTGCAAATATGAATTGCCATCTGATGCATTTAGATGTGAAATCTGCATTTCTGAAATATCATTTACAAGAGGAATTTTATGTGTCACAATCTTCTGGATTTATGAAAAAGAATCAGGAAGAGATGGTGTACAAGTTGCATAAAGCCTTGTATGGATAGAAACAAGCTCAAAGAGCCTAAAATTTGAAAATTGATTCATTTTTCAAGCTTCAAGAATTCAGAAAATGTGAGATGGAATATGGGGTTTATGTTCAACATACTTTTGAAAGAAATATGATTCTGGTGTGTCTCTATGTTGATGACATATTGCTAACATGGAGTTATTCATACGAGATAGTCAAGTTTAAGAATGTGTTGATGAGTGAGTTTGAGATGACTGATATGTGAAACATGGTATATTTTCTAGGGATGGAGTTTCTGTACTATGAGATGGTTATAATTTTGTATCAGCTAAAGTATGAACTTGAACTTCTGAAGAGATTTGAGCTAATAAATTACAAGACTGCAATCACACCTGTTGAGACGAATCACAAGCTAGATTCTGATTGTGAGGGTGTTGATGTAAATGCTACAACTTTTAAACAGTTGGTTGTCTCATTGAGATATCTTTGTAACACTAGACTTGAAATTTTCTATGTAGTTGGAATGGAAAGTAGGTTTATGAACAAACCAAAGTGGTCACATTAAAAAGTTGCTATCAGGATATTGTGGTACATTAAAGGGATTCCGAGGTATGGAGTGTTGTTCCCTTCTGGTGTTAAATCTGACTCGAAGATGATATGCTATTCAAACTCTAATTGGTATAGATACAGAGTTGACAGAAGAAGTACTTCTGGATTTTTTTCAAGTATCTGGGAGATCCTATTTCTTGGTGCTCCAAGAAGCCACCTGTGGTTGCTTTGTCAACTTGTGAAGCTGAGTACATTGCAGGTAATATGTCTACATGTCGACCTATTTGGCTTATGAACTTATTTCAGGATATGAAGATTAAGGTGAGCAAGCCTGTAAGGTTGATGATTGACAATAAATTAATTATAAGCCTTTCCAAGAATCCAGTGCTCCATGGAAGGAGAAATCATATTAACACAAAGTATCATTTTTTTGGGAATCAAGTTTATAATTGAGTGCTAGAAGTTGTGCACTATAGCACTCAGAAGCAACTTGCAAATGTGCTGACTAAAGCTATCAAGACTGGATATGAATTAAGGGATGGTATTAGAAGTAATTTATGTTCATAAGTTGTTGTTTCTACATGCTTCAGAACCTTGCTCAGCGTAGTTGAGAAGTTTCATGTTCAGAACCTTAGCTCAACTTTTGAGTTTATTGTAACCGGTGTTAAAATGAGAGTCGCCACCCTTAATTTTTATCTTTAGGAAGGGAATATAAAGGATAAACCTAATGTGATCATAGATTCTAAGTTGTTGGACTCGTTCTTAGACGAAGGGAAGGTGTTAGGCACCCCTCATCTACCTTGTTCACACGGATACTAGGGTTTAGAAATGCGATCTTTAAGAAATAGAGTTTTAATCTTTATTAGGGGAACTCGCCACAATTTTAGTCGTATGCCTATGTATCCTCTTATGAGGAATCAGAGTCCTAATTCATAGTTCACAGTTGGTTGGTGTTTTTTATGGATTACAAATATGTTTTGAATTCCCCTTGTATTAAGTCTAGATGTGTGAATAACAGAGTTGTTAGACGAAGTTCGCAGTCGATTAAAATATTTTTGTAATCCTTTTTGAAAATTGTTTTAAATTAATTTAGTTATTAAAAAAAATATTTAGTGTTGGTTAAGTATTTTTTAAATATATTAATAGGAAAAATACTCATTTTGGTCCCTTAACTAAACCTTTGGATTCAGATTGGTCCCTTAGTTTTTTTCGTATCACTTTGGTCCCTTAACTTTCAAAACGCGTCATTTTAGTCCTTTTTTGCATAATTAGCGACGGAAAAACTTTGAAATCGGTCGCTAAGTCCATCGCTAATTAGGCAAAAAGGACTAAAATGAAACATTTTGAAAGTTAAGGGACCAAAGTGACACCAAAAAAAATTAAGGGACCAACCTGAACCCAAGGGTATAGTTAAGGGACCAAAATGAGTATTTTGCCTATATTAATATATAAAACATCTTATTAATGCATGGTTGAAAATAATTTCAAGGGTTAATACCTATTTTCACCCCTGACATATGGGGTGTATTTGAAAAATCCCCCTGCAAAAAAAAAAGTTCCAATTGTTACCTTGACAAATTTTAAAAGTTTCAGTTTTTACCTTGAGGATGCCACATCACCTAAAAAGTTCTAATTGTTGCCTTGACAAATTTTAAAAGTTCCAGTTTTTACCTTGACAAATTTTAAAAGTTTCAGTTTTTACCTTGAGGATGCCACAAAAATATAAGCCACATCAGCCTTTTAGGTGATGTGGCATCCTCAAGGTAAAAACTGAAACTTTTAAAATTTGTCAAGGTAACAATTGGAACTTTTTTTTTGGCAGGGGGTTTTTCAAATACACCCCATATGTCAGGGGTTAAAATAGGTATTAACCCTAATTTCAATGCAATAAATAAATACTTGGATGAGTTAGAAAATAAATATTTGATTTTATAATAATAGTAAAATAATATTAGAATTTTATAAAAATACTAAATTATAAAAATAATAATTATAAATAATAAAAGAAATTAAAAAAACGTAGGGGGTGTATTGTGTGTTGAGTTAGCAAAACAGAGGGTATGGAAAGTAGGGCTCTGGGTTCAGATGTTGAATTCAGACTCAAACACAGAGGGGGTGAGTCATTGGACAGGTTAGTAAAAATAGGGGGTTTAGTCAGCAGGGGCCCAAGTCTAGATGTTGGACTTGGCCCAATAGCGTTAAGGGGTGAGAATCAAGTTGGTTTAGCAAAAACAACCAGACCGGGGGTGTGAGTATCATGGGCTTAGGCCCAAAACAACATGGGGTCTGTTTAGGCAGAATCTGGGAGGGATCACAGTGTTACCATGGAGGTGCAAATCAGGAGTGTTGGATGATGATCTGAAGGTTTTAGTGGGAAGCACATGGTAAGGTTTCTAGGCACGCAGACACTGAATCAGGGAACATTTTATAAAAGCGAATCACTGGGCTGAGAGCCCATTTTTTCCTTCTCTTTCTATCTCTACAATGAAACAACAAAATATTTTGTAAAAACTTGAGAGAGAGAGAGAGAGAGAGGCTCTTACCTCTCTCTAAAACTCAAGCGACCGAAAATCGCTCTGGTTGTGCCGTCCTCTTTGAACCACCCCTTTTCCCTAGTTTTCCGATTGATATTCAACCGAAAACTTCAAATATTCAAACCCTCTGTCGTGAATCTTCATCTGGGTTTGTAGAACCCTAAGATCCCTAAGGGTTCATGATGAACCCTAACTATCCAAAAACCCATAACACCAAAAAATGAAGAACCCTAACCCTAATCTTCAAACAACCTCTAACCATAGGATCTGGGAACCCTAACCCTAAGTTAGAACCCTAACCCTAAAAACCCTAAAATTTCTATAAAGGAAATATTCAAACATCAATCATGAAATTAAGAGCCCTAAAGCTAAGTGATTTGTGTTTACCTCTCCTATCGTGATACTGGTCATATATTTGATTTCTTGAATCCTTCTTCTGATCTCTTACTTTTTCTTCTTTTGTTTACAGGTAGCAGTGAAGAACTTTAGGGTTTCAGATATTGAAGACCTAAACTTCTTTTCTTCTCCTTTCTGTCAACTGTGTTCTTCTCGATTTCCTCCTCCTCTTTAGAAATTTTTTACGTTTTATTTATAGGTTTAGTTTAGAGATAGATTAGGAAAACGTTTTATTATTATCATTACTTTTGTAATTGACTTAGGGTAGACTGATTTTGTTAGGGATTAGAAGATTTAATTTGATTGTAATTGATTTGATTCTGTTTTTAGACGGTTTTGTACAAATTGTTTATGTAAAGCTTTGATTTAAAAATGATTTTATTTCGTTTTAGTTCTATGTGTGTTTCTTCAGTTTGGATTTGTACAATAGGTGTTTGTGGGCTTGGGTTACTTAGGGATGAAGGGTTTAGCAAGAATAGGGTGCCGCTGGGAGCTTGGGTTGAAAAACCTAGCTTTTAGTTTGGTTGACTTTAGTCAACGTTTTAGACAATAAAATAAATAATATATTTTTCTTAATAAAAAAATTAATAACATTATTAATAATAACTTGATTATGGTAATTTATAAATAAATAAAAAACGTTGACTTCACTCAATAGTTTTAACACGGTGGGTTTCAAAAAAGAATATGGGCCACCAACTCAATGGGCCTATCCATTAAAAACTGAAGCGAACAAATGTACACCCCATTTCTATCTTGAACCGGGTCAGTAAAATTGTCTCAATGGGCCATCATATTTTGATGGTCCATTTAAGACAATGCACCCCTATTGTAACAATACCTCCCTTTTTTATCTTGTAAGGAAAAATCGAATAAAGCTTACTGAGACTTTCTGATTTAGAAAGCCCATAAATACTTTTGTTAAAACATACCCTCTCCATACCCCTCAATAATTTGACGATAAAAAGAATAACATTGATAAGAAATAATATAGTTAGAAATCTATAGGGCAAATTTGGGGTATGACAACTGCCCCTATTTAATTATTCTTTGATTGGATAGTGCGGAAATACGTAGGTGTCACACATTTGAATCATAGGCTTATTAAATAATGGAAGACCCAAAAAACTTGTCTTGATACACTGTACAACGTTTCCAAGAGTATGAAAAATAGGCATAGATGATGATGTATCATCTTACCGGGGTTTGAACATAAAGTGTTTGTTTTAACTTAGATACGATGACGCGGATAACTCGTCGATATCTAAAAGAGATTGTAGAGTTTTGCATATTTACCATAACCTAGGAGGTAAAATAATACAAGTATGAAAAGTTGACTTACTA
Source organism: Vicia faba (assembly GCA_948472305.1). Classification (NCBI taxonomy): domain Eukaryota; kingdom Viridiplantae; phylum Streptophyta; class Magnoliopsida; order Fabales; family Fabaceae; genus Vicia; species Vicia faba. Next base: position 650,427,735 of record OX451735.1, on the reverse strand, counting down.
ATGCTTTGAGACTAATATAGTAAGTTTATGACACATATTTTATCTATTCATCGTAACCTAGGGGATGAATAAAACAAAGTTTGATAACACATTGCTGTATGGAGACTGACGCAATGAATTATGCAGATTTCGTTATGTTTACTACGACCTAGAGAGTAAATAGTACGAGGATGAACATGTGCTTTTATCACAACCTAGGGGATAAAAGACAACAGGGACATGCTTATGTTATTCATCACAACCTAGGGGATGAATAGTATAACCCTGGAAATTTGCATGCCTATCAAAGCTAGGGGATAGATATTTGAAGAGCTTGTGCATTTACCACGACCTAGGGGATAAATGACATACAAATAGATTCACATATTCATTAAAACCAAGGGAATGAATAATATGAACCTGGTAATTCACACACCTACCACAACCTAGGGAGTAGATGATTGAAGAGTGCTTTGGTGACTGAATCTTAGATAACTAGATCAAATATGAGATCGGATTTTTACCGGTTGTATCTGTTCTCAACCAAGATAATTACTCATTTTTCTAAACTAACAAAGGGTCCCAATATGTTGGTTTACCCAAAGTGTTTTGAAAAATTTCATGTATGATGCATGTGTATAATGTCTTAGATTGATATGGAACCTAGAATGTATATGCATCAAATATTTTTTATGTGCCCCCAAATATTTAAATATGCATTGAATGTGTGTATATGCCCCAAATGCCTGTATATGCCCCAATGTTTGTTGCAAATGTTTTAATATCCTCTCATTTTAAACCTTGGGTTTTGTGTCACCAACTCTCCAATGTTATTTGTTGCATTGTCGTGGTATTTTGAATTGATTTGAATATCATGATTTTGGTATTTGTATTGCAGGAACAAGCATGGACGTAGTTGCAGATGTAGGCGTGGATATGGCTATGATCGCAGGTGTGGACGTAGACGTGAATTTTCTTACGATGTTTTCTAACCAAAATGCTTTTTGATGTTATATGAAATGCTTTTATTTGTCAAATACCCAAAATTATTTCAACCCAATATTCATAAGAAATAATCATAACATTTGCAAAAAGTCTGAAAAGGGAAAAAAACACAATCGAAAGATTGCAAAAGTAAATGTTTTATTGATAAATCTGCCTCTGAATAGGCGAGAGTACAAGATGCAATTCCTTAAAAGAGGTAATTACAGAAAGTGTTTTTAGAACTGAAAATGGTAATGGAAATGAAAATGATATTTGTTACTACTGTTTCCCCAATATCCTTTTGATAGCTCCAATCTCCTTTACTTCTGAGTCAAATAATTTGGATCAATCCCTTCCTTTTGTGGTTTCAGCCATGGTTCTTAGATCACAATCTTTTTGTTCTTTATTTTTGAATAAGATCCTTAATTTTTGCTTGGACCGCCATTTCGGGTTTTCAATCCACCGGATAATTTTTGTGTATATGTCCCTAATATTTGCCTGGATCGCCCTTTAGGGTTTTCAATCCACCGAGACGCTCCTTTTTGCCTAAGTCGTCCGTTTAGGGTTCTAACTTAGCGAGCTTTTTATACATAGTATTTTTGACTGCGTCTAAATTCTCCAGATGTGGTAGTTCTTCTCCACCCATTGTTGTAAGGATAAGGCCACCACCAGAGAATGATGTTTTTACCACATATGGGCCTTCGTAGTTAGGTGTCTATTTACCATGTGAATCAAGGCGAGGTAGTAGAAATTTCTTGAGCACCAAATCCCCTTCTCTGAACACTCAGGGATGAACCTTCTTGTCGAATGCTTTCTTCATCCGTTTTTGGTACATTTGACTGTGGCACAAAGACGTCAGGCATTTCTCTTCAATGAGGTTAAGCTGATTAAGTCGTGTCTGAACCCACTCTTATTCTTAAAGATTTGTTTCCATTAGAAATCAAAGTGATGGAATTTCTACTTCAACCAGGAGTACTTCCTCCATGCCATATACCAGAAAGAAAGAAGTTGCACCTGTTGATGTACGTACAGAAGTACGATAGCAATGTAAAGCAAAGGGAAGAATTTCATACCAATCTTTGTACGTCTTTACCATTTTCTTAATAATTTTATTGATGTTCTTATTGGAAGCTTCAATGGCCCTGTTCATCTTGGGTCGCTATGGTGAGGAATTATGATGCTCGATCTTGAAACTATCGCATAAATCCTTTATCATTTTGTTGCTCAAATTGGACTCGTTGTCTGTAATGATTCTAGTTGGGACCCCATACCTGCATATGAGATTTTTCTTGATGAGTCGAGTAACCACTTGACTTGTCACATTTGCGTATGATGTCGCTTCTACCCATTTGGTGAAGTAATCAATGGAAACTAGTATGAACCGGTGTCCGTTAGATGCTTTCGGTTCGATCATACCTATCGTATCAATTCCCCACATCGAAAATGGCCAAGGAGAGTTCATGACATTCAGAGGAGTTAGTGGAACATTCATTTATTCGACGTAGATTTGGCATTTGTGACATGTCTTTGCATAATGGTAGCAATTGGTTTCTATTGTCAACCAATAATAACCTGCTTGCAGAATTTTTCTAGCCATGGCATGCCCATTTGTATATGTTCCAAAAGTACCTTGATGGATTTCTATCATAAGTGTATCTGCTTCCTGTTTCTCCACACACCTGAGTAAGACCATATCGCAGTTTCTTTTGTATAACATATCACCATTTTGAAAGAACTTTAAAGCTAGCTTCTGCAGAGTGTGTTTGTCAATGACAGAGGCATTTTCTAGATATTCTTGTTTCTCAAGATACCTTTTGATGTCGTGGAACCAAGGCTTCTTATTTGGTCTTTCTTCAATAGCAAGGCAATGTGCAGGTTCTTCAAAATGCCTGATCGTAATACGTGGTTCATGATTTGGCCAAGTTACCTTGAACATGGATGATAAAGTTGCCAAGGCGTCTGCCATCTGATATTCTTCTCGTGGAATATAACTGAAGGTAATATCGGTAAATTCCATAGCTAGTTTCAAAACATGATCCTGATATGGAATCAATCTGGGATGTTTAGTGTCCTATTCACTGTTGACCTAGTATATAACTAGCGACGAGTCTCTAAATACTTTGAGATGTTTGATTCTTAGGTCGATAGCAGCTTCTAAACCCAAGATACCTGCTTCGTATTTGGCGATATTATTGGTACAATCAAAACATAACCTTTCAGTATAAGGCTTTGGAAATTCTTTGGAGAAGTCAAGACTGCCCCAATGTCATGCCCCATTGCATTTGAAGCCCCATCAAACATGAGTGTCCAACGTGCCCTTAGTTCAGGTCCTTCGTCGGACCCTGGTATTTCGTAGTCACATATAACCATGACATTTTTGTCTGGATAATTGACCTTCATTGGTTGATATTCTGGTAATAGATGGTGAGCTAGATGGTCAGCTAGGATACTACCCTTGAAGGCCTTTTGAGCAACGTATTGGATGTCGTATTCTGATAGTAACATCTGCCATCGGGATATCCTTCCTGTAACAGCTGGTTTTTCGAACACATATGTTGTACCCCAAAATAATCCCTCCAATTTTTCAAGACAAAATGATTCAAGATACCTCCTCATGCTCCTAAGGGTCTGAAACACTGAAGACTATTCAAGAATTGATCAGATGAACCCTCCTCTTGAGGAGTGACCTACAATTAGGGTTTTGGTTTTCTCAAAGAAAATTGACCTTCTAATGCGCAAGTGAGTTTCATGGTTCCTCATGTGCTTCAAAGAATCCTCATTTTAAGTTTCAAGCCATGCATCACAAGTTTGCTCAGTCAATTGCTCAGGTGATTGAAAATCAACTATATTGGATAAAAAGTCAACTATGGTCAACATACAGTCAAAACTCAAGATTTTTGGTCAACATAAAGATTTTTAAATCACATTCATCATTTGATCAAGAGTTGATCATGATTCATCAAGAAAACTCAAGATTTATCAAAAGTTAAAAATTACTAATTAAGGTTTTCTTAAGGAGAAGTCAACTAAACTTTGACCAAGCATAACTTTCACATGCTTCATTAGAAATTTCTCAACCAAAGCCCATTTTGAAGGAAGTTAAATTCTCTACAACTTGGTCTCTCTAAGCTCGAGGCCAAAAAATGCTTCATTTGAGAGATATGAATAAAAACATTACAGGTTATTTTAAAAGTCAACAAAAAGACATTTTTTGTCAAGGAAATTTAGATCAAGTTAAATACTTCAAATAAAAAAATAACCAGCATGAAAGTTGTAGGAGACATCTTGAGGATTCCAAAAAGTCCAAGATCAATTTCATATGACAAAAATTATGAGAGTTATGATTGGCACAAGTTGGATAATTTTTGAGAAATGTATGAAACCTCAATTGAGGAATTTTGAATTTTTGGACTAGTAGGCCTAACTTTTGAGGACCAAACATGTTTATGACAAGATAGAAGACATCTAAGTCCATTGGTACATGGTCATATTTTTTTTCCTATTTATTTAAATTTTTATTTAAGTTTTGTAAAAGAATTAAATTAAAAATAACAAATAGTTGGATTAATGTTGGACTATGATCATTTGGACGTCTTCTAGAAGGCCCAAGACCTCATAAAAGCTTGCCAAAATCATGAGAGACATGTTTGAGACAAGGATCTTCAAAAATGGCAAGTTAGAAAACATGTTCCATTGATTTTTGGTAACACCTTGATCACTTGATTCTTTACTTCTTTGGTGACTTAAATCTCCTCCTCTATAAATACTCAAGCCCTCACACTACAATGACATGGAAATTTTGCCTCAAGAAAATTCTCAAAAATCACAAAATTTCAAAGAAAGTGCACCATTGAATCTCGAGTTCCAGTTTGATTCAGTCCAAGCCACCACCTCAAATCACTTCCAGAACATCTCCAAGGTAAGAATAGGTTACTTTCCATCCCTATTTGTACCTAAAACTTACATACTTGCCATGTCCAGTTTGCATTATTTTTTATTATTCATATTACAAATTATACGCATTGTTAACTGATTCTAACAATTCAGATTACTTAGCATGATTGTTTAGAACAAGTTTGAAGCGTTACATGCAAGTTTAACATGAGGAATACGAGATGCCATTGTTAGAGCATATAATTTTGTTTGTTTTATGACACAGTGGTAGTGTTCTTGCTTGGCAAAGGAGAGGGCGTAGATTCGAGCTTGAGCGCTTGCAACCATCTTTTATCTGTTTTTTAATCTTTTCCACTTTCCATTATTTTTACTTATTTTCTTATTTAATTTTCTACTAATCGTTTTAATCCATAAAAAAATTTTAAAAAAATAGTCTTAGGGTTTTTATTAATTAATATAATTTTGGACATATTTTTTAATTCAATTTTATTAGACTTAGTTTTTTTTAATTAATTAACCTTTGTAATTAATCTGGATTAGATAACTAATTATTTTTTTAATACTTAAAATTAACCAAAAAATACAAAAAAAATTAACTTATAATATTTAGACATTTAGGTAAAAAATAATTTCTTAACACTTATTTTCCATTTTGTTTATTATTTTTTTTCATTTTATTATTTAGACGATTGTATAGGTTCCGCGTCGAATTTGTAGTAATTAGATTTTAATTTTCGCAAGGTTTTAATTATTATGAAACTCTTCTGAGGCCATGTAATAGTGTTGGTTTTATCTTCCACACTTTACTTTTCGCACTTATTTTATAGACCTATATATATATATATATATATATATATATATATATATATATATATATATATATATATATATATATATATATATATATATATATATATATATATATATATATATATATATATATATATATATATATATATATATATATATAACTGTTAGATGTATGATAATAGGGTTTGTATGGAAAGAATAAAATCAATCGATAGAAAGCCCTAATTTTCAAGATAAATATAACTGAACTGAACTCACTTTCCATGCATACACCTCTAGGGTAATTCCCTCTGTTGCCTTCAAAAAATATTGGTCATGTCCCTCGAAAATAAGGGTACTTTAGTAAAGACCCTCGATTAAATCATCATAGTCTCTTCGAATAAAGATCATGGTCCTGTGATGTCCCTCGAGTTACCTATGGAATATGATCTAGTCCCTTGTTGCCTACGAATAATATGATGAAAGTCCCTTCAAATTGCTAAAGTATCTTCAAAAGTTGCTATCTATGACCATTCGATGACCCTTCGCCTGTCCCTTCACATCCAATAGATAGGGTTACCTACTAACTAATGATACGAATAGAACTATCTCTAAAAGAGAAGGAAAAGAATAAGAACGACCTTGATGGGTAAGGAACTTTTAATCGCTTGCTCATAACTCTTTTCTAAAAAATAAACATTTTACACATCACTGTTTCAAAATAAATATTTTCAAACACTTTGTACGCGTTCTTGAGGACTGATACAAGAATCATTATAAAGTTAGTTGTACTTTGGATTTTCAAAAATATTTTCAAATCACACACATAAAGCAATTTTCAAAGTGAGCTAGCGATTATGAGCCCGTAGATAACTACATATGAAAAGGGTGCTAACACCTTCCCTTTTCATAACTTACAACCCGAACTCAAAATCTATCAAGGTCTTTCCTATTATTTTCAGCCTTTCCTTATATTGTATAAAACAAAAGTCGGTGGCGACTCTAGCTATCCGCACATTTTGGATAAAAACCAAAAAAGTCAGTTTTTCCACCATATAACTGGACTGGAGACTCTGCTGGGGAATAGTTAAAATATGGGTTACCTTAAGAGTTTAGATCACTTTACTTTCTTAAATTGTGTGCCTTGTCTGCTTTAACTTTAAGGGCTTGCTTGGTTTATTATTTGAAAGATCCTACACCCGGATCTAGGGATGCCTTAGGTAAGTAGCAATAGATTATGAAAACTGTACGACATAGACCGATATGATTGAAGTGATGACTATGGTTAGTGCAACACTTTGGTTTGTATTGATGTTCCTTGAGTCAGTCTAGGATAACATTAGGCTTCCATGTAATGTCATTAGCACTAACTAACTTTTAGAACCTTAATTGACCCATCTTGGCCATTAGAAGGTAGTGAGATGATCGACTTTGGTGCAGTCCAAGGTTAGTTGATACTCGATGCTACGCTCATTGAGATTCAACTCGCGGGATGCTTTGGTGGCAAGTCAGTGTACCTACTAAAATAAAACCTTTGAGAAAGATCCGTGATATGAGATTCATAGAACCCATTTACTATTTTAGAATAGGTTAATCCAACTTAACTTCAATAGATAAGGGTACTTACCTATGGACCTCATGCAAGACTTTAACCTAAGGATTTTGTGTGATTTATTTGTGTTCTCTACTTGTTTAAACATGAACATAACATCATGACATCATAACATCATGACGTGTAATTTTTACTAACCATTTCAAGGATCTTAGGGACCTTTGGTGCAGGATTATCATAAGCCAGATTGCAAGCAAGGGGCAAGAGGATTTATTTTCGTCTAACCAGATGTTGTCAAAGATCAAAGTACGTTCTTTTGAGTCAGAGGCTAGGACCCACTTGATATGGTGAGCTTGATTCTTATAGAAGGATGTTCAAAAATAAAGACTCAAAGTTCTTCAAGACAAAGCTGCAACCAGATGCATTTTCAAAATTTTAATCCCGCGAGATCCTTGAAAACTTTCCATATGCATATACATGTCATGCATATCATTACATAACATGTATTCTCAAGATAGGTTTTCTCATATTCTTGCTGTTTATTCCAGCAGAAATGTCTCTTGAACAGACAGTTAAAGATCTTCAAGCTCAAAATGCCCAATTCCAACAAATTTTCTTGAACTTAGCCAAGGGGCAGGAAGAACTGAAGGCATTCATCACCAAAGAGAAGAAGAAAAAGAAAAAGAAACCAGTCGACATCCTTAACATGGGAAGAAGGTTCAGGGGTCCAGTCAAGCGAGTTCAGGATCCTAATACTCAATTAGACGAAGACGACGAACAGGATGAAGAAGATAAGAGTGGTGAAACTAAAAAAAAGCAACCATGGTCCTGTTAAATACTCTGATAAAGAGGAAGAAGATTATTTAAATGAACAATATCCCCCTGTTGATGAAAAATACAAGCAGCTAGAAGATTGTCTAAATGCTATGGAGAACCAAAAAGTGCATGGGTTGGATTTTTAGAATTTGAGTTTAGTATTAGGATTTGTCATTCCTCATAAGTTCAAAGTCCCCACTTTTGAAAAATATGACGGTTTTTCTTGCCCAAAGCTTAATTTGAGGTTATAGGTCCGAAAGATTCAACCACACACGATTGACAAGAAGTTATGGGTGCATTTCTTTCAAGAGAGCCTGCTTGGAACACAATTGGAATGGTTCTATCAACTAGAAGGGACCAATATCCATACCTGGGAAGATTTGGCTGTTGCTTTCTATAAACAATACCAGTATAATGCTGATCTTGCACCAACCCATATGTAACTACAAAGTATGACCATGGGTTCTAACAAAGGCTTTAAAGAGTATGCCTAGAAATGGAGATATCTAGCAGGAAGAGTTCATCCTCTGTTGTATGATAGGGAATTGGTTGACATGTTTATGAGAACTTTGAATGGCCCTTTCTTCAATCATCTAATTGGAAGCTCTTTAGACGGGTTCACTGAGTTGATATTAACGGGGGGACATGTTGAAGGTGGAATCAGAAGCGGAAAAATTCAGGTGGCTGCATCTTTAAGTACTGCGAAGAAGTCATTCAATGGGAAGAAAGAAGCTAATGTTGTGTACGGCTAGAAAGGTCTTAGTAAAGGTAACCACCATCAACCTATGGGGCAATAATGATTTCAAATCCCGCACCAACACAACATCAACAACAAGGCAATCAGTGTAGGCCGAATACACCGAGGAGACAATTCACCAAAATCAATATACCGTTGTCTCAAGCATTGCAACACCTGTTGAAGGCAGAGCTGATTACGTTGAGAGATCCTCCTCATAATCCCAACACTTCCTCTCCCAAGTATAATCTCAATGTAAGATGCGCCTATCATTCTAATAGTCCCAGACATGACGCAAATGGCTGTTGGGACTTGAAAAATAAAATCCAAGATATGATTGACTCTAAGGAGATTGAATTTGACCCTCCCGAAACTCTTAATATGATCACTGCTCCAAGGTCGAACCATGACAAGGGGGTAAATGCTATAGAAGATGCTGATAGCGACAATGACCTAGACAACTGGATCTTCCCGAATGCCGACAAAGGGCTCACCAACTGGACAATTGAAGACTTTATACCAATCTCCTTTAGTCAGGAGTAAATGCCATTTTCTGTTTTCTATTTCCAAGTTTTTGGTTATGTAACTTGAACAATAATTTTAAGCCTTGTGCCTTACCCGGGGCACAATGGTCCATTTGTTAGGGTTGTCATGTTTCATTCACATATTTTAATTTAATACAAGCATTGGACGGTTTTCATTCAAATTTTGTGCTCTCTATTTTTCTTTTACTTCCAAAGTAGCTATGTATTCTTACACACACCCACATAACAAATTGCAGATCCACATCCACTCTGGATCCCATTGATAACAATTCTACTATTGTCAATTATGACTTCAAAAATCCGATCTACCAAGCTGAGGACGAAGGTGAGGAAGATTATGAAGTTTCTGGAGGACTTGCTAGACTATTAGATCAAGAAGAAAGAACTATACAACCACATGAAGATCCATTCGAGGTTGTGAACTTGGGTACTGAAGAGGACAGAAAAGAAATTAAGATAGGTGCCGACCTAGAAGACAATGTCAAAGAGAGGTTAATATATATGTTGTGTGACTATATTGAGATCTTCGCTTGGTCGTAAGAAGACATGGAAGGGATTGCTATTGATTGTGGTTCACCGTTTACCGATGAAGGAAGGTTGTCTTCCTATAAAGCAGAAGGTTCGTCGTATGCATCCTGAGATGTCAGAAAAGATCAAAGTTGAAGTTATGAAGTAATTCAATGCAGGTTGAAAGAACAAGATTAATTCTGACCTATCTCAAGTGTTTTGATGATAACTAAATTATATTTAAGATAATTTATGCTCTAATGAATATGTTTTGAATGTCTTAGTTAATGTTCTGACAAGAAACATTCTAAAGTACTAAGCAAAGATTATGAAGAAGTTCTTTGATAAAAGAACCTTTTATTCAAACGCATCTGCTGACTCTGGTAAGAACCTTTACTTTTTAAATGTATCTTCTAACTTCTAGCAGGCTTCTTGATTCTGAAGATAACTTGAAAGCAAGCGCTGTTCAAAGTTCTTAGCAAGCAACGCTCTGACGAGAAGTTGAATGAAGCATGTTCTGACTTAAAGCAAATACAGAAACGTCTTAATCAACGTGTCTTGTCAAAGAAAAGGAAACACATTCTTACATTCTGACATTTGCTAATTAATGCAAAGACGGCTATAAGCACTCAAGTGCCTACAACTAGTTTCTTAGAGAATGGAATTTTGCAAGGATACACGCAAAGCATTTAATGCTCTCCATTTCCTCTGAAGGCAGCAATGGTCTTATTATTCCTACTATAAGTAGAAGGAAATTTATTGCAAGCCAAAAAAACAACGTTCAAAACAAGAAACTACGTGAAAGATTCAAAAGCTCACAAACTCATAGTTCATACATTTTGTGTATTATATTCTAAGTGAAAAATCACAGTTGTGATATAGCTTGATTAGAAGCAAACTCTATTTCAATTATCTGTAAAGATTATACTTCTGTATTTGTTCCTTGAGAGACCAAGTTTTGTCAGATTTCTCAAGCAAACTAGGACTAGATTTAAGTCTTAGTGTTGTTAGTCACTTGTAAGATTGCTTGTGCATTGTTAGTCACAACAGTTATTGTGTGATTGTAATCAGTTGATTATAGTGGATTAAGTCCTTGTTGAGAAAGGCGAAATCACCTTGGCGGGTGGACTGGAGTACTTTGAGTTCAAACGAACCAGGATAAAAATAATTGTGTTATTCCATTATTGTTTGAGCCTTGTATTGAAAACGAAAAGAGTCACTTATTCAACCCCCCCCCCCCCCCCTCTCTAAGTGTTTTCTTACCCCTTCACAGGTTTCTTAGCTGTTACGTCATATACTCAATGGATTGCAAGTGTAGTTCCAGTACCTAAGAAGGACGGTAAGGTGCTTATGTGTATGGACTACAGGGATCTGAATAGGGTAAGGCCCAAAGATGACTTTCCACTTCCACATATTGATGTTCTGGTTGACAACACCGCTCAGCACAAGGTATTTTCCTTCATGGATGGTTTCTATGGTTATAATCAAATCAAAATGGCGCCTGAAGACATGGAGAAGAATACTTTTGTCACACAGTGAGGCCCTTTCTGTTACAAAGTTATGCCTTTTGGTTTGAAGAACGCTGGTGCAATGTATCAACGTGCTATGGTAGATTTGTTCCATGATATGATCCATCATGAAATTGAGGTTTACGTCGATGATATGATAGCCAGGTCCCAGATTGAAGAAGAACACCTTGACCACCTGCATCAACTGTTCGAGAGATTGAAGAAGTACAAATTGAGATTAAATCCAAACAAGTGCACCTTTGGGGTAAGATCCGATAAACTTCTAGGTTTCATCGTTAGTGGTAAAAGCATTGAAGTTGACCCTTTCAAGGTTAAATCCATTCAAGAAATGCCAGCTCCCCGTGATGAAAAGGAAGTCAAAGGTTTTCTGGGACGATTGAACTACATTTCCATATTTATTTCCCATCTGACCACTACTTGTGAGCCAATCTTCAAGTTACTAAAGAAAGATCAAGTATTGAAGTGGAACAATGATTGTCATATATTCTTCGACAAAATCAAAGAATATCTTCAGGAACCTCCAATTCTGATGTCACCAGTTGAAGGAAGACCTCTGATCAGGTACTTGACAGTATTAGAGAACTCAATAAGGTGTGTATTGGGGAAACATGACGAGTTTGGTCGAAAAGAGCATGTAATATAATACCTTAGTAAAAAGTTTACCGTCTGTGAAACAAGATACTCACTACTTGATAAAACTTGTTGCGCTTTGGCATGGGCTGCTCGCCGACTAAGACAATATATGTTGACTCATACTACTTTGTTGATCTCTAAGATGGATCCGATAAAATACATATTCGAGAAACCCGCTCTCTCTAGAAGAATAGCAAGATGGAAAATGGTCTTGACCGAATACGACATTCAGTACATTACTTAAAAGGTAATCAAAGGAAGTGAATTGGCAGATCATTTGGCTCATCAGGCTGTACATGACTATCAGTCGATGAATTTTGAGTTCCCGGATGAGAATATTATGTTAGTTACTGATTATGAAGAACATGGACCATATGAAGGACCTGAGCTAGGATCCCGATGGACTATGGTCTTTGATAGAGCTTCTAACGCGCTTGGTAATGGGATTGGTGTTGTGATTGTCTCTCCCAAGGGTTGCCATACACCCTTCACCACTAGATTATGTTTTGATTGTACCAATAACATGGACGAATACGAAGCGTGCATTATGGGTATCAAGGTTGCTATCGATATGAGAGTTAAAATTTTGAATTTATATGGGGACTCAGCCCTAGTGACCAGTCAAATTAAGGAAAAATGGGATACAAAGCATCCAAATCTCATTCTTATAGAAAGCATGTGTTGACATTAATTCTATACTTCAGAGAAATCACTTTTGAACATATTCCACGAGAAGAGAATCAATTTGCAGACGCATTGGCTACCATGTCATCTATGTTCAGAGTCAGATGGGACAATGAAGCTCCTCGAATTACTATTGAGATACTAGACGAAATGACACATTACTACGAAGTTGATACTGATGGTGTAAAGGAAAAGCCTTGGTACCACGAAGTTAAAAGATACCTCTAGACTCAAGAGTATTCTGAAGGAGCATCTATCAATGATAAGAAATTTCTAAGGAGGTTCTCTTCCAAGTTCTTTCTGAGTAACATAATTTTGTACCAATGCAATTATGATTCGACTCTGCTTCATTGTGTAGACAAGAAGGAAGCTGAGAAGATTATGGAAGATATGCACGAAGGTGAGGAAGATTGTGAAGTTCCTGGAGGACTTGCTAGACTATTAGATCAAGAAGAAAGAGCTATACAACCGCATGAAGAGCCAGTCGAGGTTGTGAACTTGGGTACTAAAGAAGAAAGAAAAGAAATCAAGATAGGTGTCGTCCTAGAAGACAATGTCAAAGAGAGATTAATCCAGATATTGTGTGACTATATTGAGATCTTCGCTTGGTCGTACAAAGACATGGCAGGGCTTGATACTGTTATTGTGGTTCACCATTTACCGATGAAGGAAGGTTGTCTTCCTATAAAGCAGAAGGGATAATGAAGCTCCTCGAATTACTATTGTGATACTAGACGAACCGACACATTGCTACGAAGTTGATACTGATGGTGTAAAGGAAAATCCCTGGTACCATGAAGTAAAAAGATACCTTGAGACTCAAGAGTATCCCGAAGTACAATCTATCAATGATAAGAAATTTCTAAGGAGGTTCTCTGCCAAGTTCTTTGTGAGTAATAAAATTTTGTACAAGCGGAATCATGATTCGACTCTGCTTCATTGTGTAGACAAGAAGGAAGTTGAGAAGATTATGGAAGATATGCATGAAGGGGTCTTTGGTACTCACTCCAGTGGGCATAGGATGGCTAAGAAAATTATGTGAGTGGTTTATTATAGGTCGACTATGGAAACTGATTTCCATCATCATTCTGGAACTTGTCACAAATGCCAGATTTATGCTGACAAAGTACATGTACCCCCAGTTCCTTTGAATGTCTTGACTGCTCCTTTGCCGTTTGCGACGTGGGGCATTGAAAGGATTTGAGAGATTAAGCCTACCGCCTCTAATGGACATCGTTTTATCCTGGTCACTATTGATTATTTCATGAAGTGTGTGGAAGCAGCCTCGTTTGCCTCTATTACCAAGAATATTATGGCTCGGTTCATCAAGCATAACCTTATTTGTCTGTATGGCATCCCTGAAAGAATCATCACATATAATGGTACCAATCTTAACAGTACTATGATCATGAAACTCTGCATGCAGTTTGAGATTAAGCACCACAATTCTTCTCCGTATCGACCAAAGATGGATGGCCAGTGGAAGCCGCAAACAAGAATATCAAGAAGATCTTGCAAAAAATGACGGTGACATACAAAGACTGGCATGAGATGTTACCATTTTATCTTCATGGTTATCGCATTTTAGTACGTACATCAACTGGGGAAACCTTGTTCTCTTAGTCAACAGTATGGATGTTGTCTTACCTGTCGAAGTCCAGATTCCTTCCCTAAGGATTATGAAAGACACAAGTTTAGATGAAGACGAGTGGATTCAGACTAGACTTGACCAGATAAATTTGATTGATGAGAAAAGGCTCGTGGCTGCTTGTCATGGTCAGATGTATCAGAAGCGTATGATTAAGGCCTTTAATAAGAAAGTCAGACATCAGGTGTACCGGGCTGGTGATATGGTAATAAAGCGCATTATCCTACCACAAGGTGCTCCTAGGGGTAAATGGACTCCCATATATGAAGGGCCATTTGTAATCAAAAAGATATTTTCTAGCGGTGCTATGATACTTACCACCATGGACGGTGAAAACCTTTCACACCCTGTGAACACAAACATAGTTAAAAAATAATATGCATAAAAGAGACCCACTGATTGACTGGCCTAGGAAAAAATAAGGGCATCTCGACGAACCAAAAGGGTTCGAGCAAAAATTAGGGATATATATAAAAAAAATGTACGTTTGGCATGTCGAAAACTTGAAAAGGTAGCTTGGGAAAAAAAGGATATCCCGGTGGCCTGAAAACCGAAAGGGCAGTCCAGGCAAAAGTTAGGGATTAAAGCATACGACTATGTCCCGTTGGATTACCCATCTATTCACAGCCAGCATAATTATCGATGTCAAGTTCAAATGGTACAAATTAGTTCAATCAACTTCTTCTGATGACAAGGGATGAGATTGATGACGTAGAGGCAATAGCAAAGTTGAAACTCGATGGGATCGTTTACACATAACTATTTTTATTTGTTTTTCTTTGTACCCCTTTTCTTTTTACGACAATTTCCTCTTACTAGGATTTCTGTCTCTTTGTATAAAACTGTCTGTTTATGGGCAAACTTTCAAAATCAATACAACTCAGTCTATTTCAAAATTCAAAACTATTTCTTTTTACTTCCTCTGTTTTGTTTGTGAATACGTCTAATGGTTACTTTGATTGAGCATATATATTTGAATATGATCACCATTTACAAATTATGCATAAAAAATATGATTAGCATTTATCAAAGACTCTAGGAGTTAGGGTAATGTTTAAGTCATTCATAAATCCACACAGAGCGATCTCCATGAAACTATCACAACAGAGCTATCTTCGCAATCTCATCCCCAACCGAGATATATTTCCCAGCAAGTCTAATATGCCCTCAGGCAGAAATTGGGGCATTTTCCAACACTTCACCTCCATATCCCTAATGGATAGCTTGACCTGATTATCATCCCCGATAAGTCCCCTAACGGATAGGGAAGTTTAATCATTTCACAAGCATATAGTGGAGACTTCCTCAGTGCAACCTATAAAATTCTAATCCCTATCAGAGTTTATTTCCTCAAAACTGTTTACAGGAATTTAATTCCCCAACGAAGTTTATTACTCCAACACCGTAAATCCCTAACAAAATTCTCTTCTCCAGTATGGTTTAATCAAAGTTGCTCTTCCCATAAGAGTTGCTACGGTATCTGAAACCTAGACAGATAGCACACCAGAGGAATATCCATCTCTTTTATCCCCAGTCAGGGTACGTAAGAATCAAATCCTTCAACAAAAAGAATGCTGAATAACCGACAATCCTTGAATTCCTCTATCCTCAAGCAGAAGTCGAAAATCTCCAGTGGAGTATTCTAAAATAGAAAGCGAGAATCCCTAGCAAAATTATTCCTAGCAGAAATTGAAGAATCACTTTCTTCATCCCCAACAACAATCCGAGATTTATTTTCCTCAACTAGACATTGTTACAAGGAGCTACCAATACGCTTCAACGACATATTGCATCCATACATCATTTCACAATACATCATAGCATATGCATACCGAAACGCATATAACAGTCTCATTTATTTTGAGAGCATCATTACTTAATGCATTACCTACATCATGACATTACATAAAGCTAATTTTGTCTTTTCAGGTAAAGTTCACAAACAAACGAATATCATCAACAATTTTCAAATAGGTCACAGATTAATTCCTGAAACAAGACGGGGCAACTATCTATATGACCAGGCAGTATGAATTCCCGAAACAGGACGGGTTTACCAACAAAAAACAGGTTGCAGATTAATTCCGGAGAGAAGACGAGGTAACTATCTATATGACCAGGCAATATGAATTCCTGAAACAGGATGAGTTTACGAATGAAAAACAGATTGTAGATCAATTCCTAAAACATGATGGGGTGACTATCTGCATGACCAAATGATTTCCATCAGAGACTGAATTCTGAAAAGCATCATCTCCAGGGCTTCATTCTGAAAAGCATTCTCCTTTAGAAGTTTATTCTGAAAAGCATTCCCCCAGAGACTGAATTCTGAAGAGCATTCCCCCTAGAGACTGAATTCTGGCGAGCATTCTCCTTTAGAAGTTAATTCTGAAAAGTATTCTCATTCAGGGCTATGTTCTAAAAAGCTTTCTCGTTTAGAAGTTTATTATGAAAAGCATTCTCCTTCAGGGCTTCGTTCTGAATTTTTTTTCCTTTAGAGATCTTCTGAAAAGCATCCTTTGGATACAGTCAGATATAGACTCATTCTGATACTCCTATAAATAGTTACTTTGGATGGCATCTGTAAACCCATCTCCGGCGATACTCTATCACCTCTCCAAATGGCATCTTTAAGCCCATTCAATAAGTATAATCAACCAACAGTGTCACTTTATGCACATGTGAGTGCAAATTTCTAGGCACTTAAGTGTTCAATCATCTTCCACCTTCAGACCCCGAATCGCGAGCATGCCAATCTAACTCTTCAGGTTTAAGAAGATTGAACAGGGACAATCGTTGTACCCCAAAATTTTCCCTCCCATTTTTCAAGACAAATTGATTCAAGATACCTCCTCATGCTTCTAAGGGTCTCAAACACTCAAGACTATTCAAGAATTGATCAGATGAACCCTCCTCCTAAGCAGTGGCCTACAATTAGGGTTTTGGTTTTCTTAAATAAAATTGAGCTTCTAATGCCTCAAGTGAGTTTCATGGTTCCTAATATGCTTCAAAGAATCCTCATGTCAAGTTTCAAGCCTTGCATCACAAGTTTGCTCAGTCAATTTCTTAGTCAATTGCTCAGATGATTGAAAATCAACTGTACTGTATAAAAAGTCAATTGTGGTCAACATACAGTCAAAACTCAATATTTTTGGTCAACATAAATATTTTGAAGTCACATTAATCATTTTATCAAGGTTTGATCATGATTCATCAAGAAAACTCAAGATTCGTTAAAAGTAAAAAATTACTAATTAAGTTTTTCTTAAGGAGAAGTCAACAAAACTTTGACCAAGCATAACTTTCACATGTTTCATCATAAATTTCTGAACCAAAGCCCATTTTAAAGGAAATTTAATTCTCTACAACTTTGTCTCTCTAAGCTCAAGGCCAAAAATGCTTCATTTGAGAGATATGAATCAAAACAGTAAGGTCATTTTTAAAGTCAACAGAAACACATTTTTTGTCAAGGCAATTTACATCAAGTTAAATACTTTAAATAAAAAAAAGACCAAAATGAAAGTTGTAGGAGACATCCCGAGGTTTCCAAAAAGTCGAAGATTACTTTCATATGACAAAGATTGTGAGAGTTATGATTGTCACAAGTTGGACAAATTTTGTGAAATGCATGAAACCTTAATTGAGCAATTTTGAATTTTTGGACTAATGGGCCTAACTTTTGAGGATAAAACATGCTTATGACATGATAGAAGACCTCAAAGTCTATTGGTACATGGTCATATTTTTTATCCTATTTATTTAAATTTTTATTTAATTTTTGCAAAAGAGTTAAATTAAAAATAACAAATAGTTGGATTAATGTTGGACTATGATCATTTGGACATCATCTAGGAGGCCCAAGACCTCACAAAAGCTTTCCAAAACCGTGAGAGACATGTTTGAGACAAGGATCTTCAAAAATGGCAAGTTAGAAAACATGTTTCATTGATTTTTGGTAACACCATGATCACTTGATTTTTTTCCTTCTTTGGTGACTTAAATCACCTCCTCTATAAATTCTCAAGCCCTCACACTACAATGAGACAAAAATTTTGCCTCAAGAAAAGTCTCAAAAATCACAATTTTTCAAAGAAAGTTCACCATTGAATCTCAAGTTCCAGTTTGATTCAGTCCAAAACACCACCTCAAATCAATTCCAGAACATCTCCAAGGTAAGAATAGGTAACTTTCCATGCCTATTTGTACCTAAAACTTGCATACATGCCATGTCTGGTTTGCATTATTTTTTATTATTCATATTACAAATTATACGCATTATTAACTGGTTCTAACAATTCAGATTACTTAGCATGATTGTTTAGAACAAGTTTGAAGCCTTACATGCAAGTTTTAACATGAGGAATGCGAGATGCCATTGTTAGGGCATAAAATTCTGTTTGTTTCATGGCACAGTGGTAGTGTTCTTGCTTGGCAAAGGAGAGGGCATGAATTTGAGCCTGGGTGCTTGCAACCATCTTTTATCTGTTTTCTAATCTTTTCCACTTTCCTTTATTTTTACTTATTTTCTTATTTAATTTTCTACTAATCCTTTTAATCCATAAAAAAAATAGTCTTAGGGTTTTTATTAATTAATCTAATTTTGGACATATTTTTTAATTCAATTTTATTAGACTTAGTTTTTTTAATTAATTAACCTTTGTAATTAATTTAGAATTAGATAACTAATTATTTTCTAAATGCTTAAAATTAATCAAAAGATACAAAAAAATTAACTTATAATATTTAGACATTTAAGTTTGTAAAAAATAATTTCTTAACACTTATTTTCCATTTTGTTTATTATTTCTTTCATTTTATTATTCAGACGACTGTATAGGTTCCGTGTCGAATTTGTAATAATTAGATTTTAATTTTCACAAGGTTTTAATTATTATGTAACTCTCCTGAAGTCATGTAATAGTGTTAGG
The DNA here is from genome assembly GCA_948472305.1 of Vicia faba. NCBI lineage: Eukaryota > Viridiplantae > Streptophyta > Magnoliopsida > Fabales > Fabaceae > Vicia > Vicia faba. Next base: position 650,408,511 of record OX451735.1, on the reverse strand, counting down.
TTTTATCTTCCACACTTTACTTTTCACACTTATTTTATATACCTGTATATATAACTGTTAGATTTATGCTAATAGGGTTTGTATGGAAAGAATAAAATTAATCGATAGCAAACCATAATTCTCAAGATAAATATAACTGAACTGAACTCACTTTGCACACATACACCTCTAGGGTAATTCCCTTTGTTGCCTTCAGAAAACATTGGTTATGTCCCTTGAAAATAAGGGTACTTTAGCAAAGACCCTCGATTATATCATCATAGTCTCTTCGAATAAAGACCATGGTCTCGCGATGTCCCTTGAGTTACCTATGAAAAATGATCTAGTCCCTTGTTGCCTACGAATAATATGATGACAACCCCTTCAAATTTCTAAAGTATCCTTACAAATTGCTTTCTATGACCATTCGACGACCCTTCACCAGTCCCTTCACATCTAATAGATATGGCCACCTACCAACTAATGGTACATATAACACTACTTTAAAAGAGAAGGAAAAGAATAAGAACATCCTTGAGTGGGTAAGGAACTTTTAATCGCTTTCTCACAACTCTTTTCTAAAAAATAAACATTTTACACATCACCTTTTTAAAATAAATATTTTCAAACACTTTGTACGCGTTCTTGAGGACTGATACAAGAATCATTACAAAGTTAGTCATACTTTGGCTTTTCAATAATATTTTCAAATCACACATACAAAGCAATTTTCAAAGTGAGCTAGCGATTAAGAGCCCATAGATAACTACGGATGAAAAGGGTGCTAACACCTTCCCTTTTCATAACTTACCCCCCAAACTCAAAATCTATCAAGGTCTTTCCTGTTCTTTTCAGCCTTTCCTTATATTGGATAAAAGAAAAGTCAGTGGCGACTCTAGCTATCCACACATTTTGGATAAAAACCAAAAAAGTCAGTTCTCCCACCGTATAACAATATACTTTAAAGGATCCATTCTTTCTATTAACCACATGGTGTGAGTTAACATATATTGCCTCAATCATTTTGTAGCCCAGGCTAATGCATAACAAGTCTTCTCGAGAAGTGAGTACCTGGTTTCACAGTTGGTGAATTTCTTACTGAGGTAGTAGATTACATGCTCTTTTTTACCTGTTTTGTCATGTTGTCCCAATACACATCCCATTGATCCTTCAAGCACTGTCAGATACATGATGAGTGGTCTTCTAGAAACTGGTGGCATCAAGATCAGTGGATCTTGTAAATATTACTTTATTATCTCGAAGGCTGTTTGGTAATCATTATTCCATACTCTTTTTGGAGTAATTTGAATATGGGTTCACAAGTAGTAGTTAGGTGAAATATGAACCTTGAAATGTAATTCAATCGCCCTAATAAACCACAAACCTCTTTTTCTATCCTCGGAGCTGTAATTTCTTGTATGGCTTTTACCTTGTCGGGGTCTACCTGAATAACACATTGACTTACAATAAAACCTAGCAACTTTCCCGACCTGGCACCAAATGTACACTTATTTGGGTTCAACCTTCGTTTGAACTTTTGTATATGCTCGAATAGATTTTGTAAATGTGTGATGTGATCCTCCTCTGTATGAGACTTGGCAATCATATCATCTACGTACACCTCAACTTCTTTGTGAATTGTATCATGGAATAGTGTTACCATGGGTCGTTGATAAGTTTCCCCTGCATTCTTCAAACAAAAAGGCACCACCTTATAACAGAAAATGCTCTAAGGTGTCATGCAGGTAGTCTTTTCCATGTCTTCGCGTGGCATTTTGATTTGATTATAGCCTGAGAAACCGTCCATGAACGAGAACACCGAAGCTTGAGCTGTATTGTCCACCAAAACATCTATGTGAGGTAAATGGAAGTCGTCTTTGGGACTTGCTTTTTTTAGATCCCAATAATCTACACACATGCACACTTTTCCGTCCTTCTTGGGTACTGACACGATGTTAGCTATCCAAGGGGGATAATCTACCACTACTAAGAACCCTGCATCAAATTGTTTAAGGACCTCTTCTCGAATCTTGCTAGACATGTCTGGACGAGTTCTTCTGAGCTTCTGTCTAACTAGAGAGCAAGCTTCCTTTAGAGGTAGTCTGTGTACCACAATATATGTATCCAATCCCGGCATATCCCTGTAATAACAGGAAAATACATCCACATACTCATGTAACAACTTGATCAATCTTTCTTTGACGCTTTTCTCCTATGTTGCCTCTAGCTCGATCTCTTTCATATCTTCCTCTATGCCAAGATTAATGGTCTCAATAGATTCTTGGTACGGTTGTATATCGTAAGCTTTTTTCTCTATTCCTTTGCCAATTTTTCAGAGGGTTCAAGATCTTCATCATCTTCCTCTTCATCTTGGTTAATGGGTGCATCAAAATTATATCGGATAATAACAGTAACATTATCAGTGATTTTAGGCATGGATCTGCACATTTATCATGTTTTGGTGCAATTTTAGTATGTGAATTTGGAAAATTCATATGAAAAAGTATTGCCATTTTTAAATATAAGAGATAAATGCAAGAGAACGACAAGGATCTTAATTGAATGCGAAATATAACTTTTATTAATTATGAATAATGTCTGAAACAAATTGGGGGACCCTTACAAGCTACCCCTATGCCTCGGGCTTGACATAGGTTCTTTCAAAAACAAGAAAAATTACTTTGGAAAGAAAAAGATCTCCAGAATCTCCACAATTGTCCAATTTTTAAGTTCTTTTCCTGGGACGCATTCATTGATGAAATAAGATGCCCTTTTGATATTTCCCTTGTCAGATATCATTGCCACCTGTCTGCCATGCTCTACTCCTTTGTTGGTGAAGGTCTCTTGGATAGGAGGAAACCGTGCCTTGCCTTTCAGAGTAGCTTTTGATAATTCGTAGCCTAAACCAAAATGATTATTCTTCTCAGGTATTTTCGGGAGTTTACCCCAACCATTTGAGGTACCTCTTTCCAAAGCTATTTGCAAATCTCTCCATGATATCATAATAGGCTTCTTGATTTTTTCCACCGGTCGGGTTACCATTGAGGCAACCTCTAAGACTTGAAATGGCGTTGCTATACAGTCTTCATCATCACTGATGCACCTGTAGGATTCTATGTGGCTTACAAATATGTCCTCTTCACCATCGATTATAACCAACCTTCCTTCAATGAAGAACTTCAATTTCTTATGTAAAGTTGAAGTGTCTGACCCTGCTGCATGAATCCAGGGCCGTCCAAGTAAACATGTCTACGCTGGCTCTATATCCATTACTTGAAAAGTGATATAGAACATATATGGGCCGATCTTGACAGGAAGGTCCACTTATCCGAATACCAAACTTTAAGAACCGTCGAAAGCTTTAACTATCGTAGAACTTGGTCTTATCACAACATCATCTAGTGCTAACTTCATCAAGTTGGATTTTGGTAACACATTAAGGGAAGAACCAGTATTGGTGAGTACCCTGGACAGGCTTGTAGTACCTATCTGAATAGGTATGTGCAACACCTTGTTGTAAGCTTTACCTTGTGGAGGCAACTCATTGTCATTGAAACCTAGACATGATCCAGACGTCAAATTGGCTACAACGCTATCAAATTGGTTTACAGTAATCTCCTCTGTGACATGAGTAGAACTCAGAACCTTCATTAGAGAGCCTCAATGTGCTTTTGAATTAATGAGCAACGAGAGTATCAAAATTTCGGTGGGGGTTTGGTGAAGCTGATCTACCACCCTATAATCACTTCTTTTGATTATTTTTAAAAGTTCCTCTGCCCCTTGCTCAATAAAGTTCTTTCTCGGAAGCTCTTGTTCTTTACTTGCCTTCACCACTGCTTTTCCTTTGTCCTTCCCTAAATCATCAATCTTATCTTTAACCACAACATTGTTCTTATTTTTCACCACAACATTATTCTCTTTTATGGTTCGGAGCCAAAGATTTGACCACTGCGAGTCATACCCCCTGTTCCTGCTATGTTTGAGATTGCAAGTCCTTGACTTGTCAATGGCTTACATTCTTACTTTAAGCCGTTGACGTATATAGTAGAATCATAACTTCCATTGCAAGTCCTTGACTTGTCAATGGCTTACATTCTTACCATCATAGTCTTTGGAACTACTAGTATCCTCAGAGTTTGTCTTCGTGTCATTACTGGTGTTTCCGCTGATTCTCCCCATGGAATCACAAGAGTCTTCTTATTAAGGTTCGTCCCTTGGAAAGGAATTATCAATGGCTTCTTTGTACTTCCTTAAATCGCAGATACATATTATCCTTTAGGGTATAATTCAAATTGAACTATCCCCTGGTCCACCAATTTTTTCAATGTCTTTTCAAAAGATTCATTATGTTCCAAGAGGAACCCACACTCCAACAGATATTCCTTCAACAAATTTATTGGGGCCTTTACTCGTCAGGCTGCCCCAAATTCAGTGACTACTTATATTGCATTTATTGTTGGTCTACTATGCAGAGGCATGGGGTTTGACTTGATATTCGATTTATCAAAAGTGATATCATGAGAATCCAACAAATCTTGAACCTTATGTTTGAAGGTCCAACATTTTTATATAGTGTGCCCAAGAGAATTGGCATGATACTCGCATCTGGAATTCGCATCGTACCTTGGTGGGGGTTCCCCGATTGGAGGAGCTAGAGGTCTTAGCTCTATCTAAGACGCCTTGACTAAGTGTTGCAATAATTGACTGTGTGACATATGGAGCGGGTCAAACTTTCTTGGCGGCCTTTCAAATATGTTTTGTTGTTGTTCTCGTGGAATTATTAAGGGTTGTTATTCCCTTGGATGTGAGGCTACAACATTAATTTCTCCCTCCTTGTTTTTTGAGAAGTTAGGAACATGTATTTTTGCATTATAAGGGGCACTAAATGATCCCCCTTGTATCTTTCCGCTTTTTATTCTAGCTTCAATCCTTTCACCAATAGTTAGTAAATCAGAGAATATGGAAGAGACGCTTCCTACCATATTTTCATAGTATAACCCTAGCAAGGTTCCCATTAACATATCGACTAATTCTTTTTCCAGAAGTGGTGGTTGTACCTGGGCTACCATTTCTCTCCATCTTTGAGCATACTCCTTGAAAGACTCCTCCTTTTTCTGAGACAAATTTTGAAGTTGCATATGGGTAGGCGCCATGTCTAAGTTATATTTGTACTGTATCAGGAAAACATTAGCAAGATCTGCCCATGTCTAGATATGAACCCCTTCCAATTACATGTACCAATCGAGGGATGCCCTACTCAAACTGTCTTAGAAACAATGGATCATCAGCTTCTGATCTTGAGCATATGCATGCATCTTTCTGCAATGCATGCACATATGGTTTCTTGGACATGTGATCCCCTTGTATTTTCCAAAGTCAGGTACTTTGAATTTTGGCGGGATTACCACATCAGGAACTAGACCCATCTCGAGAGTATCGGCATCAAAAGCATCATAACCCTCCATATCCTTTAACCTTTCTTCAAGAGCTTTGTACTAGTTGAGTGCCAAGGGATTTTCAGTAGCATGAACATGGGTTGTTCTTTGAGGTTCTTGATTGACGTCCTCTAAGTCATGGTCTCCATACTGCAGGTCGATCTAGTTATCTGCGTTTTTAATGAAAATCTGCAAGGTATGAGATTCCCCTACCTTTGGTGGAGGTGGGACAAACCCTTCAGTATTAACTTGTCTTGTTTCATGTTGAGCCATGGTGGACTTTTGGGCTCCTGCTTCTGGTTCTCTTCTTGGTTGACGATCGCTTGATGCACCAATGGTTTGGGCTACTTCTTCTTTGAAGGCTGCCCTAGGAATTTTCTCTTGTATTTCGATGATATTCTTTAGGGCTAGCAGAACTTGACTCATTTATCCTTTCATTGAGTCGACATTGCCCTTGACTTGCTCAAGATCTTCCTTGAACGGAGTTTGGTTCTCTTCAATTTTCTCCATCACTTTTTGTTGATGGGCTCTTGTCTGATATGGAAGTCGGAGAGGCGACACTTTTCTTGCTCTTTTACCAATGGTTTAATTGGAGAAGGTTTTTTTTTTTGAAAAAAATGATGAGTTTTTTTTGTTATGAGTTTATGAGATGCAAATGTTTGTGAATGCATGAATGCGTATGAATATGCTAAGGTTTTTGTTTCGAATGTCTTATTCACTTGGATATATAAATATTTTTTTTATATATATATATTTTTAGGTTTTTCTTTTTATTGGTGAGTATCTAAAAAATAAATACGCAAATGAGATACGAAAACATAATGCCTTTATTAAAATAATAATTGTCTTTAGAAATAATACAATTCAGATATTGAAAAGTATTCAAAAACATCAAAATTAAACTGCTGCATAACAAAGAGAAACAAATAATCTTCTAAGTGCGTCTGTGGATGTCTACTCTGAAACCATCGACCATTGTTCTGCAAAGCTTGAGGAAGTCTTCAACATATTTTGGGAGAGGGATCATCACATTTTATGTGTCTCTCAAACTCATAGAGATGTCTTCGATGAGATTGTTGGCTAAGAAGGCGAGTCTTGCATGCTTGTCCTTGTAGAACTGGTACTCTTGTAGAGGTTAGGAATTATCTTATGATTATCCTCTCTTGCTTTGGAAATCTTTACATGATGCTCTTCCCAGCATAACTTTTCAGCCCTCATCTCCGTGTAGAGTTTCCCTTGTATTAGAAAATCCTTTTGGAGGCCTTCTAGCTCAAGACACACTTACTCGTATTCATCTGTCTTCTTGGCGAGAAATATTTCTGCCATCATCCTTTTCAGGCATTCCGGTTGTACCCTAAAATTTGCCCTCTCAAATCTTTAAGAATTTCCTCACAAGATTTCTACTGGACCAAAGTTGCACAAGGTTTGATTAGCTCAAGTTACCATGGATCGTATTGGATTTCCAAGCATCAGGTCAAAGAAAAAACTATTGAAAGAGAAAAGCAGATAAATTTGACTTTTCTAACAGAATTGAAGAAAAATAAACTTGCTTTGATTCATGCTTAGCTTCGACTAAACTTTTTCCTCTATGTTAGCTTCAATTGGGTTTGGTTTCCCCTTGAAACAGTTCCCTTCGATTCAGAAGGAAATAATCTTTTACTAAGCTTCTTTCGATTCAGAAGGAAATGGCCTTCTGAAAACTTCCTTCAATTCAGAAGACAATGGCCTTATAAAGGGTTCCTTTGATTCACCAAGTAGGGACTTCTTGCATGCAAGCCTCGTTTGGGCATTTAGGTTCCCTACATACATCCTTCGATTGCACACTTAGCCTTACGTATTTGCTTGATTAACAAGTGTAATGGTTACCTGCATGCAAGCTTCATTTGGGAATTTAATCCCCTACATACATCCTTCAATTAAACTTTGGTCCCTGACATGTTTGTTTTGATTCACAAAGTAATGGTTATCTGCATGTATCCTTCGATTGAGCAATGGCCTATTTCTTGCATGCGTCGACCCACAAAGGCAGGGGTTCCCACCATGCTAGCATACACAAGGCAAAGGCTTCCCTATGCATTCATGTTAGCACCCACATGCCTTTGATTATCTTCATGCTAGCTCTGACTGGGCAAAGTCTCCATTTGAAGCAACTTGCTTTTGATCCACAAGGGGAATGCCTATCTTTATACAAGTCCAATTGGGACAAGAAGAGACTTCCTGCATGAAAGCTTTGATTACACTAGTGACTCCTTACAAGCTGCCATTTGGTGTACATGGAAAAAGCCTCCTGTATACTCCTTCGACTCAAAGTGGAAAAGGCCTCCTATAGCCTCCTTCGATTCAAAGGGGAAATCCTCTTGTTGATGCCTCTTCGATTCAGAAGTTGGTGGCTTCCTACTAGCCTCCTTCAATTTAAAAGAAAAGTGCCTTCTTTACGCTTGCCCCCAATTCACAAGGCAATGACCTTCTCCAAGCCAGCAGGCACAAGGCAATGGCGTCCTGCAGCTATCCTTCGACTCAAAAGCCAATGGTCTTGCATATCCACAAGGAAGAAATTTCCCTTCATGCTCGCGTTCACAGAGCAAGAGACCCCTACATATAAGGTTTGATTCCCTCCTGAAAACCTCCAACACATATAGCCTCTATACTATGACACATCTGGGTGTTCCAATCAAAGGTTATACCTTGGTGGCCCATCTGAAGGATTGCAAATGATGCACACAAGTGATGCATGTGGTCCATTCAAAAGGATGCATACATATTTCAAATTGAAGAGCACCCATTTGGGGCCCCTTTAGAAAAGATACATGTATGGTCCATTCGAAGGACACTTTGACAGAAACATTGTTGTCTTAAAAGGAGTCTGGTCGAAGGATAGGGCTAGTTGGTCAAAACAAAAGAGAAGTGGTTCAGACGCTAGTGGTGTCAAGTACAAGTCTGCTGCACTGGCCACAATGTTCCATAACTGCTACAAAGCAGTCCTGCAATGTTGCCCCTATTCTTGCACCAAAATGGCATACAAGACTGCACCTCGAAGACTACAAGAACAACATACCCAATTTGTTCAAATTTATTTTGTTTTCCCTCCCAAACATCAGCCAAAATCATCTATAAATAAGAGTCTCCACCACACATCTTAGGGGCCCCTAAATATTGAAAAAAACTCTGGTTGTGAGAAAAGTTATCAATCTCTCAAAATCCTCAAACACTATCAAACGTTCTCAAAACAGTTCAATTCTAAAAAAGTTTAGATCCTTTCATACACTAAGTAAACCTCTTGATTCATTCCTCACCAGCCAGATGATAAACCTTCGATTCATTCCCCAACTACAACGTAATATCCCTTTGATTCACTCCCTAACCTGTTATAGAACAACCTTCGATTCACTCACCATCGTTATATACTCTCCTTCGATTCAGTGATTGCCCAAACAAAGCAGTAACTGAACTAGCTTCAGGAAGATTCCAGCGAAATTCCATTCACCACCAAGGAAGTCACCTGTGGTTCCTTCGATCAAGCACTTTAGGAGGTAAGTTTTTCCTCCAAACTTGGAACTTGTTCATTTAAATATCATTTGCATAAATAAATAAAAGGAAAATGTAGATATCCCATCTAGAAAGTTTACCATGTCTTAACTTTCGATCCTCACTGCATGTATGTTGAAAACCTCAACCCTGACTAGTTAAACTTTGGATTTTGGTGCCCAATGACCTTGTGCTAACCCCTGGGTTGTAGACTTTGAAAGTTGCACCTGTTAGTTTCATTTTCAAGTTTAAGACAGGTTTATTGTATCCTTCAATTGGCTAAACAATGAAGCCTTTCGAATCTCAACTTGGGAGATTTGCATTCATGCAATCGAAGGAGGTAGCAAAGAGTTTGAAATGAAGAGTGTGCCTCATGTTGGTTCTAGACCCGTTCAAAAGAAGCATCCAGAAGGATGAATCGAAAGCTGGATGCGCATGCTGACTTCCAGGCCAAATTGAAAGAAGCCAGGAAGAGCAAAATTGAAGAGTGTTGCGGCCTGAATCGAAAAGCTTATTTTTCCTTCTTTTATTTTGTTTTGTCTTTACATTTTCTTGCTATTCAATATGGTTGTAATAGTATAGGATATTTATTTTCTTCATTTTTATTGCTTTATACAAATGTTAGTAAGTAGGATGTATGGCAAGATAAAACCAACAAGTAGACCACCACAATCAAAGACAAAAATGCATGCAATCAAACACACTATTCACACATGCACCTCTAGGGTAATCTCACTTGTTGCCTCGAAAAATAGTCATGTCCCTCGAGTATGGGCGTTTTAGCAAAGACCCTTGATAAAAGATCATAGTCCCTCGATGACCCTCGATGTTGCCTTCGGTAAATGATCTAGTCCCTATACAAAATTGCTAAAACGTCTCATAGATTTCCTTCTATGACTATACAAACGACCCACGCCCATCCCTTCACATACAACGATGGAGCTTCTTACCAAATCAATGGTAAGATAGTAACATCTAAATGAGGAGGAAAAGAACATTAGACCTTTTGAGTAGGTAGGATGCTCATAGTTGCTCGCTTGCTCACAACAAAAACATTTTTTTTCACACCAAAACTTTCCATTGAAACATTTTCAAAAGACAAAGCTCTTTGTAAGCATTCTTATAGAGACGAGAATCATTACAATGACACTTTTCAAAATCACTTTCAAAAACACATTCCACAAACACCCTTTTGAACTATTTTCAAAACCAACACTTTGTACGCATTCTTATAGAGACGAGAATCATTACAAAGACGTTTTCAAAAAAATTTCAAACCCACATCACAAAGCCTATTTTCAAACAAAAGCAAGTGATCTAGCAAGCAACTAAGAGCCCGTAGATAACTACGGATGAAAAGGGTGTGAAAACCTTCCCTTTTCATAACCTACCCCCCGAACTCAAGAAATAATCTCGAAAGGTCTTTCCTGTTCTTTTCACCCTTTCCTTATTGGATAAAAGAAAAGTCGGTGGAGACTCTTGCTATCCGCAACAATTACGATCAAATGCAAAACATCCAAGTCAGTTCTCCCACCGTGTTACAGTTCCCCTACCTCTGATTCTTGGCTATCTTGGAGTCTGGTGGTAAGATACTTCATTTTCTCTTCTTGATCTAAAGAAGCTTATGCCAAACTTTGGATTTGAGCCCTCATATCTTCTTCCATCACCTTCTTATTCTGCATTTCCTTTTCATACCATCTATTTAATCTCCTGATTTCATTAACAGCATCCTCCAACCATTGGTTGTAGGAATCCAAGTTGAAAGTAGCACTTAACAACCCTTCAGTTGAACGCTTCCGCTTTAGACTCTTCTTCTCAAATGCCTCACGATATTTCAGACTCTGCTGATCTTTTGATTCAAGTATGCATCGCATTTATCTTTTCCCCGTAGTTAAGTTATAGAGGTTGAGCTCCAATTCTTCTTTCTCCCTTTGAGCTTGTTTCAAAGCATTCTTCAAATCGTCTATTTCTTCTAGGGACATAGGCAAAGAATCTGGAACATCTGGCTTATACTCAGGATCTACGTCAAATGGTAACTTAACAACTCTTACCCTATCCAAAACCCATCGAGTGTAAGGCTCTTTTGCCACAACATTCTTCCTTTCAACCTTTCTTTTATTAACCCTATTCCAAGCTCGGATGCTCTTGTTGAGCAACTCTTGGTCGTTTTTGCCCATGTCATGAATGATCAATTGTTGGAGTTGTTCATCTGAGGGTTTATCCTCCAAAGGATACCCTAGTTATCGTAGGGCCAAGGTAGGGTTGTAATTTATGCAACCTCATGATCCAATCAATAGAACATTTGGAAAGTCTCCGCAACTATAAACGATATCTCCGATGTCTAGCTTTCTCGCATACCACAACACAGAATTAACAGTAAGAGACCTTAATTTTTGAGGCCACTCATATCTTGTCAGATTTGGAATCATGTAATCTTCCTTGTACAGATGAGTCATAAACCAAGAATGCAAGAGTGGTATGTAACAGTTTAGAGCACCCCTTCCCTTTTCCTACCGTGTATGAAGTGTATAATAAATATCAGCAAGTAAAGCGTGAGTTAGGTCCGTATTGAAAACTTTTGCGCCCCAAAATACACTAATAGTTGCAGGGTCAATATAGTCCAAATCCTATGGAAATAAGATTACACCAAACACAAGCATTCCTAAACAATTAACACAAGACTCCAATTCTTTGTTATCGGCAAAATTAAGAGTTTTAGTCTCCAGGTAGCATCTCTTAATTCCTCGTGCATCACCTTCTTTTTTGTAATTAAGTGACAATTTGGGATAAGGGATCCCTAAACCCTCTGCCAAGATTTTAACGTCAATAGTATACCTGATTCCCATGTAACCTTTCCCTTTAGATAAGTTCAAAAGTCTATCAAATTCTTCCAGAGTTGGTGCTAGCTGAAAGTCTTGGAAGGTGAAGCACCTCAATGGAGGGTCATAGAACTGAATTAGGGCAGAAACAACATCCAATTTTACATCTACTTTTGTTAATTCAAGGGTATCCCCATAACAACGAGTGAACATCTTCATAGCTCTTTCAGACAGTTTCCCTTTTATAGCCTTGATTTTTGTCATACCTGGCTTGACAGAATTGATACGGACAAGTTGTTTCCCTTTGGGATTCAATTTTTTAGGACACTTCACCAAAAACCTTTAGTTATTATTATTTTTGACCCTGTGAATAAGACAAACAAAAATGAAATTGAGGGTAATGAATATATGAAATGCCAAATGTATGAATGCATGATTGTGGGGCTTAAGGACGGGATTTTATAAAAGGTACCCTTAGAAGGTAGGCTCCTAGTTTTGGCCTATGGATATTCTACCATCCCCATAAGGTAGTTTCCTTAAGGGTATCATAAATAACACTAGAGGGAAAGGCACAAGGGCCTCCCTTTAGTATACACTTAGGCCCCTTAGGCTTTGCCTGCATTGGGCCTTTGGCTGGCCTAGAACAATTATCCCCAAGGCTTGTCGATTGTTAACCAACAGAGAAGTCTTTCAAAGTTATAACCGACACCTTGTTATGACATCCAACTATAGTGAGAAGTAGGAAGTCCATGGAGAAGTTAAGGAAGTAATGAGGAACAATCACATTAAATGTCTTTCCCATCATTGAAATGTTTTGCCAATTTTTCAAGTGTGTGACGTTAGGCTCGCAGGTTAGGGCATTGAATCTTTTCTCTAGGACATTTGAGTGCACTTTAGTTTAGTTATATTGCCAAGTAGAAATATTGTTGTTTATTTGTAGTTTTTCATTTTTCTTTTGATCTATCTCGTTGCTCGCTCTCTTATATATAAAGGTCTCTTGACTTTTTGGGAGAACTTTTTTACCATTTTTTGAGATTTAGATTCCTTTTGTGAGAGTTATTTCCCTTATTCTCATTAGAATTTTCTTGAGTGCTCCTCTTCTTCAAAATATAATTTTCCATTCTATGATTAATTTCTACCTTCTCCATCATATTTCATTTCTCCATGTACACCTCTTACCATGAGTTTATTTAGTAGCACCCATTGTAATGGCTCGTGTAAATGATCATAATTTAAGTTTATATAGTGATTCTTGAATTAGTGATTATTTCCCTTTAAATAGAAAAAACATCTTCTTGTTCAGATTCTCATCGTCCACTTAACAATCATTAGCTACCAACCATTACAATGGCGTATAATAGTTCTGAGTTAGATATGCTTTCTATTGGTTTTTTCAACAGAGAAACTTCCTTTAAAGAGTCTTTTTTCAACTCTCTTATTTTTTATGACGATGTTAGAGGTGATCATGCAGTCAATTATGTGCCCACTCCATTTATAACTACAAGAGGTTTAGCCTTCCCTATTTTTACTACACCACAAATGGAAGTTGCAACCTTGAATAAGGAAGAGACTAAAAATTTCATAAAAAGTACCACAATATTTATGTCCAGGATCCAAGTGATGTCAAGATTAAATATCATCTAGTTAGTGGAACATAATATGTGGGTGTCGTTGGTTTAAGCCCTTCGATATTTTCTGGCCTGACAAGATGCCTCTGGAGAATATTGAGCTAGTAGAGTCAGTTGATGCGAGCAAGTATATTTGGGTGGACTCTAAAATATTGGAAACCCCTTCTACTTTAGATAATAATGCAGTCGTGAGGAAGGATAATATTTAAGTAGGAAGTCCTTTTGATTAATCAATTCTCCCTGTAGAATCAGGTAAAAGGATATGTAGCAGCTTCAGAGAGTGCTCTATTCCTTTCTATGAATGTTTATTTACACAAATAAATCAGTGGTTGCTTTTGTATGAGTTTGAAGTGGAAGTGTTAAGGTTTTTGAAGGTATTATTGAAGTTTTATATGGGAGTTCCAATTTTGGGCCAATTATCGATCTTGGAAGACCTTCTTCCAACTGTTTTCCATCTTCTTGTTATGATACATATGTTTCCTAATAACATTCAAGATCAATGGATCATCATACTACGTCAAGAGTTCCCCGATTTTTCCCTTGTGTCGAGAGTTGAGATAATTTCTAGGAATCACTTCATGCTGGTAAAACCTTGCACTCTAGCAATCCATTCAATGTTATGTCATGTTCCTACCACATTTCCAATCTCTAATAACTTCCATGGCCTACCCCCCCCCCCCCCCCCCCCCCTCGTTCGTGCATAAATAGGTTTCAAAAGTATTGGGCTTGGGTCCATTTCAAACGTGAGCCTCCTGAATATGCTCTCTGTCTGAATTCTCTCACTCTTTATAATATTGAGATGAAGAAGGATCTTGATGCTTTTATGAGATTATTAATTGTGAGGATGGGTATGATCCTACTTAGTTAAAGTCTTCCCTATAGAAGAAACAATCCATGGATAATTGTGCTATTGTAGGTGCAGTTTGTAGTCTAGAGAGGAAGTAACTTTTTGATGATGATAGAGTCACCCCACTTGTAGGGTTTTTTATATTGGGTGTTTGATATTTGTAGATAAAATGAATTTTTTTAAGAAGGTATTTGACATTGCTAAAGAGTGGGAGGCCAAGGTATCAGTATCATTCTTTTGGCTTGAGCCTGAACTCATATTCCTATTATCCCTAACATCTTTGCTGCTGTTTGGAGTCCACATGATCTCCACTGGTGTGGGCCAACCTTCTTTCAGGATTGTTGTTGCATTTGTTGAGGATTGAGGTCAGTCCCCTCCTACTAATAATGAAAGGTATAGGGACTAGGATCAAAGTTTTCCCTTGGGGATAGATTTTACCAAATGGACCAGACTATCCGGGGGAGCTGCTTATTGGTCATCCACTCCTCTGCTCAATTTGTCAACTATTTTCCCCTCTCAAAATTCCCTTCACTTCTCAAGAGGCACTTTCTATACATAACATACTACTTCTCTATTTTCCATGAATGTTGTTGTTCAAGTTGAGGTTTTAGTTATGTGTAATCCTTCCAAGGAAAGAGATATATGGAATAGAAAATGTGATGCAGCTAAACAAGAAAGATCAAAGCTTCAACATGAAGTGTTGTCCCTATCAAGGAAGGCTAGGTGGGACGAGTCTCTTTAGAAGGAGGCACACATTCATGGATCCCCTTCCTCTCTCGTTGCTAGGATTTTTGAGCTTGAATTATTTTTGGAAACAGAGAAAAAGTCTTGAAAGGAGGCTACCACTATTGTTGTAGAGATGAAATCCCGTGTTGACGAGGTCGTGGTAGCCTTTCAACATGAGAAGGAGTCTCGAGCTAAGTATTGTGAAGCCTATGGGGGATAGGTTGCTGGATTTAGAAATGAGGTTGATGAGGCCTTCTAGTATACTTTTAAAAGGGTTTAAGGAGCTTTTAACCAATCTAAATACCAAGTGGAAGAATTTCATCCTGATGTTCTTATTCTCCGTTCAGAACTTGACACACAAACTTCTTTGGGACAAAGCCTTGGTGGAGGAGGATGGTGCATAGCCATAAAATGGATAATCTTGATTTTATGTTTAAAGTTGATAGAGTGTTATGTCCTTATGTTTTCCAATTACATGTATAAACAATAACATATATTTATTTACCATTTTTCGATTGAAGCTTTCCTTATGCATGTCCTGATTTGTTTAATATTTTTTCTGGTTTTGTCGTACCATATGGGTTATTCTTGACTCGTCCTCTTAGATTTGATTAAGTTTATGGTTTATGCATTTGTTGTGATCGAATTGGACTGTCTCATTAAGTGGTAGCTTGCACCCCTTGTATTATCGTGTACGAGTCCCTTCTTGAGAGGGAATTCGTAGCTCGTCGTCACATGCTCCCTGGGTGATATTTGACATAACTTTTGAAATTTTTTTCCATGATCGATGAGAGTCAGAGTAGCTTCCAAGCTTTGTCATTACCCATCCATTCGAAGGGAATTAGTATAATTGTTACGATTTCCACTACGAGTCCTAGTCGAGGGGAGTTTGTGCAATTCTTTAGCATCACTAGGATCTGTCCCTGGTCAAAGGCGAAGTTCCTGTCTCTACCCCCATTGTTTCATCCTAGTTCTAGGTCCACATCTCATCGGATCCACCATATACACTCTTAGATTGGCTAGTTCTTGAGAGGGGGTGCATTAGTTGTGCTTTAAGCGCGTTCCACCTAGTGAGATCTTTTTTCATTGACACAATCTATGCCACATTGTCGAGGATTATAATATTATTTGTGTGTACAATATTTATCTTTAGAAGAAATATTTATTTATTAGAATTTTAAGGAATCTTGAGTGATACTTATCTTATGGGATTGACGTGCGTTTCATGGACGATCGACACTAGGAGTTCCATGCAAGACCATCTCGTGATCTGTTTTACCTTTGAAGGGATATGAGTTAATGGAATTTATTTCTTTACCTTCCTTTGCTCTCTATGATGAGTCATAGGATACAACAATATCAATTTTTTACCTCTAGTGTTTCCTCAGACCACAAGTTAATATTTCCCGTATCAGTCAACCTTAAGTCCATGATATTGTGGTTACGAGGTATCACCCTCTTTGAGTGTGAAACCCCTCACATTTTTGTCCTGTAGAATTGTCGTGTATGTTAGTTTAGTCAGTCCGATGGTAGGAGTAGATTCAAATGATATCTCCTTTTGTAAGTGGTCAATATATTTTCTAGATCTATGTGGTTTTTCCATCTCCCTATGTTACAACTGCTATGTGAAGTTCCTTTTGGATTGGTTGCATCATGCAAAATAACATAGAGTTTATTCAAGCTTATTCTGGTTTAGAAAGGACATGCGTGGAACTCGATGTTCCAACACGTGTGCTGCAACATCTGGTCTCTTACAACAAACATATGTTATTACAACTTTGGTTTTGAGTTATTCTATCCAATATTTACTTTTCAAATAAGATCTTCATGTTCGTGTTGAAGATTTGGTTTGGACGTACTGGTAAAACATGTTGAACACAATGCTTTAACATGTGTGCAATTCAACATCTGGCCTTGACATCAGGCCATATGGATGTTGCTTGATGCGTAATTTTTGATTGGGATTTAATCATATTTGTTGCAACTATCTTAGAAATTCTTGTTTGATTTGTTTAACAACTGGAGAGGTTCAAATCAGATTTAAATTTGAATTTTAAATATAACAAATTATATCTTATTGTTCTAGATAATCTTGGAGAAGGTCATATCCAACTGAACCAACTATTTTCTGGACTAAATCAAATAAAATATCGAAGGAAAAAAGACCAGAATATATTTCTATATAAGGAGGCTCAAGTCTCTTATTTGAGACAAGGATTTTATGCATAAGGTTTAGTATATTTGTGCTAAGGTTTGAGTCTTTGTAACTTGTATTCAACGCTAATGCCCTAATAAGGACTAGTGTAGAATCTGTGTGTACACCGTTCTATGTATCAGTAACTTGGTATATTTACTGGTTTGTCTTATTTCAGTTATAACATTCAACATTCATTAGGGTTGTTATTGAACTTAATCAGTTGGAATTAGTGATCAAGAGAAAGTTAGAGGGATTCTCATATTTACGGGGAAACCTGAATATAAAGTCACTAGGATTAGGAAGAGGCATTGAACAACATTGAGTTGTTGTTCACAGAAGACTAAGTGTAGTAATTTGAAGTAGTGAATTTCCTTTCTTGGGTAGAATGCCCTTTAAAAGTAGGTGTTGTTTGCACCGAACTGGGTTACCAATATCTGGCATTTTTTATTACTTTTACATTGACTATATATTACTATTCATTTGTGTGTTAAATATGGTTTAACTTGTTGGACCAGTAGTTCTAACATCATGTCCAATATCTGTCCCCTCAAGAAGATAATTCCAGTTGGCATCAGAGCAGACACCCTATTCTATTTGGGTGAGCTCCAAGGAGGATATTTTTTGTTCTAATGGACAATACTAAAGATGGAGGTCCAGTCAACAAGCCACTTGTTTTGGATGGCACAAAGTATGACCATTGGAAAGCCATGATTGTTACTTTCCTAATATCCATAGGATGCAACCCTTGGAAGATCGTGGTTAAAGGTTGGAGACATCATGTGATCACTTCTTAAGATGGTTCTACAAGATTTAAGTTTGAAGTTGATTGGTCTAAATTTGAAGATGATGAAGCTCTTAAAAATGAAAAAGCATTGAATGGCATATTAAATTTTGTTAACAAGAATATGTTTAGACTAATCAACACTTGTACTAAAGCTAAAGAAGTTTGGTAGATACTTAAGACTACTGATGAAGGCACACCTAAGGTTAGGATTTCAAAGCTCCAACTACTCATAACTGAGTTTGAAAATCTGAAGATGGTAGAAGACGAATCCATATCTAATTTTAACATTAGATTGTGTGATATAGGCAACATGTCTTTTGCTTTGGAGAAAATATGTCAAAAGAGAAGCTGGTGAGAAAGATCCGTAGAAGTTTACCTCATAAGTTTGACATCAATTTAACCTCTATATAGGAATCCCAATAAGAACCTTGAAGGTTGATGAAATCATTGGGTCCTTACAAACCTTTTAAGTTTCTATAAATGGAAGATCAGAAGATAAGAACAAAGATGTAGCTTTTGTATCCATAAATAAAAGAAGGTAGATCAAGATGATAAAGATAATGAAGATAGTTTTTTAGATGTTATCTTTTTAGTTGGTAGAAATTTTTAAAAATATTTTAAAAGGTTCGACAGACAATGAAGGACAAATGGTCAAGACAAGATGTCTGACACCAGTCCTCATAACAAGAATAAAGATGAATATAGTAATAGCAAAGTCAAAGGACCTAATGTTATAAATATGAATGATTTGGTTCCATTAAATCTGAATGTCCTACCTTCCTAAGAAATAGAAAAAGGATTCTCAATCACTTGGTTGTATTCAAATGATGACAGCGAAGGAGAAACAACAAATTCATTAATGGATTTCACTGGGTGTAATACGATGGGAGAACTGACTTTTTCATTTTATCGCAAATGTGCGGATAGATAGAGTCGCCACTTACTTTTCTTTTATCCAATAAGGAAAGGGTAAAAAGAACAAGAAAGACCTTGAAGATTTTGAGTTCGGGGGGTAAGATATGAAAAGGGAAGGTGTTAGCACCCTTTTCATCCATAGTTATCTACGGGCTCTTAATCACTAGCTCACTTTTGAAAATTTCTTTTTTTGTGTAAGTGTTTTGAAAAATATTTTGAAAAGCCTAAAGTACGCCCAACTTTGTAATGGTCCTTGTATCAGTCCTCAAGAACGCATACAAAGTATTTTGGAAATTATTTTTTAAAGTGATGTGTGAAAATGTTTTTTAGAAAAATTGCAAGCGAGCGATTAATAGTTCTTATCCACTCAAGGTCGTTCTTGTTATTTTACTTCTCCTTTAGAGATAGTGCTATTCGTACCATTAGTCGGTAGGTAGCCCCATCTATTGGATGTGAAGGGACAATCGAGGGTCTTCACACAGTCATCGAAGGCAACAAATAAGGATACTTTAGAAATTCATCAGAGGGAATAGATCATTTTTTATAGGCAACGTCGAAGGATCATCGAGGGACTATGATCTTTATATGAAGGGACTTTGCTAAAGTATCCCTATTTTCGAGGGACATGACCATGTTTCTGAAAGACAACAAAGAGAGGTTACCCTAAAGGTGTGAGTGTGAATAGTGATTCAATTCAGTTATTTTATCTTGTATTTAGGGTTTTGTTATTGATCGTTTTTATCTTGCCATACATGCCTAATTACTAACAACATATAAATAATGCAGAAATATAAGGTGCAGAAAATAAAAGTCATACGCTATTACATGGCTTCGGGGCAATTACATAATAAAGATGTGGAAAATAAACCCTAAAACTATTACATACTCGGAGCAATTACATAATAGGAATAAAAGTGCGAGAAAAATATAAACCTAAGCAATTACATAAGGAATGCGCTACCTATAGAAAATAGGAAAATAGAAAAGAAAATGTTTTCGGTGATTTTTTATGAAGAAAATAGTTTATGATAATAATTAATAAAAACCTAAAATTATAATTGATTTTAATATTTTTAAAAAAAATAGGTTTAATTAATTTAATTAATAAAAAATTTAGTTGTTACAGAAAAACATAAGCCCTAACTTAATTAGTTATTAGAAAATTATTAGGTTAATTAAGAATGATTAGGGTAAGAAAAATCAAGGAAATAAGGTAGAAAACCAAAATAATGAACAAAATACTAGGGGTGGGTGTTAAACCCACACCCTCCTGCCTCACTATGGTATAGCTTGCCACTGCGCCAGGCATGTGTTAGGAAATATATAAAACCTGCAAAACATTGGAAAATATAAAAACATCAAAAGGCAGGGATCGAACCCACGCCCCAACTAATGCCTTGCCACTTGGGTGGATATTTCATCTAGTATCTCAATGGAATCAAATAAATATAAAATAAAATAGAACAGCTGGACCGGAGAGGCGCCAGAGCCCTAGCTCTGGTCGTCTTCTCCAATAATCTTGTTTCTTTAACATGCAAAATAACAATTATTAGTGATCCAAAGGGACCCTATCCCCCTAATCCCCTAATTTGACCCTTGCGAGTGCAATGGTGGCCTTGGTTTTCACTAATTCTCCCTGTATAATGAAATACGAACAAGATAACATATAATGGTTCAAACATGGCAATCCCTCATCCGAGCATTATGGGACTCATGCAATGGTTCTATCCTGCATAATTTCACCTCAGAAGCATATTAGTATTGTTAGTATGTATCAAAGTAACATAGAAATCAAAATACGAATTTACAAAAAATAAGGAAACTGGAGATGCATGGGATGCTTGTTTCATGCTCTTTGGATCATCAAGATTGATCCATACTTACTTCATGAGACTTCTGTAATTGATTGGGTCGACTAGCTTGCTTGGAGAAAGGCTGAAAATCGGGTTTTGAAGTTTGCCCTAGTTTGACAATTTTTGAGATTTCGAAGGTGATTTTTCTTGCAAGGTTTTGTGGTTGTCATGTCTGAATATAATGAATATTTATAGGCCATGAATTAGGTTAAAAGACGGGCTTGGACTTTGTATGAGAACTTTTGATTTTGTTTGAAAATAGAACTTGAATAAGACAAAGGAAGAATATTTGATGCAAGAATAAGCTCACATGGTTTTTGTATGATATTAGGGCCCCAAAATAAATCAAATCTCAAGCCTTTTAAGCCTTGCACCTCCATTTGATATTTTTTTTGATTTAATTTGAATTTAAATGAATAAAAATCAAAATAAATAAGATAAAAAATTATCATGGTGCATGAATGGGTTTAGAGGTCCATAATAAGTTCAAGAACAAATTTGGACTCTAAAAGATAAGCCCATTTGTCCAAAAATTCAAGTTTTCTCAAATTGGATTTCATGCATTTTCTCAAAATTGCACAACTTGTGCAATCCATAACTTCCTCAATTTTCATCATATGGATGTGATATTTGACTTTTTGGAAATATAAAAATGTCCTCTACAATCTTTATGTTTGTCATTTTTAAATTTGAAGAATTTATCTTGATGTAAATTGCTTTGACAAAAAGTATCTTTTTGTTGACTTTTGAAATGACCTATAATGTATTTACTCATATCTCTCAAATGAAGCATTTTTGGGCCTTGAGCTTAGAGATACAAAGTTGTAGAGAATTGAATTTTCTTCAAAATGAGCTTTGGTTGAGAATTTTTTGATGAAGCATGTGAAAATTATGTTTGGTCAAAGTTCAGTTGACTTCTCCTAAAGAAAACCCTAATTTAGTAACTTTTGACTTTTGATGAATCTTAAGATTTCTTGATGAGTTATGATCAACCCTTGATCAAATGGTGAATGTAACTTCAAAATAATGATGTTGACGAAAAATATTGAAGTTTGAGTGTATGTTGACCATAATTGACTTTTTACTCAAAATAGTTAATTTTCAATCATCTGAGCAATTGACTGAGCAAATTTGTGATGTAAGGCTTGAAATTTGACATGAGGATACCTTGATACACATGAGAAACCATGAAGTCCACTTGAGGCATTAAAAGTCCAATTTCCTCTAATAAAACGAAAAACTTAATTGTAGACCATTGCTTAGGAGGATGGTTCATTTGATCAATTCTTGAGTAGTCTTAAGTAATTGAGCACCTTGAATCAATTTGTCTTGAATAATGGGAGGGAAAATTTTGGGGTAAAACACTGGGAAACATGTTTCAAAATATGATGACATGTCTATAGAAGAACCAATTGGGGTTCTACACACAAAGTGGGAGGAATCTTGCTCTACTGTGGAAAATCAAAAGAGAACCATAAGTGTGCTTCAGAAAGAAAAGGAGATGTGTGTCTCAACCATCACCAATCTGGAAGATGGGGTAGCTGTTCTAAACTCCAAACTTGAAAATATGACAAAATATGTATGTAAGCTGAACAATGGTTCAAGTATGTTAAATGAAATATTAGAGGTTGGAAAGATGTCTAAAATTCGGAAGGTAATAAATAGGCTTTGAATCTAGCATGATTAAGAAAAACAAAATCCATTTTGAGAAGTTTGTTCCTCCTAAGAAGAAGATTGAGTTTCTTATGTTGAACCACATGTCTCAACATCGAGATCAACATGTGTTCCCACACCTCAAAAGTCACAAGAACTTGTCTTGGAAATGTATTCACTATGGTAGATATGGACACATGAGGCCTTATTGTTACAAACCATGTGGCTATCCTCAATCCTATAATAAGCCAATACTGAAAAGAAAGGATGTCAAGAAGAATTAGAAGCCCAAAGATGCAATCAACAACTTTATAGATCATACATATCTTAGAGAATCCTAATAGATGATTAACACCTTAATAGTAAACATTTCATTCAATACCCATGATTGGTGAAACGGTATATCCCGAAGAATTGAAGCTCTACTCTAACAGTTATGATGGATCTGAAGGAAGAATCAAGAGCATAAGCAAACTGGTGAGTCCGGGTGTCTCTTGTCCTCATGATGTTCTGGTGGTAGAAGGATTATCTACTCGCTTAATCAACGAGAGTCAATTGTGTGATTAAGATCTGAATAATAGTATCAACTAGGAGTGTCAAGCAGAGAATCAAGGCAAGATGCCTTATAAGATGGTTCAACATGTTAATCATTATACTGAATTACCCCATATGGACTATATGGTAATTTAGCAAGGCACTGTCATTGAAGGGAAGTCAGATGGTCAGGTTGGAGGTCCTCCCAACACTAAACAACCAATAGTGGTTATGAAGAAGAAGCCAAATAGAAATGGAAATTATGGCATAATTGGTGTTTATTCTCATATCTCAGGAGTTTTGCTCAACCAAAAACATGATAGTATGGTTGATGTTCATGTTCAGTTGAGTCAGTTAAACCTGTGGCTTGAGATGCGTGCTCTCCATAATATTCCATATTGTGACAAGAATGATCTAGATACTAGAGGAATTGTGATGGATGTCCCACTCCTGGATGGGCCTATAATAAATCATTATCTCACTCAAAAGTATTTTGATGAGGATACTCAAGAAACCATTCTAGGAAGTTAAGATGATGATAAATATGTGTCAGACATCTCCTCGATATATTGACAAAGTCTCAAATGAATAATGAGAATGATAATCATTTCCATGAAGATCTTGAGGTTGATACTATCATAATCAGTGACAGTGTTAATAACATCCATGATCATGCAATAATAGATGAGGAGATATTGTGTTAAGTTATGCTACATGCTGAAGAATATATAAGGTTTCCTGATCCTATTGCCTAATTTGAAGCTATCATACTGATACAAAGAATTTTATGTATTCTAAAGTTCAAATTATATCTGATGAATGAAAAAAGTGCCTCTCTAAATAGGTACTTCAATGGGGGAAGTTGAAGACCTCCTCTGTTCCAACATATTAAAGAATATCATGGATAAAAACCAAGTCTCATGACATGACTACTCATGAAAAGGATCATGTGGTGAATAATGTGTGAATATAGAGAAAACACAAGAAAGAGGGGTTTGAATTGGGTTTTTAGAAAACATTCCCCTTTAGAAATTCTAATCACTCAAATGATAAAAGCTATAAAGACAATGAAGAGTAAAGAACACAAGTGATTTATCAAGGTTCACCTTAACAAGGTAAATCATGTCCACCCATCAAGGTGATTTTCCTTTAACAAGGACTTAATCCACTAAAACCAAACCGATTACAAATGCACGGGAAACCACCAGTGACTAACAAACAAGACACATTCAGTGATCCAACTTAACAGATATAATGTTCATTGACCCAATAGAATTATATCCCTTAAGATCTCTTATCAGGGTATTGTACCCCAAAATTTTCCCTCCAATTTTCTTCAAGACATTCTTCTAAGGTTCTCAAATGCTCAAGGATTCTCAAGAGTTGATCAAACAAACTCACCTCCTAAGCAAGGATCTTCAATTAGGGTTTTGTGATTTACAAGGAATATTGGTTTGCAAAGGTCTCAAATGACTTTCATGGTTCATCATAGGTGCTCAATAATGCTTATGTCAAGTTTCAAGCCTTGCATCATAAGTTTGCTCAATCAATTGCTCAGATGACTGAAAATCAACTATAATGGACAAAAAGTCAATTGTGGTCAACATATAGTCAAACTTCAAGATTTTTTATTAACATCATAATTTTGAAGTGATATTCATAATTTGATCAAGGTTTGACCATGATTCCTCAAGGAAAACCCTCAAATCATCAAAAATCAAAAATTGTCAAAAATTAGGGTTTTGACTGAAGATGACTGATCATTGACTGTTGGCTTAGTACATGACCTAATGGCTTGAAGCATGATCTCAAGGGTTCAAATATTACATCTTTACCTAATTACATGGATCAATACATTTCCAAAGATACAAGTGATTAATAGTTGAAGAATTGAATCAATTGATGAAAAGTCAACAGTCACACAAAGTTCAAACTTTGACTTTTTGGTTAATATTACAATTCAAAAACCAAGAATCATCCAGACATTAAAAATTATCAAACTTTATCATCAAGAATCAATAAATTCAACAAAAGTCAAAAGTCAATATTTTTAAACACTTAGAAAAATTTCAAGTGTTTTGTACCTAAAAACCCTAACTTCACAAGCAAGTTTCCTCAAGATACAAGTTGATTCAAGGAAAACTGTCAACATGAAAGTTATAGGGATTGATGAATTATACAACTTTGTTAATTTGGGATGATCCTCAAAAAGTTCTTAATATAAGAGATATAATCCCATGAAGTCATGATGTTTTTTATCCAACACTTAGAATTTTTTTTACAAGTTATGATCAGTTTTTTGTCCCAACTTCATGGCCATTTTTCACCAAGTTCCCATTTGATTTAGAAAAAACTCACAACATGAAAGTTGTAGACAATGCTTAAATCTTTCCAAAATGTCCAAGAACACAATTTTATCATGCTTGAGCTAGAAGTTTCGAAGAGATAAATTTGGGTATCTAAGGATACATTATAGGTCATTTTTGTGACAAGTTCATAACCAAATCTTCAAGCCATGCTGCATAATCCAACTTTCAGGCCTTAAATCTCCATATCTATCCATAATGAGAGGATTACACACACTTTTGATTCATGACCCAAGTTATTAAAGCTTTGTCCAATCCATTTTGCCATTAAGGGAAGAAAGCTAAGACTTCCATTTTAGAAAAGCAAGCTTTAATCACAATGTCAACTCCTTGAGCCTCTCAATTGTTTCTTCTGCACACACATAATGTCAAAGCCATAACCAACATGTCTAGAGCCTGTAACCACTTCATATCCTTTGGTACTATGCATTGGAACAATGTTTCTTCAAAGTTACTTCAAATCTAAGCAACCAAACCATAACATGCTATCTTTAAAACCTGGTTACTTCAGCACCTCAAACCTTTTGCCTATAAATATAGGGATCATTTGCAAGCCAAGAGATGAGTTCACAAGCCCCCTAACCCTCTCAAACTCTCTCAAGTCATAATTGTACACAAAACCTCCATTTTTTAGCTTTGAAGTCCAAATCTTCGAATCTCTCAAACCTTACACTTTTATGCTAAACCAATCATCAAAACACTTCATATACATCATATATAACTCATCCATACACCTATTTCCTCATTGTAACATCATCTTCATCATCCACCATTTCCACTTGTCACCTCTGCAACTTGACTTGTCTAGGAGAATTGAGGCACTCTCAATCCAAGGTAGGCGTTGCAAAAGCTTCTTGGGAGTTTAATGAAGCTATCCAGATCATCTTAACACCTTCAGGAGTGCTCTAACTTCAAACTCGATTCTCACTTAAGAGGTAAGTTTCTCCAACTTTGAAATCATTATTCAAGCATCATTTGCACTTACATTCTAAAGATAAAATTTAGACATCATGTCTATAAAGCTAGCCATGTCCTTAAATTTCATTTTAATTGGTTGTGTCATGAGAACTTTGGAACTGAGTTTTCTGAAGTTTTAGGGTTTCAGTACGGTACCAAGTAAAATTCGTCCTAACCTTTGATTTTTAGCTTTTGAAAATTATATGGTTGGATTCCTTATTAAAAATCAAACAAGTTTGATGTTTACATTTTTTAGTTTGGTTGAGAAATGAGAATTTTCGGAAGAATCAAAGATGGAAGTTATGTTGTGATACAACGCGAGGAAGAAGAAGGCCATGGCGCCAGATTTCAAATTTGAAAAATGAGTTGATAATATATTTATTGGGTTCTGTTTCATAACCGGATGAAACATCCACCCCAGTGGTAAAGGAAGCGCCCGTTAATGTGAGGGACCTGGGTTCGAGCCCTAGCGGTACCCTTTTATTTTTCACATATTTATGCATTTCAAATCAAGTGCAAACAAAGCCCAAGGCGCGTATAGTGTACCTCATATCACAACCATCAAATCCTTATCAGGACTTCATCATCATCATTTAACACTTAGAAACTCACCCCATGGTGTACCTTCACTGAAGTCACGTACATGATCACCAGGATGACCTTCTTAGGCCTGGATGTCAGCTACTATCAGCACCCCCATCTACTAAACTACAACAGGCCCATTTCCTTATCTTTTTTTATTTATTTATTTCAAACAAACTTCTTTGGGCTTAGCCCTCTTGGCCCAGTGCCCCAATTTCTTGTCTCACACTCTTTTTTACTTCTAACCAAGGCCTAATCTTTTTTTATTTATTCATATTTTCTTTACTTTTATTTATTTATTTCATTTAATTAAAATACAAAAAATTAATTTATCTTAAAAAATAATTAGGTTTAGGTTAATCTATATTTTGACATTTTTATTTTGTAGATTAAATAAAATTAATTAGACCTTAGTTTTTATTAACTTAATTAACTTCTAATTAATTTAAAATTAGGTTTAAATTGACATAAAACACCAAAAATATTTTTCTAAATACTTAGAATTCTTTAGATTTTAATTAATTAATTTAATTTGTCGATAAATTAATTTATTCACACCTTGTTTTATTTTAAATAATTAAATTGTAAATTAAATTAGAATTAGGTCTAGTTTTTTATTTCGCATTTCAAATATTTTCTAAACATTAATATAATTATATAACTGTCAAAATTTATTCACACCTTGCATCTTTCCCCTCTCTATCTCCGCGCATTTGTTTATTTTTCACATTAATATAATTATGTAACTATCAAAATTTTGTAATAGATAATTAGGGTTTATTGCTTTCCTCCCCCATTCATAAACTTGTACCCCTCATCCCCAAAGCGTTGTAGTAGTGTAGGAAATTTAATTTCCACAATTTACTGTTTACTTTTAGTAATTAGGTTTTGTATGGCAAGATTAAAAGCAATCACTAGATAACCATAAATCCAAGATAAATTAATCAAAACACTTTGCACACATGCACCTCCAGGGTAACCTCACTTGTTGCCTCGGATAAAAAATAGTCATGTCCCTCGAGCGTAGAATGCTTTAGCAAAGACCCTCGGTTAAAAGATCTTAGTCCCTCGATGACCCTTCGATGTTGCCTTCGGTAAACGATCTTAGTCCCTTACAAAAAATTGCTAAAACATCTTACAAGTTGCCTTCTATGACTGTACGATGACCCACACCTGTCCCTCACATCCAATGATAT
Organism: Vicia faba; assembly: GCA_948472305.1. NCBI lineage: Eukaryota > Viridiplantae > Streptophyta > Magnoliopsida > Fabales > Fabaceae > Vicia > Vicia faba. The sequence goes on along the minus strand of OX451735.1, from coordinate 650,380,515 downwards.
GGCTTTCTACTGACTAATGGTAGGGTAGCACTATCTAAATAAGGAGGAAAAGAACAAAGACTTTTTGAGTAGGTAGATCGCTCGTAATCGCTTGCTCACAAACTAAGACAATTTCCACACTTCACACTTTCAAAACAACTACTTTCAAAACACTTTATAAACACTCTTGAGGACTGATACAAGGGTTATTATAAAGAAAATTGCCTTACATTGACATTTTCAAAACACTTTCCAAAACAAACACTTTCATCCAATAAATATTTTCAAAACAAACATTTTGTATACATTCTCAACGATATGAGAATCATTACAAAATTTCCATACTTAGGCATTTTCAAAATATTTGCAAACATACACAAACACAAAGCATTTTCAAAGTGAGCTAGCAATTAAGAGTCCGTAGATAACTACGGATGAAAAGGGTGCTAACACCTTACCTTTTCATAACCTACCCCCCGAACTCAAGAAAAATTCTCAAAGGTCTTTCCTGTTCTTTTCACCCTTTCCTTTATTGGACAAAAGAAAAGTCTGTGGCGAATCTTCCTATCCGCAACATTTGCAATAAAATGCAAAACCAAAAGTCAGTTCTACCACCATATTACAAAACTGACGACTCTGATGGGGACGATTAAACTAAAAGTGCGGTTACCTTAAGAGCTAGATCACCTTTATTACTTTACTTGTTTTCCTTGTTTGATTTTTATTTTCGGGATATGTTTAGGTTAATTTCTTGTATAGATCCTATACCCGGATCTAGGGGAATTTTAGGTAAGTAATAATAGATCGTGAAAACTGTACGGTGTAGATCGATATGGTTGAAATGATGGCTATGCTAGTGCAACACATTAGTTTTTACTGGTGTCCCTTGAGTCAGTCAAGAAGAATGCTGGGCTGTCGCGTGGTGTCATAAGCACTAACTGACCTTAGAACCTTAGTTGACACAACTTAGCCATTAGAAAATAGTGAGATGGATGGCTTTGGTGCAGAATGAAGTTGGTTGATACTCGATTCTACACTCATTAAGATTGAACTTTCAGGATATTTCGGTTGCAATTTAGATGTTTGTGCTGAAACAATGCCTGAGAGAAAGGTCAGTGATATTCAGATTCCTATAACCCGATTACTTCTTCTAGGACAGGTTGAGCCAACTAAAACTTTAAGTGGGTACTTACCTACAAACTCCATGAAAGCTTAAACCTAAGGCCTTGCGTGTTTTATTTGTGTTTTTTTAATTGTCTGAACACGACATCATAACATCATGACATCATTATGCACATCATTTTAACTAACCATTTCAAGGACCTAGGGATTTATCTTTGTTCTATCTTGTAGGTTATGGCCTCCACTCCCAGAAATACCATCCATATCAGTTTTATGAGGATAACTTCTCAACTTAAGGAGTTAGTCTCAAAAGTTCCCGAAAGTTCTCCATTCATCAAAAGGCATTGTCGGCTACTCAGTTTGGTTACCTCGGGTTTTAAAGAAGACATGATGAGTGTTCTATTCCAGATCTTTGACGTTGTACATCACTGCTTCACCTTTCTTGATTATCAGTTGGTACCCATAATGGAGGAGTTTTCTCAATTATTGGGAGTACATATTCTCAATCAAATAACTTTTACCGGTTTAGAGAAAGATCCACAACCTGAAGAAATTTCAGCAACCTTACATCTGAAGCGGTCCGACATTGTATCAAATTTGGAAACAAGAAGTGGAGTCAAGGGTTTTCTTGATAAATTTCTTTTTAGAGAAGGCTCGGTTGTTTTTGGATGTTATGAGTTTTCAAGATTTCAAAGAAATCTTGGATTTTTTGATCTATGGTTTGGTGTTGTTCCCTAATCCAGACCAACTCATAGATGTGAACTCCATAAAAATATTTCTTTCTCGTAACCTTGTGCCTACTTTGCTCGGAGACATTTTGCATTCTTTTCACACTCGTACTATGAGGAAGCGAGTGACTCTTATGTGTTGCATACCTTTGTTGTCTAGGTGGTTTATTTCTCACCTTCCCCGATCAATATTGAAGAATGAACAAGGCATGAGGTGGTCTTAAAGGATGATGTCGCTTTCTCATTCAGATATCTATTAGTGTTCTCGAACTCTGGAAGATGCTGCGATCATTAACCACGGTAGGGAATTCCCTAATGTTCCACTCCTTGGAATTAGGGGAGTGTAATATGATGGGAGAATTGACTTTAGGTTTTGCATTTTATCGCAAATGTTGTGGATAGCAAGAGTCACACCGACTTTTCTTTTATCCAATAAAGGAAAGGGTGAAAAGAATAGGAAAGAACTTTGAGAATTTTCTTGAGTTCGGGGGGGTAGGTTATGAAAAGTGAAGGTGTTAACACCCTTTTCATTCGTAGTTATCTACAGGCTCTTAATTTCTAGCTTACTTTGAAATGCTTTGTGTTTGTATGTTTGAAAATATTTTGAAAATGCCTTAGTACGACAATTTTGTAATGATTCTCGCATCGTTGACAAAGTATACAAAATGTTTGTTTCGAAAATATTTATGAAAGAGAGATTTGTTTTGTGAAAGGATGTTTAAACATGCCAATGTAAGACAATTTTCTTTATAATAACCTTGTATCAGTCCTCAAGAGTGTTTATAAAGCATTTTGAAAGTAATTTTTTTGAAAGTGTGAAGTGTGGAAATGGTTTTAGTTTGTGAGCGAGCGATTACGAGCGATCTACCTACTCAGAAAGTCTTTTTTCTTTTCCTCCTCCATTAGATAGTGCTATCCTTCCATTAGTTACTAGGAAGCTATACCATCGGATGTGAGGGATAGGCGTGGGTCATCGTACCGTCATAGAAGGCAACTTGTAAGATGTTTTAGCAATTTTTTGTAAGGGACTAAGATCGTTTACCTAAGGCAACATCGAAGAGTCATCGAGGGACTAATATCTTTTAACCGAGGGTCTTTTCTAAAGCATTCTATGTTCGAGGGAAATGACTGTTTAAATCTGAGGCAACAAGTGAGGTTACCCTAGAGGTGCACATGTACGAAGTGTTTTGATTTCAAGTATTTTGTCCTTGAGAATAGGTTTTCTAACAGTTGATTTTAGTCTTGCCATACAAACCCTAATTACTAACAGTAATAAAGAAAGAAGTAAATTGTCGAAATTAAATATCCTACACTATTACAACGCTTTGAGGATGGGGGTAAACATTTATGAATGGGGATGAAAATGTAAAGAGAATCCTAATTTATCTATTACATTCTTTGAAAAAAATACAATATTTGAAAATACTAATGCGGAAAAAAATGCGCGAAGGCGGTGAAAAGGGGAAAGATGTTTTAAGAAACCCTAAAAATATTTCCAAGTGTTAAGAAAAATAATTTATTGTTTTTGTTTGGAAAAGTATTTGAAATAAAAATTAGACCTAATTATAATTAATTTACAATTTAGTTATTTAAGATGAAAATAAAGTGTGATTAGATTAATTTATTTAAGAAAATTAAATAAATTAAAACCTAAAGAATGTTAGGTGTTTAGAAAATATTTTATAGTGTTTTATTTAGAAAAATATTTGAAGTACCAAACCTAATTCTAATTAAATAAAATCAAGGTGATTAAAATAAATTATTTTTTATTTGTCAAAAATTAAATTAACTAATTAAAATCCTAAATCTAAATTTTTAATCATATTTTTAATTTTTTCTGATAAAATAAAAAAAAGAAATTAAAAAAAAGAATTAATTAAACAAAATTAAGAAAATAAAATGGGCCTAGATGCTGTAAAATAAAAATGGGGGTGTTAGCAAGCAAAAATTCCAGGCCCAACATAAAAATGGGTCTGGATCCAGTCATCTTCGCTCAAACCTGCATCCTTCATAATCCGAAGAGAGGGTATCTGAACTTCAATGGGCAAGACTGCCTCCATACCATATACCAAGGAATATGGTGTTGCCCCTGTTGACGTTTGCACTGAGGTACGGTACCCATGAAGAGCAAATGGTAACATCTCATGCCAGTCTTTGTATGTCACTGTCATCTTCTGCACAATCTTCTTAATGTTCTTATTAGCCGCTTCAATAGCCTCATTCATCTTCGGCCGGTAGGGAGAAGAGTTGTGATGTTGTATCTTGAACTGTTTGCAGAGCTCAGTGATCATTTTATTGTTGAGATTTGTACCATTGTCCGTAATGATCCTCTCTGGTACACCATATCGACAGATCAGATTGTGCCGAATGAACCGTGCCACGACGTTCTTGGTTACAGTAGAAAAGGAACCTGCTTCAACCCACTTTGTAAAGTAATTAATAGCTACCAGGATGAAACGATGCCCGTTGGACGCTGTAGGTCTGATCTCGCCGATCATGTTAATGCCCCACATTGTAAATGGCCACGGAGCTGTCAAGACGTTCAGAGGAACTGGAGGTATGTGCACCTTATCAGTATAGACTTGGCACTTGTGACAGGTCCGAGAATGCTGATAACAGTCGGCTTCCATGGTGTGTCCACTGGAATGAGTTCTGAAAGTACCTTCGTGTAAATCTACCATAATCCTTTCTGCTTCGTTCTTGTCGACACATCACAGTAAGGTTGAATCATGGTTACTCTTGTAAAGGACGTCATTACTGATGAAGAACTTTTCCGCGAACCTCCTCAAAAACTTCTTATCATTAACAGATGCACCGTCGGGGTATTCCTGAGCCTCAAGGTATCTCTTCACATCATGAAACCAGGGTTTATCTATTGCCTCTTCAGTCTCAATATCATAGTAATGTGCAGGTTCGTCCAACCTTTCAATGGTAATCTGGGGAGCTTCATTGTCCCAATTGACCTTGAACATAGAAGACATCGTAGCCAGCGCGTCCGCTAACTGATTCTCCTCTCTAGGGAAGTATTCAAAGGTTATCTCCTCGAAATGTGGAAGCAACGTCAATACATACTCCTTGTAAGGAATAAGATTTGGATGTTTCGTATCCCACTCGCCTTTGATCTGACTGATCACGAGAGCGGAATCTCCGAACACACTCAAGAACTTAATCCTTAGGTCAATTGCTGCTCGAAGACACATGATGCACGCTTCATACTCCTCCATATTGTTGGTGCAGTTGAAACATAGTCGGGCAGTGAACGGAGTATGAGAGCCTTTAGGAGATATGATTACATGCCAATGCCATTACCCAAAGCATTTGAAGCTCCATCAAAGTACATAGACCATCGGGTTACCTCCTCAGGTCCTTCATCCGGTCCAGGTTCTTCGCAGTCGGTTACTATCATGATATTCTCATCCGGAAATTCAAAGTCCATAGATTGGTAATCATCTACTGCTTGATGTGCCAAATGATCTGCCAACACACTTCCCTTGATTACTTTTTGGGTCGTGTACTGGATATCATACTCAGTCAAGATCATCTGCCATCTTGCTATTCTCCCGGATAAGGCAGGCTTCTCGAAGATATACTTGATTGGATCCATCTTTGATATCAATAGAGTAGTGTGAGTCAGCATATACTGTCTCAGCCGGCGAGCAGCCCATGCTAAAGCGCAGCAAGTCTTCTCGAGCAACGAGTATCGAGTCTCGCAGTCGGTAAACTTTTTGCTAAGGTAATAAATAGCATATTATTTTCGGCCAGACTCGTCATACTGTCCCAGCACGCACCCCATTGAATTGTCGAGTACTGTCAAGTATAAGATCAAAGGTCTCCCTTCAACTGGAGGCATCAGAATGAGTGGCTCTTGGAGATATTCTTTGATCCTTTCGAAAGAGGCCTGAAATTCATTGTTCCATCGTACCACTTGATCTTTCTTCAGTAGCTTGAAGATTGGCTCACAAGTAGCAGTCAGGTGTGAGATGAATCGGGCAATGTAATTCAAACGTCCCAGAAAGCCTCTGACTTCTTTTTCTATTCGGGAAGCCGACATTTCCTGTATAGCCTTCACCTTTGCAGGATCCACTTGAATACCTTTATCGCTTACAACGAAACCCAGCAGCTTACCAGATCTCACCCCCGAAGGTGCACTTGTTCGAGTTTAAGCTCAGCTTGTACAACTTCAACCTGTCAAATAACTTCTGAAGGTGGTCAATATGTTCTTCTTCAGTCTGGGATCTTGCAATCATGTCATCAACGTATACCTCAATCTCATGATCGATCATGTCGTGGAACAAAGCAACCTTGGCGCGCCGATACGTCGCCCCAACATTCTTTAATCCAAAAGGCATGACTTTGTAGCAAAAGGTACCCCATTGAGTAACAAATGTTGTCTTCTCCATGTCTTTGGGAGCCATTTAAATCTGATTATTACCGGAGAAACCATCCATAAAGGAGAAGACCTTATGCTGTCCGGTGTTGTCAACCATAACGTCAATATGAGGTAGAGGGAAATCATCCTTGGGACTCGCCCTGTTCAAATCCCTCTAGTCAACACACATTCGAACCTTACCATCCTTCTTCGACACTGGAACCACGTTGGCCACCCGCTGCAGGTAAGAAGTAACTAGAAAACCGGCGTCAAACTGTTTCATCACTTCAGCCTTGATTTTCTCAGACATCTCCGGGTGCATTCGGCGGACCTTCTGTTTTACTAGAAGACAGTCTTCCTTGGTAGGCAGGCGGTGAACCACAATATCGGTATCCAACCCAGGCATATCTTCATAAGACCAAGCAAAGATCTCAACGTAGTCACGCAGCATCTGAATCAACCGTTTTTTAGCGCTAGGCTCCAGATTTGCACCAATCTTGACCTCTTTCTTGTCTATCTCTGTACCTTGATTTACTGATTCCACCGGTACTTCATGCGGCTGTATGACCCTCTCTTCTTGAAGTAGCAGTCTAGCAAGTTCACCAGGCACTTCGCAATCATCTTCACCTTCTTCTTCGGCTAAGTTAATCAGACTTTCGAAGTCATAACTGGCAGTAGCAGAATCGTTATCAGTGGGATCCAGAATGGATGTAGACCTGTATATGTGAGTGTGTGTAAAATAGATGTTTTGCAAGATATAATAAAAGAAAAACAAGGAGCGCAAAATTTGAAATGCAAGAAACGTCCAATACTTTTATTAATGATATATGTAGATGACACACATAAAGCCCTCACAAATGAAGCCACGGTGCCCTGGGTAAGACACCGGGCCATAAAGTTTAAAACATTGTCTGTTACAAATTCAAAACAAAAGTCTCATTACTGGGTAATAAAAGAAATTGGGACTAAGTCCTTTGCCGTCCAATTTCTTAGTCCACCACCGGTAGTTGGGTAGATCCAACTGTCAAACTCAGACTCTTCAACATTGTCTTCAATGGCGTTCACTCCTGAATTGCTGATAAACAGGGGAGGTCTTCCGATCCGTGCACTCCGAACAGCCCTTTGAGCTTCTGCAGTGAAACCCAAACCAAACTTGTTAGTCTTATGTGCAAAATCAGGGAGTTAGCCCCAACTTGCACACCCACATTTCTCAACAACAGCCCGGGCATCCTTGAAGGAAGCCATCTTCATTGGAGGATCTTCAACAACAATTTCAGCTTATGCCAACGTCTTGGGTACTTCTTCAAAATGTTGGAACTGGGTTTCAATGAACTCCCCATCCATCTCTACATACCGGAATGAGTTGAGGTGGCTCACCATGTACTCCTTCTCTCCTCGTATCGTGACAATTTTCCCCTTGACTAGGTATTTCAGCATCTGGTGAAGCGTAGACGTCACTGCCCCAACTTTGTGGATCCATGGGCGACCCAGCAAACAAGAATAAGATGGCCGAATATCCATCACATAGAATGTAGATTCGAAAACCTGAGAACCAATCTTAACCGGAATATCCACTTCACCGTGTACCATTCTCTTGGACCCACCAAAGGCCCTGACTACAATGTTGCTTGGTTTCAGCTCCAACCCTTCACAGTCTAACCGGTCTAGTGCTTTCTTGGGTAAAACATTCAGCGAGGACCCAGTATCCACTAACATGTGAGCAAGAGTAGTGCCCCTGCACTCAATGGAGACATGCAGGGTGTCATTATGATTCTTCCCTTTAACAGTCAAGTCGGCGTCGGAGAAGCCTAACCCGTTATCAGCAGTTCAACTTGCCACACAATCTTTAAACTGATCAGCTGATGTTTCTTGCGGTACGTGTGCAGTCTTCAGGAAAGAAATCAGAGCCTTGGCATGGGCTTCTGAGCATAGAAACAGAGACAACATGGAGATTTTGGATGGGGTTTGCCCCAGCTGCTCGACTACATTGTAGTCGCTCTTTTTGATGATCTTCAAAATTTCCTCCATCTCTTGTCTAGAGGCTTCAATAGTAATCTTCTTCGGTGCCTCCGTCTGGGTAGGCTCACCGGTGGCTCCTTTTCCCCAAGTGTCAGATGACTCGGCAACAGGGGTAAGGATTGGAACATGAACAGGAACAGTAGCAGGTACACTGGTAGGTGTAATAACAACAGGCTTCCGAACAGTTGGTGGAGAGATCTCAGGGGAGAAAAGTCTTCCGCTGCGGGTGACTTTACTAGATCCAACAATATTGCTGACGTCAGTATCAGCCTCTTCAGCATTCAAATCTTGTTTAACTCTGTGATAGTACACGTCAGCCCCGTAGTGCCATGGGACAACTTTATTTGATGTATAGGGAATAGGCCCAGGAATGGTGATGATCAACGGTGCAATTCTTGGAACAGATGTAATTCTAACAGGCTTTCTCGAGGAAGCCTTGGAAGAATTGTCGAAAATGGTGATTATAGCAACTTCTTCAGTAGGAACCAAAGGAACAAAAGTCTTTTCAAACAGAATTTCTTTATTATCCATCAGGCGTTGGACACCTGACTTCAAAATATAGCAACCAGTAGGTAAGACGGCACACATATGGAAACCTTTGTCACAGCTCGGAAATAAACCGTCTAATAGAAGGTTCTTCTTCACAGTCATCATTGGAGTAATGATGTCTTTCACAGAAACCACGAACGAGTCTTCATCTATAGCATTCACTCCATGCTTGGGCATAGGAGCAGTCACAACATTAGGTCTTTTAGGTGCTTCGAACTAAATCTCCTTAGCATCAATCAAGTCCTGTACCTTATTATTCAAAACCCAACAGTCATTCGTATCATTCCCCGGGCTACCAGAGTGAAACGCACAGTGGGCGTTCGGATTGTACATCAGTGATGTTGTATTTGGATTCTTCGGGGCCTCCCTCGGAATCACCAAGTTAGTCTTCAATAACTGTGGCAGAATTTGGGATAAATTCATGTTGAGCTGAGTGAATTGTCTTCGCGGTCTCTCGGCCCTTGGCTGATTGTTGCGCTGAGGAGCAACAGCAGGTCTTGATATAACAACCGCATTAACAGCTTGGCGGCGTTCAGGTCTATTATGGATTTTTGAATTGTAAACATCACTCGACTCCTTCTTAAAAGGTTTCTTCTTAGTGCTTGATGAAGCACCCTTCTGTATTTTACCAGATTTGATACCGGCCTCAATCCTTTCCCCGGTTATAATCAGCTCCGTAAACCCAGACAAAGAACTTCGAATCATATGGTTGAAATACGGACCAGACAAGGTCCCCAGGAACATATACACTAGCTCCTTATCAGCCAAGGGAGGTTGCACTCTTCCAGCAAGGTCCCTCCACTTCTGAGCATAGTCTTTGAAACCTTCGCCCGCACCTATAGACATACCCTGAAGTTGGGTACGCATGGGAGCGAGGTCGGCATTATATTGGTACTGCTTGTAGAAAGCAGCAGCCAAATCTTCCCAATTACGGATACTAGCTCCTTCTAGCTGGTAAAACCATTCAACCTGAGTCGCTGAAAGACTGTCTTGAAAGAAGTGGATCCAAAGGTTCTTGTCAGCGGTGTATGGCTGGATCTTTCTAACATACGAGCGGAGGTGCAGTTTTGGGCAAGAAACCCCATCGTATTTAGCAAAGATTGGTTCTTTACACTTGTGGGGAATCACCACCCCAGATGACAGACCCAAGTCTCCAAAGTCCAGACCAGGCACTTTCTGAACTTCTATCGTGCTCAACCGGTCTTCCAGTTGTTTATATATATCCTCAGCCGGAGGATACTGGTCTTCGTCAAAGTCAGTCTCATTATCTGAAACCACAGGGCTAGGAGCCCTCCTTTCTTCTTGATTATCTCCCCCTCCAGATGAGTGAGTCAAATCAACCTCTTCTCGCAAGTTGTTCCCAAATCTACGACCCATATTCAGTAGGACCGTCTTCTTCTTCTTCTTCTTCTTCTTCTTCTTCTTCTCTTTCAAGATAAGGGTCTTCAGATCTTGCTGACCCTTAGCCAAACTCATGAACAATTCCTGGAATTGGGCGTTTTGAGCTTGCTGAGCCTTGATGGCTTGTTCAGTTGATGTTTCAGAAGACATGATGCGCTGAAATAAACAACGAAGAAGATAAGAGACCTGTAATGGGTACCTGTGATGAGGTGCATGGAATGAAATGCGTATGATATGATTTCAAATACTTTAGAGATTCAAATTCGTAAATGAAACACACTTTTATTAGATAAACTTTGAATTTAATTGTTCAACAGATGCCTTTAAGGTATTACAAGAAAGAAAAAAAACTGAAAAGTAAATCAAAACTAGAAATAATGAAAAGATAATCAGCGCTCCCATGGTCGTTTCCTGCCGGTGCGGACATAGTCGTTAAGGATCTTCTCATTCTCCAATTGCCTTGTCAACTTTTGAATCTTCTGCTCTTGCTCGTGATACTTTTCTCTGTAAGTATCCCGCTCTTCTCTCAGCTGCATCCAAGATCTCTTTAATGCCCTAATGTCAGTAGGCATGTATGGATGGAGGATGGTAGGAGGGACCCTGCTTCATCATCAACCTCAACAATTATAGGCAAGACGGCTTCGTACAACATTCCCAGCTTTTGGGCACGAATTCGAACCCATCGGAGATATGGCTCCATTGGAAGAGAAGTCTTCGCACCTAGCTCATGCGGATCAGACTTGTGCACTCTATCCCAAGCTCGTATGAACATGCGGCGTTGCTAATCACTATCCCCTTGGAAGTCAAAGACAATGCTTGGCATCAGCAACTCATGAGGTCCTTCCCTCCTAGCTCGCCCAAATTGACGTAAGGCCAAAAACAGATTATAGGTGATTCCTCCATGGGTTCCTAGCAATGGAACATTGGGGTATTCCCCACAACGATCAATAATAGCCACGTCTTCCATGCCTTTAATAGTCCAGATGATATCAGTGTGAGCAAGGACATAATCCTATAGGCCTAACCCATGCTTTCCTTGTTCTTCAAAACTGATTTGGGGAGGTGAGAAATAAACCACCTCGCCAACAATGGAGCACAGCACATAAGGGTTCCTCGTTTCCGAGCAGTACGGGCATAAAGAGAGTGCAAAATGTCACCCAAGAGAGTGGGAACAGGATTACCAGACATGAAAATCTTCACTGCATTCACGTCAACGAAAGAATCTGAGTTAGGAAACAACACCAAACCATATATGAGAAGAGCCAGAATGTCTTCAAATGCTTGGAAGTCTAGACTGTCCCAGAACTGATTAGCCTTACCAACCAATAATTTAGTCAAGAAGCCCTTTGTTCCACTACGAGTTTCCCAATTAGACATTACCTCAGCCTTTGTTAGATGGAGGGCTGAAGCAATCTCTTTCGGCCTAAGGATTTTCTCCCAACCTGTGAACGGGGTCTGCTCCAGAACAGAGATACCAAGTAGATCAGAGAACTCTTCCAAGGTAGGGACCAACTGGTAGTCCGGAAAAGTAAAGCAGTGGTACAGTGGATCAAAGAACTGGACTAAGACACTCATCATCTGTTCATCCATCTTGAAGGTGACCAAACCGAGGAGGTGCCCATGTCTTCTGATAAAGGAGGAAGTATCTGAAACCATTGCAACCAATTCCTTAAGCTGAGTGGGAACCTGGACAAAGTTGATCCGAATAATGTTTCTACGCATGGGTGCAATGACCTACAAAACAAAACAAAGATGAATCCCCTCTGTCTTTGAAATGGGTTAGTCCAATGCAAGATGCATGCAATGTCGTGATGCATGATGTCATGATATAAAACACACCACAAGTATCCAAAAATAGCAAACATGGTAAGGGCACACAGACAGCCCTTAGATTTCAGGATGGCAAGGAGTCTAGGTACTACCTTCTTTCAGTTCAGTTGGTTCAAACCTGTCCTAGAAATAGTAACCGGGTTCTAGAGGATCTCAATATCACTGACCACCCTCGATCGGTCATAATTCCAGTTTAGCAACCTTTTCTTGCGGGCGGAATCATCGCGAGAGTTTGGTCTCAATGAGCGTAGCATACTGCTACTGTTCTATGGCCAAGTTGGTCAATTACAGGTTCTAAGGTTAGTTGGTGCTTAATGACCCCTTAGCAGACCCATATTCTCCTCGTTGTGCCACAAGGGATATCGGTACAAACTAAAGTGTCACACTAATGTAGCTACTGCTTCAATCGTATCGGTCTACGCTGTACAGTTCCCTCATAGTTTATTGCTACTTACCTAAAGGGTGTCCCCCAGATCCGGGTTAGGATCTATAGTAACTCTGATTCAAACCCACAAAGATAAAGCATATAAGTCAAGCAATTGAAAACATTATGAACTATTCCTAAGGTACACCCCACTTATAGATATTCCCAGCAGAGTCGCCAGTTCTGTGATACAGTGGGAAAAAACTGACTGTTTTTTGGAATACTGGTTTGCGTTTTACGTTAGTGTTTACAAAATGTCGCGGTAAGCAAGAGTCACCACCAACTTTTATTTTATCCAACAAGGAAAGGAAAAAAGCACAGAAAAATTCCTTTTTCGAGATATTTCTCGGGTTCGGGGGGTAGATTATAGAAAGGGAAGGTATTAGTACCCTTTCTATCCGTAGTTATCTACGGGCTCTTAGGTACTTGCTCAATTGTTTTCAAAATTTTTTTCTTTATGCTTGTGGGTTTGAAAAAGTTTTTGCTTTGAAACTTCGATTTAACTCTTGCTTCTGTCCTCAAGAGTGTAATGAAGTGTTTTTTGAAAACTTTGTTCGAAAAGGAGTGTAAGTGTGAAAAATTTGTTTTGTTTTGAAAGAGCAAGTATCTAAGAACCATCTACCTACTCGAAAAAGGAATCGTTCTATGCTAATGTCCTTTAGACAATGTTATCCCACTATTAATGAGTGGGGAGCACCGTCGTTGGAGTTTTAAGGGTCAATTCGAATGAGGGACATACGGTCACTAAAGCAATGTTAGGACGCCTTAGCGGTAGCCCTAATGTCTTAGATCATTTATTTGAGGCAATTATATCTGAGGCAACCATTTCGAGGCGACTATGATCTTTTAGACAAGAGGGCGACCTCTAAAATGACCTATACTCAATGGCCGTGTACGAAGGCAACCAAGTGGGGTGTACCCTAAGAGTGCGCATGTGCGAGTGTGTCGTTTTCAGTTATTTTTATCTTTGCACATGTTAAGGGTGATCTAATTTTCATTTTAAGATTAGGCATTCAGTCTTGTCATGCAAACCCTATTATCAAACATCTAGCAGTTATAATTTGCGGAAATAAAATGCAGAATTTAAATTACAAGGTGTCGGGTATTTACATCGCCAAATAAAAACCCTTTGAAAAATAAAATAAAGCGATAAAAATAATTAAAGGTCCTATTTAACTATTACAATCCGGAAGCAGGTACATTATTGGATAAAAATAAGTAAAGCGCGCGGGAAATTAAATCGAGTGCGAGTTTAGGGTTTTGACCCTTTTGAAGGAAAATGCCATCTTTTTATTGTTTTTTATTTGAGAAAAGAAATTAATCCTAAATTAATTACTAAATTAATTATAAAATAAATTAATTAATGAAAAAAATAAATTATGATGTATTTTTGATTTTTTTGTTATTTTTAAGAAAGAAGATAAAATTAATTAAATTAGTAATTAAAACCTAATTAAATCTAATTAATTTTAATTATTTACAAAATAAATTAAAGTTTTCTAATTAAAAACCTAATCAATTAATAAGTTTATTAAGAAAAATAAAAGTTTAAAATTTGATTGAAATAAAATATTTTTGTGATTTTATTTGATGAAAAAAGGAATTTTGTGATTGGTTAGAAAATTAATTAAATAAAATAAAATAATTAATAAAACAAAACAAAATAAATAAAAGAGAGAGGAGTGTTGGGCCTGTTTTAAGGGGTGTGAGGAGCAATTCTATAGGCCCAAAAATACTAGTCTTTTTGACTTTCTCTGATCTAGTACACATGCATTGACCTGGCCTATGGTGGACTTTTAACGTGGACCACCAGATCTGGCTCCTTGGCCATCTGGCGCTTGGATCATGAGGGAGCATGGTAGGTTGCAAGCTAGCGTACGCATGTGATAACCTGAAAAGAAAAATTATTGAGAAAGAGGGGGACCTGGGATTTGAACCCAGGTCCTGAAGGAGAATGCACTACACGCTTGCCACCACGCCACATTGATTTGTTTGTTAATATAATATGCAATAATAATAATATAACAAAGCAAAATCAATTGGTCAGAAAAAAATAAAAACGCGCGCCATTTTTGAATGGCCCAATGAGCGAGTGACAGCTCTTCATCCTTGTCCTCCCACATCTGTAATATTACCTGCAGATTTGAATCCGCAGCTAAAAGCGCAGCTTACTCCTAAAATCGTCCTCAGGCAATAAAAATGACTTTCAAGGGCATGGTCGTGTTCGTCTCATCCTCCTGGATGCAACCATGCCCATCGCGTGGACCAATTTTACCTGAAATAAGAACCCCTAAAAACAAAAACAAAACCCTAGCCATGGCGTTTCATGGTTACAGTGCATATAAATCAAATTGGTTATTGCCAATAGCTTGCAAATGATATGAGAGTCGGGAATATGCAGTTATTTCATTCAAATGATGCCAGAATAAACCAAATCGAATTCAAGAACAGGGACGAGTTGCGTGATACTTACAGCGCGTATGGAGGCTTGATAATGCTTGGTTTGGATCCAGGTAGCTTGTGTGAATGGCCAGGAATCGATTGGAATAACTCTCAGGTCCTGAAACTGCCTCTAACCTGGATTTTGGTTTCCAACTTTTTTGTGATTTTTGTAGAGTCAGTTCTGCCTCTTCCAACGATTTCCAACCCTTATTTCGTGAGCTTTAGCTTGCTTATGTATAACTCAGTGCATTAGGTTAATAAAATTGGTCCAAATCTTGCCTTATCAATGCTTGCATATTTGATTTGATCTCCATTTACAAACTTGCCAAATTTGCCTAATTCCAATATTTTTGCACATGATTTGATTTGATACTAATTTGATGATGATAATAGCTGTAATCGAAGTCTAGAACAACCAAAAAAATCATGAGTTATCAATGGCTTGGAATTTATATGATTTTATTTGATTTAAAATGAAAAAATTGAATTAAAAATCAAATTAAATAATAAAAATGAAATATTGGCACATGGTTGGAGATAGGGCACGTGGGAAATGATGCAAACTCAAATCAAGTGGAAAAGAATGGGCCCATTTGGCAAAATTTGATGTTTTGGGGATAGTTGACTTTTAGCAATTTTGCAAAAAAGTCCAACTTCAACAATGCATAACTTCTTCAATTTTGAACTTTTGGAGATGTTCTTGGACTTTTTAGAAATCTTGAGATGTCCTCTAACCAACCCTTTTTGTCTCATCTCATTTGGATATTCCATGCGCAAGTTATAAGCTTTGGGAAAAAATGTGTTTTTGTTGACTTTCAATAATGACCTATAATGTCCAAATTCATAACTTATTGTGAGTGCATTTTTTGATCTTGGGGTATGAATATGGATTATAGGAAATTGAATCCTATTAAAAATGAGATTTGGATGGGTAATTTATCATAAAGTATGAGAAAGTTATGCTTGGTCAAAGTTGAGTTGACTTTTCCTGCAAAACCCTAATTTAGCAACTTTTGGGTCTTGATGAATTTTGAGAAATCCTTGATGAATCATGATCAACCCTTGATCAAATGATGAAATATCCTTCAAAATGAGAATGTTGACAAAAAATCTTGAAGTTTGACTGTTTGTAGGCCACAGTTGACTTTTGCCCAAGCACAGTCGATTTTTGGACCTTTGGGCAATTGACTGGGCAAACTTCCTCTGCAAGGTTTGAAATTTGACATGGATTATCTTGAGAACATATTAGGACATTAGGTAGCACTTGAGGTAATTTGGACTCAAGGATATTGATGCAACACAGAACCCTAATTTGGGGTAGACTGCCTTAGGAGAGAGCTTGTCTGACCAATTCTTGAGCAACCTTGAGCAACTTGGAGATTTTTCTTGCAATGTCTTGAGAAATATGGGAGGGAAAATTTTGGGGTACAACACTTAAAAATTGGCCAAAACATGCCTTACCCTTGCTTAAATGAACCTGGACATGTTTGCACGAATCCTTGGGCCTCTAAGCTAGCCAAAGCATCATCCCAAATGCCTAAACCCATTTCCAATTATTTTGTTTCATTTATTTTATATTTATTTAGAATAAATTAAAATAAATATGTAAAAAATAGGTATAATATGTAAGGCCATGCAAAAATAAGATTATAGGTCCTCTATAACCTTAGGAAGATATTTGAACCATAAAAAGTTAGGCCATTGACTCAAAAATCCAAATTTGCCCAATGCACCATTCTTGAAATTTCCAAAATTTTCCCAACTTGGGAAAGCCATAAATTTCTCAATTTTTATCTCATGATGATGATCTTAGACTTTTAGGAAATCCCAAGATATCTACTTCAATCCCTCTTTTGATCACTTTTGCATTTGAAGATGTTATCTTGATGTAAATGGTCTTGGCAAAAAGTGGCTTTTGTTGACTTTTTGAAAGTGACCTGTAATGTCTGAGCTCATATCTTTAAAATGGTGTACTTCTTGATCTTTAGGGATGAATAGAAGTTGTAAGGAATTGGATTCTCTTCAAAATAAGCTTTGGTAGGAAAATTTCTGATAAAGTATGAGACAGTTATGCTTGGTCAAAGTTTGGTTGACTTTTCCTATAGAAACCCTAATTTAGAAATTCTTGACTTTTGATGAATTAGGAGCATTTCTTGAGGAATAATGATCAACCCTTGATAAAATTATGGATATCACTTAAAAATTTTGATGTTGACCAAAAATATTGAAGTTTGACAGTACATGGGCCACAAATGACTTTTGACCTAACATAGTTGATTTTCTAATATTTGAGCAGTTGACTGAGCAAACTTATTGTGCAATGCATGGAATTTGGTATGGATAATATTGAAGGAATATTAGGACCATGGGAAGCATTTGAGACCTTTGGAGCTCAACCATATTGGTGAAAATTGATACCCTAGTTGGGGGTTCATTGCCTTAGGAGGAGAATTTGCCTGGTCAATTCTTGGTCATCCTTGGGCTAGTTGGGGACCTCAATGGGAATGTGTTGAGTAAAAAGGGAGGGAAAATTTTGGGGTACAACAGTTGCCCCTGTTCAATCTTCTTGGACCTGAGGATGTAGATTGGCTTGTCTGCCTTTCGTGATCTGAAGTTGGAAGATGATTGAACACTAGAGTGCCCAGAAATTTGCACTCGTCTAAAATGATACTTTACTGTATAGATAATATCAGGAATGGGATTATAGATGCCATCCAGATAATATGATGGAGATTCTTCGGAGATGGGCTTAAATATTCCATCTATAACAATGTTAATTCCATGAGACATTCCCTTGTGGGAATCCCTATTCCTGTAGTTAAGGAGGACTCCGTTGAGGAATGTTGATCTCTGATTTGGGAAATAGAGCTTAGGAACTTCAGTTGTCCATTGCTCTACTGGGGAGTCATCTCTTGATTGAAGAGACGAAAGTGAACTGCTATCTGGTCGGGATCCAGGCTTCACAATGACTTGCTGAGGATAATAAGGTTGACTGATATCTGGTCGTATTGCAGGCTTCACATCGACTTATTAGGGAAATGAGATTAAACTTTTATCTGTTCGTACTCCAGGCTTTGCATTTTCTTACATTGTTATCTGGTCAAAATCCAGGCTTCAGTGACTTGAGCTGTTATTTGGTCGTGTCCAGGCTTCAGCGATTTGAAGAAATTAAGATGTTATCCGGTTGGATCTGTGCTTCAGCTTGAATTTGAGATATACTACCATCTGGACGAGTCCAGGATTCATAGTAATTAATAGAGTAAACTGCTATCTGGTCGGATTCCAGGCTTCACAGTGTATTGAATTGTTGAATGACTATTATCCGATTGGATTTCGGGCTTCAGCCATGATGTTAACTATTATCTGGTCGGGTCCAGGCTTCGCAGTATGGTGAACTGCTATCTAGTCGTATTCCAGGCTTTGCAGTTTCTTTGACTGGAATAGAAATTAGAATAATCTTAGTATCAATTTAACTGAACCAGAGAAAGGTCTTGAGTTGTCTTCAACTGGAATAGAAATCAAGAAAATATTAGTATCGATTTAGTTGAACAACAGGAAGGTCTTGAATTAACTTTGACTGGAATGGAAATCAGAAGAATCTTAGTATCAGTTCAACTGAACCAGACAAAAGTCTTGGAATATCTTCAACTGGAATAGAAATCAGAGAGACCTTACTGTCGATCTAACTAAACCATAAAAGGTCTTGAATTAACTTTGACTGGAATGGAAATCAGAAGGATCTTAGTATCGATTCAACTGAACTAGACAAAAGTATTGGAATATCTTCAACTGGAATAGAAATCAGAGATATCTTAGTTTTGATATAACTGAACCAGAGAAGGTCTTGAATTAACTTTGACTGGAATGGAAATTAGAAAAATCCTGGTATCGATTTAACTGAACAGGACAAAAGCCTTGGATTATCTTCAACTGGAATAGTAATCAGAGAGATCTTAGTATCGATCTAACTGAACCAGAGAAGGTCTTTTGAGAAAATATTTTTGAGAAAGATGCTAAAATAGCCCTTCGTCAGACATAGCCTTTGAGAAGACTGCCAGGTCATGTAAGTAGTCAAAGATATTTGTTGATTTGATCTTTCCTGAAAAGGTGAAGAGTTAGTCGTATGTAATGTCATGATGTATGAAGTTCCTTGTGTAATGATGTTCTCAAAATAAATGAGATTATGTGGTATACGATGTGTATGCGTATGCCATGAGGTATGAATATGGAATACTATTGTGATATCTCCTAGTCTGGGAAAGTAAATCCCTGACTGTTGCTAGAGAATACTGGGAAGCTGAATCCCGCACTGCTGTTTGGTAGGTGAGGACAGTGATTCTTTCATTTCTGTTGGGGATGATGAGCGAAGATGATTTGCTGGGGATTTCCTCTTTTCCGTTTGAGGATATTCTGCTGGGGATCTTTGACTTCTTCTTGAGGATATTTTGCTGGAGAGAGACAATGCTCTGTTGGAAGGTTTTACCGATGTAAAGAAATAAACTCTATTAGGGAATAAACTTCCGCATTTAGAGAAATAAACTCTACCTGGGAGGAGGTTTTATAAACTGTTTAAGATTATAAAACTCGGCTGGGGAATACAAATTTCAGATCTCTGAGGGAACTTTGCTGGAGGAGATGACTCCTGCTTGGGGAAAGAGATCAAAACTTTGGCTGTTTCTATTCTGTAGGGAACATAGACGTCACGGGGGCGTATGTAATGGTGACTTTGTCTCAAAATGTATCTGCCCCTATACCATGCTGGAAAGAGTAATTGTCGGGATTACAAATGGCTTTTTTAGACTTTGCCCCGTTTCTTAAAACCATTAGTAACCGCCTTTCTGTTTCTTATGCAAGTATTCATGAACAGTAATCATATTCAAATGCACATGTCAAAAATAAATCACTGGACGTTTTTGCAAAACAAAACTGAAAAATAAAAACAAATAGTTTTGTACTTTCAAAGAAATTATCTGTATTGTTTTCTGAAGTTTGCCTATAACATGCATTTTGTACAAAGAGGCTGGCGTTCTAGTAGGAGAACGCCGCCGTAAGAAATGAAAACTACACAAAATAGTGTACAAAGAGAAAACAACTATGTGTAATAATCCCGTTGAGTTTTAATTCTGCTATTACCCCTATGTCCTTGAGCATCTCATCACTTACTTGTCCGAAGCTGACTGGATTGATCGGTACCGTCTGAGCTTAATAGTTGATACTGAAGTCTGGTTGCAAGGTGATCCAGTGGGACATAGTTGTACACTTGAAATCCCTAATTTTTTTCTTTGACCGCCCTTTCGGGTTTTCAGTCCACCAGGATTCCCCTTTTTGCCCAAGCTGCCTTTTCAGGTTTTCGACTTGTCGGGTGGTACAAATTTTTTGTATTTATCCCTAATTTTTGCCCGAACCCTTTTTGGTTCGTCGGGATGCCCTTATTTTTGCCTAGTTCAGTCAGCCTAGCGGGTCTTTATTCATGCGTAATATCTTTTCACTATGTCCGCATTAACAGGGTGAGAAAGTTCGTCACCATCCATGGTGGTTAAAATCATGGCTCCACCGGAAAATATGCTTTTGATTACAGATGGCCCTTCATATGTGGGAGTCCATTTTCCCCTGGGATCACCTTGTGGCAGTTTGATGCGCTTGATTACTAGATCACCCACTTGATATACTTGATGTCTGACCTTTTTGTTGAAAGCTTTGATCACCCACTTTTGGTATATCTGACCATGACAGACAACAACAAGCCTTTTTTCATCAATCATATTCAGTTGATCAAGTCGAGTATGGATCCAATCATCTTCGTTCAAGACCGCATCCTTCATGCTCCTCAAAGAAGGGATCTGGACTTCAATCGGTAGGAGAACCTCCATACCATATACCAGAGAATAAAGTGTTGCCCTTGTTGACGTACGTGATGAGGTGCGATAACCATGAAGAGAAAATGGTAACATCTCATGCCAGTCTTTGTATGTCACTGTCATCTTCTGTATGATTTTCTTAATATTCTTATTAGCAGCCTTTACAGCGCCATTCATCTTCAGTCGGTAAGGGGAAGAATTATGATGTTGAATCTTGAATCATTTACCGAGTTTGGTGATTATTGTATTGTTGAGATTTGTACCATTGTCTGTGATGATTCTCTCTGGCACACCATACCGACAAATCAGGTTATGCTTGATAAACTTTGCCATAACATTCTTGGTAATAGTAGCAAAAAAGGCATCCTCAACCTACTTTGTGAAGTAATCAATGGCCACTAGGATGAAGCGATGTCCATTGGAAGCGGTAGGTCTAATATCTTCGATCATGTCAATGCCCCACATTGCAAAGGGCCAAGGATCCGTCAAGACATTCAAGGGAACCGGAGGTACATGCACTTTATCAGCATAGATATGGAATTTGTGATAAGTTTAGGAATGCTGATAATAGTTTTCTTCCATAGTGGACTAGTAGTATCCTGCCAGTAGGATATTTTTAGCCATGGTATGTCCACTAGAGTGGGTGCCAAAGGTACCTTCGTGTAAATCTGCCATGATCCTCTCTTCTTCACTCTTATCTATGCACCGAAGTAAAGTAGTGTCATGGTTGTGCTTGTAGAGGATTCCATTACTGAGGAAGAATTTTGAGGAGAACCTTCTCATAAACTTTTTATCATTGACAGACGCCCCCTCGGGATATTCTTGGGCCTCGAGATACCTTTTCACTTCATGAAACCAAGGTTTGTCTGCTACTTCTTCGGTGTCAATCTCATAGCAGTATGTCGGTTCATCCAACCTCTTAATAGTGATCTGAGGAGCCTCGTTGTCCCACCTGACCTTGAACATAGACGACATAGTAGCTAGCGCATCCGCTAACTGGTTCTCTTCTCGTGGAAAATGTTCAAAGGTGATTTCTTCAAAGTGTGGAAGCAATGTCAGCACATGTTCTTTGTAAGGGATAAGATTCGGGTGTTTCGTGTCCCACTCCCCTTTGATTTGACTTATTACCAAGGTTGAATCCTCGAAAACGCTCAAGAACTTGATCCTCAGATCAATAGCAACTTTGAGACCCATGATGCATGCTTCATACTCCACCATGTTGTTGGTACAGTTGAAACATAGCCTGGAGGTGAAAGGAGTATGACATCCCTCAGGGGATATGATTACAGCACCGATGCCATTTCCAAGCGCATTGGAAGCTCCATCGAAAACCATAGTCCATCGGGATCCTTCCTCAGGTCCTTCATCCGGTCCAAGTTCTTCACAGTCGATCATTAACATAAATTCTCATCCGAGAACTCAAAGTTCATGGATTGGTAGTTATCCACAGCCTGATGAGCCAAATGATCAACTAATACACTTCCCTTGATTTCTTTCTGGGTTGTGTATTGGATATCATATTCGGTCATGATCATTTTCCATCTTGCTATTCTTCCAGAGAGAGCGGGCTTCTCAAAGATGTACTTGATCGGATCCATCTTAGATATCAACAAAGTAGTATGGGTCAACATATACTGTCTCAGTCGGCGAGCATCCCATGCCAAAGTGCGGCAAGTTTTCTTGAGCAGTGAGTATCTTGTTTCACAGTCGGTAAACTTTTTGCTAAGGTAGTATATCGCATTCTCTTTTCGACCGGACTCGTCATGCTGCCCCAGCACACACCCTATTGAATTATCTAACACTATTAAGTATATTATCAAAGGTCTTCCTTCAATCGGAGGAATCAAAATTGGAGGCTCTTGAAGGTATTCCTTGATTCTCTCGAAGGCAGACTGGCACTCGTCATTCCACTTTACCACTTGATGTTTCTTCAGGAGTTTGAAGATTGGCTCACAAGTATCAGTTAAATGGGAAATGAATCTGGCAATGTAATTCAGGCATCCCAAGAAACCTCTAACCTCCTTCTCAGTGCGAGGAGCTGACATCTCTTGTATAGACTTCACCTTTGCAGGGTCTACCTGAATACCCTTGTCGCTAACAATGAAACCTAGGACTTTACAAGACCTTACCCTAAAGGTGCACTTGTTCGGATTTAACCTCAGGTTGTACGTCTTCAACCTATCAAACAACTTTTGTAGATGATCAAGTTGCTCTTCCTCAGTTTGAGACCTGGCTATCATGTCATCAAAATAAACCTCTATCTCATGGTGAATCATGTCATGGAACCAAGCCACCATAGCTCTTTGATAGGTTTCCCCAGTGTTCTTCAACCTAAACAGCATCACTTTGTATCAGAAAGTTCCCCATTGCATGATAAAGGTTGTCTTCTCCATGTCTTCGGGTGCCATCTTGATCTGATTGTAACCAGAGAAACTGTCCATGAAGGAAAAGATCTTGTGCTGCGCGGTATTGTCAACCAGAACGTCAATATGGGGAAGCGGAAAGTCATCCTTGGGGCTTGCCCTGTTCAAATCTCGATAGTCCACACACATCCATACCTTGTCGTCCTTTTTAGGCACCGGGATTACGTTAGCAACCCATTAGGGATAAGAGGTGACAACTAAGAACCCAGCATTGAACTGTTTCATGACCTCTGCTTTGATCTTCTCTGATATTTCAGGGTGCATACGACGGACCTTCTGCTTTACCGGAGGGCAATCTTCTTTAGTTGGCAGGCGATGAACCATAATATCCGTGTCTAGTCCTAGAATGTCTTCATATGACCAGGAAAATATCTCGACATAATCATGCAACATCTGTATCAACCGCTGTTTGACATTAAGTTCCAAACTCACACCTATCTTTACTTCTTTTTTGTCCTCTTCTGTGCCCAATTTTATTGTCTCAACTGGCTCTTCATGAGGCTGTGTAGCCCTTTCTTCCTGCTGTAACAGTCTAGCAAGTTCTCTGGGTACCTCACAATCTTTCTCACCTTCATCCTTGGCTTGGTTGATCAGATTTTAAAGTCATAACTGACAATAGCAGAACTGTTACCAATGGGATCCATAGTGGATATGGATCTACAGTTTGATACGTGAGTGTGTGTAAGAGCATAGTTGTATATTCAAAGTAAATAGCAAAAAAGAAAAACAGAGAGCGCAAAATTTGTATGCGATAAACGTCCAATGCTTTATTAATACCATATGAAATCGAAACATGATAACCCTCACAAATAAACCATTGTGCCCCGGGTAAGACACGTGGCCATAAAGTTTATATTGTTTATTACATATCTAAAAACAAGAAAGATAATTATTTATGAATAAAAGTAATTGGTACAAAGTCTTTTGCCGTCCAGTTATTGGGTCCACCGTTGGTAGTAGGGAAAATCGAGCTATCCATGTCATAGTAACCATCATTATCTTCTCAGACCTTGGATCCATGGGGCAGGAGCGGTCACATCCACTCTGCATCAGATGATGAAATACCCAGTGAAGGGAAAGATTGTCACGGTACACAGTGAAGAGGAATACATGGTAAGTCACCTGAACTCCTTCAGGTATGTGGAAATGGATGGCGAGTTCATCGAGACTTCATGTCAGAACTTCAAAGAGGTACCTCAGACTATGGCTGCAACTGATACTGTCACCAATCTTCCAAAGATCACCATCTTATTCTTGTTTGGTGGACATCCCCATCAAAGATGGTCTGATATCCATCACGTAGAAGGTGGAGTCAAAGGTCTGAGAACCCACTTTGATGGGGATGTCCACCTCCCCGTGCACCATTCTTTTCGAACAATTGAAAGCCCTCACTACTATATTGTTGGGCTTCAAGGTCAAACCTTCACAATCTAGTCTATCCAGAGCCTTCTTGGGAAGCACGTTCAAAGATGAACCAGTATCTACTAGAACATGGGCCAAAGTAATGCCCTTGCATTCGACGGAGATATGTAGCGTGTCATTGTGTTTTCTTCCTCTGGGTGTCAGATCAGCATTAGAAAAACCCAAACTGTTATCAGCCGTCAAACTGGCCACACAATCTTCTAATTGGTCAGCGAAGGTTTCTTGTGGAACGTGGGCGGTTTTGAGGAACTTCACCAAAGCCTTTGAATGAGCTTCGGAGCACAACAGTAAGGCTAGCATAGAAATCTTGGAAGGGGTCTACCCTAGCTGTTCGACCACATTGTAGTCGCTCTTCTTTATTATTTTCAAGATTTCTTCCATTTCCTTCTTAGAAGCCTCTGGGATAGATTCTGAATACGCCTTCATCTGGACAAGCTCAATCAATATGTCTTTTCCCCGAGTCTCGGCTGACTCGGTTATAGGGGTGTCAACAGGGGTAATCACAGGAATTGCAGTATTAGTATCAGCATAAACAACAGTAGGAATGGTCATAGGACTAGTAACGACTTTTGGAGGAGAAATCTCAGGGGAGAATACTCTTCCACTTCTTGTTATTTTACTGGTCCCAACGATGTTGCCAATGTCGGGATCAGTATTTTCAGAAACTTGGTCTTCAATAGCCAACAGGTCTTACTTGACGTCGTGGTAGTAGTCATCATCCCCATAGTTCCAGGGAACAGCCTTGTCCGAGGAATATGGGATTGGCCCTGGCATGGTGATAATCAGAGGAGCCAACTTTGGAGCAGATGTAATTCTGACGGGTCTTTTGGTGGAGACCCTAGGAGGATTGGCGGAAATGGTTATGATTGAAACATCCTTACAAGGAACAGTCGGAACGGGAGTCTTCTCAAACAATATCTCTCTATCATCCATCGGGCACTGAACACCTGCCTTCAACAAATGATAACCAGTCGGTAAAGATAAACATAAGTGGCAACCTTCTCCACAACCCGAAAATAAATCGGCTTTCAACATGTTCCACTTAACGGTCACGAGAGGAGTAACAAGTTCCTCAATAGAAGTAACGAACATATCACCTTCAATAGAATTAACACCACGGCCATGCCTGGGCATATGAGAAGTGATAACATTGGGAATCCATAGAGCCTCAAATTTAATCTCCTTGGCTTCGATAAGGTCTTGCAGTTTGTTTTTCAAAGCCCAGCAGTCATCGGTATCATGGCCTAGACTTTCTGAGTGGTAAGCACAACGAGCATTTGGATTGTAGAGAGGAGATGCGGTGTTGGGATTCTTAGGAGCTTCCCGCAAAGTTACCAGATTAGATTTCAGCAAATGTGGCAAGACTTGAGACAAAGTCATATTTATTTGGGTAAACTATCTTGCCGGCCTTTCTGCTCTAGGTTGATGGTTCCTTTGTTGAGTAGGTGCAGGTTTAGAGATCATAACAGCCCCTACCGCTGGATGACGTTTAGTTTTGTCCTGATTCCTTTGGCTATAGGTGGCACTGACTTGCTTCTTCCCAGAAAAGGGCTTCCTTATTGTACTGGAGGATTCATCCTTTTGAATCTTACCACTCCTAATCCCAGATTCCTCTCTTTCTCCCGTCAAGATCAATTCAGTAAAGCCGGATGAGGAGCTTCTAATCAGGTGATTGAAGAATGGACCAAATAGGGTACCCAAAAACATATCCACTAGCTCCCTATCAGACAGGTGGGGAACTCTTCCTGCTTAGTCCCTCCCCTTTTGAGCACAGTCTTTAAAGCCTTCGATCGAACCCATAGACATACTTTTGAAATGCGTATGGGTGGGAGCAAGGTCTTCATTATACTAATACAACTTGTAGAAAGCAGTAGCCAGGTCTTCCCAATTACGAATGTTGGTCCCTTCCAGCTGGTAGAATAACTCTAGTTGATTTCCAGACAGACTATCTTAAAAGGAGTGGGCCCATAAGTCCTTGTCAGCAGTGTGAGGATGGATCTTCCTCACATAAGATCGGAGGTGCATCTCGGGACACGAAACCCCATCATATTTGGCGAACACCAGCAACTTGAACTTTTGTGGGATAACAACCCCAGAAACCAAACCCAGCTCTTCAAAATCTAGACTCGGTACCTTCTAGATCTCCATTGCATTCAAACGATCCTCCAGTCGTTTGTATTTTTCATGCGCAGGAGGATACTGCTCTTCATCATAGTCATATTCATCATTATATTCTTTAAGACTGGAGGCTTCCTCTCTTGTTTCCTCTTCTTGATTGTCTCCTTACTTTGATGAAGTTACCAGTTCAGAGGCTCTCCGCACTGGTCCTTCTTCCTAAGTTCACCACACTAGCTGGTTTCTTTGGCTTCTTCTTTTCTTTAACAATCATGGCTTTTAGTTCTTCTTTCCCCTTGGCCAGAGCCATGATCATCTATTGAAACTGAGCATTCTGAGTCTGTAGATCCTTCATTGTTTGTTCTAGAGCCATTGCTGAAATAAACAACGAAGAAGATGAGAAACCTGCTTTGAAACCTTCTTATGCAATGATATGTATTATATATGTATTCAATGTTTTCAAGGATTTCTAAGACTTAAAATTTCTTAAACAGAAAGGGAACAAACATTAATTATATTAAGAAGTTTTATCGATCACAATGGTGCCTCTTGGGCTTACAAGGGAAGTAATAAATCAAAAGTAACTCTCTAAGCAAAAAGACTCAAGCTTCCCACCGATGCATCCTCTTTGGGGAAATGTAAGCATTTATACTCTTCTCCTCGTGAAGTAACCTGGTGAGCTCTAAAACTTTCTTCTCGCTGGCATAGAATTAGGTTTCGAAGGTATCATGTTCTTCTTTGAGTTGGATCCAGGATTTTTGTAGCTCCTCAAAATCAGTTGGCATGTCAGGATGAAGCACAGTGTAAGGAGTGTCTCCCTAAACAATTGGCTCCATAATTACAGGTAAGATGGCGGGGTAAGGCATCATAAGACATTGAGCACGCGCTCACACCCATTTGAGGTAAGGCTCAAGAGGAATGGAATTCTTGTGCCCCAGTGTCATGCTATCAACTCTATTTATCATGCCCTAAGATCGAATGAACCTCTTGCGATATTCGTGAACATCATTCTCATAGTCAAATGTGATTCCTTGGACGAGTGTGTCGTGAGGACCATCCCTTCTAACATAACCAAACTGTCATAACGCCAAACAAGTATTATAAGTGATTCCTCCCCTAATGCCTAAGAGAGGGACATTAGGGAATTCCCCGCAGCGATCAATGATGGTGACACTCTCCAAGGACCGAGAACACCACTGAATATTTGAATGTGTAAGAGACACCACTCTACAAGACCATCTCATACCCTGCTTGTGATACGGTGGCAGAACCGACTATTAATACTGGTTTGTGTTTTTTGTTCGCAAATGTCGCGGTAAGCAAGAGTCGCCACCGACTTTTCTTTAATCCAACAAGGAAAGGGTGAAAAGAACAGAAAAATTCCTTTTTTCGAGATTTCTGAGTACGGGGGGTAGATTATGGAAAGGGAAGGTGTTAGCACCCTTTCCATCCATGGTTTTCCATGGGCTCTTAGGTACTTGCTCATTTTCTAAAATTGCTTGTGTTTGTGTGTTTTTGAAAAGCTTTGAAAAATTGCCTTAGTGCGGCGATTCACTTTATGGTGACTCTTGTATCAGTCCTCAAGAGTGTGATAAAGTGTTTTGAAAACTTTTGTTTGAAAAGTGTTTGAAAGTGTGTGAAAAAAGATTGTTTGAGCAAGTACCTAACAATTATCTACCTACTCAAAAAAGACTATTATTTTCCTCCTATCCTTTAGACCGTGTTATGTAACCCTAGTCGTTGGATGTATGAGGGACTATCGAAAGAGACACTTATGGTCATTGAAGGCAACATGTAAGGATACCTTAGCATTTCGAAGGGACTATCATCATAAGGTCATTTCTCGTAGGCAACTCGAGGGACATTTAGGGACTATAATCTTTATGACGACTTTTTAACCGAGGGTCTTTGCTAAGAGTATCCCTACGTTTCGAGGGACATGACCATTGTTTCTGAAGGCAACCAAGTGAGGTAATACCCTAGGGTGCAAGTGTGCAACAGTGTGCTTTTTTCAGATATATTTTATCTTGTGCAATTAGGGTTATCTAAGTCCAATTAATCATTATCTTTTAGGCAACCCTATTAAACATTCATCTAAGCAGTTTATCGTGCGGGAAAATAAACGACGGAAAGATAAAATTCCTAACTATTATAAGCCTTTGGTGCAATTACATAATTAGTGATTGAAAAGTAAAAATGCGGAATTAAAATCCTAGTTAAACTATTACAAAGCGGGCGCAATTTCATCAATAATGAAAAATAAATCGTACGGAAAAAATAATTAAGTGCGAGAATTAAAATTAAAAAAGAGTGCAAAACCCTAAAAAACATTTAAAATATTTATTTTGAATTTTTTTATAAAAAAAGATTTGAGAATGACCTAATTTTCTAATTAATTTTAATTAATGAAAATAAATTAAAATTGATTAAAATAATTAATTTGCAAAAAAATTAATTTAATAAAAAAACTAAATCCTATTTTTGTGATGATTTTCTGATTTTATAAAAAAAAAATTGATTTAAAAAGAATTAAACTAATTAAACAAAAATAAAATAATGAAATAAAAAGAGTGAAGGAATGGGCCTGAGGGGTGTAAACCCAAGTTTGGGATGGTGTGTTGCTGAATTTGTCCAAAGCCCAATCATGTGGCCCATCACCAGCGCTGGATCCAGTGTTGTTGGGAGCCTGGAGGTCCATCATGGGGATGCAGCCTAGAAGCGTGAGATAGGGTCAAGGGATGATCCAAGGGTGGTGATCTGGAGATCTATGGTATGCGTGCATGGGATGATAGCATAGAATCTGCAAGGAAATATTGAGAAAATAAAAACGTTGGAGGCAGGGGTCGAACCGCTGACGTCTCACACATAACTCTTTAACACCTTCCTGTTTGCCACTGGGCCACTTGGTTATTTATGATACCAAACAACAATAATATATCTTATTTAATAATTAGCAGTAATAATGAAAATGCGCGTGAGATTCAAATCATCCAACCAGACTTGGACACGCCATCATCTTCTCCAAAGGGGATGTTGTTTTAGACATAACTTTTACCTACGGACAACATGCTGTAACTATAAACCTGGGTTTGATCTTGTGAGCACAATGGTGCTCTTCTTTTGGCGTAATTTCACATGGAATGAAAAACCCTAAAACGAAGCTTCAAACCCTAGCAATGGCAGTTATTCATACAAGCAACAAAATAAGAAATTAACCATTCCAACATGTTCTAAATGACCATATAAACATGAATGCATATTCAAAATTCGTTTATCATGCGTAAATTGTCAAAATCGAATTCAAGAAAACAAGGGCAAATCGTGATACTGTGAAGGGTGATTCTGAGTGTGTTGATGCATGGGAATGGTCTAGGTAGCTTCCACATGTGCCCAGGAATTGATTGCAAGCCTTAGAATGCTTTGAATCTCACTGTAAATTAAAATTTGATCACAACTTTTTGTCAAAATTTGAGTCTTGTTCTCCCAATTCACACGACCAATCCTTGTTTTTATCACCAGGGTCTGTTATGCATATATAGTAGAAGCAATTAGGTCAATAAAACTGAGTTGGATCTTTGCAAATTGATGAGAAAAGATTTGATTTGCATCTTGTATTTTTTATTTCTAAATTTGGCCAAATCACGATCTTTTCCAATCCAATTAGTCCTTGCACGATTTCCTTGATTTGCCAGCTGACTATAGACTCATAATGTGCTCATAAAATCCAATCTTTGATTTTATTTCATTATTCCATTATTTTAAATTATTTATTTTGATTTTAATGAATAAAAAATAAAAACAAATAATATAAATAATAAAATAATAAGTGGATAAGCTCAGGGGTTGTGGGTCATCTTAGGAACAAGTTTCAAACAAGAAAACATGGCCCATTTGGAAAAAAATCAATTTTGATCAATGTTGACTTCATGTACATTTCCAAAAATTGGTCAACTTTAGCAATGCATATCTCTCTCATTTTTTACCCTAAGAGGGTGTTCTTTGACTTTTTAGAAAGCTTAGGATGTCCTCTAAACAACCCTTTTAGTTTCATCTCAATTGTATCTTCCATGTTCAAGTAAGGAGCTTTGACTCAAAAGGTGTTCTTGTTGACTTTTTGAAATGACCTATAATGTATGAACTTGTATCTTTTGATTGAGGCATTTCTTGACCCTGAGGGCTGAAGATAAGTTGTAGGGAATTGGATTCTCTTCAAAACGAGCCTTGGTTGGAAAATTTCTAATAAAGTATGAGAAAGTTATGCTTGATCAAAGTTTGGTTGACTTTTCCTATAGAAACCCTAAATTGCCATTTTTGACTTTTGATGAGTTAGGAGCATTTCTTGAGGAATCATGATCAATCGTTGATCAAATGATGAATATTACTTCAAAATATTGATTTTGACCAAAAATCTTGAAGTTTGACTATATTTGGGCCACAGTTGACTTTTAACCTAATGTAGTTGATTTTCAAGCATTTGAGCAGTTGATTGAGCAAACTTGTTGTGCAAGGCCTGAAACTTGGCATGGATGATCTTGAGGACATATTAGGACAATGGAGATCATTCGGGACCCTTGGAACTCAATCATTTTAATGAGGAGTGAAACCCTAGTTTGAAGCTTATTGTCTTAGGAGGAGGATTTGTCTGGTTAATCCTTAGTCAACTTGAGCAATTGAGGACCTCTAGGAGTATGTCTTGTGTGAAAATGGGAGGGAAAATTTTGGGGTACAACAGCTGCCCCTATTCAATCTTCTTAAACCTGAGGATTTAGATTGGCTTGTCTGCCTTTTGTGATCTGAGGGTGGAAGATAATTGAACACTAGAGTGCCCAGAAATTTGTACTCGCATGAAGTAATAATGATGGTTGATGACGTCAGGAATGGGCTTACAGATGCCATTTGGAGAAGATGACGGAAGATCGCCGGAGATGGGCTTAAAGATGCCATCCAGAGAATGTGACGGAGAGTCGTTGGAGATGGGCTTAAAGATGCCATCCAGAATAATGATGATTTCGTGAGATATTCCTTCGTGGGAATTCCTGTTCCTGTTGTTAGGGAGGCCTTCGCTGAGGAATGTTGGTCTATGTATTGGGGAGTAGAGTCTAGGAGCTTCAGTTGTCCATTTCTCTACTGGGGAGTCATCTCTTGATTGAAGAGACTGAAGTGAACTCCTCTCTGGT
The DNA here is from genome assembly GCA_948472305.1 of Vicia faba. Lineage (NCBI taxonomy): Eukaryota > Viridiplantae > Streptophyta > Magnoliopsida > Fabales > Fabaceae > Vicia > Vicia faba. The sequence goes on along the minus strand of OX451735.1, from coordinate 650,348,657 downwards.
CAGGATCCAGGCTTCACAGTGACTTGTTGAGGATAATAAGACTTACTGCTATCTGGTCGTATTCCAGGCTTCATAGTGACTTATTGGGGAAATGAGATTAAATTGTTATTTGGTCGTACTCCAGGCTTCACAGTATCTTGAATTGTTGATTGACTATTATTCGGTCAGTTTCCGGGCTTCATAGCTTCTTTAACTGGAATAGAAATCTTAGTATCGATTTGACTGAATCAGAGAAAGGTCTCAAGTTGTCTTCAACTGGGGTAGAAATCTTAGCGTCGAATTGACTAAACCCAGGAAAGGCCTTGAATTAACTTTGACTGGCATAGTAATTAGGAGGATCTTAGTAGCGATTCAACTGACCCAGACGAAAGTCTTGGTACATCTTCCACTGGAATAATAATCAGAGAGATCTTAGTGTCGACCTGTCTGACCCAGGGAAAAACTTAGGTTAACTTTGACTGGCATAGTAATCAAGAAAATCTTAGTAGCGATTCAACTGAACCAGACGAAAGTCTTGGAATCTCTTCTATCGGCATAGTAAGCAAAGAGATCTTGGGTTAACTTTGACTGGCATAATAATCAGGAGAATCTTAGTAGCGATTCGACTGACCCAGACAAAAGTCTTGGAAACTCTTCCACCGGCATAGTGAGCGGAGCGATCTTGGGTTAACTTTGACTGGCATAGTAACCAGGAGAATCTTAGTAGCGATTCGACAGACCCAAACGAAAGTATTGGAGTCTCTTCCACCATCATAGTAAGCAGAGAGATCTCAGGTTAACTTTGACTGGCATAGTAATTAGGAGAATCTTAGTAGCGATTCAACTGACCCAGATGAAAGTATTGGAATCTCTTCCAACGGTATAGTGAGCAGAGAGATCTTGGGTTAACTTTGACTGGCATAGTAATTAGGAGAATCTTAGTAGCGATTCAACTGACCCAGACGAAAGTCTTGGAATCTCTTTCACCTGCATAGTGAGTAGAGAGATCTTGGGTTAACTTTGAATGGCATAGTAATCAAGAGAATCTTAGTAGTGATTCAACTGACCCAGACGAAAGTCTTGGAGTCTCTTCTGCCGGCATAGTAAGCAGATAGATCTTGGTGTCAATCTGGATGATCCAGAGAAAATATTGCGAGGACATCTTTATGAGGAAAATCCTAGAATAGCCCTTTGTTAGACGTAGCTTGTTGATTTGATCTTTTCCCTGAAAGGTAAAGAGTTAGTCGTTATGCAATGTCATGATGTATGAAATGCATTGTGATGATGTTCTCAAAATAAATGAGATTGTGCTTTATGCTATATGTATGTGTATGCCATGATGTATGAATATGGGATGTTATTGCGGTATTTCTTAGTCGGGGAAAATAAATCCCTAACTGCTGCTGGAAAATATTGGGAAGTCGAATTCTTCATTTTCGCTGGGGAGGGTGAATGGAGATGACTTAAGCTGCGGATTTACTCTTTTCTGTTTGCGAATATTATGCCAGGGAGAGACTCTGCCTGAGAATAACTCTGTGACAGAATAACTCTGTTTGTGAGAGGAGATGCTTTGCTGGAAGATTTGGCCGATTTGGAGAAATAAACTCCACCGGGGGATGAACTTCCGTAGCTGGAGAAACAAACTTTGTTGGGGATTGAGCTTCCGTAGTCAGAGAAGTAAACTCTGCTCGGGAGAAGGCTTTATAAACCATTTGCGATTATAAAATTCGGCTGGGGAATATAGACGTCGGCTCTCTGAAGGAACTTTGCTGGGGAAAGTAGCTCCTATTTAGGGAAGCCGATGTCAAAGCTTTTGGTTGTCTCTACTCTGTGGGGAGTGTAGATGTCATGGGGTCGTATTTCTTCCCCTGTACCTGCTGGAAGGAGTAACTGTCGGAATTACAAATTGTTTTTTTAGACTTTGCCCCGTTCCTTAAGTCATGAGCAACTTCCCTTCCGTTTCTTATGCAAATATTTGTGAATAACAATCATATTAAAATTCATATGTCAAGAATAAATCATTAGACGTTTTTGCAAAACAAAACAAAAAAGAAAAACGAATAGTTTTTGTGTAGAAATGACTTGTATTGATTTTGAAGTTGGCCTATAACATGGCGTTTTTATACAAGGAGGTTGACGCTCTATTAAGAGAACATTGCTATGAAAATGAAAGTTATACAATATTGTGTACAAAGAGAAGAAAACAGCTATGTGTAATAATCCCCATTGAGTTTCAATTCTGCTATTGCCGCTATGTCTTCGAGCGTCTCATCACTTTGCTACTTGTCTGAAGCTGACTGGATTGATCGGTACCATTTTGAGCTTGATAGATGATGCTGAAGTCTGGCCGTAGGGTGATCCAATGGGACATAGTGACATGCTTTAAATCCCTAACTTTTTCCTAGACCGCCCTTTCGCGTTTTCAGACCACCGAGATACCCTTTTATTCTCGAGCCGCCTTTTCAGGTTTTCGACTTGCCGGGTGTACAAATATTTTTTGTTTTCATCCTTAATTTTTTCCCGAACCCTTTTGGTTCGTTGGGAAGCCCTTATTTTTGCCTAGGCTAATCAACCTAGCGGGTCTTATTTATGCGTAGTATCTTTTCACTATGTCCACATTGACAGGGTGAGGAATGCCGTCACCGTCCATGGTGGTCAGAATCATGGCTCCACCAGAAAAAATGTTTTTTTATTACAAATGGTCCTTCGTATGTGGGAGTCCATTTTCCCCTGGGATCACCTTGCGGCAGTATGATGCGCTTGATCACTAGATCCCCGACTTGATATACTTGGCGTCTGACCTTCTTGTTGAAAGCCTTGATCTTTCGTTTTTGATACATTTGACCATGACAGACATTAGTAAGTCTCTTTTCATCAATCAGATTCAGTTGGTCAAGTTGAGTCTAGATCCAATCATCTTCATTCAGACCTGCATCCTTCATGATTCTCAGAGAAGGGATATGGACCTCAATAGGCAAGACAACCTTCACACCAAATACCAGAGAGTAGGGTGTTGACCCTGTCGATGTTCGTGCTGAAGTGCGATAACCGTGAAGAACAAATGGTAACATCTCGTGCCAGTCTTTGTATGTCACCATCATTTTCTGTATAATCTTCTTAATGTTGTTGTTAGCAGCCTCCACAACGCCATTCATCTTTGGAATTATGGTGATGGATCTTGAACTGTTTACAGAGTTTGGTGATCATTGTGTTGTTGAGATTTGTACCATTGTCAGTGATGATTCTCTCTGGAACACCGTACTGACAGATCAGGTTATGCCTGATAAACCGCGCCACAACGTTCTTGGTAACAGTAGAAAAAGAGGCAACTTCAACCCACTTCGTGAAATAATCAATGGCCACCAGGATGAAGCGATGCCCATTGGAAGAGGTAGGTCTAATCTATCCAATCATGTCAATGCCCCACATTGCAAAGGGCCAAGGAGCCATCAAGACGTTCAAAGGAATCAGAGGTACTTGCACCTTATCAGCATAAATCTGGCATTTATGACAAGTTCGGGAATGCTGATAGCAGTCTGCTTCCATAGTGGACCAATAGTATCCTGCCTGTAGGATCTTTTTATCCATTGTATGTCCACTCCAATGGGTTCCGAAGGTAGCTTCGTGTAAATCTATCATAATCCTCTCTGCTTCACTCTTGTCTATGCACCGAAGTAAAGTAGAGTCATGATTGTTCTTGTAGACGATTCCATTACCGAGGAAGAACTTTATGGCAAACCTTCTCAGAAACTTCTTATCATTGGCAGATGCCCCCTCGGGATACTCTTGAGCCTCGAGATATCTCTTTACTTCATAGAACCAAGGTTTGTCTTCTACTCCTTCAGTGTCGATCTCATAGCAGTTTTCCGGTTCATCCAACCTTTCAATAGTGATCTGAGGGGCCTCATTATCCCACCTGACCTTGAACATAGATGACATGGTAGCTAGCGCGCCCACTAACTGATTATCCTCTCGCAGAAAATGTTCAAAGGTTACCTCTTCAAAGTGTGGAAGCAATTTCAACACATGTTATTTGTACGTGATGAGATTCGGGTGCTTCGTATCCCACTCTCCTTTGATCTGACTTATCACCAAGGTTGAATCTCCGAAAACGCTCAAGAACTTGATCCTCAGGTCAATAGCAGCTTTGAGACCCATGATGCATGCTTCATACTCCTCCATGTTGTTGGTACAGTTGAAGCATAGTCTGGCGGTGAAAGGAGTATGAGAGCCTTCAGGAGATATAATTACAGCACCAATGCCATTACCGAGTGCGTTCGAGGCTCCGTCAAAAACCATAGTCCATCGGGATCGCTCTTCAGGTCCTTCATCCGTTCCAAGTTCTTCATAATCAATCACTAGCATAATATTCTCGTCCGGGAACTCAAAATTCATGGACTGGTAGTCATCCACAGCCTGATGAGCCAAATGATCGGCTAATACACTTCCCTTGATTTCTTTATGGGTCGTGTATTGGATATCGTATTCGGTTAAGATCATTTTCCATCTTGTTATTCTTCCGGATAGGGCGGGCTTCTCGAAGATGTACTTGATCGGATCCATCTTAGATATCAGCAAAGTAGTGTGGGTCAACATATACTGTCTCAGTCGGTGAGCAGCCCATGCCAAAGCGCAACAAGTTTTCTCGAGCAGTGAGTATCTTGTCTCACAGTTGGTAAACTTTTGGCTAAGGTAGTATATTGGGTGCTCTTTTCGACCAGACTCGTCATGCTACCCCAGCACACACCCCATTGAATTGTCTAACACTGTTAAGTACATTATCAAAAGTCTTCCTTCAGTCAGAGGCATCAGAATTGGTGGTTCTTGAAGGTATTCCTTGATTCTTTCGAAGGTAGTCTGGCATTCATCGTTCCATTTTACCACTTGATATTTCTTCAAGAGCTTGAAGATTGGCTCACAAGTAGCAGTTAGATGGGAAATGAACCTGGCTATGTAATTTAGTCGTCCCAAAAAGCCTATGACCTCCTTCTCAGTCCGAGGAGCCGGAATCTCTTGTATATCCTTTACTTTTGCAGGGTCTACCTGAATGCCCTTGTCACTAACAATGAAACCTAGAAGTTTACCAGACCTTACCACGAAGGTGCATTTGTTCGGATTCAACCTCAACTTGTATGTCTTTAACCTATCAAACAACTTTTATAGATGGTTAAGATGCACTTCTTCAGTTTGAGATATGGCTATCATGTCATCTACGTATACCTCTATCTCATGGTGAATCATGTCATGAAATAAAGCGACCATGGCTCGCTGATAGGTTTCCCCAGTGTTCTTTAATCCAAACAACATCACTTTGTAGTAGAAAGTGCCCCATTGAGTGACGAAGGTTGTCTTTTCCATATCTTCGGGTGCCATCTTGATCTGATTGTAACCAGAGAAACCATCCATGAAGGAAAATATCTTGTGTTTCACGGTGTTGTCAACCAGGACGTCAAAGTGGGGGAGAGGAAAGTCTTCTTTGGGGCTTGCCCTGTTCAGATCTCTGTAGTCCATACACATCCGTACTTTACCATCTTTTTTAGGCACCGGCACTACGTTGGCAACCCATTGGGGATAAGAGGTGACAACTAAGAACCCAACGTTGAACTGCTTCATAACCTCTGCTTTCATCTTCTCTAACATTTTAGGGCGCATGTGACGGACCTTTTGCTTTACCGGAGGGCAATCTTCTTTAGTTAGCAGTCGGTGAACCACAATATCCGTATCCAGTCCTGGCATGTCTTCATATGACCAGGAAAAGATCTCGACATAGTCGTGCAACATTTGTATCAACCGCTATTTGACATTAAGCTCCAGATTTGTGCCAATCTTGACTTCTTTTCTGTCTACCTCTGTGCCCAAGTTTATTGTCTCAACTGTCTCTTCATGAGGCTTTATAGCCCTCTCTTCCTACTGTAAGAGCCTAGCAAGTTCTCCAGGTACCTTACAATCTTCCTCACCTTCGTCCTCGGCTTGGTTGATCAGATTTTTGAAGTTATAACTGGCAATAGCAGAACTGTTATCAATGGGATCCATAATGGATATGGATCTACAGTTTGATATGTGAGTATGTGTAAGAGCATAGCTATATTGATAAAGCAAAAAATAAAGACAGAGAGCGCAAAATTTGTACGCAAAACGTCCAATGCTTTATTAATGCCATATGAAAGTGAAACATGATAACCCTCATAAATAAACTGATGTGCCCCGGGTAAGACACGTGGTCATAAAGTTATATTGTTTATTACATATCCAAAAAACAAGAAATACAATTACTTCTGAACAAAAGTAATAGGTACAAAATATTTTTCCATCCAGTTACTAGGTTCACATTTGGTAGTAGGGAAGATCTAGCTATCCATGTCATTGTCATCATCTCCGTCTTCTACAGCGTTGACCTTGTGATTACTGATGCGTAGGGGAGGATTTCCATCATGAGCATGTCGAACAGCCCTTTGAGCCCCTGAAGAGAAACCCAAAACAAATTTATCAGACTTGTACGGAATATTAGGGAGTTGACCCCAGATGGTAGACCCACCTTCTTCAATAACAGCTTTTGCATCCTTGAGAGAGGCCATCTTCAAGGAAGGTATGGTGATCCTCGGCACATTGGTAACAGTTTCAGTTGCGGCCAGAGTCTAAGGTACCTCTTCGAAATTCTGGCACGGAGTCTCGATGAACTCGCCCTCCATTTCCACATATCTGAATGAATTCTGGTGACTGACCATGTATTCTTCTTCGCCGTGTATAGTGACAATTCTCCCTTTGACCGGGTATTTCATCATCTGATGTAGAGTGGATGTAACAGCTCCAACCCCATGTATCCAAGGGCGGCCCAACAAACAAGAATAAGATGGCCTGATATCCATCACGTAGAAGGTAGAGCCAAAAGTCTGATAACCAACCTTGATGGGGATGTCCACCTCCTCGTGCACCATTCTTTTTGATCTGTCAAAAGCCCTCACTACAATATTGTTGGGCTTCAAAGTCAACCATTCACAGTCTAGTTTGTCCACAGCATTCTTAGGCAGCACATTCAATGACGAACCAGTATCTACAAGGACATGAGCCAAAGTGGTACCCTTGCATTCGAGAGAGACATGCAACACATCATTATACTTCCTCCCTCTAGGGGGTCAAATCGGCATCAGAAAAGCCCAAACCGTTATCGGCCGTCAAACTAGCCACATAATCTTCAAATTGGTCAACAAAAGTTTCCTGGGGCACATGGGCAGTTTTCAGAAACATCACCAACGCCTTCACATGAGCTTCGGAGCACAACAACAAGGCTAGCATAAAGATCTTTGAAGGGGTCTTCCCCATCTGTTCGACCATGTTGTAGTCGCTTTTCTTGATTATTTTAAGAATCTCTTCCATCTCTTTCTTGGAAGCCTCTGGAGTAGATACTAATTGCGCCTTCGTCTGGACAAGCTCAATCAATATATCTTTGCCCCGAGTCTCGATCGACTCAGTGATAGGGGTGTCAGCAGGGGTAATCAAAGAATTGCAGCAGTAGTATAAGCAGGAACAAAAGTAGGAATAATCATAGGACAAGTAACAACTTTCGGAGGAGAAATCTCGGGGGAGAACACTCTTCTACTTCTTGTTATTTTGCTGGTTCCAAAAATGTTGACAATGTCAGGATCAGCATTCTCGGAGACCTGGTCTTCATCAGCCAGCCAATCTTGCTTGACACCATGGTAGTAGACATCACCCCCATAGTTCCAAGGGACAGTTTTATCAGAGGAGTACGGGATTGGCCTTGGCGCAATGAATATCAGTGGAGTAATCTTCAGAACAGATGTAATCCTGACGGGTCTTTTGGTGGAGACCCTGGGAGGATTAGCGGAAATGGTTATTATTGAAATATCCTTGCACTAAATGGTTGGAACGGGAGTCTTCTCAAACAAAATCTTTCCAACATCCATCAGACGCTGAACACCTGCCTTCAACAAATGACAACCAGTCGGTAGAGATAAACAGAAGTGGCAACCATCGCCACAACCCGGAAATAAACTGGCCTTTAATAAGTTCCACTTAATGGTCATAAGTGGAGTAACAAGGTCTTCAACAGTAGTAACAAACATATCATCTTCAATAGCATTAACACCACGGACGTGCTTGGGCATAGGAGTAGTGATAACATTTGGCATCTCAGGGGCGTCAAACTCAATTTCCTTCGCCTCGAGAAGGTCTTGTGCTTTGTTTTTCAAAGCCCAGCAGTCATTTGTATCATGACCTAGACTTTCCGAATGATAAGCACAACGGGCATTTGGATTGTAGCGGGGAGAGGTAGTGTTGGGATTCTTCGGCGCCTCCCGCAAGGTTACCAGATTGGATCTCAACAAATGGGGAAAAACTTGGGCTAGGGTTATATTTATCTAGGGGAATTGTCTTACCGGCCTTTCTGTTCTTTGTTGATTATTCCTCTATTGAGTGGGTGCAGGCTTAGGAATCACGACAGCCCCTACTATTGGACGGAGTTCAGTTTTATCCTGACTCTGTTGATGGTGCACAACACTAACCTCTTTCTTCCCAGCGAATGGTTTTCTCATGGAACTAGAGGATGCATCCTTTTGGATCTTTCCATTCTTAATTCTAGCTTCCACTCTCTCCCCTGTCAAGATTAGTTCAGTGAAACCGGCCGAGGAGCTTCCAATTAGGGGATTAAAGAACGAACCAGACAGGGTACCCAGAAACATGTCCACTAGATCCCTATCAGACAGGGAAGGTTGGACTCTTCCTGCTAAGTCCCTCCACTTCTGAGCATAGTCTTTGAAACCCTCGCTCGAACCCATAGCCAAACTTTGGAGTTGAGTACGGGTGGGAGGAAGGTCTGCATTATACCGATACTGCTTATAAAAAGCAGCGGCCAGGTCTTCCCTATTATGGATGTTGGCCCTCTCCAGTTGATAGAACCAATCTAGCTGAGTTTCGGATAGACTATCTTGAAAAAAATGGACCCACAAGTCTATGTCAGCAGTGTGAGGCTGTACCTTCCTCACATAAGATCGGAGATGCATCTTGGGACACGAAACCCCATCGTACTTAGCAAACACGGGTGCCTTGAATTTTAGCGGAATAACAATCCCATACACCAAACCCAGCTCTTCAAAGTCCAGCCCGGGCACTTTCTGAATCTCCATTGCACTCAGACGCTCTTCCAGTTGTTTGTACTTTTCGTCAACCGGAGGGTACTGCTCTTTATTGTGATCAGTGTCATTATCAGATTCCTCCGAGCTAGGTTCTTCCTCTCTTGTTTCACCTTCTTGGTTCTCTCCTTCCTTGGATGAAGAGGTCAGATCAACCATTTGCTTCAACGGTCCCTTGAATATTCTTCCCAGATTTACCACACCAGTTGTCCTTCTAGGCTTTTTAGCCTTGTCTTTAACAATCAAGGCTTTCAGTTCCTCCAGCCCTTTGGCTAGAGCCATGATCATCTGTTGGAATTGTGTGTTTTGAGTCTGTAAGTCTTTCACAGTTTGTTCGAGAGCCATTTTTTGCTGAAATAAACAGCGAAGAAGATGAGAAACCTGTTATAAAACCTGTTTATGCAATGATATGTATGACATGTGTATGCAATGAATTTAAGGACCTTATTGGATTCAAGCTCTTTTAAACAAAACAAAAAGAAAAACCTTTTATTAGTAAGTTTTTTTAAGAAACAAAAGGTTACACAAGGATAAACATTGAAAGGAAATTCCTAAGTCTCCCATGGGCGATTCCTCTTGGTTTTGAGGTAGGTGTTGAGATTCCTCTCTTCATGAAGTTTTTTTGTTAATTCCAGCACCTTATTCTCACTTGCATAGAATTGAGCCTCAAAAGTATCCCGTTCTTCCTTGAGCTGGATCCAAGACTTTTGCAACTCTTCGAAGTTGGTTGGCATATCAGGATGGAGAATAATACGGGACTCTCCCCCTTGAACAATAGGTTCTAAGATCCCCGGTAAGATGGAATCGTATGGCATCATAAGACTTTGGGCTCGAGCTCTCACCCATTTTAGGTAAGGTTCCAAAGGGATGGAGTTCTTATGCCCCAAATTCCTACTATCAGTCTTCTTAACAATGCCCCAAGAGCGGATAAACCTATGACGATAATTATGCAAATCATCTGAGTAGTTGAACACAATACCCTGGATGAGCATATCCGGTGGACTATCTCTCCGTGCATAGCCAAACTGACTGTGATACGGTGGAAGAATCGACTGTTAATACTGGTTTGCGTTTTTTGTTCGCAAAATGTCACGGTAAGCAAGAGTCACCACTGACTTTTATTTTATCCAATCAAGAAAAGGAAAAAGAACAGAAAAAACCTTTTTCGAGATGTTTATGAGTACGGGGGGTAGATTATAGAAAGGGAAGGTGTTAGCACCCTTTCCATCCATGGTTTTCCATGGGCTCTTAGGTACTTGCTCATTTTTTAAATTGCTTGTGTGTGCTTTGTTTTGAAAAGTTTTGTTTTACTTCGTGTTAACCCTTGTTTATGTCCTCAAGAGTGTTACAAAGTTGTTTTTGAAAACTTTGTTTGAAAAGTGTTTGTGTGAAAAAGTTTGTTTGTTTGAGCAAGTACCTAGGAACTAATCTACCTACTCGAAAAAGTCTGTTCGTTTTCCTTTTAGACAACACTATCCCATTATTGAGAAATAAGTAGCATCATCGTTGGAGTTTTTTAGGGACATCCGAATGGACAAATACGATCACAAAAGCAATGTTAGGAAATGTTAGTAATCATCCTAAAGCCTTAAAGATCTTTTTCTGAGGAAACATCCGAATGGGTCATTTTAGTTCTTTCGGGGCTAGAGGACAACCACTAACAAACCCTATACTTCATGACCGTTTACCGAAGGCAACCGGAGTGGAGTAAAACCTAGGAGTGAGCATGTGCGAGTGTAATTTTCAGTTAATTTATCTTTGCATATTTAGGGTTTTCTACTGTATTAATTTTCAGTTTGTCTTTCCATACAATCCTATTAACATACATCTAAGAAGTTTATAGTTTGCGGAAATTAAAATGCGGGAAAGTTAAAAGTCCTAGCTATTACAAGGCTTTGGCGGATACATAATTATTTTGACCGAAAATAAAAATGCGGAATTGAAACCCTAATTACTATTACAAACTCGGAGCAGTTACAATAATAATAAAAAGGAAACTAAAAAAAATGCGTGCGGCGAATTAAATGCGAGAATAATTTAGGAAACCTAAAAAATCTAATTGAAAAAGATTTAGGTTAGTTTTTGAGAAAAATTAATTAGGTTATGTACAAATTAAACCCTAATTTCTAATTATTTTAGATTATATAAAAAAGGAATTAAATTGCCCTAATTTTAATTAAACTAATTAATTAAAGAAATATAATATTTTATAAAAAAGATTTTTAATGTCTTTGTGATTTTTGATTTAATAAAAAAAATGATTTTTGGGTTATTTTTGTGAAAAAAGATAATTAATAAATAATTAAGATAAAAGAAAATAAAATAAAGAAAGAAAAAAGAAAAAAAAACTTGGGCCTGTATGGAAGCTGATGGGGGGTGTGATGTTGAATTTGTAAGGCCCAAATTCCTTGGCCCATCTGCCTTCTGTTGGATCCAGTGGGGGCTATGTTAGAAGGTGTACCATGGACCTTGCTGGCAGGACATTGGATCTGACTCCAAGTGTGATCCAATGGACGGATTTGGAAGATGCCAGATGGACCCTTGGCTGTGTAACGCGCTAGATCTGAAACAAAGAATTCAGAAAAATAGGAAAATGCCTGGACCTGGGTTCGAACCCAAGTCCTCCCACTCAATACCATGCACGCCTTGCCATCTGAGCTACATGTTTTATTTGTTAGTATAATAAAAACAATATATATTATATAATGAAAAGTCAGTGCATTAAAAAACATGCGAGATTCAAACAGGACAATGGTAGTTAGACACGTGAGCATCTTCTTCCCCAGTTCGTCATTTTAGGTTAGGTACTTTTACCTACAGACATCTTCCACGGCTATAACGTTGTAAGTTTCCAAAATTCACAGCAAGCGTGATAAATCAATTATGAGTACATAGATCAACTCGTCTTGATCTCAGGATCATCATGGTACCCTTTTCTTGGGCCAATTTAACCTGTATAAAAAAACCCTAAAACGGCAAGGCAAACCCTAACAATGGCAATTATGCATACATGCATCAAAACTCAAAATTAATTAAACCAAAACATTCCAAATGATGATACAAATGCAATGCTATGCTTAAAAGTGAACAACTATGCGTAAACTGTAAAATCAAAATCAAGTTTGGATATGCAAACCGTGGATCTACAGGGAGTGATTCTGGGCTTCTCAAGACGTGCAAATGGTGCTGTTAGCTTCAGGACATATCCAGGAATGGATTTGTGGCTTTGAATTGCTTTGAATCGTCCTCTAAGCTTTAAACCGATCCACACTTTTTCTTCAAAAATTTGAGTTTTGTTTGGGGTTCTCACGACTGCAAATCCTTGTTTTTGCACATTGTGCTTGCTCAATATATATGCTAGAATGAATTAGGGTAACAAAAACAATTTAAATATTTGAAGATCCATAGAGATTTGATTTAGTTTTGCCTTGTATAATATCTTTCCAAAACAACCATAATCATGCTATTTTTGCTTCAATTTCTCTTGATCTAATTTGGATATGATATGCTAGATTGATTGGATTTGATTCCTACAAAAAATCAGATCAAAAATCAATCTTTTATATTTTATTGCAATTTATTTGATTTAATCTAACTTTTAATAAATAAAAATAAAAATCAAATAAATAAATAAGAAAATAATATATGGAGGCTGATTTGGATCGTGGACCATGTCACAAACAAGATACAATCATGAAATGCTAGGCCCATTTGACAAAAAATGCACTTTTGAGCATATTTGACTTTTGGCAATTTTGCAAAAATGGTCAACTTTGACAAGGCATATCTCCTCCAATTCTAAACCTAGAGAGGTGTTCCTCGACTTTTTAGAAAGCTTAGGATATCCCCTAAACAAACCTTTTTGTTTCATCTCAATTGGGTCTTCCATTTTCATGTAAGAAGCTTTTACCGGAAAAGTGTTTTTGTTGACTTTTCAAAAGGATCCATAATGTAGAAATTCATATCTTTTGATGAGTGCATATTTTGAACTTGTGGGATGAAGATGAGTTGTAGGGAATTGAATCCTCTTCAAAATGAGCCTTGGATGGAAACTTTCTAATAAAGTATGAAGAAGTTATGCCTGGTCAAAGTTTGGTTGGCTTTTCTTGAGAAACCCTAATTTAGCAACTTTTGGGTTTTGATGAATTTGGGGCATTCCTTGAGGAATCATGATCATCCCTTGATCAAATGATGGATATCACTTAAAAATGTTGATGTTGACCAAAAATCTTGAAGTTTGACTGTATGTGGGCCACAGTTGACTTTTGACCTAGTATAGTTGATTTTCAGGCATCTGAGCAATTGACTGAGCAAAATTCTTGTGCAAGGCATGAGACTTGACATGGATGATCTTGAGGACACATTATGACCATGGAAAAAATTTGGGACCTTTGGAGTTCCCACACCCTTATAATAATGGAAACCCTAGTTTGAGGTACATTGCCTTAGGAGAGAGTTTGTCTGGTCAACTCTTGGGCATCCTTGAGCAAGTTGAGGACCTCAAAGGGCATGTGTTAAGTAAAATGAGAGGGAAAATTTTGGGGTACAACAGCTGCCCCTGTTAAATCTTCTTAAACCCGAGGATGTAGATTGGTTGTCTGCCTTTTGTAATCTGAAGGTGGAAGATGATTGAACACTAGAGTGCCTAGAAATTTGCACTCGTTTGAGATGGTGCTAGACTCTGTAGGTAGTATTGGGAATGGGCTTACATATGCCATTTGGAGGAGATGACGGAAGGTCACCGGAGATGGGCTTAAAGATGCCATCTAGAGGATGTGACGGAGAATCGTCGGAGATGGGCTTAAGGATTCCATCTTGAGGATATTGATTTCCTGAGATATTCCTTTGATGAGAATTCCTGTTCCTGTCGTTGAGGAGGAATCTGCTGAGGAATTTTGGTCTCTGTCTTGGCAAATTATATTTTTAGGAGCTTCAATTGTTCGTTACTCTATTGGGGAATCATCTCTTAGTCGAGGAGATGAAAGTGAACTGCTATTTGGTCGTGCTCCAGGCTTTACAGTGATTTGCTAAGGATAATAAGATTAACTGCTATCTGATCATGCTCCAGGTTTCACAGTGACTTACTAGGGAGATGAGATTAAACTTGCTATCTGGTCGTGCTCCAGGCTTTGCAATCTCAAAAAATGTTATCTGGTCGTGCTCCTGGCTTCAGAAGGAATTAAGTGGTTATTCGGTCGCATCCGGTTTTCAACTTGAATTTAAGGCATACTAATATTCGGTCGTTTCCAGGCTTCATAGTAATTGGCCGAGTAAACTGCTATCTGGTCGAATTCGAAGCTTCGGAGTACTTCATACTATTATCTGGTCGTACTCCAGGTTTCACAGTGCCTCTTTCCGCTATCTGGTTGCGCTCCATACTTCACAACATCCTATACCATTATCTGGTCGAATTCCAGGCTTCAGTAATTTAGGGAAATTAAGCTATTATCCGATCGCATCCGGGTTTCAACTTGAATTCAAGATATACCATTATCTGGTCGATTCCAGGATTTGTAGTATTTTGGAGAAATCAAGATATTATTCGGTCGATTTCCGGGCTTCATAGCTTGAATTTGAGATATACCAATATCTGGTCGATTCTAGGCTTCATAGTATTTTGGAGAAATCAAGATATTATTTGGTCGATTTCCGTGCTTCATAGCTTGAATTTGAGATATACCAATATCTGGTCGATTCCAGGCTTCATAGTATTTTGGAGAAATCAAGATATTATTCGGTCGATTTCCGGGCTTCATAGCTTGAATTTGAGATATAGCACTATCTGGTCGATTCCAGACTTCATAATATTTTGGAGAAATCAAGATATTATCCGGTCGATTTTCAGGCTTCATAGCTTGAATTTGAGATATACTACTATCTGGTCGATTCAAGGCTTTGTAGTATTTTGTACTGTTATCCGGTCGTGCTCCAGGCTTCACAGTATAATGTATTATTGGTTGAGTATTATCCGTTCAATTTCTGGGCTTCATAGCTTTTGAACTGGAATAGAAATCTTAGTATCGATTTGATTGAACCAGGGAAAGGTCTCGAGTTGTCTTTAGTTGGGAGAGAAATCTTAGTATCGATTTGACTGAACCCGGGAGAGGTATCAGGTTAACTTTGACTGGCATAGAAATCAGGGGAATCTTAGCGGAGATTCGGCTGACCCAGACGAAAGTCTTAGAACATCTTCAACTAGAATAGAAACCTTAGTGTCGGTTTGACTGAACCAGAGAAAATCTTGAAAAGTGTTGGAATATCTTCAACTGGAATATAAACCTTGGTGTCGGTTTGACTAAACCAGAGAGAACTTATGAGAACTTGATTGCATCTTTCCCTGAAAGGTAAAGAGTTAGTCGGATGTAATGTCATGATGTATGAAATGTATTGAGTAATGATGTTCTCAAAATAAATGAGATTGTGTTATATAATATGCATGCGCAGGCCATGATGTATGGATATGCAATGCTATTGTGATATTCTCTAGCTGGGGAAAATGAATCCTGGACTACTGCTGGAGAGTATAAGGAGTTGGGTTCTTCGTTTCCGCTGGGGATAGTGACTGAAGATGATTAGATGGAGATTTACATCCATTCTGCTTGAGAATATTCTGCCGGGGAAGACTCTGTCTGAGAATAATTCTTCGAGGGAATGAACCCGTGGGGAAGAGAGATACTCTGTTGGAAGATCTGCTGATTTGGAGAAATAAATTCAGCTGGGGATGAACTTCCATTGCTGGAGAGAAGAGTTCTGTTGGAGATTGAGCTTCCGCTGTCAGAGAAATAAACTCTACTCGGGTAAACTGCTCATGGTTATAAAACTCGGCTGGGGAATGCAGATATCAGCTTTCTGAAGGAACCTGCTGGGGAATGCAGATATCAGCTTTCTGAAGGAACCTGCTGGGGAAGGAATTCCTGCTTGGGGATACGGAAGTCGCACCTTAGTTGTCTCGACTCTGTGGAGAATATAGGTATCACTGGCTTGTATGTGATAGTGACTTTGCTTCCAACTGTCTCTGCCCCTTGTACCATGCTGGAAAAAGTACATGCAGAGATTTTGTGGATGGATTTATGTCGTGATTGTACTTGAACATGTATTTAATGAGTGTCAGGATGACATCCGTCTCTGGATCGTATTTGAACTGTATTTAGAGGAGAATCTAGAGTAAGTATCAGGATGACATTCGTCTCTGGATCGTACCTGAACTGTTTCTAGAAGAGAAATTTGGAATAAGTACCAGGATAACATCCGTCTCTGGATCGTACCTGAACTGTTTCTAGAAGAGAAGTCTGGAATAAGTATCAGGATAACATCTGTCTATGGATCGTACCTGAACTGTTTCTAGATGAGCAGTCTTGAATAAGTATCAGGATAACATCCGTCTCTGGATCGTACCTGAACTGTTTCTAGATGAGAAATCTGGAATAAGTACCAGGATAACATCCATCTCTCGATCGTACCTGAACTGTTTCTCGATGTATGAAAATCTTGAATAAGTAGCAGAATGACATCCATATCTGGATCGTATCTGAACCGTTTCTCGATGTATGAAAATCTTGAATAAGTAGCAAAATGACACCCGTATTCGGATCGTATCTAAACTGTTTCTCGATTCTGGTGCTCTTGATGAATGTTGATCAAGGTATAAGTCTTCCACTGATAGACAGGTGATGGGACATAGTCGTACGTTTTAAATCCCTAACTTTTTCCTGGACCGCCCTTTTGGGTTTTCAGTCCACTGGGATACCTTTTTGCCCAAGCCGCCTTTTAAGGTTTCCGACTTGTCTGGTGTACAGATTTTTTTTATGTATATCCCTAACTTTTTCCCGAACCCTTTTGGTTCGCCGAGATTCCCTTATTTTTGCCTAGGTGTGTCAACCTAGCGGGTCTTTTTTTTCATGCGTAGTATTTTCTGACTATGTCCATGCTTTCAGGATGTAGAGAGTTGTCACTGTCCATAGTCTTATGTTGTAGTACTGTCAAAAATGTTTTCTTGATGGCACATGATTCGTTGCTGGAATGCGTGCGTAATTCCCCAAGAGATTCAGATGGAGATCTGCCCCTGGTTATTTGGCACTTTTGGAGAAACTGCCCCAGGTGTGTTTAGACATCATGTCATGCCCCTTGCTTATGGAAGACCTGTTATTGGAAGTGTATTTCCCGCTGAGGTGATTCTGTCCATTGAGAGGATGTTTGTTCATTGAATATCCATTGTGCCGATTTCTCTGCTGTCAAACAATTAGTCATATGAAAACAATGTCATTTAAAGAATGCAAAACTCATGTCTGTTTTGAAATTTTTTTGAAAATGTGTTTTGTGTAGTAAAACGAAATTTGCAAGAATGCGATATCAACTCAGGATTCGTAACAAAGCCTACAGGAGTCAGGATACCTTTGTAACAGTATGATCTCAAACTAACCCATGCTTCATCTAGGACTTTTAAGGGTTATAACGTGGCCTGGTTCACGGTTTAAGAAACAAAGGATAAAGGCTCAAATTTTATTTGTACCCAACCCACTCTTCGTGATGTTCTTCAGTCTTATGCTCAGTTAATTACGCGTTTAGATCTCGATTGGGTCTGGAATCTTTGCTATGATACTTGGTGATGATTCAGAAATTAAACATTTGTTTTGAAAAGGCAGTCATTTTTGTAATCTTCTTTTTGTCGAGGATTTGTAGTAACCTCTTTTTTTTTGTTTTCGTTATCCCTTCTTTTGCCTGAACTGTTTCTTTTGTGATTACAGTCAGCGAGATGCCCCAATTTTTCTCTTAAGTGTCCTTCATAGGTTTTGACTTAATGGGCTTTTATTTCGAGAGATAATGACTGCCTGTTTTGACGATTATACGGAACCATCACCATATTTTGTTTTTGAAAGACGTCTTCGATGCCATTCATTGTGTACGAAGCGGCAGATTATGACTGAATGCGCCTCTGAATTAACTGAGAAAACTACCCTGCCCCAGGTTATGATTAAGGGTTTTAATTTGTGTGAAAAGAAAAACTCCTACTTTTTTGGCTCTAAGGGGTTGACTAGGGATTATCTTCCTTATAACTCCAATGTTTAGGAT
The DNA here is from genome assembly GCA_948472305.1 of Vicia faba. Taxonomy (NCBI): domain Eukaryota; kingdom Viridiplantae; phylum Streptophyta; class Magnoliopsida; order Fabales; family Fabaceae; genus Vicia; species Vicia faba. The sequence goes on along the minus strand of OX451735.1, from coordinate 650,330,460 downwards.
TTGAAACAACGCATGTACATCATCAACGGGGTCTGTTCAAAAGCATACTGTAGAGATTGTGGTATCATTTTTGTCATCCTCCCTCTAAGGCTTAGAGTTTTTAATCGAGAGTTGAATATCACGAAAAGGAAGTATAGATAAGTTTAAGCATAGTGAAAACATATTAATTCAAGACAAACATGTATAATGCATTAATGAAATAACAAAGTTTTGACATGACCATAATTGTTCGAATAAGCAAAGAAAATACAAATTGAGAATTTAATGAACAAAAAATGTTTTCAATCCTAGCCATGTTTTGGCACGGGAGCAGTGATCACGTTGGGAGTCTCTAGAGGGTCGAATTCAATCTCTTTGGCGTCAATCATATCCTGAATTTTGTTCTTCAGAGCCCAGCAGCCATTTGTATCATGGCCTGGACTTTCCGAATGGTAAGCACAACGAGCATTCGGTTTATAGTAGGGAGAGGTGGTGTTCGGATTCTTCGGAGCTTCCCTCAGAGTAACTAGACTGGACTTCAGCAAATGAGGTAAATCCTGAGACAACGTCATGTTGATCTGAGTGAACTGTCTAGCTGGTCTTTCTGCTCTTCGCTGATTGTTTCTTTGCTGAGCAGGTACAGGTTTGGGAATCATAACAGCCCCTACCGTCGAACGGCGCTCGGTTCAATTCTGATTCTTTTGTTTATAGACGGCACTGACTTCCTTTTTACCTGCAAACGGCTTCTTTGCAGCCCTAGAAGAGGCATCCTTCGAAATTTTTCCACTTCAAATTCTAGCTTCCACTCTTTCTCCTATCAAGATCAGTTCAGTAAAACCCGCCGATGAACTTCCAATCAGATGGTTGAAGAATGGCCCAGTCAAAGTTCCCAGAAACATATCCACGGGCTCCCTGTCAGCCAAGGGAGGTTGAACTCTTCCAGCCAAATCTTTCCACTTCCGAGCATAATCCTTGAAACCCTCGTTCGAACCCATAGACATATTTTTGAGTTGTGTACGGGTGGGAGCGAGGTCTGCATTATACTGATATTACTTATAAAATGCAGCAGCAAGGTATTCCCAGTTACGAACATTGGCTCTTTCCAGCTGATATAACCAATCCAGTTGTGTTCCAGACAGACTGCCTTGGAAGAAGTGAACCCACAAGTCTTTGTCAGCAGTATGAGGCTGTATCTTCCTCACATAGGAACGAATATGCATTTTAGGACAAGATACCCCATCATACTTAGCAAATACCGGTGCCTTGAATTTTGGGGGGATGACAACCCCGGAAACCAGACCCAACTCTTCAAAATCCATCCCAGGAACCTTCTGGATTTCTATAGCACTCAGACGCTCTTCTAACTGCTTATACATTTCATCAGCCGGAGGGTACTGCTCCTCATTATAATCAGTTTCATTGTCAGACTCTTTAGGACTAGGGTCCTCTTCTTTGGCTTCACCCTCTTGATTCTCTCCCTCTTTAGATGAAGAAGTTAAATCAACAACCCGTCTTGGCGGCCCTCTGAACCTTCTGCCCATATTTACCAAACCAGCTGTCCTCTTGGTCTTCTTAGTGTTCTTCTTAGCAATCAGAGCCTTCATCTCTTCCTGTCCTTTGGCCAGAGCCATAATCATTTGCTGGAACTGTGTGTTCTGAGTCTGAAGATCTTTCACATTTTGTTCAAGAGCCATTACTGAAATAAACAGCGGAGGAGATGAGAAACCTGTTATGAATCCTATTATGAAATGATATGTATGATATTTATGCAATGTTTTCAAGGGTTCTTAAAGGCTCAAATTTTCTTAAACAAAAAGGAACAAACGCGAATTGTATTAGTAAACTTGAATTGTTACAAATAATGTATTTTGAGAGTATAATTAAGCAAAATAAAACAAAGAGAAGACTAGGTTTCCCATGGGCGCATCCTCTTTGGCGCGATGTAGGTGTTGATATTCCTCTCTTCATGAAGTAGCCTAGTGAGTTCCAAGACCCTCTTCTTGCTCGCGTAGAATTGGGCTTCAAACGTATCCTGCTCCTCTTTAAGTTGAACCCAGGACTTTTGTAACTCTTCGTGATCAGTTGGCATGTTGGGATGAAGAACAAGATGAGGAGTATCTCCCTCAGCAACTGGTTCCATAATCATAGGTCGGATAGCGGGATAAGGCATCATAAGAGTTTTAGCGCAGGCTCGTACCCATCTGAGATAAGGCTCGAGAGGTATGGAATTCTTATGCCCAAGTGTCTTGCTGTTAATCCTATGTACCATACTCCAAGCTTGTATGAACCTTTTACGATAACCCTGAACATCATTCTCATAGTTGAAGATGATTCCTTGAATAAGTGTATCATGAGGACCATCCCTTTTTGCATAACCAAAATGTCATAATGCTAAGCAAGGGTTATAAGTGATTCCCCCCCTAATGCCTACGAGAGGGACATTAAGGAATATATCACAGCGATCGATGATAGTAACATCTTCTGAGAATCGTGAACACTAATGAATGTCTGAATGCGTAAGGGACATCAGTCGATGAGATCATCTTTTACCCTGTTCATTCTTCAAAGTAGATATGGGTAGGTGAGAAATAAACCACCTAGCCAATAGAGGAGTGCAACACTGAAGGGTCCCCCCTTCTTTTTATAGTGCGAGCATGCAGAGAGTGTAGAATATCCCCGAATAATTTAGGTACCGGATTATGAGACAGAAAAACCTTAATAGTGTGCACATCTACGAGTTGATCCGCATTAGGGAAAAGTACCGTCCCATAAACGAGAAGTGCCAGCACCTCTTCGGAAGCTTGTAAATCTAAGGTATCCCAAAAATGGTAAGCCTTCTCGAATAGAAACTTAACCGGAATTCCTTGGACACTCCCTCTAGTCTCCCAATTTGTCACTATGTCAGACCGTTGTAAGGACAGAGCTCGAGCAATATCTTCAGGTTTTGGATGTTCTTCCGTACCGTTGAAAGGTAACTGGTCAAGAAGAGGTACCTCCAACAACTGAGAAAATTCCTCCATAGTAGGTACTAGCTAGTAATCCGGGAAGGTGAAACAATGGTGCACAGGATCGAAGAACTGAAACAACACTTTTAATAATTCTTCATCAGGTTTTGCAGTGACCAAGTTGAGAAATTGACCATGCTTTTTAGTGAAATGAGAACTTTGAAGAACCCTTAATGCCAGGTCTTTTAGTTGGAGAGACACTTTCACAAGGTTGATATGTATAGTGTTCCTACGGGCGGATGCCATGTCCTACAAAACAAAGCAAAAATGAGCCCTAGGAAATCCTTGAAATGGTTAGTCATGATATGCCATGCTTATGATGTCATGATTATGTTAGAAAATCACAGGTATAGCAAACAACAAACAAGTAACACCAAGTCCTTAGGTTTAAGGCCTGCATCAGTTTTAAGGTCATACCCTCTTGAAGTTAGATTGGTTCAACTTGTCCTATAAATAGTAACCGGGTTCTAAGGGATCTCAATATCACTGATCTTTCCCCCAGCTTCGTTCAATAGGCTATTGACTCGCAACCAAACAAAACTCAAGAGTCAAACCTCAATGAGTGTAGAATCAAGTATTTGTCGACCTTGGGCATACACCAAAATCGGCCATCTCGCTACGTCCTACTGGCCAAGTTGTGCAATTAAAGGTTCTAAGGTTAGTTGATGCTTTATGACACCACGCGGCGGCCCCGTACATCTCCCTGATTGACTCAAGGGTTACGATTACCAAACAAAGTGCCACATCAATGTAGTTACTGCTTCAACCGTGTCGGTATACCCCAACACAACTCCCTCACAGTTTATTGCTACTTACCTAAAAGGTGTTTCCCCGATCCAGGTGTAGGATCAAATAACCCAAACAGTTCCCATAAATATAAAGCAAGCAAGACAATCAAGAGAAATCAATTAAATATGACCTAGATCCTAAGGTTTACCCCACTTTATGTTTTATTCCCCAACAGAGTCGCCAGTTCTGTGATACGGTGGCAAAACCGACTGTTAATACTGGTTTGTATTTTTTTGTTTGCAAAATATCGCGTTAAGCAAGAGTCTCCACCGACTTTTATTTTATCCAATCAGGAAAAGGAAAAAGAACAGAAAAGACCTTTTTCGAGATGTTTCTGAGTACAGGGGGTAGATTATAGAAAGGGAAGGTGTTGGCACCCTTTCCATCTAGGGTTTTCCATGGGCTCTTAGGTACTTGCTCATTTTTTGGAATTGCTTGTGTGTGCTTTGTTTTGAAAAGTTTTTTTTTACTTCGTGTTAACCCTTGTTTCTGTCCTCAAGAGTGTTACGAAGTTGTTTTTGAAAACTTTGTTTGAAAAGTGTTTGTGTGAAAAAGTTTGTTTGTTTGAGCAAGTACCTAGGAACTAATCTACCTACTCGAAAAAGTCTATTCATTTTCCTTTTAGACAACACTATCCCATTAGAGAAATAAGTAGCATCATCGTAGGAGTTTTTTAGGGACATTCGAAGGGACAAATACGATCACAAAAGCAATGTGAGGAAATGTTAGTAATCATCCTAAAGCCTTAAAGATATTTTTCCGAGGCAACATCCGAATGGGTCATTTTAGATCTTTCGGGGCTAGAGGAAAACCACTAACAAACCCTATACTTCATGACCGTTTACCAAAGGCAACCGGAGTGGAGTAAACCCTAGGAGTGGGCATGTGTGAGTGTAATTTTCAGTTAATTTATATTTGCACATTTAAGGTTTTCTACTGTATTAATTTTCAGTTTGTCTTTCCATACAATCCTATTAACATACATCTAAGCAGTTTATAGTTTGCGGAAATTAAAATGCGGGAAAGTTAAAAGTCCTAGCTATTACAAGGCTTTGGCAGATACATAATTATTTTGACCGAAAATAAAAATGAGGAATTGAAACCCTAATTATTATTACAAACTCGTAGTAGTTACAATAATAATAAAAAGGAAACTAAAAAAATGTGCACGGCGAATTAAATGCGAGAATAATTTAGGAAACCTAAAAAGTATAATTGAAAAAGATTTATGTTAGTTTTTGAGAAAAATTAATTAGGTTATGTACAAATTAGACCTTAATTTCTAATTATTTTAGATTATATAAAAAAGGAATTAAATTGCCCTAATTTTAATTAAACTAATTAATTAAAGAAATAAAATATTTTATAAAAAATTATTTTTAATGTCTTTGTGATTTTTTATTTAATAAAAAAATGATTTTTGGGTTATTTTTGTGAAAAAAGATAATTAATAAATAATTAAGATAAAAGAAAATAAAATAAAGAAAAAAAACTTGGGTCTGTATGGAAGCTGAATGGGGGATGTGATGTTGAATTTGTAAGGCCCAAATTCCCTTGCCCATCTGCCTTGCGCTGGATCCAGTGGGGGCTATGCTGGAAGGTGTACCATGGACCTTACTAGAAGGACATTGGATCTGACTCCAAGGGTGATCCAATGGACGGATTTGGAGGATGCAAGGTGGACCTTTGGCTGTGTAACGCGCTAGATCTAAAACAAAGAATTCATAAAAATAGGAAGATGCCTGGACCTAGGTTCGAACCCAGGTCCTCCCACTCAATACCACGCACGCCTTTCCATCTGGGCTACATGTTTTATTTGTTAGTATAATAAAAACAATATATATTATATAATGAAAAGTCAGTGCATGTGCGAGATTCAAACAGGTCAATGGTAGTTAGACACGTGAGCTTCTTCTTCCCTTATCTGTCGTTTTAGGTTAGGGACTTTTACCTACGGACATCTTCCATGGCTATAACCCTGTAAGTTTCCAAAATTCACAGCAAACGTGATAAATCAATTGTGAGTACATATATCAACTCGTCTTGATCTCACAAGCATCATGGTACCCTTTTCTTGGGCCAATTTAACATGTATAAAAAAACCCTAAAACGACAAGGGAAACCATAACAATGGCAATTATGCATACAGGCATCAAAACTAAAAATTAATTAAACCAAAATATTCCAAATGATGATACAAATACAATGTTATGCTTAAAAGTGAAAAACTATGCGTAAACTATAAAATCAAAATCAAGTTTGGATATGCAAACCGTGGATCTACAGGGAGTGATTCTGGGCTTCTCAGGACGTGCAAATGGTGCTGTTAGCTTCAGGAGATATCCAGGAATGGATTTGTGGCTTTGAATTGCTTTAAATCGTCCTCTAAGCTTGAAACCGATCCAAACCTTTTCTTCAAAAATTTGAGTTTTGTTTGGGGTTCCCACGACTGCAAATCCTTATTTTTATGCTTTGTGCTTGCTCAATATATATGCTAGAATGAATTACGGTAACAAAAACAATTTAATTCTTTGAAGATCCATGGAGATTTTATTTAGTTTTACCTTGTATAATATCTTTCCAAAACAACCATAATCATGCTATTTTTGATTCAATTTCCCTTGATCTGATTTGGATATGACATGCTAGCTTGATTGGATTTGATTCCTAGAAAAAATCAGATCAAAAATCAATCTTTTATATTTTTTTGCAATTTATTTGATTTAATCTAACTTTTAATAAATAAAAATCAAAATAAAATAAATAAATAAACAAATAATATATGGAGGCTGATTTGGATCGTGGACCATGTCATAAACAAGATACAATCATGAAATGCTAGGCTCATTTGACAAAAAAATGCACTTTTGAGCATATTTGACTTTTGGCAATTTTGCAAAAATGGTCAACTTTGACAAGGAATATCTCCTCCAATTTTAACCCTTGAGAGGTTTTCTTGAACTTTTTAGAAATCTTAGGATGTCCTCTAAACAACCCTTTTGGTTTCATCTCAATTGGGTCTTCCATGTTCATGTAAGAAGCTTTGACCCAAAAAGTGTTTTTGTTGACTTTTCAAAAGGACCCATAATGTAGAAATTCATATCTTTTGGTGAGTGCATATTTTGAACTTGTGGGCTGAAGATCAGTTGTAGGGAATTGTATCCTATTCAAAATGAGCCTTGGATGGAAAATTTCTAATAAAGTATGAAGTAGTTATGCATGGTCAAAGTTTGATTGACTTTTCTTGAGAAACCCTAATTTAGCAACTTTTGAGTTTTGATGAATTTGAGGTATTCCTTGAGGAATCATGATCAACCCTTGATCAAATGATGGATATCACTTCAAAATGTTGATATTGACCAAAAGTCTTGAAGTTTGACTGTATGTGGGGCCACAGTTGACTTTTGACCTAGTACAGTTGATTTTCAGGCATCTGAACAATTGACTGAGCAAACTTCTTGTGCAAGGCATGAGACTTGAAATGGATGATCTTGAGGAAACATTAGGACCATGGATAGAATTTGGGACCTTTTGAGTTCCCACACCCTGATAAGAATGGAAACCCTAGTTCGAGGTACATTGCCTTAGGAGAGAGTTTGTCTAGTCAACTCTTGGGCATCCTTGAGCAAGTTGAGGACCTCAATGGGCATGTGTTGAGTAAAATGAGAGGGAACATTTTTGGGTACAACACTGACGTAGTTCTAAAGAAGGATTGTAGGTGATGCCTTCCCTAAAGCCCAGGAGTGGCACATTAGGGAATTCTCCGCAGCGATCAATAAAAGAGATGTCTTATTGAGAGCGAGGACACCAATGGATGTTGGAGTGAGAGAGACACATTATTCTTTGACTCCACCTTAAGCCTAAATCATTTTTCATTAATGACCGAGGAAGGTGCGAAATAAACCACCTATATAGCAGAGGGATGCAACACACGAGAGTTCCTCGCTTCTTCAGAGTACGAGTATAAAGAGAATGTAGGATATCCCCGAGTAATGTAGGAACCAAATTGTGAGCAAGAAAGATGTTGATGGCATTCACATCTATAAGTTGATCTGAATTAAGAAACAGGACCAACCCATAGATCAAGATGGCTAATACATCTTCGAAGGCATGATTGCTCATAGCATCCCGGAAAATCTGAGCTTTCTTCATCAGGAAATTTGCAAGGCGACCCTTAACTCCACTTCTTTTTTTCCAATTGGCCTCAATGTTAGATGGTTTCAAGTGCAAAGCTACGACAACATTTTCAGAAGCTGGGTCTTGTTCTAAACCAGTGAAAGGTACTCTCTCTAATATAGGTAAACCAAGTAACTTAGATAATTCTTCCAGCGTAGGCACCACTTGATAATCAGGGAATGTGAAGCAATGGTGTTTAGGGTCGAAGAACTAAAATAAGACACTCATCAAACCTTCGTCAAACCAGGTGGTAGCCAAACTGAGCAAATGACCATGTCTTTTGTGGAATGATGAGTCCTCGGGGACTTTCAAGACTAATTCCTTGAGCTTAGGAGGAACTTCTGTGAAGTGAATCCGGATGGTTTTTCTGCGACCTGAATTCATATCCTACAAAACAACCAAGAGGTAAATCCAATAGGTCCGTGAAATGATTAGTATAAATGAATGTCATGATGTTTATGATGCCATGATTATGCTAAAAATCACAGATAAACACAAGCAAACCATACAATAGACCTTAGGTTCAAAGGCTTGCACGAGTTTTTAAGGTATGTACCCTCTTGAATGTTCAGTTGGCTTAACATGTCCTATTAATAGTAACCGGGTTCTAAGGAGCTTCAATATCACTGACCTTCCCTTCAGAAATTGTTTCAGCTCCGCATCAAAGTATTGCGGCCAAAAAATCCTAAAAGTCCAGCCTCAATGAGTGTAATATCGATTATCAACCAATCTTTGGTCGGAACCAAAGCCGATTATCCCACTACTTCCTAATGGCTAAGATGAGTCAATTAAAGGTTCTAAAGGTCAGTTAGCTCTTAGTGACATTATGAGGAAGCCTAATGTTATCCTTAACTTACTCAAGGAACATTAGTACAATCCAAAGTATTGCGCTAACGTAGCCACCACTTTGTCCGTATCGGTCTACACCGTACAACCTCCATGATTTATTGCTACTTACCTAATAAGGTGCCCCAGATCCGGGTGTAGGATCTATAGTAACCCCCAAACAAACCCTTACAAGCAAAGCAAGCAAATAAAATAGTTATAAAATAAACTAGACCCTAAGGTAAACCCCACTTTTATTCCCCAGCAGAGTCGCCACTTCTGTGGTACGGTGGCAGAACCGACTATTAATATAGGTTTGCATTTTTTATTCGCAAATGTCGCGGTAAGCAAGAGTTGCCACCGACTTTTCTTTTATCCAACAAGGAAAGGGTGAAAAGAACAGAAAAAGACCTTTTTTCGAGATTTCTGAGTATGGGGGGTAGATTATGGAAAGGGAAGGTGTTAGAACCCTTTCCATCCATGGTTTTCCATGGGCTCTTAGGTACTTGCTCATTTTCTAAAATTTCTTGTGTTTGTGTGTTTTTGAAAAGCTTTGAAAAATTGCCTTAGTGCGGCGAGTCACTTTATGGTGACTCTTGTATCAGTCCTCAAGAGTGTGATAAAGTGTTTTGAAAACTTTTGTTTGAAACGTGTTTGAAAGTGTGTGAAAAAAAGATTGTTTGAGCAAGTACCTAACAGTTATCTACCTACTCGAAAAAAGATTATTCTTTTCATCATATCCTTTAGACCGTGTTATCCTACTATTAATGAGTAGGTAAACCTATTCGTTGGATGTATGAGGGACTATCGAAAGGGACGTTTATGGTAATTGAAGGCAACATGTAAGGATACCTTAGAATTTCGAAGGGACTATCATCATAAGATCATTTCTCTTAAGCAACTCGAGGGACGTTTAGGGACTATGATCTTTATGACGACTTTTTAACCGAGGATCTTTGCTAAGAGTATCCCAACATTTCGAGGGACATGACCATTGTTTCCGAAGGCAACCAAGTGAGGTAATACCATAGGGGTGCAACAGTGCAACAGTGCACTTTTTTCAGATATATTTTATCTTGTTCAATTAGGGTTATCTAAGTCCAATTAATCATTATCTTTCAGGAAACCCTATTAAACATTCATCTAAGCAGTTTATCGTGCGGAAAAAAAACGACAAAAAGATAAAATTCCTAACTATTACAAGGCTTTGGTGCAATTACATGATTAGTGACTGAAAAGTAAAAATGCGAAATTAAAACCCTAGTTAAACTATTACAAACCGGGCACAATTGCATCAATAAATCGTACGGAAAAAATAATTAAGCGCCAGAATTAAAATTAAAAAAGAGTGCAAAACCCTAAAAAACATTTAAAATATTTTTTTTGATTTTTTTTATAAAAAATGATTTGAAATTGACCTAATTTTCTAATTAATTTTAATTAATAAAAATAAATTAAAATTGATAAAAATAATTAATTTGCAAAAAATTAATTTAATAAAAAAACTAAATCCTAATTTTGTGATGATTTTCTGATTTTGTAAAAAAAAATTGATTTAAAAAGAATTAAACTAATTAAACAAAAATAAAATAATGAAATAAAAAGAGTGAAGGAATGGGCCTGAGGGGTGTAAACCCAAGTTTGGGATGGTGTGTTGCTGAATTTGTCCAAAGCCCAATCTTGTGGCCCATCACCAGCGCTGGATCCAGTGTTGTTGGGAGCCTGGAGGTCCATCATGGGGATGCAGCCTAGAAGCGTGAGATCTGGCCAAGGAGTGATCCAAGGGTGGTGATCTAGAGATCTATGGTATGCGCGCGTGGGATTATAGCATAGAATCTGCAAGGAAATATTGAGAAAATAGAAAATGTTGGAGGCAGGGGTCTAACCCCTGACCTCCCACACATAACGCTTTAACACCCTTCCTGCTTGCCACTGGGCCACTTCGTTATTTGTGATACCAAACAACAACAATATATCTTATTTAATAATTAGCAGTAATAATGAAAATGCGCACGGGATTCAAATCATCCAACCAGACTTGGACACGCCATCATCTTCTCCAAAGGGGCTGTCGTTTTAGACAGAACTTTTACCTACGGACAACATGCTGTAACTATAAACCTGCATATTTCAAAAATCACAGCCAACTAATAAAAATGAAATCTAAATACATAGATCAATTGGGTTTGATCTTGTGAGCATAATGGTGCTCTTCTTTTGGCTTAATTTCACATGGAATGAAAAACCCTAAAACGAAGCCTCAAACCCTAGCAATGGCAGTTCTTCATACAAGCATCAAAACAAGAAATTAACCATTCCAACATGTTCTAAATGACAATATAACATGAATTCATATTCAAAATTCGTTTATCATGCGTAAATTATCAAAATCGAATTCAAGAAAACAAGGGAAAACCGTGATACTGTGAAGGGTGATTCTGAGTGTGTTGATGCGTGGGAATGGTCCAGGTAGCTTCCAAACGTGCCCAGGAATTGATTGCAAGCCTTAGAATTCTTTGAATCTACCTGTAAATCAAAATTCGATCACCACTTTTTGACAAAAAAATTGAGTTTTGTTCTCCCAATTCACACGGCCAATCCTTGTTTTTATCATCAGGGTTTGTTATGCATATATAGTAGAAGCAGTTAGGTCAATAAAACTGAGTTGAATCTTTGCAAATTGATGAGAAAAGATTTGATTTGCATCTTGTATTTTTGATTTCTAAATTTTTCCAAATCATGATCTTTTCCAATCCAATTAGTCCTTGCACGATTTCCTTGATTTTCCAGCTGACTATAGACTCATAATGTGCTCATAAAATCCAATCTTTGATTTTATTTCATTATTCCATTATTTTAAATGATTTATTTTGATTTTAATGAATACAAAATCAAAAGAAATAATAAAAATAATAAAATAATAAGTGGATAAGCTCAGGGGTCGTGGGTCATCTTAGGAACAAGTTTCAAACAAGAAAACATGGGCTCATTTGGAGAAAAAAAATCAATTTTGATCAATGTTGACTTCATGCATATTTTCAAAAATTGGTCAACTTTAGCAATGCATATCTCTCTCATTTTTTATCCTAAGAGGGTGTTCTTGGACTTTTTAGAAAGATTAGGATTTCCTCTAAACAACCCTTTTAGTTTCATCTCAATTGGATCTTCCATGTGTATGTAAGGAGCTTTGAACCAAAAGGTATTTTTGTTGACTTTTTGAAATAACCTATAATGTATGAACTTGTATCTTTTGATTGAGGCATTTCGTGACCTTGAGGGATGAAGAGAAGTTGTAGGGAATTTGATTCTATTCAAAATGAGCCTTGGTTGGAAAATTTCTAATAAAGTATGAGAAAGTTATCCTTGGTCAAAGTTTGGTTGACTTATCCTATAGAAACTCTAAATTGCCATTTTTGAGTTTTGATGAGTTAGGAGCATTTCTTGAGGAATCATGATAAACCCTTGATAAAATGATGGATATTACTTAAAAATGTTAATATTGACCAAAAATCTTGAAGTTTGACTGTATTTGGGCCACAGTTGACTTTTAACCTAGTGCAGTTGATTTTTAGGCATTTGAGCAGTTGACTAAGCAAACTTGTTGTGAAAGGCATGAAACTTGGCATGGATGATCTTGAGGACATATTAGGACAATGGAGACCATTCGGGACCCTTAGAACTCAATCATTTTAATGAGGAGTGAAACCCTAGTTTGAAGCTTATTGTCTTAGGAGGAGGATTTGTCTGGTTAATCCTTAGCCAACTTGAGCAATTGAGGATCTCTAGGAGTATGTCTTGTGTGAAAATGGGAGGGAAAATTTTAGGGTACAACACTGCTCATTTCTCAAGACAAACTGAGGTAGGTGCAAAATAAATCACCTAGCCAATAGAGGAGTGCAACATAGAAGGGTCCCTCTTCTATTTAGAGTGCGAGTATGCAGAGAGTGTAGAATATCCCCAAGTAAAGTAGGCACCGGATTATGAGACAGAAAAACCTTAACCGCATTCACATCTATGAGTTGGTCCGTGTTAGGAAATAGTACCATACCGTAGATGAGAAGGGCCAACACTTCTTCAAAATCTTGTAGATCCAGGTTATCCCAAATATAGTGAGCTTTCTCAAATAAAAACTTAGCTGGAAATCCTTGGACGCCTCTTCTGGTTTCCCAATTTTCCACTACATCAGACCGTTGTAAAGACAGAGCTCGAGCAATATCTTCAGGCTTTGGGTCTCTTTCTATACCATTGAATGGTAACTGATAGGTACCCCTAATAATTGAGAAAACTCCTCCATAGTAGGCACTAACTGATAATCTGGAAAAGTGAAGCAATGATGCAACAGGTCAAAGAACTGAAAGAGCACCTTTAACATTTCTTCATCAGGGTTTGAAGTGACCAAGTTGAGAAGTCAACCATGTTTTTCAGTGAATGGAGAGCTTTCATGAATCCTTGATGCTAACTCCTTGAGTTGAGGAGGTACTTTCATAAGGTTGACTTGGATAGTGTTCCTGCGAGCAGATGTCATGTCCTACAAAACAAGACAAAGATAAGCCCTAGAAAATCCTTGAAATGGTTAGTATGATATGCCATGTTATGATGTCATGATTATGATAAGAAATCACATATATAGCAAGTACAAGCAAATCACACCAAGGCCTTAGGTTTAAGGCTTGCATGGGTTTTAAGGTAATACCCTCTTGAGGTTTGGATTGGTTCAACTTGTCCTATAAATAGTAATCGGGTTCTAAGGGATCTCAATATCACTGATCTTTCCCACAAGTTTCGTTCTGATAGGCAACTGACTTGCAAACAAACAAAACTCGGGAGTCAAATCTCAATGAGTGTAGCCTCGAGTATCTGCCGACTTTGGGAATACACCAAAGACGGCCATCTCACTACGTCCTAATGGCCAAGTTGTTCAATTAAAGGTTCTAAGGTCAATTGACGCTTCATGATACCACGCAACGGCCTTGTATTCTCCTTGATTAACTCAAGGGCTATCAGTACCAACCAAAGTGTCGCATCAATGTAGCCATCGCTTCAACAGTGTTGGTATACCCTGCACAATTTCCATGATCTATTGCTACTTACCTAAAAGGTTTCCCCAGATCCGGGTGTAGGATCTATAGTAACCCAAACAGTACCCTTAAAAGTAAAGCAATCAAAACAAACAGAAATGAACTAGACCCTAAGGTAAACCCCACTTTATTATATTCCTCAGTAGAGTCGCCAGTTCTGTGATACGGTGGAAGAACCAACTGCTTAATACTGGTTTGTGTTTTTTTGTTTGCAAATGTCGCGGTAAGAAAGAGTCACCATCGACTTTTCTTTTATCCAACAAAGGAAAGGGTGAAAAGAACAAAAAAAGATTTTTTTTTCGAGATTTTCTGGGTAAGGGGGGGGTAGATTATGGAAAGGGAAGGTGTTAGCACCCTTTCCATCCGTGGTTTTCCACGGGCTCTTAGGTACTTGCTCATTTTTGAAAACTATTTTCGCATGTATTTTGAAATATTTTTGTTTGCTTTATGATAACTCTTATATCAGTCCTCAAGAGTGTGATAAAGCGTTTTTGAAAAGAAGTTTGAAAGTGTGTAAGTGCAAAAAGAATCATATTTGAGCCAGTACTTAAGAACTGTCTACCTACTCGAAAAAGGACGTTCTTTTCCTCATTTCCTTTAGATAGTGCTATCCTACTATTAGTGAGTAGGTAGCCCTATCGTTGAATGTTGAGGGACTATAGAAAGGGACAATTATGGTCATTGAAGGCAACATGTAAGGATATCTTAGCATTTCGAAGGGACTATCATCATGTAGGCAACATCGAGGGACAAGATCATTTCTCATAGACAACTCGAGGGAAATTAAGGGACCATGATATTTATGGTGACTTTTAAATGAGGGTCTTTGCTAAGATATCCCTACGTTCGAGGGACATGACCATTTCCGAAGGCAACAAGTGAGGTGTACCCTAGGGGTGCAAGTGTGAAACAATGTGCTTTTTTCAGTTATTTTTTGTCTTTTTATTAGGTTAGCTAACGATTAATTGATTTAATCTTGTCATGCACGCATAATTACTAACAATTCATATACAAGCATATAAGGAATATAAAGCGAGAAATAAAGTTCCTACAACTATTACAAGGCTTCGGGACAATTAAAGTTATATCTGACTAAAATGTAAAGTGCGGAAAATAAAAATCCTAATTAGGGCTATTACAATCCATAAGCAGATACATAATCAAAAAATAAAATGCACGCGCGATAAAATTACAAACCATAGGGAGATACATAATAATATAAGCGCGCGAAATAAAGAAACGTCTAAAAACCTAGTAAAATCCTAAGTAAACAAGAACATATTTTTGTTTGTTTTTTATTTGATTTTTAATAAAATAACTAAGTGAAATAAATATCTAAGATTTAATTAGAGAAGTAAATTAAATAAGAAAAAATTAACATCTAAGTCTTTTTTTGTTTTTTTTTTAATAATAAAAAGAAATGATATAAATAAAATTAATCCTAATTCTATTTCATTTTAATTAAAAAAAAAGTTAAGGTTTAATTAATTAATTGTATTCAAAATTAATTATTAAAAAAAACTAAATCTTAAATTTCTATATGATTTTATAATTAAATGAAAAATTATTTTGAAATTAATAAACTAAAAGAAATAAAGAAATAAAAAAAACAAATGAATGGGCCAGACTGATTAGTAAAACAGGGGGTTTGTTTGAATTTCCATCTGGCCCAAATGAGGCCAAGCCCAGGACATCTTGGGATCCTGTGGGGACGACCTCTGGGTGTCCATGGTGGTCTACACATCCTGGGCACTAGATCTGGATCCCATATGGATTTGCTGGCACAGATCTGAGGAGTATGGTATGCGCCTGAGTATGGTATGCGCCTGAGTATGTGAAACACTGGATCTGCTGAACAAATGTTAGAAAAAAATACAAAATACATGACTGTAGACTCGAACCCCAGTCCTTTCCCTAACACGCGCGCTTCATCACCATCTGAGCTACTGATCATTCATTAATCCAAATAATAAAACAATATTATATACAAAAGTTAATCAGAAACATCCAAAAAATAAAAAGTGTGCACTGGATTTGAATTTCCCAGTGAGAGGCTGCCACGCCATCATCTTCCTCCTTCATCCGTCGTCTTAGACTTGGACCTATAGTGACAATTTTTGTTTGTCACTATAACACCTGTAAACCAAAAAAAACAAATATAGGCCTGATAAATTCACGGTGAGGCCACGGATGAATTGGCCTCAACCTCTTGAGCATGCAGAGACCCCTGGTCAGGCCTAATTTTGGCTATTTCCAAATATCCTAATTTTAAACTTGGAACCCTAATAATGGTGGTATTCGATTCCTGCGTCAAAACCCAAATCTAGCCATACAGAAAGCTTGCAAACGCAAGAGTGGTCAATAATGCATGGTAAAAATATGCTCATATTATATAAATCAAAGAAATCATAATTAAGAAAAAACACAAATCGTGAGGTGGTGATAGTACGCTTCAGACTATTTTGGGACTTGGTAACGGCTGGAAACAATCCAAGAGGCTTCTAGGAATGTGTTTGAGCCTTTGTTTGGAACTAAAACCATCTGTAATTTGAAATTCAAGTTTGATAGTTTTTGAGTTTTTGGATGAAATTTGCAGCAATTCTCCAAGCTTCATGTGCGTGGATTTGGTTGGCTAGAGTGTTGTACTTATAGTGTAGGTGGAGGAGACACAATTGAATGGAAAAGATCATGGTCCTAACTCATGTTTTCCAACAAAAATCCAACAAATTCAAATCCTTCCAAATTTTCCAAAACATGCCTTATCCTTGCTTGAATGAACCTGGTCATGTTTGCACGAATCCTTGGGCCTCTAAGCAAGCCAAAGCATCAACCCAAATGCCTAAACCCATTTCCAATTATTTTGTACCATTTATTTTATATTTATTTGGAATAAATTAAAATAAATATGTAAAAAAATAGGTAGAATATGCAAGGCCATGCTAAAATAAGATTATAGGTCCTCTATAACCTTAAGAAGATATTTGAACCTTAAAAAGTTAGGCCATTGACTCAAAAATCCAAATTTGCCCAATGCACCATTCTTGAAATTTCCAAAATTTTCCCAACTTGGGCAAGCCATAAATTGCTCAAATTTTATCTCATGATGATGATCTTGGACTTTTTGGAAAGCCCAGTATGTCTAATTCAATCCCTCTTTTGATCACTTTTGCATTTGAAGATTTTATCTTGATGTAAAGGTCTTGGAAAAAAGTGGCTTTTGTTGACTTTTTGAAAGTGACCTGTAATGTCTGAGCTCATATCTTTCAAATGGTGTACTTCTTGATCTTGACGGCTGAAGAGAAGTTGTTAGGAATTTGATTCTCTTCAAAATGAGCTTTGGTAGGAAAATTTATGATAAAGTATAAGAAAGTTATGCTTGGTCAAAGTTTGGTTGAGTTTTCCTATAGAAACCCTAATTTAGCAATTCTTGACTTTTGATGAATTAGGAGCATTTCTTGAGGAATCATGATAAACCCTTGATCAAATGATGGATATCACTTAAAAATGTTGATGTTGACCAAAAATCTTGAAGTTTGACGGTACATGGGCCATAACTGACTTTTGACCTAGCATAGTTGATTTTCCGATATTTGGGAAATTTACTGAGCAAACTTATTGTGCAAGGCATGAAATTTGGCATGGATAATCTTGGAGGCATATTAGGACCATGGGAAGCATTTTAGACCTTTGGAGCTCAACCATCCTGATGAAAATTGAAACCCTAGTTGGGGGTTCATTGCCTTAGGCGGAGAATTTGCCTGGTCAATTCTTGGTCATCCTTGGGCAAGTTGGGGACCTCAATGGGCATGTGTTGAGTAAAAAGGGAGGGAAAATTTTCGGGTACAATAACTATCAATACAAATACACCCTAAAAATTCAAACTTTTGTTTTTTTAATTTTTTTGTTTTGTTTGCAAAAGCGTCCAATGACAAATTGAATGAACATATGCATATGAACATGGTTAACTGTTAACAAATATATGCATAAGAATAGGAATAAGCATTTACTCAAAACTCTAGGAGTTGTGATGACGTTCACACTACCTACAAATCCCCACAGAGACAGTTCCATGAGACTATTCCCACAAAGTAATCTTCACAAATTCATCTTCAATAAAGATACATTCCCCGCAATTTTCCCAACAAATATTTTTCCCGGAAATATCACCAACCTATGGAGTTTAAATCAGTAAAATTCATGGAAATTATCTTCCCTAGCTAAGTTTATTCCTCCAAAAAATTGGAAACTTTTCTTCTCTCCAGCAGAGCTTGTTTCCTCAGTAGAGTACTTCTCCGTCAATAGGGTTTATTTCTCTAACAGGGTTTATTTCCCCAATAGTTTACAGTCTCCCCAACTCGAGTCTATTCCTCAGATGGCTATGAATCACTGACAAAATTACTTCCCAGTGAAGTCGCCACTATCCCCAGAGATTTGCTACGAAACCCAAAATTGGACCAAATATCGGTCAACTTTATCCTCCCCAGACGAGTCAGAGGGTTATCCATCTCTTTTATCCCCAGTCAGGGTATATAAACTTTATCCTCTACAGAAGATTCGGAGGGTTATCCATCTCTTTTATCCCCATTCAGGGTATATAAGAATTAAATTCCCCAGTAAAGTGATGAACGACTAAGGTTCCTGAACTCTTCACCTCAAACAGAAGTCAACATTCCCTAGCGGAGTTTCCTCAAACAGCAAGCAGGAATCCCCAGCAAAAACATTCTAAATAGGTTGAATATTACACATGTTCTTTGTCCCCAACTTCAGCCAGGGATTCATTTCCAACAACATTTTACATTCATACATCATTTCCAATGTCATAGCATATTCATAGGAAACGCATATAACACAGTCTCATTTATTTTGAGAACATCCTTCCGCAATGCATTTGATACATCATGACATTGCATACAGCTAACTCTTTACGTTTTCAAGAAAGATCAATCAACAGACGAATATCATCAACAATTCTTAAATGGGTACGAGATTAACTCTCGAAACATGACGGGGAAACTATCTATACAACCGAGCAAATATTAACTCCCGAAACAAGATAGGGAAACTATCTTTATTTCTTTATGGTCAAATGAAGACCAATTCCCGAAACAGGACGGGGTGACTATCTTTATCACCAAGTGGTATGAACTCCCGAAACAGGATGGGTTTACCAACAAAAATAGATTGCAGATCAATTCCTGAAATAGGACGGGCAACTATCTACATAACGAAAACTTCCTTCAAAGACCTCTTCTGGCTAAGATTAAATCAAGTGTAGATTCATTCTGAAACTTCTTCCAGTAGACTTTTTATGTCTCGGATTAAATCTACCATAGATTTATTCTAATACTTCTTCCAGTTAAAGACGGACGCAGACATCTTCTTGCTCATATTAAATCAACCATAGATTTATTTTGATACTTCTTCCAGTAGACTTTTTCTAGCTCAGATTAAATGGACCATAGATTTATTCTAATACTTCTTCCAGTTAAAGACGGACGTAGACATCTTCTGGCTCAAATTAAATCGACCATAGATTCATTCTGAAACTTATTCCAGTAGACATTTTTTGGCTCAGATTAAATCGACCATAGATTTATTCTGATACTTCTTCCAGTTAAAGACAAAAAGACCTTTTCTTGCTCAGTTTAAATCAAGCGTAGATTTATTCTAATACTTCTTCCAGTTGAAGTCAAGCATAGACTTTGTCTAATTTCTATCAATAGTTACTTTGGATGGAATCTATAAGCCCATATCAGACAATTATCCATTACCTATCCAAATGGCATATTTAAGGCCATTCCCAGTATTACATCAACCGACAGCATTACTTCAGGCACATGCGAGTGCAAATTTCTGGGCACTTAAGTGTTCAATCATCTTCTACCTTCAAGTCACGAATGGCGGATAGGTCAATCTAACTCTTCAGGTTTAAGAAGATTGAGCAGGGGCAGCTGTTGTACCCCAAAATTTTCCCTCCCATTTTCTTCAATACATTCTTCTAAGGTTCTCAAATGCTCAAGGATTCTCAAGAGTTGATCAGACAAAATCACCTCCTAAGCAAGGATCTTCAATTAGGGTTTTGTGATTTACAAGGAAGATTTGTTTGCAAAGGTCTCAAATGACTTTCATGGTTCATCATAGGTCCTCAATAATGCTTATGTCAAGTTTCAAGCCTTGCATCACAAGTTTGCTCAATCAATTGCTCAGATGACTGAAAATCAACTGTATTGGACAAAAAGTCAACTATGGTAAACATATAGTCAAACTTCAAGATTTTTTGTCAAAATCAATATTTTGAAGTGATATTCATCATTTGATCAAGGTTTGACCATGATTCCTCAAGGAAAGCCCTCAAATCATCAAAAATCAAAAATTGTCAAAAATTAGGGTTTTGACTAAAGATGACTGATCATTGATTGTTGGCTTAGTACATGACCTAATGGATTGAAGCATGATCTCAAGGTTTCAAATAAAACATCTTGACCTAATTACATGGCTCAAGACATTTCCAAAGATACAAGTGATTGATAGTTGAAGAATTGAATCAATTAATGAAAAGTCAACAGTCACACAAAAGTTAAATTTTGAATTTTTGGTCAACATTGGAATTCAAAAATCAAGAATCATCAAGACATTAAAAATTATCAAAATTGATTATCAAGAATCAAGAAAGTCAACAAAAGTCAAATGTCAAGATTTTCAAACACTTAGAAAAATTTCAAGTGTTTTGTATCTAAAAAACCCTAACTTCACAAGCAAGTTTCCTCAAGATACAAGTTGATTCAAGGAAAAATTTTAACATGAAAGTTGTAGGGATTGATGAATTCTACAACTTTGTTAATGTGGGATGATCCTCAAAAAGTGCTTAATTTAAGAGATATAAGCCCATGAAGTCATGATGTTTTTTATCCAACACTTAGAAAATATTTTACAAGTTATGATCAGTTTTTTGCCTCAACTTCATGGCCATTTTTCACCATGTTCCCATTTGATTTAGACAAAACTCACAACATGAAAGTTGTAGAAAATGTTTCAAGCTTTACAAAATGTATAAGAACACAATTTTATCATGCTTGAGCTAGAAGTTTCGAAGAGATGAAGTTGGGTATCTAAAGTTGCATTATAGGTCATTTTTGTGACAAGTTCATAACCAAATCTTCAAGAAATGCTGCATAATCCCACTTTTCAGGCCTTAAATCTCCATATCTATCCATAATCAGAGGATTACACACACTTTTGAGTCATGACCCAAGTGATTAAAGCTTTGTCCAATCCAGTTTTCCATTAAGGGAAGAAAGCCAAGACTTCCATTTTAGAAAAGCAAGCTTTAATCACAATGTCAACTCCTTGAGCCTCTCTATTGTTTCTTCTACACACACATAATGTCAAATCCAGAAGCAACATGTCTAGAGCCTCTAACCACTCCAGATCCTTTGGTACTATGCATTGGAACAATGTTTCTTCAAAGTTACTTCAAATCTAAGCAACCAAACCATAACAGGCTATCTTGAAAACCTGGTTACTTCAGCTCCTCAAACCGTTTTCCTATAAATATAGGGATCATTTGCAAGCCAAGAGATGAGTTCATAATCCCTCTAACCCTCTCAAACTCTCTCAAGTTAGAATTGTACACAAAACCTCCATTTTTGAGCTTTGAAGTCCAAATCTTTAAATCTCTCAAACCTTACAACTTTTGACCAAACCAATCATCCAAACACTTCATCTACATCATATATAACTCATCCATACCCCTGTTTCCTCATTGTAACATCATCTTTATCATCCACAATTTCAACTTGTTACCTCTGCAACTTGACTTGTCCAGAAGAATTGAGGCACTTTCAATCCAAGGTAGGCGTTGCAAAATCTTCCTGGGAGTTCAGTGAAGTTATCCATATCGTCTTAACACCTCCAGGAGTGCTCTAACTTTAAACTCGATTCTAACTTCAAACTTAAGTTTCTCCAACTTTGAAATCCTTATTCAAGCATCATTTGCACTTACATTATAAAGATAAAATGTAGATATCATGTCTATGAAGCTAGCCATGTCCTTAAATTTCATTTTAATTGATTGTGTGATGAGAATTTTGGAATTGAGTTTTCTGAAGTTTTAGGGTTTCAGTTTGGTACCAAGTAAAATTTGTCCTAACCTTTGATTTATAGCTTTTGAAAATTATATGGTGGGATTCCTTGTTAAAAATCAAGCAAGATTGATGTTTACATTTTTTAATTTGGTTGAGAAATGAGCATTTTCTGAAGAATCAAAGATGGAAGTTATGTTGTTATACAACGCGAGGAAGAAGAAGGCCATGGCGCCAGATTTCGAATTTGAAAAATGAGTTGATAATATATTTATTGGGTGTTGTTTCATAACCGGATGAAACAGCCACCCCAGTGGTAAAGGAAGTCCGCGTTAATGTGAGGGGCCTAGGTTTGAGCCCCAGCGGTACCCTTTTATTTTTCACATATTTATCCATTTCAGGTCCAGTGCAAACAAAGCCTAATGCGCGCATAGTGTACCTCATATCATAACCATCAGATCCTCATCAGGGCTTCATCATCATCATCCAACACTTAGAAACTCACCCCATGGTGTACCTTCACTAAAGTCACGTACATGATCACCAGGATGACCTTCTTGGGCCTGGATGTAAGCTACTATCAGCACCCCCCATCTATTGAGCTACAACAAGCCCATTTCCTTACCTTTTTTATTTTATTTATTTCAAACAAACTTCTTTGGGCTTATCCCTCTTAGCCCAGTGCCCCAATTTCTTGTTTCACCCTCTTTTTTACTTCTAACCCAAGTCCAATCTTTTTTATTTCTTCATATTTTCTTTACTCTTATTTATTTATTTCATTTAATTAAAATACAAAAAATTATTTTATTTTAAAAAATAATTAGGTTTAAGTTAATCCATATTTTGACATTTTTATTTTGTTAATTAAATAAAATTAATTAGACATTAGTTTTTTATTAACTTAATTAACTTCCAATTAATTTAAAATTAGGTTTAAATTGACATAAAACACCAAAAATATTTTTCTAAATACTTAGAATCCTTTAGATTTTAATTAATTAATTTAATTTGTTGATAAATTAATTTAATCACACCTTATTTTATTTTAAATAATTAAATTTTAAATTAAATTAGAATTAGATCTAGTTTTTTATTTCACATTTCAAATATTTTCTAAACAAATAAACAATAAAATATTTTCTTAAAATACTTAGAACTTTTAGGGTTTTTTGCATCTTTCCCATTTCTATCTCTGCGCATTTGTTTATTTTTCACATTAGTACAATTATGTAACTGTCAAAAGTTTGTAATAGATAATTAGGGTTTATTGCTTTCCTCCCCCATTCATAAACTTGTATCCCTCATCCCCAAAATGTTTTAATAGTGTAGGATATTTAATTTCTGCAATTTATTGTTTACTGTTAGTAATTAGGCTTTGTATGGGAAGATTAAAATCAATCACTAGATAACCATAAATCCAAGATAAATTAATCAAAACACTTTGCACACATGCACCTCTAGGATAACCTCACTTTGCATGGTTGCACACATACACACATGCTTTAGCAAAGACCCTCGGTTAAAAGATCATAGTCCCTCGATGACCCTTCGATGTTTCCTTTGGTAAACGATCTTAGTCCCTTACAAAATATTGCTAAAACATCTTACAAGTTGGCTTCTATGACTGTACGATGACCCACGCCTGTCCCTCATATCCAATGATATGGCTTTCTATTGACTAATGGTAGGGTAGTACTAACTAAAGGAGGAGGAAAAGAACAAAGACTTTTAAAGTAGGTAGATCGCTCGTAATCGCTTTCTCACAAACTAAGACAAATTCCACACTTCACACTTTCAAAACAACTACTTTAAAAACACTTTATAAACACTCTTGAGGACTGATACAAGGGTTATTATAAAAGCAAATTTCCTTATGTTGTACCCCAAAATTTGCCCTCTCTTTTCCACAAGAAATCACAGCTTCGGGCTTTTCCTGATTTTTCAGATTGGCTCAAGAATCGGTCAAACAGACTTTTCTCGTCAGTCAGACAAAATTAGGGTCTCCATTGATTTAGAATCAGTTCAAGCAGATTGTTAGGGTTTGGTTGAGTTTGGCTCAGGGTTTGATCAGGCAGACGTTTCTTTGACAATAAATCAAGAATTAGGGTTTGCACGCGCATTTTCAGAAGAATTTGAATCCATAGTGTATTAATTGGCTGTTACACTGCTTTGACGCCTGCTCAAGATTTCAGTTTGTTTCTCAAAAAACCTGAACCTCTGGGTTAGAAGCTGAGGCTTCTGGTTGAAAATTTGCAGTGTTTGGTTTAATCAGTAAAAGATAAAGGACATATGGTCGTTTGTTTGTTTAACTGTGCAATGCTTGGTTAATTGGGATGCCGGGTTTATTATTGATTAATGCGAAGTTGCAAGACTACGGTGTTTATTAATTATTTATTTTATCTAAGTTAGAATAATTGGGATTTACTTCCAGTTATTTTAATTCAAGAAACTTAAATATTAAATAGACAGTGAATTGAAAGAGAATTAACTGACAAAGGATTATTTTTATTCATTTTTAATTGTTTGTTACAATTATTATTTGAACACTGTAAATTTATTTACAATTTTTTACATTAATATTGTTACAATGATTAAAGGTAATTTAAAACTATATCCTAAATCTCCTAAATCTTCATCTTCTACTGTTGCTCCCCATTGCTCAATTGATTTTTATCTGCAAAAACAAAAAAAGAAAGAAGTCAAATGCAGATGAACTAAAAAGGCAGACAGTTAATCAAAAAAAATTCATCATTAAAGGTGGTTGGCCGGGATCAGATTGTTTTGATTTTCATCATATTTTTCTCACCCTCTTTGCAAATCACAAGAAGACTTTCTTCTTGGTTCACAAAGAGTAAAGAAAAATTATTTTACAAGCATACAAATCATTAAACAAATGAACAAGGCTGCATAATGCCAAAAACAAATTGCACAAATTCAAAATGTCAACAAAGCTGTAACTTCAAAACATGCCAAACCAAGTCACAAGTTTCAAACTAAGCAAACTAAATCCCAAAGAAACTGTCCAAAGAAAGTACAAGAAGCTGTCAAAACTGTCCAAAGAAGCCAATAAAGTTGTCAACAAGTACACAAAAGGCAGAAAATCTGGAAGACAAGAGATATGCAGAGGAAAGACAAAGTGCAAGCAACTTGTAAAGCCAATCTCATCATTTCCCAACCAAACACCTTTTCAGAAAAGCTATTCTAAAGCAATATAATATGCTTTAATAGAGAGAAAAGAGAGAGAAAAGTAAGAGGCTTACAGTACAGCAGGCTTAAGGACAAATAAATATAACAAAAGATCTCAGTAGAAAAGGGAGGCAGAAAACATATAAAGAAAGATATAACCAAAGCTTGTCTCAAACCTCCAGCCTTAAACTGCCTGTTCCAAAAACAAGCAAACCTGTTAAGCTTCAAACATATCAACCTGCTCTAAGCAAACAAACAGCCCACAAGCCTTTTAAAGCCTTGCATCCTGTCAAGCAAACCAAAGCTTGCCTCAAGCCTTGCTAACCCGACTTCAAACAACAAAAGCATGTCAACCTGCATAAACAAGCCCTGAGGCCTGCTAACCTGTATTCAAACACAAACCTGTGTTCAAAGCCAAAAGGCCAACATAAACCAGAAAAGCCTGTTTCAAACACAAACCTGTGTTCAAAGCCAAAAGGCCAGCATAAACCAGAAAAGCCTATTTCAAACACAAACCTGTGTTCAAAGCCAAAAGGCCAGCATAAACCAGAAGCAGGCCTTTCAGAACTGTGTTAAGAACACAAGCCAAAAAGCCAAAACAACAGCCTGTAACCAAGCCTGCTCTAAACTACCTTCAATCCAAACTAGAATCATCAACCATCATCCAATATCAAAATAACCAACAAAGCCCTCAGAACGAATTCATCATAGGGCCAACATCAACATATCAATACCAACAAGCCTAATAGGCATCTCAGAATCTAAGCACACAAGTATTCAGAGGCAAGCATTCAAGCAGACAGAAGGGGAACAAGCAAGCATCTGAGAAGCAACAAACAAATATCCAAATGTACTCTCAGAGCAAAATCTCATCATCGAGAATCACAACAATAAGAAAAGCGTTCAGATAAGCAGAAGAGGAAAAGAAGTTTCAGAAATGGATGAGCTAGGGTTTTCAGGGATATCATCATAAAACCTAACAAAAGCAAGATACAAATACCAGGGAGTCAGCAAGCCTCATCACTGCGTATCTCCGGCCGCCTAAGACGCCGCCGTCCTCCTCTGTCTCCTCTCCAAAGGTAGTATTTTTCCCCTTCATTTTTCAGCTTCACACCTCACACAAACACGAGCATCTATGATTAAAACATGAAAAAGCTAAAACATGCACGGACATTCAAGACAAAACAAAATGATACCTTTTATCGCCGCCTGGGTACGACTATGGAGGGTGGAGAATGGAGACGGCGCCTGGTAGCCTAAGGCGTAGAGAGCGTCATAGGCCATGCTTTGAGAAAGATGAAGACGTTGAGGAAGGAGAGAAACGGCGCCGCTCATTAAACTGTAAACCCTTATTCTGAAACAAAGAATTGAAAACCCTAACAAACAAAATGTGTCAAAAGCGCAGCTGGGCCTCTGCCCCATTAAACTCTAAGCCCAATGCAATCTGGCGCATACCCCCCCTTTTTTGCAAATCTGTTTGTTAAAATCTTTGGGCCAAATGCCTCCCTAAGGCCCCTTCAAACCCTTTTTTCTATTTTCTACAAATCAACCTTTTTTTATCACTTTACTTTTTTTATATACATAACCTAAATTAACATTTTTGTTAAATAAAAATAACACATTTTTTATACAAAATTTTTTTTTATTGTTTCTTTTTTTATTTTATTACATTTTAAAAAATACATAAAAATAGATTTTTTTTCCTAAGTTAAATAGTTTTCTCTTTAAACCCCTTTTGTTTATATATAACATTAACAAAAACACAAAATAAAGATAACAAAATACTTAATACATTAGGTTAACACTTTTACTCATTCGTAAATAATCACATACACTTTCACAAATACTTTTGATACATTGCTTTTATTCTTGTACATTGATATACTTTACATTGAGAATGCGATTCAATTTGGTTGTAAATATTATTTGGACACTACTATCCTGATAAGACTCATCCCCATTTGTAAATATTTGTACCCTCATTCCAGGATACTTATTTGTAATAGCTTAGACTTTAAATTCCCGCAATTTATCACTTTCTATATACTGTATAGTAATTAGGGTTTGTATGCGAAGATTCAAAATCAACCGCTAGATAACCTAATATAAAGACAAATGCATGAAAACCAATACACAATTCACACTTGCACCCCTAGGGTTCCTCCACTTGTTGCCTTCAAAAATGGGCCATGTTGCATGTTAAGTGTCTTTGGCAAAACAAAAACAAATTAAATGATCATAGTCCCTCGATGACGCTTTCGAAGTTGCCTAAAAAATGATCAAGTCCCTTAAAGGAAAAATTGCCAAAGACACTTGGCACTATTGCATTCATGGTCTAAACGATGACCCGCGCCCGTCCCGTTAACATCCTAACACAAGGTTGTTCACCAAATACAATGGTGAAACAACACTGTTAAAAGGGTTAAAACATAGGAAAGATCTTTGAGTACAATAGGGTAGACAAATCTTAGTTACTTGGTCAGACTTGCAAAACACACTTGCCTACTTTCAAAACACACTCCACGACACAACCTTCAAAACAACTTTCAAAAACATTGAAACATCTTTTCAAAAAGACACACACCTTTGTAAAACATTCGAGTAAAGAATTGTTACAATGGTTGCCTAGACAAGGCATCTTTTTCAAAACATTTTCAAAACCATACACACACAACACCATTTCAAGCAATTGAAAATCAAGGCAAGTGATCTAAAACAAGTAACTAAGAGCCCATGGATAACCATGGATGAAAAGGGTGCTAGCACCTTCCCTTTTCATAATCTACCCCCCGAACCCATGAAAACATCTCAAAGGTTTTTCCTGTGCTTTTTAACCTTTCCTTTAGGATAAAATAAAAAGTCGGTGGCGACACTTGCTAAACCGAACAAGTGCGAATACAAACGCAAAACCTCAAGTCAGTTCTCCCACTTGCATGACTAATTGTTTGTTTTGATTGCTTTACATTTTGGTTCTCTTGTTTGGGCTTAAAATCCTACACCCAGATTTGGGGAAACATTCATAGATAGCAATACATTGTGGAAACTGTGCGGGGTATACCGACACGGTTGAAGCAATAGCTATATTAGTGCGACATATTTGTGAGTACCGGTAACCCTTGAGTTCAATCAAGGAGAGCACGGGTCCTCTGAGTGATGTCACTAAGCACTAATGACCTAGAACCTTACTTGACCATCTTGGCCTTTTATTAGGGGTAGTGAGATGACCGACTTTGGTGCAGTCCGAAGTTGGTAGATACTCGATACTACACTCATTGAGGGTTGTTTTCTTGGAATTTTTTGGTCGCCAGTTAAGTGGCTAAACCAAAACAATGAACATAGAAAATAATCCAGTGATATTGAGCTCCTTAGAACCCGGTTTCTATTTTAGGACAGGATGAGCCATCTAACTTCAAGAGGGTACTTACCTACAAACCCCATGCAAGCCTAAACCTAAGGACTTGTTTGCTTTGTGTGAATATGATTACCTGTATATACACTTACTTGCTTTTGCATACATGTACATAACATCATAACATCATATCATAGAATTTTCAATAACCATTTCAAGGATCTCAAGGGTCTTTTGATGCAGGGTCACGTTGAACCAGACGTCTATCAAGGGGCAAGAGGTTTTCTCCTCTAAAAAAATTCCACCAAAGATCAAGTGCAACAACTTGAATCAGGGGCTATGACCCACTTAACATGGTGAGCTTCATTCTAGTGGAAAGACATCCACCGGTGCAAAGTTCTCCAATCAAAGATCGAAGTTCAACCTCTAACATTCTCTTGTGTTTACCCCAAGAGATACTTGAAAATATTGCATACATATATCATACATATCATTGCATAACAGGTTTCTCCCATACAGGTCTCCTTATCTTCCTAATGTTTATTTCAGTAAGATGGATATGGAACAAACGGTGAAAGATCTCCAAGCTCAAAACGCTCAATTCCAACAAATGCTTCTGACTATGGGTAAAGGGCAAGAGGATCTGAAAGCTCTCCTTCTCAAAGAAAAGAAGAAGAAGTCCAAGAAGGCAGCAAGCATCCTGAACTTGAGAAGAAGACCTAAAACCCTAGACCTTGCAACTCCATCCAACATAGGGGATAGTCTTGAAGAAGACCACAATTTGGAGATTGATGAAGCTGACTACTCTGAAGAACAATATCCTCCCGCTGATGACAAGTACAAACAGTTGGAGGATCGCCTCAATGCTATGGAGGTTCAACAAATACCTGGCTTGGATTTAGGAGACATGGGGTTGGTTTCTGGATTTGTCATCCCTCCAAAGTTCAAAATCCCTACCTTGGCCCTGTATGATGGAGTCTCTTGCCCTAAGATGCATCTAAAGTCTTATGTCCGCAAGATTCAACCATACACAACTGATCCAAAGCTTTGGATCCATTTCTTCCAAGAAAGCCTGGTAGGGGCTCAACTCGAGTGGTTCTATCAATTGGAGAGTTCTCGCATCCACACCTGGGAAGATTTAGCTATGGCTTTTTACAAACAATATCAATACAATGCTGATCTTGCACCAACTCGTGTGAAATTGCAGAACATGACCATGGGTTCCGACGAGAGCTTCAAAGGATACGCTAAAAAGTGGAGAGATCTGGCTGGTAGGGTGCAACCCCCTTTAACTGACAGAGAGCTGATTGACATCTTCATGGGAACTTTGACTGGGCCTTTCTTCAATCACTTAATTGGAAGCTCCTCATCTAGGTTCACCGAGCTAATACTGACCGGTGAAAGGGTCGAGCCTGGAATCAAAAGCGGAAAGATCCAAGGAGCTACACCCTCTGATGCTCAGAAAATTCCCTACAATGGAAAGAAAGAGTCTAATGCTGTGAACAGTCAAAAGAGTCACCAGGACCAACACGTAGGGGCAGTCCTGATGTCTGGTTCTACGTTGCACTGACAACAGCAAAAGGGAAATCAACGAAGGCCAGACGAGCCTAAAAGACAGTTCACCAACATCCACATGCCGCTGTCTCAAGCACTGCAACACTTGTTGAAGATGAATCGGATTGCATTGATAGGGCCTCATCCAAACCCCAAGACTTCTTCTCCTAACTACAATCCCAAGGCCACATGTGCTTATCATTCTGACAGTCCTGGGCATGATACTAACGATTGTTAGGCTTTGAAGTACAAGATTCAGAATTTGATTGATGCCAAGGAGATTGAGTTTGGTCCTCTGGAGACTCCAGCGTGATCACTGCTCCTATGCCAAATCATTGAGAATGTCTTTGTTTCATTTGAATGTTCAAGTTGTAATTTCTTCTGTTATTCGAACAATTATCTGTTAATGTCAAACTTTGTTTCATTAATGCATTGCATATGTTTGTCTTGAATTCATCCATTCGTTTTCACTACTCTTATGTTTTCTTTATTTAACTCTTGATAAAAAGCTGCAAGCCTTTAGAGGGAGGATGACGAAACAATACCATAATCTCATACAGTATGCTTTTGAACAGACCGTGCTGATGATGTACAGACATTTCTTTCAATTCCCAAACACTGGAGTTATAAGGAAGATAATCCCTAGTCAACCCCTTCGAGCCAAAGAAGTAGGAGTTTTCTGTTCTAAACAAATTAAAACCTTTGATTTAAACCTGGGGCAGGGTAGTCTCTCAGTTAATCCAAAAAAGGTGTGCATTGAAGTCGCAAACTCTCAATTCGTAATACAACGAATGACATCAAAAACATTCCTTTGGAATCAAAAGACAATGATGGTTCCTTATCGCATAGGCAGTCATTACCTCTCAAAAGAGAAAAGCCCACTGAGCCAAAAACTATAAAGGAGGCTTAAGAAAGCTGGGGCATCCCGCTGACTATAACCTCGAAAACAGGAACAATCAGGCAAAAGTTAGGGATAACAAATCAAAAGAACGAGGTCACTACAAATCCTCAAAACAACATAAAAAATGTTGCAAAAATGACTGCCTTCCCATAAAATTCAATTGGTGAACCATCACCCAAAAGTCGTTCCAAACTCGAATAGAGTTCAACGCACAATTAATTGAGTTTAGGATTGAAGAACATCACGAAGAGCGGGTGGGTACAAATATGCTTTGAGCATTTATCCTTTGTTTCTTAAACCGTGAACTAAGCCACGTTACAACCCTTCAAAAGTCCTAATTGAAGCATGGGTTAGTTCGAAAGCATACTGTTACAGAAGGTATCCTGACTCCTGTAAGGCTTTGCCCTAAGTCTTGTGTTGAATTTGTCTTATAAAAAGTTTTCTGCTAAAAAACGCATTTTTCAAAACATCGAGACAAACATAAACTTTGCGTTACCTAAATATCATTGTTTGCATTTGGTTATTTGTTTGACAGTGGAGAAATTCACACAACGAATATCCGATGAACGAAAGCTCTCTCAGTGAACAAAATCACTTCAAAAAGGATGACACTTCCATTACAAAAATCTCCCATCAACAAGGGGGCATGACATGTCACTATCCAGTTAACTTGGGGCAGTCCAGTCAAGATTTCAACAAATCTTTCAAAATCCATTTAACCTGGGGCAGTCCAGTCAAGATTTCAACAAATCTCTCAAAAGTTCAGTGAACTTGGGGAAAGTCTCCTTCACCATCACTTGGGGCATTCGAATGTCAAGATCAAGGTCATTCAAATTCCTTCATCACCTGTTGGAAGTTGCGATCAACATCACAAATTCCTTCATCACCTGTTGGAAGATGCAGTTTTACACGGACTCATCATCAGGAAACCCTACACCGGTTCCTTCTCAAATTCAGATGCAGTTTTACACTGACTCATCATCAGGAAACCCTACACCGGTTCCTTCTCAAATTCAGATGCAGTTTTACACGGACTCATCATCAGGAAACCCTACACCGGTTCCTTCTCAAATTCAGATGCAGTTTTACACGGACTCATCATCAGGAAACCCTACACCGGTTCCTTCTCAAATTCAGATGCAGTTTTACACGGACTCATCATTAGGAAACCCTACACTGGTTCCTTCTCAAATTCAGATGCAGTTTTACACGGACTCATCATCAGGAAACCCTACACCGGTTCCTTCTCAAATTCAGATGCATTTTTACACGGACTCATCATCAGGAAACCCTACACCGGTTCCTTCTCAAATTCAGATGCAGTTTTACACGGACTCATCATCAGGAAACCCTACACCGGTTCCTTCTCAAATTCAGATGCAGTTTTACACGGACTCATCATCAGGAAACCCTACACCGGTTCCTTCTCAAATTCAGATGCAGTTTTACACGGACTCATCATCAGGAAACCCTACACCGGTTCCTTCTCAAATTCAGATGCAGTTTTACACGGACTCATCATCAGGAAACCCTACACCGGTTCCTTCTCAAATTCAGATGCAGTTTTACACGGACTCACCATCAGGAAACCCTACACCGGTTCCTTCTCAAATTCAGATGCAGTTTTACACGGACTCATCATCAGGAAACCCTACACCGGTTCCTTCTCAAATTCAGATGCAGTTTTACACGGACTCATCATCAGGAAACCCTACACCGGTTCCTTCTCAAATTCAGATGCAGTTTTACACGGACTCATCATCAGGAAACCCTACACCGGTTCCTTCTCAAATTCAGATTCATTTTTACACGGACTCATCATCAGGAAACCCTACACCGGTTCCTTCTCAAATTCAGATGCAGTTTTACACGGACTCATCATCAGGAAACCCTACACCGGTTCCTTCTCAAATTCAGATGCAGTTTTACACGGACTCATCATCAGGAAACCCTACACCGGTTCCTTCTCAAATTTGGATGCAGTTTTACACGGACTCATCATCAGTAAACCCTACACCAGTTCCTTCTCAAATTCAGATGCAGTTTTACACAGACTCATCATCAGGAAACCCTACACCGTTTCCTTCTCAAATTCAGATGCAGTTTTACACGGACTCATCATCAGAAAACCCTACACAGGTCAAAGATCGATACCTGAAACCAGCCAGGACAACTATCTCCTTGACCAACCTTTTCAAGATTTCAGCTCAGTACCTGCAGCAATCAAAAGATTCTTGCAATCCCTAGCGGAGCTAAAACTTCCGACTATCAATCCCCCAAGCAGAATGAAGACTCTCATTCTCAGTTCCTCAGAGTATTCAAATATTCTTCAGTGAAGATCCCCTCAAGACAGGAATCCCCAGTAGATTGGCATACAACCCAAGCTCCTGATCCCCCAACAGTGGTTCCTTCTCATTTCCAACAATCCCCTGCAGCAGTCAAGGATTCATTTTCCCCAGCAGCAGTCAAGATTCTATTATCTCCGGCTATCCAGGATTCATCTATCCTCAACAAGACAGCTCATCAGCTTACATGCGCATTCATTGAATTCATATCATAAACATTGATATAACATATGTTGCATCATACATTTCATGCAACATAACTTTGTGTTTCAACTAACAATTTACCTTTTTCAGCAAAAGGTCGATTACCGCTTTTTCAAAATCCAAGATGTAGTTTTACACGGACTCATCATGAAGCAACCCTACACCGGTTCCTTCTCAAAACTCAGATGCAGTTTTACACGGACTCATCATCAGGAAACCCTACACCGGTTCCTTCTCCATTCCAAGACTTCTGAAAACAGTTTACGGGTTCTCCAGACATGGATGTTAACCTATCGCTTGTTTAGATTCTTCAACTTCTGAAAACAGTTTACGGATTCTCCAAACACGAAGGTTAATCTATCGCTTGTTCGGACTCAACTTTTGAAAACAGTTTACGGACGCTTCCCAACATCGATGCTGCTCTATTGCTTATTCAACTTCAAGACTTCTGAAAACAGTTCACGAGTTCTCCAGACACGAATGTTAACCTATCGCTTGTTCAGATTCTTCAACTTCTGAAAACAGTTTACGGATTCTACAGACACGGATGTTAATCTATCGCTTGTTCAGACTCAACTTTTGAAAACAGTTTACGGATGTTTCCCAACATGGATGTTGCTCTATTGCTTATTCAACTTCAAGACTTTTGAAAACAGTTTACGGATTCTTCCAGATACGGATGTCAATCTATTGCTTATTCAGACCCCCAGTTCAGAGATGTTCCAAAACATGGATACCTTTCTGATACTCACCCACTCACCAACGACATACAGTTCAACAAACATTTCCAGATGGCATCTCTAAGCCCATCCTCCTACCAGCAATTTCCAGATGGCATCTCTAAGCCCATCCCCCTGTCACATCTCCAGATGGCATCTTTAAGCCCATCACCAAATGGCATCTTTAAGCCCATTCCCTCAAAATTACGCTTTGACGAGTGCAAATTTTTCTTGGGCACTCTAGTGTCCAATCTCCTTTTACCTTCGAGTCGCGAACGACAAACTTGCCAATCTAACTCTTCAGGTTCAAGAAGATTGAACATGGGAAACTGTTGTACCCCAAAATTTGCCCTCTCTTTTCCACAAGAAATCACAGCTTCAGGCTTTTCCTGATTTTTCAGATTGGCTCAAGAATCGGTCAAACAGACTTTTCTCGTCAGTCAGACAAAATTAGGGTCTCCATTAATTTAGAATCAGTTCAAGCAGATTGTTAGGGTTTGGTTGAGTTTGGCTCAGGGTTTGATCAGGCGGACGTTTCTTTGACAATAAATCAAGAATTAGGGTTTGCACGCGCATTTTCAGAAGAATTTGAATCCATAGTGTATTAATTGGCTGTTACACTGCTTTGACGCCTGCTCAAGATTTCAGTTTGTTTCTCAAAAAACCTGAACCTCTGGGTTAGAAGCTGAGGCTTCTGGTTGAAGATTTGCAGTGTTTGGTTTAATCAGTAAAAGATAAAGGACATATGGTCATTTGTTTGTTTAATTGTGCAATGCTTGGTTAATTGGGATGCCGGGTTTATTATTGATTAATGCGAAGTTGCAAGACTACGGTGTTTATTAATTATTTATTTTATCTAAGTTAGAATAATTGGGATTTACTTCCAGTTATTTTAATTCAAGAAACTTAAATAATTAAATAGACAGTGAATTGAAAGAGAATTAACTGACAAAGGATTATTTTTATTCATTTTTAATTGTTTGTTACAATTATTATTTGAACACTGTAAATTTATTTACAATTGTTTACATTAATATTGTTACAATGATTAAAGGTAATTTAAAACTATATCCTAAATCTCCTAAATCTTCATCTTCTACTGCTGCTCCCCATTGCTCAATTGATTTTTATCTGCAAAGACAAAAAAAAAAAAAGAAGTCAAATGCAGATGAAGTAAAAAGGCAGACAGTTAATCAAAAAAAAAATTCATCATTAAAGGTGGTTGGCCGGGATCAGATTGTTTTGATTTTCATCATATTTTTCTCACCCTCTTTGCAAATCACAAGAAGACTTTCTTCTTGGTTCACAAAGAGTAAAGAAAAATTATTTTACAAGCATACAAATCATTAAAGAAATGTACAAGGCTGCATAATGCCAAAAACAAAATGCACAAATTCAAAATGTCAACAAAGCTGTAACTTCAAAACATGCCAAACCAAGTCACAAGTTTCAAACTAAGCAAACTAAATCCCAAAGAAACTGTCCAAATAAAGTACAAGAAGCTGTCAAAACTGTCCAAAGAAGCCAATAAAGCTGTCAACAAGTACACAAAAGGCAGAAAATCTGGAAGACAAGAGATATGCAGAGGAAAGACAAAGTGCAAGCAACTTGTAAAGCCAATCTCATCATTTCCCAACCAAACACCTTTTCAGAAAAGCTATTCTAAAGCAATATAATATGCTTTAATAGAGAGAAAAGAGAGAGAAAAGTAAGAGGCTTACAGTACAGCAGGCTTAAGGATAAATAAATATAACAAAAGATCTCAGTAGAAAAGGGAGGCAGAAAACACATAAAGAAAGATATAACCAAAGCTTGTCTCAAACCTCCAGCCTTAACCTGCCTGTTCCAAAAACAAGCAAACATGTTAAGCTTCAAACATATCAACCTGCTCTAAGCAAACAAACAGCCCACAAGCCTTTCAAAGCCTTGCATCCTGTCAAGCAAACCAAAGCTTGCCTCAAGCCTTGCTAACCTGACTTCAAACAACAAAAGCATGTCAACCTGCATAAACAAGCCCTGAAGCCTGCTAACCTGTATTCAAACACAAACCTGTGTTCAAAGCCAAAAGGCCAGCATAAACCAGAAAATCATGTTTCAAACACAAACCTGTGTTCAAAGCCAAAAGGCCAGCATAAACCAGAAAAGCCTATTTCAAACACAAACCTGTGTTCAAAGCCAAAAGGCCAGCATAAACCAGAAGCAGGCCTTTCAGAACTGTGTTAAGAACACAAGCCAAAAAGCCAAAACACCAGCTTGTAACCAAGCCTGCTCTAAACTACCTTCAATCCAAACCAGAATCATCAACCATCATTCAATATCCAAATAACCAACAAAGCCCTCAGAACGAATTCATCATAGGGCCAACATCAACATATCAATACCAACAAGCCTAATAGGCATCTCAGAATCTAAGCACACAAGTATTCAGAGGCAAGCATTCAAGCAACAGAAGGGGAACAAGCAAGCATCTCAGAAGCAACAAACAAATATCCAAACATACTCTCAGAGCAAAAGCTCATCATCGAGAATCAAAACAATAAGCAAAGCGTTCAGATAAGCAGAAGAGGAAAATAAGTTTCAGAAATGGATGAGCTAGGGTTTTTAGGGATATCATCATAAAACCTAACAAAAGCAAGATACAAATACCAGGGAGTCAGCAAGCCTCATCACTGCGTATCTCCGGCCGCCTAAGACGCCGCCGTCCTCCTCCGTCTCCTCTCCAAAGGTAGTATTTTTCCCCTTCCTTTTTCAGCTTCACACCTCACACAAACACGAGCATCTATGATTAAAACATGAAAAAGCTAAAACATGCACGGACATTCAAGACAAAACAAAATGATACCTTTTATCGCCGCCTGGGTACGACTATGGAGGGTGGAGAATGGAGACGGCGCCTGGTAGCCTAAGGCGTAGAGAGTGTCATAGGCCATGCTTTGAGAAAGATGAAGACGTTGAGGAAGGAGAGAAACGGCGCCGCTCATTAAACTGTAAACCCTTATTCTAAAACAAAGAATTGAAAACCCTAACAAACAAAATGTGTCAAAAGCACAGCTGGGCCTCTGCCCCATTAAACTCTAAGCCCAATGCAATCTGGCGCATACCCCCCCTTTTTTGCAAATCTGTTTGTTAAAATCTTTGGGCCAAATGCCTCCCTAAGGCCCATTCAAACCCTTTTTTTTTATTTTCTACAAATCAACCTTTTTTTATCACTTTACTTTATTTATATACATAACCTAAATTAACATTTTTGTTAAATAAAAATAACACATTTTTTATACAAAATTTTTTTTAATTGTTTCTTTTTTTATTTTATTACATTTTAAAAAATACATAAAAATAGATTTTTTTTCCTAAGTTAAATAGTTTTCTCTTTAAACCCCTTTTGTTTATATATAACATTAACAAAAACACAAAATAAAGATAATAAAATACTTAATACATTAGGTTAACACTTTTACTCATTCGTAAATAATCACATACACTTTCACAAATACTTTTGATACATTGCTTTTATTCTTATACATTGATATACTTTACATTGAGAATGCGATTCAATTTGGTTGTAAATATTATTTGGACACTACTATCCTGATAAGACTCATCCCCATTTGTAAATATTTGTACCCTCATTCCCGGATACTTATTTGTAATAGCTTAGACTTTAAATTCCCGCAATTTATCGCTTTCTATATACTGTATAGTAATTAGGGTTTGTATGCGAAGATTCAAAATCAACCACTAGATAACCTAATACAAAGACAAATGCATGAAAACCAATACACAATTCACACTTGCACCCCTAGGGTTCCTCCACTTGTTGCCTTCAAAAATGGGCCATGTTGCATGTTGAGTGTCTTTGGCAAAACAAAAACAAATCAAATGATCATAGTCCCTCGATGACGCTTTCGAAGTTGCCTAAAAAATGATCAAGTCCCTTAAAGGAAAAATTGCCAAAGACACTTGGCACTATTGCATTCATGGTCTAAACGATGACCCGCGCCCGTCTCGTTAACATCCTAACACAAGGTTGTTCACCAAATACAATGGTGAAACAACACTGTTAAAAGGGTTAAAACATAGGAAAGATCTTTGAGTACAATAGGGTAGACAACTCTTAGTTACTTGGTCAGACTTGCAAAACACACTTGCCTACTTTCAAAACACACTCCACGACACAACCTTCAAAACAACTTTCAAAAACATTGAAACATCTTTTCAAAAAGACACACACCTTTGTAAAACATTCGAGTAAAGAATTGTTACAATGGTTGCCTAGACAAGGCATATTTTTCAAAACATTTTCAAAACCACACACACACAACACCACTTCAAGCAATTGAAAATCAAGGCAAGTGATCTAAAAAAGGTAACTAAGAGCCCATGGATAACCATGGATGAAAAGGGTGCTAGCACCTTCCCTTTTCATAATCTACCCCCCGAACCCACGAAAACATCTCAAAGGTTTTTCCTGTGCTTTTTAACCTTTCCTTTAGGATAAAATAAAAAGTCGGTGGCAACTCTTGCTAAACCGAACAAGTGCGAATACAAACGCAAAACCTCAAGTCAGTTGTCCCACCGTATCACACCTTACATTGGCATTTTCAAAACACTTTCCAAAACAAACACTTTCATCCAATAAATATTTTCAAAACAAACATTTTGTATACATTCTCAACGATACGAGAATCATTACAAAATTGTCATACTTAGGCATTTTCAAAATATTTGCAAACATACACAAACACAAAGCATTTTCAAAGTGAGCTAGGAATTAAGAGCCCATAGATAACTACGGATGAAAAGAGTGCTAACACATTCCCTTTTCATAACCTACCCCCCGAACTCAAGAAAAATTCTCAAAGGTCTTTCCTAATCTTTTCACCCTTTCCTTTATTGGATAAAAGAAAAGTCAGTAGCGACTCTTGCTATCCGCAACATTTGCGATAAAACACAAAACCAAAAGTCATTTATCCCACCGTATTACACAGGGTTTTCCATAAAGACCCGAAGCCACTGTCTTCTTGAGATCATACATTCACCCATTCACTCAAGGAACCTTTCAATGATATGTTCAATGATCCAATTTAACATATATAACAATGATTGACCCAACATAATCTGGTCACTTAAGATCTCATATTAGGATTTTCCACAATGACCGCAACCATTGTCTTCTTGAGATAAGATCTTCACTCGGTCTTTTAAGGAACCTTTCAATGATATATTCAATGATCCAATTTAACAGATATAACAATCATTGACCCAACAGAATTTGATCACTTAAGATCTCCTATTAGGATTTTCCACAAAGACCACAACCATTTTCTTCTTGAGATCAGACCTTCACTTGGTCACTCAAGGAATCAATAAAAAAACAATTGATAAGGTTTTGTGTTTACATGATTTCTTCTTCTAAGCAGATTACACAAGTGATTAAGCACATATTTTTTAACATAATTTCGAGCAAAAACTCTTGTGTTAAAATAATTTGCATGAAGAGATTAGAACTATAACACAATACAAACAACAACTCTTGTATAAGTTGGGATAAAAGAATGAGTAGGGTAGGTTATGATGGAAGTTGACAAGGGATATAAGATTAGGTAAAGGATTAGGTTTTATAGAGGAAGATTTGGTTCACAAAAATCAGTGTAAAGGGGTAATTCAATTACCTTCTCAGAGTTTGATGACACCTCAATTGTATCAAGAGAGTTAAAGGATATTTCTCTATCAAGAGTTTCAAGAAAGTTTGTGACTTGATGAGGATTTCCGAAGGTGGAAGCAGGTAGTGTAGGAAGAATGGTTTGAAGAGGACTAGGTTCACCAGAGAAGGGCATATGCGGTTTTGGTGATGTAGAACATGAATCTTCTTCACTAGATGAAATATAAAACTTTTTTTAAGGTTCTCAGATTTTCGACATATTGTGGCACGAACTTCATAAACATATGGAAGTTTATCTTTGTATCCATATCACACAGCAATACTAAGGATGCATTGAATGGTTCTTTAGGAGAGAATGACAGGAGGATCAAGAAGGATTGATACGACGACTTCAGGGGACATACTTGTTGGTACATCAATGATTAGACATTCTTTTAGATGATTGAAAACAACTTCTGGTCCATCTGCAGTAGTGAACACATAATTGTGTTCTGTTTCTGGTGCATGATTGTTTGTAAAGTTTGAAAGGAAATCTTCTGATAGAGGAATAACAATCGGCATAGTTTTTAAATTTCTTCCATCAATGAATTTTACAGATCATGGATTCAGATACTCATGCATGTTCAATTGAACGAGAGAATAAACTAATGTATAGTTGATTAAGAGAGCGGTGATTAGTCTTCCTAGAGGTATCCATTTGATAGGACTCTCTACATGACTTCTGGAGCTATTGATAACATTTCTCAAATTCTTGAAGAGAATGAAGGGAAGATTAACCTTTCTTTTTGATGTCGGGTTGTATAAAATTTATTTTTATATCGTTGTTGATTTTGGGCAACTCATTTGAGAGGGGTTTCTGATAGATGCATTCTAAAATGAATCTGCCCTAGATATTGAGAGAAGGTTGAAGATCCTTGAACAGTTTGGAGCTCTTTTTTACCAAGAATATTTTTGAGAATACATTCATTCTATGTTTCCTACTAATGCTCTTGTCGTTTAAGCTGTAACACTTTAATCCAATCCCTTCATAATTAAGTAGCTGAGTAATGGATTTTTCAGTAATTCGACTTGCATTCCAACAATGTTTGTTGTGATTTCTTGTCTTGATTCATTTGCTATAATCCAGAATTGTTTCACTAATTCAGGAAAGGTGGGACTTTTTAGAATTTCAAAGAGGGTTTCCCATCCTTGCAAGGAAATATCTAATAAAAGATCATAACCATTTTCCTTGATATTTTTAAAGTTCACACTTGATTCAGATAAAACTTGTAACTGAGATGTAGGAATTGAACATTGAAGTTCAGGAAAAGTTTATACCCATTTTCTCTAGATGAGATGATGAGAAAACAATTTATTTTTGAGAAGCCATTGATGATGATGAACAGATTTGAACCCAGACGGAGAAATTTTAAGGTTTTGAGGATTTAGGTCTAAAACTAGCGAAAGTGTAGGAAGTGAGTGAGACTTGTGTGTGAGGTGAAGTGAGTGGGTTTTTAAATAGTTTTTGCAATTATTATTAAAGCATTTAATAGTGCAAAACTCTGACACTGGGTAAAGCATAAATATATTTCATCTATTCTCAAGAATATCTCACTTCTTATTGTATCTCATCAAACGTCAAGCATGATTCAAAAAGACAGTTGTCTTTAAGTTGAAACATAACTCTTTCATTTTACCGAAAACACACTTAATGCATTAAACTTTTCAATTTTTTAAGGGATAAACTAGATTTTAAAACTAATATAGTTTCTTCTTTGAACCCTTCTAATTATTTTAAAATATTAAAAGTTCTTTATACTAGACGTAAAAAGTTTTTAGTTAATTCTATTTATCTATTTAGAAGCAACTATATTTTGGAAGCTTTTGCCTTCTTCAGAGCTTTTGATAGATCTACTCAAAATGAGGTTGATTTGATCCATAGCAGCTTGCAGTGGTTGTCATTTGGATGACAACTTCAGTTAATGATCTGTAGTACTTG
The DNA here is from genome assembly GCA_948472305.1 of Vicia faba. Taxonomy (NCBI): domain Eukaryota; kingdom Viridiplantae; phylum Streptophyta; class Magnoliopsida; order Fabales; family Fabaceae; genus Vicia; species Vicia faba. The sequence goes on along the minus strand of OX451735.1, from coordinate 650,288,629 downwards.
ATTATTGACCTTTACTTCTGATGGAGAACTTCTGATGTTGAGAAGATGAATTCCTTTTCCATTAGATACTTGACTCTTTAGAATTATGAGAACTTGTTTCCAGAGATTATGTCTTCATTTATGATTCCTATTCAAAATTTTGATTTCTTCTCAGGAGGCACTTTGAAAATAAAACCTTTCAATCATTTGAGTAAATAGTATCCAAATAATTTTCTCTTCTTGGATCTCTCTACACGGTTAAGTGTTCGATTCTTAAAACAATAACAGAGTCAGGATCTTATGCCAATTGAAGGTAGAGAAAACACAAGAAAGGAGGGGTTTGAATTGGGTTTTTAGAAAATATTCCCCTTTAAAAAATTCTAATCAGTCAAATGATAAAAGCTATAAATATAATGAAGAGTAAAGAACACAAGTGGTTTATCTAGGTTCACCTTAACATGGTTAATCCTGTCCACCCCTCAAGGTGGTTTTCCTTTAACAAGGATTTAAACCACTACAACCAAACTGATTACAAATGCACGGGCAAATGTCGGTGACTAACGGCCAATGACACATTCAATGATCCAACTTAATAGATATAATGTTCATTGATCCAATAGAATCAGATCACTTAAGATCTTTTATCAGGGTTTTCCATAATGACCCGCAACCACTGTCTTCTTGAGATCATACATTCACTCCGTCACTCAAGGAACCTTTCAATGATATGATCTAATTTAACGGATATAACAATCATTGACCCAATAGAATCTGATCACTTAAGATCTCCTATTAGGATTTTCCACAATGACTGCAGCCATTGTCTCCTTGAGATCAGAACATCACTCAGTCACTCAAGGAACCTTTTAATTATATGTTCAATGATCCAATTTAACAGATATAACAATCATTGAACCAACAGAATCTGATCACTTAAGATCTTCTATTAAGATTTTCCACAAAGACCGTAGCCATTGTCTTTTTGAGATTAGACCTTCACTTGGTCACTCAATGAATCAATCAACAACAGTTGGTAAGGTTTTGTGTTTACATGATTGCTTCTTCTAAGTATATTACACAAGTGATTAAGCACATATTGTTTAACATAATTTCAAGAAACAACTCTTGGGTTAAAACAATTTACATGAAGATATTAGAACTATAACACTTACGAGCAACAACTCTTCTGTAAAATACAAAGTTCCCAGAATCAATTCTTCAGATATAGCTTGTTTGTGTTTTTTCCTCTTCTGAGCTGATGGACGTTCATGAACTTATAATGTGTCTTCATTTCTAACAGGCCTATCTTCTGAGTCTCTTTCTTCAGAACCTGTAAATGTCATCTCTAGATCTTCAAAGTTCTCAAACAACTTTGACATTTCTGGGTCAAGCTTATCATCAAATCTAACATTATTTGATTCTTCCACAATACTTGTTTCTACATTGTATACTATGTATCCTTTAGACTAGTCATCATAGTATACTCAAGCCAATATGAAGAAGCTCCAACGGTCTGAAGGTAGAAACAACATTTTTTTTATTTAAAAGACACTTTAGAAAACTTTCCTTTCTGACATGTTTCACATAGATCATCTGAAGTGAACTTCAGCTTAGGTTAGCCTCTAACTAACTCAAGTTTATTCAGTTGTGATACTCTTATCATGCTAATGTGACCCAAGTGTCTATTCCATACCCATTGCTCTTCTTTAACAAACATTAAGCATTTAACATTTTGATTTTTAAGATCAGAAAGCTTTATTTTATAAATGTTGTTCTTACTCTTTCCAGTGAAGAGAACCGTGCCATCCTTTTGACTCACAACTTTACATGATTTATGATTAAAAGTAATGCCATAACCATTATCACTTAATTTTCTTATGGATAATAGATTATGCATTAGACCCTCAACATAAAGTAATTAGAAATATAACGAAGAGATAGGTTATCAATTGTTCCTGAGACTTTTATCCTTCCTTTCTGATTTCCACCGAAGCTTACGTACCCTGTATCTTTGAGTTTCAGGTCTTGGAACATGTGCTTACTTCCCATCATGTAACGCGAGCACCCGGAGTCTATATACCATGACTGGTGTTTCATTTCTGCTGCATAGGATGTCTCTTCATAATCAGACTCAGACTCTGAATTGCTTGACTCTTCTAGACTGTAGTAACAATTCTTCTTCATCGTCAGAACCTTCATCGTCAAAATATTCTATCTTTTTATGTTTTGACGCCTTATTCTTTTCTGGCTTGAGTCTTTTTGTTTTGGACTTTAGAGAAATAGTTTTTTTTCTTTTCTAGGGCTCATCTTCTTCTAGCTCTATCTCATGACTTATGAGCACACTAATTAACTCTTCAAGAGTTATACTATTCAGATCCTTAGAGAGCTTCAAAGAAGTAACCATAGGTCTCCATCTTTTGGGAAGACTTCTGATGATCTTCTTAACATGATAAGCTATGGAGTGCCCTTTGTCCATAACTTTAAGTTCTGCTACCATGGTTTAGAACCTTGAGAACATGGCTTCAACCATTTCTTCATTTTCCATTATAAAGGCTTCATATTTCTGAATTAAGGCCAAGGCCTTAGTTTCTTTGACTTATGCATTACCTTCATGTGTTATTCTGAGTGAACCAAGAATATCCTTTGCAGTTTCTCTTTTGGAAATCTTTTCATATTTGTTGTACGAGATTGTGCTGAGAAGGATAGTTCTGGCTTTGTGATGATTCTTGAAGTTGCGCTTCTGATCTTCATTCATTGCGTTAATGGGAATAGGAATACTAGTTGCATTGACAGGTTCCTGATAACCATTTGTAACTATTTCCTAGAGATAAATATCATAGCCTATAAGAAGCTTTCTATTCTATCTTTCCAATAGTCAAATTTCTCTCCATCAAACATAATAGGTTTAGCATTTTATCTATCATTATCGTTTGTGTTAGTAGCAACCATTTAAAAAGGTTTTTCTCACACTAGATCTCTCTACAGGGTTAAGTGCTTGATTAGAAAATCAATAACAGAGCTGAAGCTCCGATACCAATTGAAGGTAGAGAAAAACACAAGAAATGGGGGTTTTAATTGGGTTTTAAAACTTCTCCGTTTAGAAGTTTTTCACAAACGATTAAAATTAGAAAACAATGCTAGGAATAGAAATGTCAATTAGAAACAGAAATAAAAACCACTTATGGTTTATCCAGGTTCACCTTAGAAAATGTTAATTTTGTCCATCCGTCAAGGTGATTTCTCCTTAGAAAAGAACTTAACCCACTATAACTAAACTGATTAAAATTGCATGGGCTAATTGCCTGGGACTAACAACTGCACGAGCTACCCGCTGGTAACTAACAACAATGATAACCTATTAGTGATCCCTTAAGAATTCTGACCTACCCGGTCCCCTAAGAGATTTAACGATCACTCACTCCTTAAGGCTTCTGACCTACCCAGTCCCTTGAAGGAGATTTCTCTATGCCTTAGAAAAGAACTTTCTCTTGCCTTAGAAAATAACTTTCTCAACTACCCATTGAATAACCGTGTTTACAAGTTTGCTTCTTACAAGTGTATTACACAGAAGTTTAAGTACATATTGTTTAACACAAATATGAGCAACAACTCTTATATTCAAGCAATTTACAAAAGAAACACAATAATGAGCAATAACTCTTGTGTTCTAATGAATATTAATATCAACACTATATGAGAAATAACTCTAGTGTTCTGGTGAATAGTGGTAACAACACAATATGAGCAACAACTCTTGTGTTCTAGCAAATGATAACATCAACACAGTAACAAGAAACAACTCTTGTGTTTTGATATTTTTTTTTCTTTTCTTTTTCTTTTTCTTTTTTCTTTTCTTTTTCTTTGTTTTTGGTTTTGGCAGCGTTACGGTTCTTGCTCTCTAGTCTTTCTATTTTCAAATGAAACAATTGATCCTTTATATAGGCGTTGAAGAAGTAGACGGTTGTAGTAGTACACACATCACTTTCATCTTTCCAGCTGCTATAACGGTTGGATTTGATCATGGGAGACAAATAGTACAGTGTACATCCATTTGAGTGGAACATGTAATTGTACCTTTGTACTAACTCTTCTTGCGCTTGTTTCTGATGATATTGTCTTCTGATGAATATGACTTCTGACGAAGTAGATTGGCTTGAGCAGATATCATCTTGATCTTGTCTTTTGATAGACTATATGATGTGTAGAAGTGATAAGTCCAGAATATCTAACTTTACTTTGATCATTATTCTGATGGAATACTTCTGATGTAAAGTTATGTATGCATATTTCACGAAGTTCCTAAGTCTTCAGAATCTTGACTTTGTCTTCAGAACTACGAGCAATAACATTTCTGATGAACAAATCTTGACTTCTGAATCTGAGGTAGAAGCTTTCCTTTGATGTGTTTAGAACCTTGAATTTGTCTACAGAGTTACGAGCAACAACTTCTCTGATGAACAAATCTTGACTTCTGATCTTTGACGTGAAAGCTTGTTTCTGTGCAATCTTGTCTTCTGATCTTGGAGCGGCAACTCTTACATAATTTATTTCTCCTTGAATACTTGTGACTTCTGAAGCAACAACTTATGATGAAGTACACAAGAGATCCTCTTTCTGGCGAACATCCACTCTTCAGAATTATCGATGTTACTTCAGAATCAGATATAATAGTCTTCTGATGTGTGCTTCTGATGATTCTTCAGACAACAGTCCTGAATCAATTAGAACTTCTAATCTGCACACTCAAGAAACTATTAGAAATGAAATTATTTACATATAAAATATATGTATTGTTATAATCAAAATCCAGATATTTAACATAGATCCAAATCTTGTTCTAACAGCTATTATTCTTGGAGAACAACATATCTTAATTGTAATCTAGATTATGTTGGATACATGTTCTATAATTAACATGCAATCAACTTCTAAGGATTTATCTGTTCCAACTAAGGAGTTATCAGTTCCAAACATTGGGAAAAAAATTATGCACTTGTAATCCATCCTAAATAACTTTTCCTAGCTTCTTGAAGTTCTAAAATTTTATTATCTTGAGCAAATATTTTCATGGAAAATGCTTTCACAAGAAAGATATATAGTGGTATATGTAGATAGTTTGTTGTGGATTAATGTCTTGGCAATATCTTGAGCGTTGTTCTTTTAAGAATATAGGGTAGAGATTCGTTGTTGTAGTTGTGTAACATATTCCCTCGGTTTTTTAAAAAAAACTGAGGGAGAACGTATTTTTTTAAAATAGAAAAATAAAATAAATATGTAAACCCCTCGGTTTTAGAAAATAACTGAGGTAATATGTTCCAAGAAAATATGGTAAATGATAAAAAATTGAAAGTAACATGTCATGTTTTCATTTCAATTTTTTACCAGTCAACATTTTGTGTGTGCAGTTTATAACATGTTTAAGAATAAATTCCCCAATGTTTCCAGCCAAGGAAAGAAATGTTGTTTTATTTGATTGACAATATAAGAAGATTATTACAAAAATACAACATCAACAACAATAACATTATGTGAGATAGATTGCAAAGACAGAAAAATGTTTTGTTCGAGATTGAAGAACATTGAATCTTTTTTCTGTCTTGCAATCCATCCCACAAGAATGATGCATACGAGTTTGGGACAGCTACATATAAGTTAGGTTTATGGTAAAATATGTTTAACGAGTGGTTTTATATTAATATATGATTATTTTATTCTTCGATTATTAAGGAAACCCAATGGTTAGATCATTTAGTTTACACTTATAACGAAATAATAACACAAACTACAAAGCTGGGATTCAAAGCGTGTCCCGAATTGTCTTTCCCCTTGGTTTTATTAAAAATAGAGGAAATATGTTGTTTTTATTTTTAAAAAATAAAATATGGTGCACCTTGGTGTTATACCTCGTTTTTTTATTGAGGTGAAAGCTTTGTCATGAAATGTATTATTTGTAGTATTGTTAGCCCTTGTATCTAGGCATATTTTGTTCTGGTTTTGTAATGACTTGGTAGTCTCTATAACTTTGTACCAATAATTGTCATGATGCTCTAGCATTGTGTTCAATATTTGTACTATTGGTTGTGCTTTACCTACTCCTGATCTGATATGTGTATGTGCTAACATACTAACCTCTATGATGACTGGTCTAAATTACTGAGGAATACCTTTGCCAAATTATGGCAAAAAGGGGTAGTGATGATACTTGTGAGGGTAGTTTTTCTTACTACTAACTACTAATTATGAGGGAGCTGATATATGCTAATCTCTGATGTGATAATAATAATTGATGCAATTGGTACTAAATGGTTTGGTTTTCTTTGGAAAGCACACATGCTGTAGCATATGGCCTGACATCTGGCCCAGTTCTCTTTGTGTTGATCTTGTTGTGAGTCAATAGTAGCTTCTGATCTTTGACTAGTGACTATTAACCGATCTGTGTTCATGAAACGAATGTGTTATCATCACAGACAAAAATTAGAAATAAGATAAACCAAAAATAGAAGGAGAAAGAAGAAATAGACCTTATATAAGGAAATTACTTTTACCTTTACAACATTGGAAGGGTTACCAACCATATGTAGAATATGAAAAACAAAAAGGGTAAGAATGATAAATTCAACAAAGGCTTAATGCAAGAAGGAAACCACAAAACTAGCTACGTGAAAGAGAAAATGATAAATACCAGTAAATCGGAGATAAGCATACACAAAAAAATTTATTGAGCTCTAGATTACCTAGGAATATAAAAAAAACTCTCAAAAACCATTAACAAAACTGACATGGAAAATGCAAATAGAAACATGGAAAAGGTAAAAGAGGATAGAAAGCGAAATAACCAATAAGGATCGGTAAACTGAAGATATATATAATACAAAAAAGGAACTATCCATCAGGAAACCAAAGTTCAATATCAAAATAAAGAAAAATGAACACGAATTTGTCTAATAAAAGGGCAGAGCAGTAAAAGCCTAAAGTAATAAGATAGTGACTAATGAGATTATCCGGGAAAGCAATAAGATCCTCATCACCAGTGTAATACGGTGGTAGAACTGACTGTTATACTGGTTTTGCATTTTTTATTCGCAAATGTTGCAATAAGCAAGATTCGCCACCGACTTTTCTTTTATCCAACAAAGGAAAGGGTAAAAAGAATAGAAAAACACCTTTCGGGATTATTTGAGTAAGGGGGTAGATTATGGAAAGGGAAGGTGTTAGCACCCTTTCCATCTGTAGTTATCGGCGGGCTCTTAGTTGCTAGCTCATTTGAAAATGCCTTGTGTTTGAGTGTTTGAAAAAGTATTTTGAAAAGACGCCTTAGTGCAGGGAACTTTGTAATGTTTCTCGTGTCGTGGAGAATGTATAAAAAGTGTCTTTGAAAATATTTTTTAGACAAGAGTGTATGTGTGGAAAATTGTTTTATTTGAGCAAGCATCTAAGAACTATCAACCTACTCGAAAAGGTTTGTTCTTTTCCTCTTTTCCTTTAGACAATGCTATCCTACTATTAGTGAGTAGGTAGCCCTATTATCGGATGTTTTGAGGGACTAGAGAGGATTATCATACAGTCACAAAGGCAACTAGTAAGATATCTTAGTAATTACCCTAGGGTTTTAAGATCATTTTATCGAGGCAACGTCAAAAGGGTCATCGAGGGACTTATGATCTTTTAAACCAAAGGGTAGCCACTAAAATCTATTACATTCGAGAATTGTGGCTGTTTATTCCGAAGGAAACAAGTGGGGAAACCTTAGAGGCGCGCATGCACGAGTGTGTTTGTTTCAGTTATGTTATCTTGAAAATTAGGGTTAACTACCGTTTTGTTTTTAATTCTTGTCATGCAATCCTATTAGGCATACATCTAACAGTTCAATATCAGTGTGAGAAATTAGAGTGCGGAAATTAAACCTAACTATTACATGGCTTCAGGGAGGGGGAAATTACAAGTCCAAAATTAAGGATAAAGATAGTAAATAAAATCCTAGTTTTTAACTATTACAAACCGTATGCAATTACATAATATTTATGAAAAAATAATACAAATAAATAAATAGACGCACGGAGGAGAAAGAAGTAAACATGTAAAGAACCCTAAGATCTAAGTAATATAAAAAAGATGTTTTTATTTTTTTTCCTTTTAAAAATAAGAAAATCCCTAAGTCTAATTAATTAAAAAAATGATTAATAAAAATTAATTTAATTAAAAGAAACTAGTTCTAATATTTTTTGGATTTTTATTTGGAAAAAGACTTAAAATCAATAAACCTAATTCTAATTGGTTTTAAATTAATCAAAAATAATTAAATGAATGAATTAATTTATTTATAAAAATTAAATTTAATTAAAAAACTAAAATCTATTTTTGTGATTTTTTATCGTTAAAAGAAAATTAATAAAAGAAAACAATTAAAAAAAGGTAAAATTATAAATGGGCCCGGTGCAATAAATAGTCAGGGAGTGATACTAAAAAAATGCTAGGCCCAAAAAGGGACTGACCCCGAAGTTGCACATGATCATAGCAAATGCAGGAGTATGGATCTAAAATTCTTTAAGGGCATCTGCTTGAAGGCCTAAACGCTCCAAAAAGCTACAAAACATAAAATGTTGGGAAAAAAAACAAAATGTAGAACCTGGGATCGAACCCAGGAAATCCAGGCTTACGGACACGCTTCTCACCACCGGGCCATCTATTCATTTGTTATTTTATATAAACAAATAAATATATATATATATATATATATATATATATATATATATATTACAATCAGTCAGAAGTATGAAAAAATAAAAACGTGTGCGCTGCTTATTCAAATGAGCCAATGAGAAGATGACGCGATGGCCACCGGATTCAACCCACCGGAGTCAACATTCCGGTTGTCTTCTCCGGTGGGTTCCAAACCCTAACCTGCAAAATAAGAAAAACCAATGGATCAAAATACCCCTACCCCTTTAAAATGATGCGTTAAGTTCAAATATGGCCTTATCTCTGCCTGAATCACCCTATATCATGAGATCAGTACCAACATGTTCATGATACCCTAACAATGGCATATAGGGATCCTGACATTAAAGCTTTCCCCTAAGGGACCAAACTTGTCTAAAACTTCATCAACAACTCATACAAACACATAGAATTAGTTAAACATGCTTGAATCTAACTTTAGAGTTTCAAAAGAATACTTACAACCGACGTGTATAGAGCTGCGATTCTGGGTGTGCAATCGTCTTGAAAAAGGGCTGGATTCGTTCCTGGGAACCTCAAGAGGAATTTTTGATCCCTTGTTTGGACTGAGGAAGGTTGGAAATGTGTTTTTGAATTTTACCACTTTGGATAATTTTTATGAATTTTGAGAACTTCTTTCAGGCCCTCTTTTGTGTGTTATGGCTTGTGGTTAGCTTGCATGTTTATAGAGGAATGGAATGGTGAGTAAACATGGCAAGAATCCACACATTAAGGCCCCTTTCAAAGCAATATCAATCATATTAAAATGTTTCCAAAATTGTGAAAAAGTTTCCCTTCTTGAGATACAATGAATATGGCCTCTTTTGCACAAAATCTTAGGTCCAATGTTGATTCAAAACATTAGCCCATGTGTCCAAATCATTTATCTATTATTTTATGCATTTTATTTTGTATTTATTTGAATAAAAACAAAAGTAAATATGAATGAAATATAGAAAAATTCAAAGCAAGATGAGAGTGAATTTAAGAGTCCTTGAGTAAGTCATAAGCATATTTGAATCTCAAAAAATAGGTCCATGAGCTTAAAAATGTATTTTTGCTCAAAGTTGACTTTTTGCATTTTCACCTATTTACCCAATTTGTATTGGTCATAAATTTCTCAATTTTTATCTTTTGGACATGATATTGGACTTTTTGGAAATCCAAATATGTCATCTATAATCTCTATGTTACCATTTTTGCATTTGGAGGATTTATCTTGATGTAACTTGCCTTGACAAAAAAAAGACTTTTTGTTGACTTTCAAAAAGACTTGTAATGTATTGGTTCATATCTTTCAAATGATGAATTTTTTGAACTTGAGGACAAAATAAAAGTTGTAGGGAAATGAATTTTCTTCAAAATAAGCTTTGGTTGAGGCAAAATGGATGAAGCATGTGAAAGTTATGCCTGGTCAAAGTTTAGTTGACTTTCTCTAGGAAACCCTAATTTAGCAAATTTTGATTCTTGATGATTTGAGAGCATTCCTTGAGGAATCATGATCAACCCTTGATAAAATTATGGATATCACTTCAAATGTTGATGTTGACCAAAAATATTGAAGTTTGACTGTATGTTGACCACAAATGACTTTTGACCTAATACAGTTGGTTTCCAGTCATCTGAGCAATTGACTGAGCATACTTGTAATGCAAGGCATGAAAATTGGCATGAGAATTCTTGAGGGCGTCTTAGGAACCATGGAAATCACTTGAGTCCTTTGAAACCCAAACTTATTTATGAAAAATGAAACCCTAGCTGGAGATCCATTGCTTAGGGGGAGAATTTATATGGTCAATTCTTGGTCAACCTTGAGCACTTGAGGACCTCTATGAGTATGTTTTTAATAAAAATGAGAGGGTAAATTTTGGGGTACAACAACTTCCGCTGTTCAATCGTCTTAAACCTGAGGGTTTTAGATTGGCTTGTCTGCCTTTCGTGATCTAAAGGTGGAAGATGATTGAACACTAAAGTGTCCAGAAATTTGTGCTCGCCAGTGCACATAGTAACGTTGTCAGCTGATAGTATGCTTGAATAGGCTTAGAAGATACCATTCAGAGATATTACTGAGAGTCATAGGAGATGGGCTTATAGATGCCATCCAAAGTAAACATTGACTGAAAATTGGAAGAAGTACCAGAATAAACCTACGGTTGGTTTAATCTGAGCCAGAAAATGTGCATATTTGTCTTTGATTAGAGAAGTATCAGAATAGATCATTGCTCGATTTAATCTGAGCTAGCAAAGGTCTATTGGGAAAAGTATCAGAATAAATCATTGATTGATTTAATCTGAGCCGGGAAAGGTCTACTGGGAGAAGTATCAGAATAAATCATTGATCGATTTAATATGAGGTGGGAAAGGTCTACTAGGAGAAGCATCAGAATGAATCATTGGTTGACTTAATCTAAGCCAGCGGATACTTATGCCTGTTATCATCTGGAAGGAGTATTAGAATAAATCTTTGGTTGATTTATCTTAGCCATAAAATGTCTACGACTGGAAGAAGTATCAGAATAAATCATTGGTCGATTTACCCTGATCCAGAAGATATTTATGTCTGACTTCAACTAGAAGAAGTATTAGAATAAATCATTGGTCGATTTACTATAAGCTAGAAGAGGTCTCTATTGTCTTTAAATGGAGGAAGTATCAGAGCAAATCATTGGTCGATTTAATCTGAGCCAAAAAAAGATCTACTGGAAGAAGTATTAGAATAAATCATTGGTCGATTTACCATGAGCCAGAAGATATTTACGACTGTCCTCAACTGGAAGAAGTATCAGAATAAATAATTGGTTGATTTAATCTGAGCCATAAGAGGTTTTATTGTCTTTAACTGGAGGAAGTATCAGAATAAATCATTAGTCGATTTAATCTGAGCCAGAAAAAGATCTATTGGAAGAAGTATCAGAATAAATCATTGGTCGATTTACCCTGAACCATAAGATATTTACGACCGTCCTCAACTGGAAGAAGTATCATAATAAATCATTGGTCAATTTAATCTGAGCCAAAAGAGGTCTGTATATCTTTAACTGGAAGAAGTATCAGAATAAATCATTAGTCGATTTAAACTGAGCCAGAAAAAGATCTACTGGAAGATGTATCCGAAATAAATCATTGGTTGATTTAATCTGAGCCAGCAGATATTTTATGCTTATTTTATCTGAAAGAAGTATCAGAATAAATATTTGGTTGATTTATCTGAGCCAGAAATTTCTACGAATGGAAGAAGTATCAGAATAAATCATTGGTCGATTTAATCTGAGCCGAAAGATGATCTACTGGAAGAAGTATTAAAATAAATCATTGGTCAATTTACCCTGAGCCAGAAGATATTTATGTTTGACTACAACTGGATGAAGTATCTGAATAAATCATTGGTTGATTTAATCTGGGCCAGAAGAGGTCTCTGTTGTCTTTAACTAGAGGAAGTATCAGAATAAATCATCGGTCGATTTAATCTGAGCCAGAAAAAGATCTACGGGAAGAAGTATCAGAATAAATCATTGGTCGATTTACCCTGAGCCAGAAGATATTTACGACCGTCCTGAACTAGAAGAAGTATCAGAATAAATCATTGGTCAATTTAATCTGAGCCAAAAGAGGTCTCTATATCTTTAACTGGAAGAAGTATCAGAATAAATCATTGGTCGATTTAAACTGAGCCAGAAAAAATCAACTGGAAGATGTATCAAAATATATCATTGGTCGCTTTAATCTGAGCTAGCAGATGATCTCTATATCTTTAATTGGAAGAAGTATTAGAATAAATCATTGGTCGATTTAATCTGAGCCAACATATATTTATGCTTATCTTATTTGGAAGAAGTATCAGAATAAATCTTTGGTTGATTTATCTCAGCCAGAAAATGTCTACGACCGCCTTCGATAGTAATTGATGATGTTGGCCTGTTGATATATCTTTTCTTGAAAAGATAAAGGGTTAGTTGTATGTAATGTCATGATGTATGAAATGCATTGCAGAATAATGTTCTCAAAATAAATGAGATTGTATTATATGTATATTCCATGATATTTCGAAATGATGTATGAATGTGAGCGTATCAGTTGCTCTTTGTAGTGTCCTTTAACTAGGGAAAATAAATCCATGGCTACTGTCGGAGATGAAGAATGATATTCCTCACTATTTTTGAGGTTAAATGGCTGGGGATTCCTGCCTTCTTCCTGAGGATATTCCATGGGAGATTTTGATTTTTTTTTAGGATATAAATCTTCAAGGGAAGTTGATAGCCTGTCATGGGTTACTTGCACTCTGACTGGGGATGGATGAATGAATAACCCTCTGATATGAGTGGAAACTACTCTGGAGGTAGTTATCTTGATCAAAAAAATTATTGCCGGAAGAGTTTAACAATTCATAGAAATAAACTCCGTTGGGGGATGGACTTCCGTAGCCAGAGAAATAAACTCTACTGGGGAAAGAAATTTCATAAATTGTATGAGGATTTTATGAAAATATATAGGGGAATCCAAGAGGTCCATAGACCATGCTGGGGAAGTCTCCAAGATGCTAGATAAATGATTGATCCTTTTTATCGAGGAATGTATCTTTTCTGATGATGAATTTTTGAAGATAGTCCCCTAGGGGTGATTGCTCTGTGGGAATTTACAGATGACTTTTCGATGTTGACCCAACTCTTAAAGCCCTTAGTAAATGTATTTCTGTTTTTATGCATATATTTGTAAATAATAATCATATTCAAATGCATATGTTCATAATCACTGGACATTTTTGCAAACAAAACAGAAAATAAAAACAAATAGTTTTGATCGTTAAAAGAGGAATTTTGTATTAATTTGAGAAAGTCTGCCTATAATATGCATCTTTGTACAAGGAGACGGACATCCTAATAAGCGAAATGTTGTCGTAAAAATGAGAAATATACAACGTGGTACACAAAGGAAAAAGCTATGTGAAATAATCCAATTGGGTTTCAATTCTACTATTTCCTTTATATCTTTGAGCATCTCATTACTTTGTTGCTTGCCAGAAGCTCACTAGATTGATCTGTACCATTCGAACTTGTCAATTTGATAATGAAGTCTGGTTGTAAGGTGATCCAATGGGACATAGTCATACGCTTTTAATCCCTAATTTTTTCCTGGAGCGGCCTTTCGGGTTTTAGTCCACCAGGATACCCTTTTTTGCCCAAGCCGCCTTTTCAGGTTTTCGGCTTGCCGGGTGTACATATTTTTTATATATATCCCTGATTTTTGCCCGAACCCTTTTGGTTCGTCGGGATGCCTTTATTTTTTCCTAGGCTAGTCAACCTAGCGAGTCTCTTTTCATGCATAGTATCTTTTAACTATGTCCGCGTTTACAGGGTGCCGAAGGTCGTCACCATCCATAGTGGTTAATATCATGGCTCCGCCAGAAAATATACTCTTGATCACAAATGGTAATTCGTATGTGTCGTACCCCAAATTTGTCCTACCTCGATGATTTTATTTTTCAAGAAGAAATATTTAATGAAGGATGATACAACAATATCTGTTGGCCCATTTTTTTAGAGGGTGTATATCAATCTAGGAGAATGGGGCTTTCTAAATCAGAAAGACTCGTGTATCTGTTCGCGAGGCATGTTGGCCATTGGCCCATGTAATTCAGAAATGAAGATTATTCCAAGAGAGAAATTAAGTTTTTAATTTTATTGTTGCCAGTAAGAGGAAAAATGAAATTACAGTATTCAAGACCCATTTCATCAAGCCCAATTAACGTTTTGTCATTTTTACTGTTTTTGAGAGAGAACGCCATTGTTCAAAATCTTTTTTAAGCAAAAGCGGGCCAATACTGGGCCCAATCCGGCTAAAGAAATTTATTTGTTAGGAGACAAGTTGTTTTGTTAAATAACGTTTGCAAGGTTTATTTGTTTTGTTGGGAATTTGTTACAAACTAGGCCCATTGAGGTTTCTTTTAACCCATTTGGTATATTGTTGTTGTTTTTTTTTGGAAAAGAAAAGAAATATTGTTATTAAAAGAAAACTGTTTACTATTCTTATTTTAATAAGTAAATAATATTTTTTTTCTCAAAAGAAAACTTGATACATTTTTTTATACTGATAAAATTGGGTTTAAGTTGGTTTCAAATGTTATATTTTTGGGAAAGGTCGATTGGGCCTCGTGGTTAAAATATCCTTCCTGTAATTAAAAGAATATTATTAAAATTGTTATCATTATTTTAATTTTAAAAAAATAAAAAGATTATAACAAGTAATATATTTTTAAACGTGACATTGTTTTACTGCTGTTGATTATTAAATTGACTGTAATTAAAAGTTATTTTACTAATTATTTATTAAAGATTTTTGTGTTAGAAAAGGGGTTTTGGATCAAAATTTTCTTAAGCCCAATATAGCTAAACAGC
Source organism: Vicia faba (assembly GCA_948472305.1). NCBI lineage: Eukaryota > Viridiplantae > Streptophyta > Magnoliopsida > Fabales > Fabaceae > Vicia > Vicia faba. The sequence continues at coordinate 650,273,540 of OX451735.1, read as the reverse complement.
GTTGGCCCATAATCAAAGAACATGCACTATATCAATCAACCAAAAAAAATCATGTGCATTTCAATTAGAACATCCACTGTACAAATCATCCTTGGATATGCGTTTGTTCTTCAATTAAACATTTAGTGTAAAAATCTAAAAAACTAAATTAAATAAAATATTACAACATTACAGTATCAAATCCAAAATCAAATCAACAGAATCAATTACAACATCAATTCAATCCCTAATTTGTCTCTAATTCTAACAAACCCTAAGTTCTAAATCTATATATATACTAATAAGACTACAGAAAAAAGGGGGGTTTTCTTTTACAGAAAGTACAGAGGACAGAAAGTACAGAGGGGAGAAAGTACAAAAGACAGAAAGAACAGAGGGACCGTAAGACATTAACAGGAGAAGGGAATATTTTTGTGCAGAGAGAGAAGAACATAAACCAGGAAAAGAAGAAGAACGAAGCACCTATTGGGGTTTCGATTTCCGAAACCCTAATCGGCCTCCTTTGCTAACCGTTAGCCACCAGCTTCGCCATCATTGTCACCATCAACTTCAATCTTCGCCAGAGCCTGCGAATAAGAAGAACAAGGAGGGTTAGCATTGAATCGCCACAAGAAAAGAAAAGATTCAGAAAACGAAAACACGCAGGGTAACGATCTATATTATCTTTTTTTAGTGTGTTCTTCTTGGGTTGGGGAGGATCATCGTTTTGGTTTGGTGATTCAAGGGGTTGCACCGCTGTGGGGGTTGGGGCTAAAGGGTTTGAGATGAGGAAGATGAAGAACTGAGGTGAGAGAGTGGGAGGGTTTGATGTTAGTAAGGAAGAGAGAAGAAATTTACTGTAAATGATTTATAAAAAATGAATTAAAAAAATTATGCTGTGCGTTTCAATCCCATGCGTGCTAGTGCATTATAATAGCATGTTCCTTCAGTTTTACCCCTTTGATCATCATCAGACGGCCAGAGGCCAAGTCTGCACCGTAGTAATCATGCCCCCTCATCACACTAGAGCAATCCGGCCTCTCTCCAATTTGCGTATGGGTCAGGCCCAATTAATTTCCACACTCCCCTTCTGCCTAATTACTAAACCACAAAACAACATACACCCCCCTGTCTGAATTGTATCTTGGGCCCAGCCAAAGTCCTAATAACAACACCAATATTTTTACTTATCAATTAGAAATTTCCCCCCCCCCCCCCCTGAATTTAATTGATTTATTTTCTTTTTATAATTCAATTATTATTTCTAATTTTTTTTATAAATATACATATATATTATTTATTTACAATTATTATTATTATTATCAAATATTGAATTTTTATTATTATTATTATATCATAATTAGTATATTTTCTATTATTATTATTATCAATATTTATTTTCTATTTGCTATTCTTATATTTTATTTACTATCTAAATATTATTATATGACCAAATAAATCATTTTTATGTTAAAATTGCATATGTTATTTTATATATTATTTGCATTAAAATATTTCTAATCATGCATTAATCAAGATCTTTGCAATTAACACGATTAAAAAACACAAACAAATCGTCAAACTATTTTTCACATCAAACTAAACTAATCAATTGTTTTTTGCAAAAGGGTTTCAAACTGATTTTGACTTACTGCGCATTCAGTCAAAATCTCCCCAATCACTACTCCCGACCGAGTGCGAGGTGATTCAAAATATATTTATAAACCCCTAAAAAAACACCAACCAACAATATGAACTACGAATTGGGACTCTGATTCCTCATAAGAGGATACGTAGGCATACAATCAAAAATCGCGGCGAGTCCTCCTAATTAAAATTTAAATCCTGTTTTACCCCAAACCTAAACCTAAAACCTAATATCCTTGTGAACAAGGTAAATGAAAGGTGCCTAACACCTTCCTTTCATCTAGTTGAGTCCAAAACCTATAATATTTATCTGCGAATTAGGATTTTCTGTTAGATTCTCTTTCCTAGGATAAAAACTAATAGTGGCGATTCTGATTTAAAACCGGTCGCAACAGGTGACGACTCTGCTGGGAACTCTCCTTAACCCTAGGTTTTAGGTTTTACTTTGGGGTTTTTTTCTATTTATTTATTTGGATTAATTATATTTATTGTGTTTATTTATTTATTGTCAATTTCTCTTATCATCATATATACTGTGTGGAGGGTTTTTATTTCAAAAGAATACTTTCAATAACCCTTAGAAAGAAGGTTCGTCTATTAGCTTAGGGGGTACATCATCCCTGCGAGTTTATGTGACGACTTCGCCTAGAGTCGGTGAAATTTAGAAAAAGGAATACTTATCAAGAGATATCCTCTTAATGAGTAGGACTTTGGAAGGATACCCATGACTCTTTGTAACAGCCTTAACCTAAAATCTCATGACGAGACCTTTCACGACTTTGAGACGAAATTTTCGGTCTATAAAGAGGCTCCACCTAAGGGAGGCCCTTATGCCTTTTCCCGATGGTGTTATTCATGACACCTTTAAAGAAACCACCTTTTGGGAGGGTAGACTAATCGTAGGTCAAAATTAAGGAGCCTACCTTCTAAGGGTACTTATCACAAAAACCCTGTTACTGAACCATACATCCCGTCACTCAACCCTACATCTATGCATTCATACATTTCATATATTCGTCACCCGTTTGTTTGTCTTATTCATAGGGTACAAAAATAATAATAAACTCAAGATCTCACTGATTGTCTTTAAAAATGCATACCAAAGGAAATAACTTGTCCGTGTTAGTGCGCCAAACATGTCTGAAATCAAAGCCACGAAAGGGAAATAACATGCTGAAGATTTTCTCAAGCTTTGTCAGGTCAAGGTGGATGATTTCCAGATCATATATCCGCAGGCGCACCTAGAAGACTTATTTCCTTTTCGCTTGATTTCACGCAAATAAAGTTCTGGATTAAGATCATAATATTTTTCAATATCTGAATTACGTTACCTTCAATAAAGGCATTTTGTTTCCACATCTCATTTGTGTATCTATTTTAAAGATAGTCGCTAAGTAAAATAATAAGCAGAAGACAAATGCATACCCAATTGAATACGACATTTAAAACAAGTAACCATTTCATATTCATACGTATTCATTCACACGCATGCATTCACGAACACCTGCATATCATGTCAAAATTCATTTTTCAAAAAAACATCTCTCCAGTTGAACCATTGGTAGAAGAAGGTCTACACCTCTGTGGCGGCCATATCAAACAAGGGCTTACCAACAGAAAGCAATGGAGAAAATCGAGGAAACTCAGGCTGCATTCAAAGAGGATCTCAACCAAGTAAAGGGTGATGTCACTTTAATGAAAAGGGATCTGAGTCAAGTTCTCCTAGCTTTGAAAAACATTATTGACAGGCAAGACCAGATTCCCAGGGAAGCTTTCGAAGAAGTAGCTCAGACTATTGATGCATCAAGCGGTCACCAACTAAGGAAAGAGTCAGAGGCATGACTCTAGAAATCCGTCATGGCCCAACAAGAAGCTGAAACTGAAGAGTTTGTCCCACGGCCACCAAAAGCAGGGGCATCTCGTACCCTACAGATTCCAACCAATAATGCAGACAACTACTACATGCAATACGGAGACCACGACCAAGAGGATGCCAACCAAGCGCCCTTAAAGACGATTGGTAATTACGTTGTTGATAATCCACTGGTAATAAATCAGTATAAAGCTCTGGAGGAAAGACTAAAAGTTGTGGAGGGTTTTGACGCTTTCGAAGTAGAAGCTCTCGAAATGGGCCCAGTTCCTGATGTGGTGATTCCACCAAAATTCAAAGTACCTGACTTTGAAAAATACAAGGGGCTCACTTGCCCAAGAAACCGTCTTCGAATGTATTATAGGAAGATGCATGCCCATGCCCATGATCAGAAGCTGATGATTCACTATTTCCAAGATAGCCTGAGTGGGGCATCTTCAGACTGGTATATGCAACTGGAGCGAACACATATTTGAACCTGGGTAGATCTTGCTAATACTTTCCTAAAGCATTACAAATATAACCTGGACATGACGCCTACCCGCATGCAACTCCAGAATCTGTCCCAGAAGAAAGAAGAGTCCTTCAAGGAGTATGCTCAGAGATGGAGGGAGTTGGCATCCCGTGTGCAACCACAACTGTTAGAGAAAGAAATAGTAGACACTTTCATGGGGACTTTGCAAGGGTTGTATTATAAGAATATGGTCGTAAGTATCTCTTCGGGGTTCTCAGACCTAGTAACTATTGGAGAACAAATCAAGACTGGAATAAAAAGTGGGAAGATATCAGGAAGACCATCAAATGCTTCTTACAATTCAAAAAGGCCTGCTTCAAGCTTCCCCAAAGGAAAAGAGGGAGAAATTAATACGGTAGCGTCATAACCTAGGGTACAATAACCATTAGTGATCCCACTAGGGCAGCAGCAAGGCAGAAGGCCACCCAGGAAATTTGATCCACTCCCGATGCCACCCAGTCAGTTATCACAACAGCTAGTTAAGGCATCCTTAGTGGAACTCAAGCCCCTAGCTCCTCTAGTCGGGCCACTCCCAATAAGATATGATGCCAACGCCATATGTGAGTATCACGCTAATTCTATGGGACATACCATAGAACAATGTTGGCCATTCAAACACAAGGTGCAAGGTTTGTTGGAATCTCAAGACATCACCTTCGAGAAGCCCAACACCAAATTAGACCCTACGCCTTTGCACGATGGGCTGACAATAAATGCAATTGAAGTAGTCACTTACTCTGGGGCAAGCAGACAAGCAAAAACCCCAATAAACTTGCCGAAAGAATATTTGTGGGGATATGGACTCCCGTTAGAGCATAATGAAGACTTCGAAAGAATGCTGCAAGAACTAGTGGACTAGGGTATAGTCCAGTTCAGACAATACCCTGAAGAAAAATATAAATCTACTTTTAAGGGAGAAGCACATTTTCCTCCAATCCAAGAGACCTTTGTCAACAATGGAGTAGTGCATGGTGGACATGGGGCAAAAATATCCAACAAATCCAACACCAAAGGGGTAACTGAATTCATCCGAGAATGTGCCCCAGGAGAAGAACTCAAAAGATGGACTTCCGTGGAGATTCCTGAGATCTTTTTCTTTCCTAAGTAATTTTTCTTGTTTTTGAAAGAACCTATGTCAAGCCCGAGGCATAAGGGTTTCTTGTAAGGGTTCCCCCATTTTGTTTTAGACAATATTTGAAATTAATAAAAGTTATATTTTGTTTCCAATTAAGATCCTTGTTTTTCTCTTGCATTGATATCTTAAATTTAAAAATGGCAATACTTTCTCTGCATATGCATTTTCAAATATTCATATATTAAATCTGCACCAAAACATGATAAATGTGCAAATTCATGCCCAAAACCACCGATAATGCTACTGCTGCGATCCGATATAATTTTGATGCTCCTATCAACCATGTTAAAAGGGAAGATGATAAAGATATTGAACTCTATGAGAAAATGGCGAGGGAAATAGAGCAAAAGGCCGACAATATACAACCATATCAATAGGCTATTACGACCACTAATCTAAGCAGAGGGGAAGATCTGGAAGAAATCAAGCTAAGGGGAAATATTAGAGCGAACTACAAAGAAGTTGATTAAGTTATGCCACATATTTGCGTGTTCCTATAGAAACATGTCAAGGTTAAATACAGACAGTGCTGTAAAAATAAGCGACTACGAAATACCAGGACCTGACGAAGAACCCGAGCCAAGGGCACATTGGATATCCATGTTCGACGGAGTTTCAAATACATTGGGGCATAATATAGGGGCATTTTTGACTTCTCCAAAGAATGCTCACAAGCCATATACCAAGTCAACAGTGAATGGGATACTAAACATTCAAAACTGGTTCCATATCGGGATCATGTTTTGAAAACTGACTGCGGAATTCGCAAAGATCACTTTCAGTTACATCCCACGAAAACGAAATCAAATGACAGACGCCCTAACAACTCCATCAGCTACGTTCAAAGTAACTTGGTCCGCCATGAGCCGCGCATCATAAACAGACACTTCGAAGAGCCCGCACATTTCCTTGCTATTAAAAAATGACAATATAACAAGCCTTGGTTTCATGACATCAAGAAAAGCCTCGAAAACAAGGACATCCAGGAAATTCCTCTAGCACCGACAAACAAACTCTACGAAAACTAGCTGCGAAATTATTTCTGGGTAATGGTATACTGTACAAGATGAACCAAAATACGGTCTAGTGCTCAAGAAGCTTCTGCTACCTCGCCTCGGCTCACGTGGTAAATGGACCCCCAACTACGAAGGTCCGTACATAGTCAAAACAACTATCTTCGATGGTGATCTTATCCTCACAACAATGGATGGGGAAGAACTACTGCATCCGCAGACTCAGACGCAGTAAAAAATACTACGTATAAGAAGCTCGCTAAGCTCTAACCTTAAACCGGTGACTTAGGAAAAAAGGAGCGTCCTGGTGGATCGAAAACCCTAAAGGGTGATCCAGGTAAAAATTATGGGCATATAACAAAAAATTATCCCGGTGGATTGAAAACCCGAAAGGGAAATCAAAACAAAAATTAGGGATCACTCAAAAAGAAATAAAGAACAAAAAGATTGTGATCTAAGAAATGCGACTACGAGCTGTTGTACCCCAATTTTTTCCCCTAAGATTCCTTCATCATACCATATTATTTCAATCACAACAAGATCACATTAGGGCTTTTGGTTCTTCTACCTATCTTTAGCTTTGCTCTTTGAGGATTTACTAAGCACCTTAACTTGTTTTCTTTTGTGATCATGGATATTTTGCTTTGATTTTCTCTCTAATTAACAAAATGCAATATTGGTTTGTCTTACTTGTTAATAATGTAGGTAAAGGCAATGAGGTTTAACAAGTTGCATCATGGGTTTATGAGTTTATTTCCATGCCCTAGTCAACATAGCTTGAGAAATTCAAGCCTCACCATTGAAGTTGTTTTGGAAGAATTGGTATGTGTTGTACCCCAAAATTTTCCCTCTCATATTATCAAGATTCTCCTCACAAGACTTCTTGGATTCAAGACCAGATTAGGGTTTGCTCAGCTCAAGACATCTCCTTGCACTGATAACCTGAAATTAGGGTTTGAGTTTGCACAAGGATTTCTGGACCACCAATGCTTCATGTGACTTTCATATACCATCTTGGACCCCTAATATTGCCCATACCAATTTTTAAGCCTTGAATCACATTTTTGCCCAGTCAATTGGACAGTTGACCTAAAAATCAGTTGTATTGGGGAAAAAGTCAATTGTGGCCAATTTACAGTCAAACCTCATAATTTTTTATCCACATTAACATTTTAGACTCACATGTACCATTTGATCAAGTTTGGATCATAATTCCTCAAGAAATTTGATCAGATCATCAAAAGGGCAAAATGGTCAAAATTAGGGTTTTCACTGAGAAAGGGCAATTTCTGATTTTTAACCTAGCCAATGACCAATTGGGTTCAAGCATGATTTCAAGGACTCAATAGCATCATCTTGACCTAATCACATAGTTCAAAAGATCTCAAATTCATAGGATTGACAGATGAATTTTCCAGTCAATTGATCAAAAGTCAATTGTACACTGAAAAGTCAAACTTTGACTTTTTGGTCAAAATCAAGTGCCAAGGGTCATAATTCATCAAGACATGTCAAAATGTGAAACTTGTTGGCCAAGAAACTTAAAATTGCAAATTAGGGTTTTAATTTGAAATTTTTTATAACTTAGAATTTTTCTAAGTATGAAAAATTTCTTATTTTTTCCCAACTTTTTCACCATGATGCAATTGGATTCAAAGAAAACTTCCAACATGAAAGTTGTATTCCTCCATGAAATATACAACTTTGATTCACAAAGTTTTCCCAAATGATGCTTGTATCTCAAGTTATGATTTTGTGAATAGGGGTCCATAAACTAAATAACTTAGTGAAATTTTGCCCTATTTTAGGCAGGTTTTTGACCTAACTTCATGGCAACTTTTCACCTAGTTCAAAGAGGTAAATCAAAATGCATTTCAAATATGGATTGTAGAACATGTTACAAACTTTCCAAAATGTCCAAGAACTCTCCAAGATCATTTATGGTTAGGGAGAATCGAAGAAGAGAAAATGGCCATTTGTCACTTTTGTTCAAGCCATTTTTACAATGCTTCAAATTGCAAATCAGATCCTAGCATGCTTGTACCTTGTATTACCGGTCCTAATCCCTTCTAAACTCCATAATTTAATTCTAATTCAGTGTTTAAAGCCTTTGTTTTCACCTTTGGAGCATTGCACAAGAGATTAATCCATAAATGGCATAAAGGGCACTGTGATACGGTGGGAGAACTGACTTGGGATTTTGCGTTTATGTTCGCAAATGTTTCGGTTTAGCAAGAGTCGCCACCGAATTTTTATTTTATCCTAAGGAAAGGTCAAAAAGCACAGGAAAGACCTTTGAGATGTTTTCTTGGGTTCGGGGAGTAGATTATAGAAAGGGGAGGTATTAGCACCCTTTCTATCCATGGTTATCCATGGGCTCTTAGTGACTTGCTTAGATCACTTGCTTTGCTTTTTCAATTGTTTGAAATGGTGCTCTTCAATTTTTTGAAATGGTGTTTTGTGTGTGATTTTGAAAGATATTTTGAAAAGAGGCCGTCGTTGTGGCAACCTTTGTAATGATTCTTGTTTGAATGTATACAAAGGTGTTTTTGTTTTTTGAAAGGTTTTCAATGTTTGAAAGTAGGGTTTTGAAATTGTGTTGTGAAGTGTGTTTTGAAGGAGCTCAAACCTGTCCTATAAATAGTAATTGGGTTCTAAGGAGCTCAATATCACTGGATTGTTTTCTATGTTCATTGTTTTGGTTTAGCCACTTAACTAGCGACCAAAATATTCCAAGAAAACAACCCTCAATGAGTGTAGTATCGAGTATCTACCAACTTCGGACTGTACCAAATCCGGTCATCTCACTACCCCTAATAAAAGGCCAAGATGGTCAAGTAAGGTTCTATGAGTTCATTAGTGCTTTATGACATCACTCAGCGGCCCTGTATTCTCCTTGATTGACTGAAAGGCTACCGGTACTCACAAATATGTCGCACTAATATAGCTATTGCTTCAACCATGTCAGTATACCATGCACAGTTTCCACAACGTATTGCTATTTACCTATGAATGTTTCCCAAATCCGGGTAGAGGATTTAAAGCCCAAACAAGAGAACCAAATGTAAAGCAATCAAAGCAAACAATATAATCATGCAAAGGGTGATCTAAGCCCTAAGGTTACTCCACTTTTAAGATGATCCCCAGCAGAGTCGCTAGTTCTGTGATACGGTGGGAGAACTGACTTGGGATTTTGCGTTTGTGTTGGCAAATGTTTCGGTTTAGCAAGAGTCGCCACCGACTTTTTATTTTATCCTAAGGAAAGGTCAAAAAGCACAGGAAAGACGTTTGAGATGTTTTCTTGGGTTCGAGGAGTAGATTATAGAAAGGGAAGGTATTAGCACCCTTTCTATCCATGGTTATCCATGGGCTCTTAGTCACTTGCTTAGATCACTTGCTTTGCTTTTTCAATTGTTTGAAATGGTGCTCTTCAATTGTTTGAAATGGTGCTTTGTGTGTGATTTTGAAAGATGTTTTGAAAAGAGGCCATCGTTGTGGCAACCTTTGTAATGATTCTTGTTTGAATGTATACAAAGGTGTTTTTTTTTTTTGAAAGGTTTTCAATGTTTGAAAGTAGGGTTTTGAAATTGTGTTGTCAAGTGTGTTTTGAAGATAGCAAGGATGTTTTGCAAGCTTTTGATCAAGTAACTAAGAGTTGTCTACCCTATTTTACCCAAAGATCTTTCTTATGTTTTTAACCCTTTTAACAGTGTCGTTTCACCATTGTATTTGGTGAACAACCTTGTGTTAGGATGTTAAACGGGACAGGCGCGGGTCATCGTATAGACCATGATAGCAATGGTGTCAAGTATTTTTGGCAATTTTCTTAAGGGACTTGATCATTTTGTTTAGGAAACTCAGATAGCGTCATCAAGGGACTATGATCTTTGTTTTGTTTTTGTTTTGCCAAAATACTTGACATGCATACCATGGTCCATTTTTGAAGGCAACAAGTGGATTGTAACCCTAGGGGTGTAAGTGTGCACTGTGTTTGTTTTTCCCATGCATTTTTGTCTTTGATTAGGTCAAACTATTTGTTGATTAAATCTTGCATACAAACCCTAATTCTAATCATGGAATTATTGAAAGCTTAAAGGTGCGAGAATTTAAATTCTACACTATTACAACATGATATAGGGAGGGGGTACAAATTTGAATAGGGGATTATTTGACAAGAAATTAAACCCTAAATTATTACAACCAAATTGAATTTGCAAGGACAATATTTAAATGTATATTATTTAAATAAAATACAATAAATAAACATTGGATAAAAATGCACTATGCAAAAAAAAAAGGTTTTTTATGTATGTAAAATATTTTCAAAGGAAAGAAATGTAATTAAAAAAAAATTATTTTTAATTATTTTTAGGGTTTGCCCTAATTCTCTTTAAAGAAAACAAAAATTGTATTATTTATACACAAAATATATTAATATATACAAAAATAAGAATATATCATAAAAAAAGTTTTTTAGTATAAAATAATAATAAAAATAAAAATGTATTATTTTTGTTATATATATATATATATATATATATATATATATATATATATATATATATATATATATATATATATATATATATATATATATATATATATATATATATATATATATATATATATATATATATATATATATATATATATATATATATATATATATATATATATATATATATATATATATATATATATATATATATATATATATATATATATATATATATATATATATATATATATATATATATTAAATATATTAAGTGTGTGAAAAATAAAATAAATTATTTACAAAAATGTATATATTTCAAGAAAATATTTTCAAATGTGAATAAAAATAATAAATGAAAATAAAAGTATTTTTTACATTATTTTTAGGTTTAAACAAAATAATATAAAGTATTTAATCATTTTAATGTTGGAAATAATTAGAATAAATATCAAATAAATGTAAAAATTTATGAAAATATTTTTTAGACATTTTTTATATTTGGAAATAAAATAATAAAATCATAAATAAAATTAAAATGCAAAAATAACAAATATACAAAGAAATGGGCCAGGGGAGTGTGAAACTGAAAAAGCAGGTGTTAGAAGCAAAACAAGTCAGCCCAGCCCAAATACTTCATCTTCTTCCTCTGTTCAAACACCAAAACGCGCGTTTTCCACACAAACTTGTATCTCCTAATTCAGTGCTTTTTTGACAAAACTCAAAACATAAAACTTGTAGAGCATCAAACAACGAATCTAACCATATAAAAAACTTAAGCTAACTCTCAAAGACCAGAGAGAATTTCTCAGGCCCTAATTTCTAACCTAGTTTTTTCAGAAAGTTCATGGATGAAATCCTCCTAGTACGATTAATATAAATGAAAACTAAGCACATATATGGTTTCAGGGCTATGAATACAACATATTTCATTCACAAACCTAAGTCTAATTATTCCTAAATAGAGAGAAAGAAGTTCATGAAATACCTGTTTCAGTTGAGTTCGAGCTGGACAATGTAGCAACTTTCAATGGTGCCTGAGGTTCTTTTGAGCTTACCTGATATCCACTGAACCTTTCCCAATGCTTAGTTTGTTTTGAAGTGGCCTGAATCGTGCTACAGAACTCAACTTGCAAAGCTTCCAAACAAAAATGGAAGTGTGTGTTAATGGAGTTACAGCAGCTTGTGAATGGTCTGGATAGCTCAGGTAGATTGATTGGAATGTGTTTGAAGTAGTTTTGGACAAAACGCACGAGGGGATTTGATGGTGGCTTGAAGTTTGCAGAATTGGCCCTATTTTGCAAGAAAATGGAGATTTTTAGTAAGAGGAGGTTTGAATGGTGAAGAGATAGTGCTTCTGGCTTGCTAGGGTATGAGAAACTTGTTTGACAACTTTGCTTGAGTTGGTTTTATCAGATGTGTGTGTTCTTGGCTTTTTGCATAATGCCTTGGTTATGAAGCAAAATGAGAAGTGAGCAAGAGCAGGCCTGTACAGGCTAGCTCTAACCCTGCATACATTGTGCAAGCTTGGCCCCAAGTTTGTGGATTTGGTTGACAGCATAAGATCTTGTTCAAGGCTCAAGGATTAGTGGTTTGACATAAAGCAACCTTTTGCAAAAATGGAAATGTGCCTTTTACCATTTAGGGATTAAACTTGTGTACAATACCCTAATGACCAAGACAATGCATTGGCTCAATGGATTTGCATTAAATTATGGAGTACAAACTGGTTTAGAGGCCTGTAATTGTGTAATAAGCTAGCTTGGTCAGACTTGGCAAGTGGTATGAACATGTATTGGCCATGGTCACAAAGTGAGTTTTTGCCAACTTCAAGCATTCGATTCTCCCTAACCACAAAGGTGTTTGAGGAGTTCTTGGATAATTTGGAAAGCTTGCAACATGTAATATAATCTATCTTTGAAATGCAAATTGAAACTCCAAGTGGAACTATGTGAAAATGGCCAAGAAGATGGGTCAAAATCCTGCCTAAACTAGGGCAAAATTTCTCTAAGTTAAAAGTTTTAGGTACCCTTGTTCCAAAAATAATAACTTGATATCCAAGCTTCTTTTGAGAAAACTTTGTGAATCAAAGTTGTATACTTTGTGATGGACTACAACTTTCATGTTATAAGTTTTGTTTGAATCCATTTTCATCTTGGTGAAAATGTGGGGTAAAGTTAGGAAAAAATAAGAAAATTTCATAACTTAGAAAATTTCTAAGTTATGAAATTTTTCCATTTTAAACCCTAATTTGCATTTTTGGGTTTCTTGATGAACAAGTTTCATAATTTGACATGTCTTGATGAAAAATGACCCTTGGCACTTGATTTTGACCAAAAAGTCAAAGTTTGACTTTTCAGTGTATAGTCAAATTTTGATCAGTTGACTGAAAAATTCATTTGTCAACCCAATGCATTTGAGGTCTTTTGAACTTGTTGAGTGGGTCAAGACAATGTCATTGAGTCCTTGTGTCCATGGTTGAGCTTAATTTGCCATTGGTTAGGTCAAACAGTCAAAAATTGCCTTTGTACACTCAAAACCCTAAAAATGACCATTTTTCCCTTTTGGTGATCTGATCAAATTTCTTGTGGAATTGTGATCCAAACTTGATCAAATGGTTCATATGAGTTCATAATGTTGATGTGGGTCAAAGTTCATGAGGTTTGACTGTCAATTGGCCACAGTTGACTTTTTCCCCAATACAGTTGATTTCTAGGTCAACTGTCCAATTGACTGGGAAAAAATTTGATTCAAGGCTTGAAACTTGGTATGGGAAAGCTTGTGAGTCCAACATGAAGCTTGAAATGCATCTTTGGCATTGTAGGTCAAAACATCCATGTGCAAACTCAAACCCTAGTTTAGGTCAACAGTGCAAGGAGGTGTCTTGAGCAGAGCAAACCCTAGCTTAATCTTGAGTTCCAAGAGTCTTGTGATGAGAAATGTTGATGAAATGGGAGGGAAAATTTTGGGGTACAACAGTTGCCCCTGTTCAATCTTCTTAAACCTGGAGAGTTAGATTAGAAAGTTTGCCTTTCGCGACTCGAAGGTAAAAAAGGATTGGACACTAGAGTGCCCGTAAATTTGCACTCGTCACAACATAGATGAGAGAATGGGCTTAAAGATGCCATTTGGAGATGGTAGAATCTTGATGGAGATGGGCTTAAAGATGCATCAGTCAGGATCATTTTTGGGTAGTATACTGGATATCATACTCAGTCAGGATCATTTTCCATCTAGCGATTCTTCCAGATAAAGCAGGCTTCTCGAAGATATACTTGATCGGATCCATCTTGGAAATCAGCAAAGTGGTATGAGTCAACATATATTGCCTTAGCCGGCGAGTAGCCCATACCAAAGCGCAGCAAGTTTTCTCGAGCAGTGAGTAGCGAGTCTCACAGTCGGTAAACTTTTTGCTAAGGTAATAAATGGCATGCTCTTTTCGGCCAGACTCGTCATGTTGGCCCAGTACGCACCCCATTGAGTTATCCAAAACATTCAGATACATGATTAATGGCCTTCCTTCGACGGGTGGCATCAAGATAAGAGGTTCCAGTAAATACTCCTTGATCTTATCAAAATCAACTTGACAATCATTGTTCCATTCAACTACCTGATCTTTCTTTAGAAGCTTGAAGATTGGCTCACAGGTAGATGTCAGGTGAGAGATGAACCTCGTAATATAGTTTAAGCATCCCAAGAATCCTCTAACCTCCTTTTCAGTGCAGGGGCAGGCATTTCTTGTATAGCTTTTACCTTAGCTGGATCAACCTCAATGCCCTTGTTGCTGACAATAAATCCCAAAAGTTTACCAGATCTAACTCCAAAAGTTCACTTGCTTGGGTTTAGTCTGAGCTTATATTCCTTCAACCTGGAAAACAGCTTTTGCAAATGACCAAGGTGTTCTTCTTCTGTCTGTGATCGAGCTATCATGTCGTCTACGTAAACTTTGATCTCATGATGTATCATATCATGAAACAAAGCTACCATGGCGCGTTGATAGGTTGCCCCTACATTCTTCAGTCTGAATGGCATCACTTTGTAGCAGAAGGTACCCCATTGCGTGACAAAAGTAGTTTTCTCCATGTCCTCGGGGGCCATTTTGATCTGGTTGTATCCCGAGAATCCGTCCATGAAGGAAAATACCTTGTGTTGAGCTGTGTTGTCAACCAATATGTCGATGTGTGGTAGTGGAAAATCGTCTTTAGGGCTAGCCCTGCTTAAATCCCGATAGTCCACACACATTCTGAATTTTCCGTCCTTCTTAGGTACGGGAACAATGTTAGCAACCCATTGTGGATAGGAAGTAACAGCCAGAAAGCCAGCATTGAATTGCTTCATTACTTCAGCTTTGATCTTCTCAGACATGTCGGGCCTCATTCGGCGGACCTTTTGCTTAATCGGTGGACAGTCTTCTCTTGTAGGGAGACAGTGAACCACGATATTTGTGTCTAACCCTGGCATGTCTTCATAAGACCAGGTGAAGATTTCAACATATTCGTTCAACAACTGCACTAGACGCTCTTTGACACCTAGTTCCAAGTTGGCACCCACTTTCACCTCCTTCTTGTCTTCTTCTGTCCCCAAGTTGGTGGTTTCTAGCAACTCTTCATGAGGCAGAATAGCCCTCTCTTCTTGTTGCGAAAGTCTGGCTAACTCCCCCGGTACTTCACAGTCTTCGTTAACTTCATACTCAGCATGATTGACCAAATCCTCAGAGTTGTCGAAGGCTAAAACAGAATAGTCACCCATGGAATCCGGAGTGGATGGGTACCTGCATTTGTGAGTGTGGGTGTGTGTAAGGGATAGCCATCCTCAAACAAAACAAAATGCAAAAGGAAAGAAAATGAACACAACAGTTTATAGATGAAAAACGTCCAATGATTGATTAAAACATGGCATATGATAATGAAGAAAATCAAGCCCTTACAAATGGACCTACATGCCCCGGGCAAGGCATGAGGTGAAAATAGTGGACGAATTGTTTTAGTTATTACAGACCGAAATAAGAAATTGCTCAAAGATGAAATTACTGGTTGATGAAGGTGATGAGAATAAAATCCTTTGCTTCCCAGTTGCTTAGACCCCCTTCGACGGTTGGAAATATCCAATCTTCGAAGTTGTTCTCTTCATCCTCATCTTCAACAACATTAACTTCATGGTGAGTGATCCTTACAGGTGGTCTTCCAGTCTTGGAGCGACGCATAGCTTTTTGTCCTGCAGCTGTAAACCCAAGTCCAAATTTTTCCGTCTTATGGGGAAAATCAGGCAATTGCCCCTATACTGTACCCTTCCCTTCTTTGATCACCACCTCTGCATCCTTGAGAGATGCCATCCTAGGCACATGCTTGGGAACGATAGGCACCTCAACCATTGTCTTCGCAACTGCTACCTCAGGAGAAACTTCCTCAAAATGTTGGAAAGGCGTTTCGATGAACTCGCCATCCAATTCCACATAGCGGAAGGAATTGAGATGACTTATCATGTACTCTTCCTCTCCGTGCACTGTTATAATCTTACCCTTAACAGGATATTTCAGCATTTGGTGCAAAGAGGAGGTAACTGCCCCAGCATAATGGATCCACGGTCTTCCTAACAAACACGAATATGACGGACGGATGTCCATCACGTAAAAGGTGGAGTTGAAAACTTCCGTGCCTACTTTGATAGGAATGTCAACCTCTCCATGAACCATTCTTTTGGACCCATCAAAGGCCCTAACAACGATGTTACTAGGTTTGAGGGTCAATCCTTCGCAATCCAAACGGTCCAACGCTTTCTTCGGCAGCACATTCAAGGAAGAACCAATATCAACTAAGACATGGCCGAGGGTGGTTCCCCTGCATTCAATTGAGACATGTAGTGCGTCGTTGTGTTTCCTTCCCTTGGGAGTCAGATCAGCATATGAAAAGCCAAGGCCATTATCAGCAGTAAGACTGGCCACACATTCCTGAAACTGGTCAGTCGAAGTTTCTTGGGGCACGTGTGCCGTCTTTAGAAATTCTATTAAGGCATTAGCATGGGCCTCAGAGCAAAGTAGAAGAGCCAACATGGATATTTTAGAAGGGGTCTGCCCTAGCTGTTCCACGACGTCAAAATCACTCCTCTTGATGATTTTCAAGATTTCCTCCATTTCTTTCTGAGTGGTTTCGGGGATAACCACAGCATGAGCCTTCGTCCTGAAAGGCGCTTCTAGTATCCCCTTACCCTTATTGGTAGTATCAACAGATGGTCTTACTTCAGAAGTATCTAATTCTTCAATTATCGGGTCTTGCACCGATGGCCTAACAGGTACGGAAGCTTTCGAGGGTCCGAAAACTGCTCGAGGGGGAGCAATCTCCGGAGAAAAATCTGGCCACTGCGGGTTATCTTGCTTGTACCCACAATGTTCCCTACATCAGGGATTTCCTCTTTAGAATTCTCTTGGACTGCTTCAATCTACTTGATACCATGATAGAAGATTTCTCCTCCATAGTTCCATGGTATCGTTTTGCTAGATTGATACGGGACATGCCCCGACATGGTGATTTTTAATGGTACAAACTCAAGAACAAGTGTAATCTTGACAGGCCTTTTGCAAGCCTTGGGAAGATCGTCGGAAATGGTTATAATTGCAATATCGTTGGTTTAAGTAGCAAAAGTAGCAGGAGTAACAGGAATGAAGGTATCAACAGGGGTCTTCTGGAAGAGTATCTCTTAGGTATCCATCAGGCGTTGGACACCTGATTTCAACATTGAGCAGTCAGCTCGTATGTTCAAACAAAAGTAGCAGTATTTTCCACAACCAGGAATTATCCCGGCTCTCATCAAATTCTCTTTAATTACTAGTAACGGAGTCAAAAGGTCAGCAATATCAGTAACATGAAGGTCCTCCATAACGGCATGAACATTATTACCGTGCTTGGGCATTGGGGCAGAAATCACATTTGGCTTTTCGGGCGCATCGAATTCTACTTCCTTGACGTCAATCAGGTCTTGGATTTTATTCTTAAGCGCCCAACAATTATTGGTATCGTGCCCAGCACTGTCAGAGTGGTAAGCACACTTAGCATTAGAGTGGTAGTATGGAGAGGAGGTATTAGGTTTCTTTGGCACTTCCTTCAAACTGGAAAGATTCAGCTTTAACAAATGAGGGAGTACTTGCACTGGCGTCATGTTGATTCAGGTGAACTGCCGTTGTGGCCTTTCTACCCGTTGTTGACTAGGTCTTGACGGATTGCCGCGAGGTTGATCATTTGAAGAGTTTTGAATCATCACAGCCCCTACAGTCGGCCGGTGCTCAGTTCTTCCCTGACTTTTCTGAGAATAAACAACAGAGGCTTCCATCTTAGCTGGGAAGGCCTTCTTAACAGCGGTGGACGCGGAGGCATCTTTCTGAATCTTACCACTTTTAATATCGGCCTCGACCCTTTCGCCGGTCAAAATTAGTTCAGTAAATCCTGCGGAGGAACTCCCAATTAAATGATTGAAGAAAGGGCCAGACAGGGTCCCCAGAAACATGTCAACTAGCTCTCTATCCGACAATGGTGGCTGCACCCTTCCAGCCAGATCACGCCACTTCTGGGCATACTCTTTAAATCCTTCATTGGAAGCCATCCCCATACTTTGTAGCTGAGTACGAGTGGGCGCCAAATCAGCATTGTATTGGTATTGACGGTAAAAAGCAGCAGCTAAGTCTTCCTAATTATGAACCTCTGATCTCTCGAGTTGATAAAACCAGTCCAATTGTGTGCCTGACAAACTGTCTTGGAAAAAGTGTACCCAGAGGTCTTTATCAGATGAGTGGGGTTGGATTTTTCTGACATAGGATCTCAGATGCATCTTTGGGCACGACAGACCGTCATACTTAGCAAATGTTGGTACTTTGAATTTGGGAGGGATGGCAATCCCAGCGACCAACCCTAGTTCTTCAAAATCTAAACCAGGTACCCTCTGCAACTCCATGGCTGCCAATCTATCCTCAAGATTCTTGTATTTATCATCCGCCGGGGGATACTGTTGTTCGGAGTAATCTTTGTCTTCTTCCTGTTCTTCCTCTTCAACTTCAGATTCAGAAGGTACCGCGGCTCCTTTTCCTTTACCAGCCCCTTCATCAGACGTTGAGGGGAACTCGAGAACTTTTCTAGCATTGCTTTCAAACCTTCTTCCAAAAGTGGCTACTCCGGGCCTCTTCTTCTTTTTCTCTTTATTCTTTTCCAACAGTGCTTTAAGGTCCTCTTGACCCTTTGCTAAGGTCATGAGGAGTTGTTGGAATTGAGAATTTTGTGCTTGCAGATCCTTAACCGTCTGCTCCAAATCCATCTTGCTGAAATAAACAGCAGAAAGATAAGGAAACCTGGTGTGAAGACCTGTTTATGCATATGATGAATGATATGTTATTCATGTAATTCATTCAAGGATTCAGAAATTCAAATTTGTTGCAAACAAAAAGGAACACACGTCATATTAAGAAGAAATTGTTAGTACATAAGTGCCCCATGGGCAAAATATTACAAAATTCTTAATGTAAAAAGACATTGCACATCCTCTTTGGTGCGATGTAAGTGTTGAGAGTTTCCTCCTCATGAAGTCGCAGGGTAAGCTCCAAAACCTTCTTCTCACTGGCATAGAAGTTGGCTTCAAAAGTATTTTGTTCTTTCTTGAGTTGGATCCAACTCTTTTGCATTTCTTCCCATGATGTTGGCATGTCAGGATGTAGGATGGTGTATGGAACCTCTCCTTCCATAACAGGCTCTTTGATCAAGGGGAGAATGTGAGGATATGGCATCATAAGATTCTGGGCGCGGGTTCGTACCCACTTAAGATAAGGCTCAAGGGGGATGGAATTCTTGTGGCCCAGTGTCTTACTATCCACTTTGTTGGGCATCCTCCAAGCTCTGATGAACCTTTGTCGAAGTCCTTGCGCATCGTTGTCGAAGTCAAAAACTAGGTCAAGAATCAGCATGTCATGAGGGGCATCCCTCCGAGCATATCCAAATTGTCCTAGATCTAAACAGGGGTTGTAGGTAATGCCTCCTATTGTACCCCAAAATTTGCCCTCCTATTTTTCCACAAGAAATCACAACTTCGGGCTTTTCCTGATTTTTCAGATTGGCGTAAGAATCAGTCAAACAGACTTTTCTTATCAGTCAGACAAAATTAGGGTTTTCATTGATTTTAAAGCAGTTCAGGCAGATTATTAAGGTTTGTTTGATTTTGGCTCAGGTTTTGATCCGACAGGCGCTTCTCTGACAATTAAAACAAAATTAGGGTTTTTGTGCGCGCATTCTCAGAAATAATTAATTTTACAGTTCTTTTCAGTTTACTCTGAGATTTTGTTTGAGGCATTTGAATTGAGGACTTGCAGTGCTTGGTGTTGTACCCCAAAATTTTCCCTCCCATATTCTTCAAGATTTGCTAAGAGCATGCTTCAAAATATCCCAAGGGTTGCATAGTCCAATGGCCTCCTAACAGTCAAAAATTAGGGTTTTGGTTCTGGCAAAGAAATTGAAGTTTTCAAGGGCCCAAACAAGTCCCACATGCCTACATACATTGTCAAGCATCCATATGCTAAGTTTCAAGACTCACAGCACCAAATTGCACAGTCAAAAACCTTAATTGCTCCACAGTCAACTACAGGGGCAAAATGGTCATTTGACAGTCAAAAGTCCAAATTTTTGGTCAACATCTTATTTTGAAGCCACAAACATCACTTGATCAATTCTTGATCATGATTCTCAAGGCATGGCTCAAAAAGTCTCAAGATGCAAAAGTTTCTATTTTTGGACAGTTGAAAAAGTCAACTACAAATTGACCAAGGCATAACTTCCACATGGTTTATCATAAAAATTCCATCCAAATCTCATTTTGAAGAGAATGACATTTCCTACAACTCATCTTCACACTTCAAATCCAAGAAATTCTCTCACAAAAAGTTATCAATCTCAACATTATAGGTCATTTTCAAAAGTCAACAAAAAGGCACTTTAAGTCAAAGACCATAACTTGAGATTGGTAAATCAAAATGACATGGGACCAAAGACATTGGTTAGAGGACTTCAAGACCTTTCCAAAATGTCCAAGAACATGATCAAAGCTTAACATTTGAGCAAGATATGCCTTGTGGAAGTTGGGCAATTTTTGGGAATTTTGAAAAGTCAACTTTGCTTCAAATGCCTCAAAATTGCTAATGGGCCTCAATTTCTTCCATGAATCATCACCCAAAAGCCATGCACGACCCATTAAGCCAAAAGGGAGTTATTTTCTTATTTTTAATTAATTAATTAAATTTTTAATCCTATTAATTCATTTAATTAAAATTAAATATGAGAAAAATACTAAATCACAACTTTCAAATCTTTTTATGCAGCATTTTCATCCATCATGACCTCAAGATTTCGTGCACATTCAAAAAAGGAAAGATTCTATGCAATTGGCAATGATTTCATGGCAAAAAGGATTGAAAAAGATCATGGAAAATCAAATATTGAAAGGCATTAAAACAATGGATCATGGGCTTGTTTTGCTTGACCTAATCATGCTACATACATATGCAAACATAACCTAAGGCATAAGAACACAGAAGCTGCGCAGAAACTCATAGAAAAAGTTTGCATTTTTACACAAATAAGTGGGAAACTGTTTTCATACATAGAGCTGGTTTCAAGGCCTCAAAAGGATTCCACAAGCTTGCCAAGACTACCAGGAAGCTTTTGCAATCGAAGCCAGCCTTCCATACTCAAGGAGTTGGTATAACCGAGTCACCCTGTTCATAAAATATTTGATATTCGTATTTGAATTTACATGCATTGTTCATGCGTTTTTAATGTTGATTTATACTAACATGGACCTTCTGAAGCTAATGATATAACTCAATTGGATTAATATTGCCTGTATCGCGATTCACCATTAATGATTGCTAGGGTTGCAGAAGCTTTGAATTGGGGCTTTCCTCATCTGGAAAAATTAGGCCACGAAACCTGTACCACTGGATTCAGAACGTCCAAACGAATCAATTCCCCCCATCGCGCCCTTTTTATATTTGCATATGACCTATTCGCTATTTTTCAGGTTTGAGTTTAGTGGGGGTTTAAAACCCCCGCTATCTATTTGATAATTTCAGGCAAAACGAAGAAATAAGGAAGACGAAACCTAGGTGTTCAAGCGTGATTGGCAGATTTGAAAGTTAGCGCGTTTTTATTTGGATTCAGCATAACGCTTTCTTTTCACATGTATTGCTTATGCTCCACTAAACTAACAAAGAAACGCACTAGCTCCATTGGCAAACACGCTGGCATGCAGGTATTGGGACCTGGGTTCGATTCCCAGGTCCCCCACTTCTTCCATAACATTTTTATTAATATGCTTCTGTGCAGCGTGCCATCCAAAGACTACCATACAACCTTGCCTCCTAGCTTGCCATGCGCCCAGGAAGTCTCATCTGAAGGCCATCCAAGGAGGCCCATCATGTGCCTCAGTCAACCGTTCCACACACGCGCTGGAAAAGTCAACCAGGCCTCTCATTCTGTTGGGCCTAATTGCTTCAAAAACTCCCTTTGGGTCCAGACACCCCCAGGGTTTGCTCATTCTTTTAATTCTTTTCTTTCTTTATTCATTTTTTTTCTCTTATTCTTTTAATTGTTATTTTGATTAATTGCTTTTATTTAATTCACAAAATAATTTTTATAACACAAAAAAATCAGAAATCATAGAAATAAAATATGTTTGTTTAATTTTTAATTCTTTAATTAAGTTTTGTAAATAAATCTTTTAATAATTAACTTAGTAACATTAGGTTAAAATTTTAATGTTTTTTTTCTTAATAATTAAAATAGGTAGGAATTAGGGTTTTAACATTTTTATCTTTTTTGTAATAAATAACTTTTTCTTCTTATTACTATTATTAATTATTAACTAATTTTGTAACTAAATATGTAATTAATTAATTAGAGTAAATTAGGTTTAAACTTAAATATTTTTCTTTAACAAATTAAAAACAATTTAGAACTAGGATTTTATTTAATTTCTAATTTCAATTAATTTTCTTGTTTCATAAATACCAAAAAAAAAACCAAAAACAATTTCCTTTCTTATTAAATAATTAATTCCTTTTTAATTTCAATTTAATCTTTAAAGGGTCCAACGCCCTCGCATATTCGATTCTAATTTCCTTTTGCGCGTTTGTCCTTATTTTCCGTTTGTAAATATTATGTAATTTCCCCAAAGCCTTGTAATAGTAATTAGGACCTTTACTTTCTGCACTTTACTAAAAAACGGGTCTTTGTTAATTTGGCGATGTATAGACCCGCGCCTTGTAATAGCGTAGGACCTTTATTTTCCGCACTTTAAATTCTGCACCTTTAAACTGCTAATCACATGAAAGAATGAATGGCCAAATAAAATCAAAGCGTAGATCACCAAATGCATGACAAGACAAATATTATCTGAAAATGACACACAATTCACACACCACTCTTAGGGTACGCCTCACTGTTGCCTTGCCCCTCGAAACGTGGTCGTCGAGTATAGGACGTTTTAGTAAGTCCTTATGTCCATGAACATGGCATAAGGGTAGCTTCTAAGGTGTCCTACTATTGCTCCGGTGACCACACTGTTGCCTTGCCCCTAGAAACGTGGTCGTCGAGTATAGGACGTTTTAGTAAGTCCTTATGTCCGTTGATCCAAATGCCTCAAAACAAGTTGCCTCAGAAAAGTTGCCTCGGAATAAAAAGATCAATGGCATAAGGGTAGCTTCTAAGGTGTCCTACCGTTGCTCTGGTGACCACATTGTCCCTAACCCTCGAATTGACCCGAACACCTCCAACGGTGGTGCTACCTACCTCTCAATGGTGGGATGACACTACCTTAAGGACATTTACACAGTCTAATTCCTTAGGGTATGTAGATGACTCATAGATACTTGCTCTAATTCAAAACAAATCAAACTCTTTTCACACCGACACTTTTCAAAAAGCTTTCAAAACAATTTTTCAAACACTCTTGAGGACTGATACAAGAGTCGATCTGAAACTTTAAACGAAACTTTTTCAAACCCACTCACGATTGAAAAGCAAACAAACATTTTGAAAACACAATGAGCAAGTATCTAAGAGCCCATGGATAACCATGGATAGAAAGGGTGCTAATACCTTCCTTTCTATAAATCTACCTCCTGAACCGAGAAACTATCTCAATAAGGAATTTTTCTGTGCTTTTGTCCTTTCCATGTTGGAGAAAATAAAAGACGGTGGCGACTCTTGCTTACCGCGACATTTCGCGAACCAGCGTTAAACAGTCAGTTCCAGATCCACCGATCACAGAACTGGTGACTCTGCTGGGGACACTTATAAAGTGAGGTGTACCTTAGGATAGTTCATAACTGTGTTTTAAATTGTTGTGCTTTGCTTGCTTTATTATTGTGGGTTGCATCGGAGTTACATATATCCTATCCCGGATCTGGGGATACCCTGTTAGGTAGCATAAGCTGTGAGGGACCTGTCCGGCGTAGACCGACATGGGTGAAGCAGTGGCTACGTTGGTGTGGCACCTTGGTCTGTACCGATATCCCTTGTGTTACAACGAGGAGAATATGGGTCTTCTGAGGAGTCATTAAGCACCAACCGACCTTAGAACCTTAAATGACTCAACTTGGCCAATAGAACAGTAGCAGTATGCTACGCCCATTGAGGCTAAACTCTCGTGATGGTTCTGGCCGCAAGAAAAGATTACGATGCTGGAGTTATGACCGATTGAGGGTAGTCAGTGATATTGGGATCCTCTAGAACCCGGTTACTTCTGATAGGACAGGTATGAACCAACAAACTGAAAGAGGGTAATACCTAGACCTCATGCTGGCCTGAACTCTAAGGGTTGTCTTGTGTGACTTGTGTGCCTTATCATGTTTGCCTTTGTAAATATTTATGGTGTGCTTTATCATAACATCATGCCATCATAACATTGCATGCATCCTGCATAAGGACTTACCATTTCAAAGACAAGAGGGTTTCACCTTTGCTCTGTTTTGTAGGACATCATGATGCCTATGCGAAGGAATACTATCCGGTTCAACTTTGTTCACCCACCTGAGTTGCTTGAAGAGTTGGTTAGCAGAATTCCAAATACTACTTCCTTTATCCAGAGGCATGGTTCTCTTCTCAGCTTAGTCACAGCAAAGTGGGACCAACAGTTGATGAGTGTCCTGACCCAGTTCTATGACCCTCTGTACCAGTGCTTCACCTTTCAAGACTTCCAGCTGGTCCCTACCCTGGAAGAGTTCTCTGATTTGCTTGGTATCCCTATCTTGGATCAGACTCCCTACACTGGCTGGGAAAAGACTCTTAGGCTTGAGGAGATTGCTACAGCTCTTCCTTTGACCCTCCAAGAGGTAATGGACAACTGGGTGACTAGAAGCGGAGTTAAGGGTTTCTTGGCCAAGTTCCTGATTGGTAAAGTTAACAGTTTCTGGAATGACTTGGACTTTAGGGCGTATGAAGACATCCTGGCTCTCTTAATCCATGGTTTAGTCTTGTTTCCTAATCCTGATAACTTCATTAACGTCACTGCCATAAGGATCTTCATGTCTCGGAACCCTGTGCCCACTCTCTTGGGTGACGTCCTGCAACAACTTTATGCTCGTACTGCCCGAAGACGAGGAACTCTGTGGTGTTGTATCCCTTTGTTGGTGAGGTGGTTTATTTCGCACCTCCCTAAGTTCGTGCTGAAGAACCAAGAAGGAAGAGGTTAGGCTCATAGGTTAATGTCTCTCACTGATAAGGACATCATTTGGACTGTCAGAGGTTTGGATGAGATAGCTGTTATTGATCGTTGCGGAGAATACCCCAATGTTCCTCTGATTGGTACCCAAGGAGGAATCTCTTATAATCCATGTCTAGCTCTCCGTCAGTTTGGAAGAGCCAGAAGAGCAGGGCCTCATGAGATGTTGGTGCCTCACATCAGTTTTGAGTTTCAGGTGGATAGTGACGAGCTGCGTCGTAGGTTCATCAAGGCTTGGGACAGAATTCACAAAGTTGACCCACAAGAGTTGGGACCAAAGACTTCTCTACCTATGGAAGCCTACTACAAATGGGTCTGCATCTGTGCTCAGAAGTTAGGTATACCGTACGAAGCTGCAGACCCGTCATTCTTGAGTATCTTGACAAAGATGGGGTTCCCCCAACTGTTCTCCCTCCTCAGATACCTATTGATTATGAGACATTAAAGAGGTCTTGGGCGCAACTGCGAGAAGAACGGGATTCTTACCGGGAAAAGTTCAACGAGCAGGAACTGAAGATCTAGAAGCTGACAAAGCAGTTGGAGAATGAGCGGGCTCTGAATGACTACATCCGTACTGAGAAGAGGAGACCCTGGGATCAATAAGGAGATTTGGATTTTCTTTTACAGTTTTATTTCCTTTTTAGTATTTCCATTCTTTATGTAATGCCTAAGGGCAACCTGTTGAACAACTTAAATTTCAAAGTTGAATCTAATGAAGTGTGTTCCTTTTTGTTTACAAAGTTGATTCCCGATTGTCTTTGAAAACATAAATCATACGCATTCCATTCATCATGTGCATAGCAGGTACTCTTCTTTTCAGGTTGCTTACTGTTCTTCGCTGTTTATTTCAGTATCATGAACCCCGAATCATCTACCGAGCTGTCTATCAAGGCCCTTCAGGCGCAGAACGCACAATTTCAAGAGCTGATCATGGGTTTGGCTCAAGGCCAAGAGGAGCTGAAGGCTCTGCTGGTTAAGAAGAAGAAGAAGAAGAGAATTGTTCTATTCAACTCAGGCCGGAGATTTGGTAACACACTGCAGAATGAGGAAGCTGGTTCTTCTGTAGGCAAAGACAGTCCCCAGGGGGGAAAAGGTCCTAGTCCGGTGGTCTCTGACAACGAGACTGATTTTAATGAGGAACAGTATCCTCCAGCTAAAGACCGGTACAAGCAGTTGGAAGACCGTCTGAATGCCATGGAGATTCAACAAGTGCCTGGTCTGGATTTCGGAGACTTGGGTTTATCTTCTGGTGTGATCATCCCGCATAAGTTTAAAGCACCATCTTTCACCAAGTACGACGGGGCGTCTTTCCCTAAACTACACCTCAGATCTTATGTGCGGAAGATTCAACCGTACACAGTGGACAAGAACTTGTGGATCCACTTCTTCCAGGAGAGTATTTCAGGGACTCATCTCGAATGGTTCTATCAACTGGATGGAACCAAGGTTCGTAACTAGGAGGAGTTGGCTACTGCTTTTTACAAGCAGTATCAATATAATGCCGACCTTGCTCCTACACGTACCCAACTCCAGGGTATGTCGCTAGGATCAGGCGAAGGTTTTAAAGAGTATGCGCAGAAGTGGAGGGACCTGGCTGGCAGGGTGCAGCCACCATTAACTGACTGTGAGCTGGTAGATATGTTCTTGGGGACCCTATTCGGGCCATTCTTCAATCATCTTATTGGCAACTCGTCTGCAGGGTTTACTGACCTTATTCTGACTGGGGAAAGGATGGAGGCTGGAATGAAGTCCGGAAAATTCAGAAAGGTGCATCCTCAAGTGTTGAGAAGAAACCTTTTAAGAAGGAGGCCAGTGTTGTGTATGGACCTAGGAGGCAAGACAAACCAGAGCGCTGCCAATCTGTCAACGCGGTGGTGATTGCTAAGCCTGCTGCCGCTCCTCGGCAACTCAATCAACCAAGGGCTGAGAGACCCAGAAGAGAATTTACCCGGCTGAGTATGACCTTTTCGCAAATCTTGCCGCAGTTGCTATCAACCAATCTGGTGACTGTCAGAGAGGCCCCGAAGGTTGTGAATACTGCATCTCCTAAGTATAATCCAAATGCCCGCTGTGCTTATCACTCCGATAGCCCGGGGCATTCTACTGATGATTGTTGGGCCCTGAGAAATAAGGTACAAGACCTTATTGATGCGAAGGAGATACAATTTGAGGCGCCTGAAAGGCCAAATGTGGTGACTGCTCCTATGCCCCAGCATGGACTAAATGCCATTGATGAAGATTTGTATGTCGTTTCTGTGAAAGATGTAGCTACTCCACTGTTGACTGTTAAGAGGAACCTGTTGATAGCTGGTTTATTTCCGGGTTGTAGCGAGGGTTGCCTTTTGTGTGCTGTTTCCCTTACTGGTTGTCCGTTGCTGAAGTTAGGCATCCAAAGCCTGATGGACAGCAAAGAGATTCTATTCAAGAAGACCGCTGTTCCTTTTGTTCCTGCGGAAGAAGTATCCGTCGTTACAATTTTCAACAATCCAATCAAGGCTCCCCCGAGGAAGCCAGTTAAAATCATGATTGTTGCACCCATTGTTATTACTGTTCCGGGGCCCCTCCCCTATGAATCTGATAAGGTTGTCCCATGGCACTATGGGGCAGATGTATATGTACTTGGAATAAAGCAAGAGTTCAACACCGGTACCAGCATCAGCAATATTACCGGTCCAGCCAAAGTAACTCGCAGTGGCAGGCTCTTCTCGCCTGACATTGCATCACCAGCTATTCGAAGACCTCTCATAATAACGCCTGCAAGTGCGCCTGTTGCTACTTCTGATCCAATTGCTTCCCCTGCTGCCGAGTCATCTAATGCTCGGGGCAAAGGGATTGAAGATGAGCCTGCTCGGATGAAGGCACCAAAATCTGTGAATGTTGAAGCCTCCCAGCAAGAGATGGAGGAAATTCTTAAAATAATCAAGAAGAGTGATTTTAATGTTGTTGAACAGCTGAGGCATACCCCCTCCAAGATCTCTATTCTCTCCTTGCTGCTGTGCTCAGAGGCCCATGCTAAGGCCCTAATTTCATTTCTAAAGACGGCCCATGTGCCACAGGAGACATCTGCAGACCAGTTTACTGATTGCGTAGCCAATTTGATAGCTGACAATGGTTTGGGTTTCTCGGATGCTGATCTCACCGCCAAGGGAAAGAACCACAATGATGCCCTGCATGTCTCTATAGAATGCAGGGGCACTACTCTTGCGCACGTGTTGGTGGACACCAGTTCTTCCCTGAATGTGTTACCCAAAAAGGCCTTAGACCGGTTGGATTGTGAGGGCCTGGAATTGAAACCTAGCAACATCATTGTTCGAGCCTTTGACGGATCGAAGAGGATGGTTCATGGAGAAGTAGACATTCCTATTCGTGTGGGTTCTCAAGTATTCGACTCAACTTTCTATGTGATGGATATTCGTCCATCTTATTCCTGTTTACTGGGTCGACCTTGGATTCACAAAGTCGGGGCAGTGACCTCTACCCTACACCAGAAGCTCAAGTACCCTGTCAGAGGGAAGATTGTCACTGTGCAGGGGGAGGAAAAATATATGGTGAGTCATCTGAATTCCTTCCGGTATATCGAGATGGACGGGGAGTTTATTGAAACCCCCTTTCAGCATTTTGAAGAGGTACCTCCAACATTGGCAGCAGCGGAAACAGTGGTTGAAGAGGACTTTCCTTTGAAGATGGCTTCCTTGAAGGACGCCCGGGCTGTGATCGAGAAAGGTGAATGTGCTAACTGGGGCAGGCTCCCTGATTTCACTCCTAAAACTGACAAGTTTGGACTGGGTTTTACTGCAGAGGCTCAGAGGGTTGTGCGCAAAGCTAGGATCGGAAGACCTCATGTGCTCATCACCAATCCAGGAGTGAATGCTATTGGGGATGAAGACGAAGTGGAAGAATCAGAGTTCGATAGTTGGATCTACCCGACGACTGACGGTGGATTGAACAATTGGACCGCCAAAGATCATACACCTGTTACTTTTGTTACGCAGTAATGAATTCCTTTGTTTTTGTTATTTGTAATAAACAATGAATTGAAACTTTATGGCCCGGTGTCTTACCCGGGGCACCGTTGGCTTCATTTGTGAGGGCTTATAACTGTCATTTACATATATCATGAATAAAGACCTTGGACGTTTTTCGCATTTCAAATCTTGCGCTCCCTTTCTTTCTTTCTTTCTTTATATATTGCAAAACAGCTGTATTTACACACACTCACCCATACAGGTTTCAATCCACTCTGGATCTCACTAGTAACGACTCTGCTACTGCCAGTTATGACTTTGAAAATCCGATCAACTTAGCCGAAGACGAAGGTGAAGATGATTGCGAAGTGCCTGGAGAGCTTGCAAGACTGTTACTCCAGGAAGAGAGGGCAATTCAACCACATGAAGAGCCAGTGGAAACAATAAATCTGGGTACTGAGACAGATAGGAAGGAAGTCAAGATTGGTGCTAACCTGGAGCTCAGCGTAAAACAACGGTTGACTCAGATGTTACATGATTATGTGGAAATCTTCGCCTGGGCCTACGAAGACATGCCTGGGTTGGATACCGACATTGTGGTCCATCATTTGCCTACCAAGGAAGACTGCCCTCCGGTTAAGCAAAAGGTCCACCGTATGCGTCCAGAGATGTCTGAGAAGATCAAAGCTGAGGTTATGAAACAGTTTGATGTCGGGTTTCTTGCAGTGACTTCTTACCCTCAATGGGTTGCCAATGTGGTGCCGGTACCGAAGAAGGATGGTAAGGTCAGAATGTGTGTTGACTACAGGGATCTGAACAGGGCTAGCCCCAAGGATGACTTCCCCCTACCTCACATTGATGTTCTGGTTGACAATACTGCTCAGCACAAGGTGTTCTCTTTCATGGATGGTTTTTCAGGGTATAATCAGATCAAGATGGCTCCTAAAGACATGGAGAAGACTACCTTTGTCACTCAGTGGGGCACCTTCTGCTACAAGGTCATGCCTTTTGGATTGAAAAATGTTGGGGCAACCTACCAACGTGCCATGGTTGCTTTATTTCATGACATGATCCATCATGAGATAGAAGTGTATGTCGACGATATGATTGCAAGGTCCCAAATCGAGGAGGAACACCTTGACCATCTGCAGAAACTGTTTGACCGTCTGAAGTTGTACAAGCTGAGGTTGAACCCGAACAAGTGCACCTTCGGGGTTAGATCTGGAAAGTTGCTAGGATTCGTCGTAAGTGATAAGGGTATTCAAGTGGACCCTGCCAAGGTTAAAGCCATTCAAGAGATGCCAGTTCCCAAGACAGAGAAAGAAGTCAGAGGCTTTCTAGGACGTCTGAATTACATTGCTCGATTCATCTCGCACCTAACTGCTACTTGTGAACCAATATTCAAGCTGCTAAAGAAAGATCAGGTAGTACGTTGGAACGATGAATGTCAGGCCGCTTTTGACAGAATCAAAGAGTATCTCCAAGAACCACCCATCCTTATGCCACCGGTTGAAGGGAGACCTCTGATATTATACCTGACAGTACTTGACAACTCAATGGGGTGTGTGCTGGGGCAGCATGACGAGTCTGGCCGAAAAGAGCATGCCATTTATTACCTTAGCAAAAAGTTTACTGACTGTGAGACCCGATACTCACTGCTCGAGAAAACTTGTTGCGCTTTGGTATGGGCTGCTCGCCGGCTGAGACAGTATATGCTGACTCACACTACCTTGTTGATTTCAAAGATGGATCCTATAAAGTACATATTTGAAAAGCCTGCTCTGTCTGGGAGAATAGCAAGATGGAAAATGATCTTGACAAAATACGACATCCAGTACACGACTCAGAAAGCTATCAAAGGAAGTGTATTGGCAGACCACTTGGCACATCAGGCAGTAGACGACTATCAGTCAATGAACTTTGAGTTTCCGGACGAGAGCATCATGATAGTGACTGATTGTGAAGTACCTGGACCAGATGAAGGACCTGAGGAAGGATCCCGATGGTCTATGCACTTTGACGGAGCCTCCAACGCCTTGGGTAACGGTATTGGCGTTGTGATCATATCCCCTCAAGGCACTCATACTCCACTTACTGCCCGACTATGTTTCAACTGCACCAACAACATGGCGGAGTATGAGGCATGCATCATGGGTCTTCAAGCTGTGATCGACTTAAGGATCAAGTTTCTGAGTGTCTTCGGAGATTCCGCTCTCGTGATCAATCAGATCAAAGGCGAGTGGGATACGAAACATCCGAATCTTATTCCTTACAAAGAATGTGTGTTGACATTGATCCCCCATTTCACAGAGATAACCTTTGAACATTTCCCAAGAGAGGAGAATCAGTTGGCGGACGCGTTAGCCACGATGTCTTCCATGTTCAAAGTCAAATGGGACAACGAGGCTCCCCGGGTCATCATCTGGAAACTGGACGTACCGGCATACTGTTGTGATCTTGAGGCTGAGGTAGTGACTGAAAGACCTTGGTACCATGAGGTGAAGAGATACTTGGAAGCTCAAGAATACCCTGAGGGTGCATCTGTCAACGATAAAAAGTTTCCGAGAAGGTTCGCAGCGAAGTTCTTCCTTAGCAACGGCATCCTGTACAAGCGAAACCATGATTCGACCTTACTGCGTTGTGTGGATAAGACTGAAGCAGAAAAGATCATGGCGGAGCTACACGAAGGTACCTTCGGAACGCATTCCAGTGGACATACCATGGCAAAGAAAATCCTTCGGGCAGGATATTTCTGGTCCACAATGGAAGCTGACTGTTACCAACATTCTCGGACATGTCATAAATGCCAGATTTATGCAGATAAGGTGCACGTTCCTCCAGTCCCTCTGAATGTCTTGACTGCACCTTGGCCTTTTGCAATGTGGGGCATAGATATGATCGGCGAGATTAAACCTACGGCATCCAACGGGCATCGCTTCATCCTTGTAGCAATCGATTACTTTACGAAGTGGGTTGAAGCAGCTTCCTACGCCACTGTAACCAAGAATGTTGTGGCACGGTTCATTCGGTATAACCTGATCTGTCGGTACGGCGTCCCTGAAAGAATCATTACGAACAATGGTACCAATCTCAATAACAAAATGATCACTGAGCTCTGTGAGCAATTCAAAATACAACACCACAACTCTTCTCCCTACCGGCCGAAGATGAATGGGGCTGTAGAAGCAGCGAATAAGAATATCAAGAAGATTATGCAGAAGATGACAGTGACCTACAAAGATTGGCGCGAGATGTTACCGTTTTCCCTACATGGGTACTGTATCTCAGCAAGGACGTCAACCGGGGCAACTCCTTTTTCCTTGGTCTACGGCATGGAGGCAGTCTTGCCGATCGAAGTGCAGATACCTTCTCTCCGGATAATGAAGGATGCAGATCTGAGCGAAGATGATTGGATCCAGACACAACTTGATCAATTAAATCTAATTGACGAAAAGAGACACGCTGCTATTTGTCATGGTCAAACGTACCAAAAACGGAAGATCAGGGCATTTAACAAAAAGGTCAGACCACAAGAATATCAAGTTGGGGATCTGGTAATCAAACGCATCATCCTTCCTCAGAGTGATCCAAGGGGCAAATGGACCCCTACGTACGAAGGGCCATTTGTGGTTAAACATGTGTTCTCAGGAGGAGCCATGATCCTAACCACCATGGATGGTGACGACCTTCCTCACCCCGCCAATGCAGACATAGTAAAAAGATACTACGCATGATAAAAGACTCGCTAGGTTGACATACCTAGGCAAAAATTAGGGCTTCCCGGCGAACCAAAAGGGTTCGGGCAAAATGAGGGATGAAATGAAAAAATCTGTACACCCGGCAAGTCGAAAACCTGAAAAGGCGGCTTGGGCAAAAATGGGTATCCCGGTGGACTGAAAACCCGAAAGGGCGGTCCAGACAAAAGTTAGGGATTAAAGCGTAATACTATGTCTCGTTGGATCACTTTGCATCCAGAATCCGATATCAGCCATCAAGTTCAAACGGCATCAATCAATCAGCTTCATCTTCAGCTAGGTCATCAAGTGATGAGACGCTCGAAGATATAAAGGCGATAGCAGAGTTGGAACCCAGTGGGATTATTCTTTTCACATAGCTGTTTTGTTTTCCCTTTGTACAAATTGTATAAACTCTTTTGTTCGGCGGCGTTCTCCTACTAGAACGTCAGCCTCTTGTACATAAACGCCTATTTACAGGCAAATTCAAAATCAATACAAAATCATTTTTTAGACAAATTGCCTTTTGTTTTTCCTTTTTCTGTTTTGTTTTGCGAAGAACGTCCAAGGTTCAGTTTGTGATATATGCATTTGACAATAATTGCTAACTCATAAATATTTGCATACGAAACAAAGGATTAATTACAGGTAACATTAGAAACAGGGGCAATAATGAGTGGTCTAAGCGATCTAATTGCTCTGTCCATCAAGGTACCAAGGTAAGTTCAGCTGAAGAACATAACCAGTATATCTTAATTACCCAGAGAG
This sequence comes from Vicia faba, assembly GCA_948472305.1. Lineage (NCBI taxonomy): Eukaryota > Viridiplantae > Streptophyta > Magnoliopsida > Fabales > Fabaceae > Vicia > Vicia faba. Next base: position 650,239,672 of record OX451735.1, on the reverse strand, counting down.
CGAGTCAGCAAGTCCATGCACTCTCCCCAAGCAGAGTTATCCTGTCAGCCTTAAAGAAGTTGGGTATCCTCCAGCAGATCTCGACATTCCCCAGCACAATATACAGACATTCCTTAACAAGCATCCCCGACAGTCTTGATCTAAGACTGTTCCCCGGCGGTATACCAGACATTCAGCGGAGCCACTTCCCCAATATATCTCAAAAATTTCTCCAGGAGAGTCCAGTCCAAAGATTTCCCCAGGAAAGCTGAATCATCTCCCCAGCAGGAAGCTTATCCCCAGTAGATTCTGGAAGCTTCCCCCCTGCAGAACACGAACGCGTCTCCCGACTTTATTCAAAGGTTATTTCCCTACCAGGATATAACTGGGTTATCCTCAGCCAAAAGCCACGGAAAGATCGTCCTCGACAGAGTCTTCTTATCCCCAGCGGAGTCTAGTAAAACTTCCCACATAACAACGGTGTCCCCAGCGGAGTTACCATCAACATCTCAACAAAATACCTCTCTTCCCACAGAGTATTGCTCCCCAGCAAGGTCGCTAGAGTAATTTTCTCCCTGCAGAGTAATCCATTCGCCAAGTTTATTCCCCAATGGAGTTATCTTCTCCTACCGGTATTCTTGCAACTATCATCCCCAGCGGAAACAACAAAGCACTCTCTTCAACCATCAGCCCAGGATTTAACTCCCGGCATTCGTCAAGGATATATTTTCCTAGACAAAAATACATTCAAAAACATCACATACCTCATGATGCATGCATATACGCATCATATAACACAATCTCATTTATTTCGAGAACATCATTGTTTGATCCATATCATGCATTGCATATGAATGACCTTTACCTTTCAGGAAAGATGCAGTTAAATTCTGAATTATGTTGAAGACCTTCTCTGGTTCAGTCAGATCGATGCTAAGATCTCCCTGATTCTTATTCCAGTTGAAGATATTCCAAGACTTTAGTCTGGTTCAGTTAAATCGATTCTAAGATTTTTCTGATTCTTATCCAGTCAAAGTTAATCCAAGACCTTCTCTGTTTAGTCAGATCGACGCTAAGATCTCCCTGATTCTTATTCCAGTTGAAGATATTCCAAGACTTTAGTCTGGTTCAGTTAAATCGATTCTAAGATTTTTATGATTCTTATCCAGTCAAAGTTAATCCAAGACCTTCTCTAGTTCAGTCAGATCGACGCTAAGATCTCCCTGATTCTTATTCCAGTTGAAGATAATCCAAGACCTTCTCTGGTTCAGTTAAATCGACCCTAAGATTTTTCTGATTCTTATCCAGTCAAGGTTAATCCAAGACCTTCTCTGGTTCAGTCAGATCGACCCAAAGATCTCCCTGATTCGTATTCCAGTTAAAGATATTCCAAGACTTTCGTCTGGTTCAGTTAAATCGACCCTAAGATTTTTCTGATTCTTATCCAGTCAAAGTTATTCCAAGACCTTGCCTGGTTCAGTTAAATCGACCCTAAGATTTTTCTGATTCTTATCCAGTCAAAGTTATTCCAAGACCTTGCCTAGTTCAGTTAAATCGATTCCTAAAGATTTTTCTGATGCCGATCCAGTCAAAGGCCTTCTCTGGTCCAGTTAAATCGATTCCTAAAGATTTTCCTGATGAAGACTCAGTAGAAGACATCCAAGATTCCTTCATCATTCTGTTGAGGTAGTAATCGCCCAAGGTTCTCTCATCGTTACTGTTGAGGTAGTAATCGCCCAAGGTTCTCTCACCGTTACTGTTGAGGTAGTAATCGCCCAAGGTTCTCTCACCGTTACTGTTGAGGTAGTAATCGCCCAAGGTTCTCTCATCGTTACTGTTGAGGTAGTAATCGCCCAAGGTTCTCTCATTGTTACTGTTGAGGTACACAAGTTCTCGCTAAGGAAACTCTTACGCGATCGACACTCAGATGGCATCTGTAAGCCCATCTTCCTATCCATCAATCTCCAAATGGCATCTGTAAGCCCATTCCCCACATCACACTGCTAACATGTGAGCGCAAATTTCTGGGCACTCTAGTGTTCAATCATCTTCCACCTTCGGATTACGAAAGGCACGCCAACCAATCTACATCCTCAGGTCTAAGAAGATTGAACAGGGGCAACTGTTGTACCCCAAAATTTGCCCTCCCATATTCTTCAAGATTTGCTAAGAGCATGCTTCAAAATCTCCCAAGGGTTGCATAGTCCAATGGCCTCCTGTCAAAAATTAGGGTTTTGGTTCTGGCAAAGAAATTGAAGTTTTAAAGGGCCCAAACAAGTCCCACATGCCTACATACATTGTCAAGCATCCATATGCTAAGTTTCAAGACTCACAACACCAAATTGCACAGTCAAAAACCCTAATTACTCCACAGTCAACTACAGGGGCAAAATGGTCATTTGACAGTCAAAAGTCCAAATTTTTGGTCAACATCTTATTTTGAAGCCACAAACATCATTTTATCAATTCTTGATCATGATTCTCAAGGCATGGCTCAAAAAGTCTCAAGATGCAAAAGTTTATATTTTTGGACAGTTGAAAAAGTCAACTGCAAATTGACCAAGGCATAACTTCCACATGGTTTATCAGAAAAATTCCATCCAAAGCTCATTTTGAAGAGAATGACATTTCCTACAACTCATCTTCACACTTCAAATCCAAGAAATTCCCTCACAAAAAGTTATCAATCTCAACATTATAGGTCATTTTCAAAAGTCAACAAAAAGGCACTTTAAGTCAAAGCCCATAACTTGAGATTGGTAAATCAAAATGACATGGGACCGAAGACATTGGTTAAAGGACTTCAAGACCTTTCCAAAATGTCCAAGAACATTATCAAATCTTAAAAATTGAGCAAGATATGCCTTGTGGAAGTTGGGATATTTTTGGGAATTTTGAAAAGTCAACTTTGCTTCAAATGCCTCAAAATTGCTAATGGGCCTCAATTTCTTCCATGAATCATCACCCAAAAGCCATGCACGACCCATTAAGCCAAAAGGGAGTTATTTTCTTATTTTTAATTAATTAATTGAATTTTTAATCCTATTAATTCATTTAATTAAAATTAAATATGAGAAAAATACTAAATCACAACTTTCAAATCTTTTTATGCAGCATTTTCATCCATCATGACCTCAAGATTTCGTGCACATTCAAAAAAGGAAAGATTCTATGCAATTGGCAATGGTTTCATGACAAAAAGGATTGAAAAAGATCATGGAAAATCAAATATTGAAAGGCATTAAAACAATGGATCATGGGCTTGTTTTGCTTGACCTAATCATGCTACATACATATGCAAACATAACCTAAGGCATAAGAACACAGAAGCTGCGCAGAAACTCATAGAAAAAGTTTGCATTTTTACACAAAAAAGTGGGAAACTGTTTTCATACATAGAGCTGGTTTCAAGGCCTCAAAAGGATTCCACAAGCTTGCCAAGACTACCAGGAAGCTTTTGCAATCGAAGCCAGCCTTCCATACTCAAGGAGTTGGTATAACCGAGTCACCCTGTTCATAAAATATTTGATATTCGTATTTGAATTTACATGCATTGTTCATGCGTTTTTAATGTTGATTTATACTAACATGGACCTTCTGAAGCTAATGACATAACTCAATTGGATTAATATTGCCTGTATCGCGATTCACCATTAACGATTGCTAGGGTTGCAGAAGCTTTAAATTGGGGCTTTCCTCATCTGGAAAAATTAGGCCACGAAACCTGTACCACTGGATTCAGAACGTCCAAACGAATCAATTCCCCCTATCGCGCCATTTTTATATTTGCATATGACCTATTCGCTATTTTTCAGGTTTGAGTTTAGTGGGGGTTTAAAACCCCCGCTATCTATTTGATAATTTCAGGCAAAACGAAGAAACAAGGAAGACAAAACCTAGGTGTTCAAGCGTGATTGGCAGATTTGAAAGTTAGCGCGTTTTTATTTGGATTCAGCATAACGATTTCTTTTCACATGTATTGCTTATGCTCCACTAAACTAACAAAGAAACGCACTAGCTCCATTGGCAAACGCGCTGGCATGCAGGTATTGGGACCTGGGTTTGATTCCCAGGTCCCCCACTTCTTCCATAACATTTTTATTAATATGCTTCTGTGCAGCGTGCCATCCAAAGACTACCATACAACCTTGCCTCCTAGCTTGCCACGCGCCCAGGAAGTCTCATCTGAAGGCCATCCAAGGAGGCCCACCATGTGCCTCAGTCAACCGTTCCACACACGCGTTGGAAAAGTCAACCAGGCCTCTCATTCTGTTGGGCCTAATTGCTTCAAAAACTCACTTTGGGTCCAGACACCCCCAGGGTTTGCTCATTCTTTTAATTCTTTTCTTTCTTTATTCATTTTTTTCTCTTATTCTTTTAATTGTTATTTTGATTAATTGCTTTTATTTAATTCACAAAATAATTTTTATAACACAAAAAAATCAGAAATCATAGAAATAAAATATGTTTGTTTAATTTTTAATTCTTTAATTAAGTTTTGTAAATAAATCTTTTAATAATTAACTTAGTAACATTAGGTTAAAATTTTAATGTTTTTTTCTTAATAATTAAAATAGGTAGGAATTAGGGTTTTAACATTTTTATCTTTTTTGTAATAAATAACTTTTTCTTCTTATTACTATTATTAATTATTAACTAATTTTGTAACTAAATATGTAATTAATTAATTAGAGTAAATTAGGTTTAAACTTAAATATTTTTCTTTAACAAATTAAAAACAATTTAGAACTAGGGTTTTATTTAATTTCTAATTTCAATTAATTTTCTTGTTTCATAAATACCAAAAAAAAAACCAAAAACAATTTCCTTTCTTATTAAATAATTAATTCCTTTTTAATTTCAATTTAATCTTTAAAGGGTCCAACGCCCTCGCATATTCGATTCTAATTTCCTTTCGCGCGTTTGTCCTTATTTTCCGTTTGTAAATATTATGTAATTGCCCCAAAGCCTTGTAATAGTAATTAGGACCTTTACTTTCTGCACTTTACTAAAAAACGGGTCTTTGTTAATTTGGCGATGTATAGACCCGCGCCTTGTAATAGCGTAGGACCTTTATTTTCCGCACTTTAAATTCTGCACCTTTAAACTGCTAATCACATGAAAGAATGAATGGCTAAATAAAATCAAAGCGTAGATCACCAAATGCATGACAAGACAAATATTATCTGAAAATGACACACAATTCACACACCACTCTTAGGGTACGCCTCACTGTTGCCTTGCCCCTCGAAACGTGGTCGTCGAGTATAGGACGTTTTAGTAAGTCCTTATGTCCATGAACATGGCATAAGGGTAGCTTCTAAGGTGTCCTACTATTGCTCCGGTGACCACACTGTTGCCTTGCCCCTCGAAACGTGGTCGTCGAGTATAGGACGTTTTAGTAAGTCCTTATGTCCGTTGATCCAAATGCCTCAAAACAAGTTGCCTCGGAAAAGTTGCCTCAGAATAAAAAGATCAATGGCATAAGGGTAGCTTCTAAGGTGTCCTACCGTTGCTCTGGTGACCACACTGTCCCTAACCCTCGAATTGACCCGAACACCTCCAACGGTGGTGCTACCTACCTCTCAATGGTGGGATGACACTACCTTAAGGACATTTACACAGTCTAATTCCTTAGGGTAGGTAGATGACTCATAGATACTTGCTCTAATTCAAAACAAATCAAACTCTTTTCACACCGACACTTTTCAAAAAGCTTTCAAAACAATTTTTCAAACACTCTTGAGGACTGATACAAGAGTCGATCTGAAACTTTAAACGAAACTTTTTCAAACCCACTCACGATTGAAAAGCAAACAAACATTTTGAAAACACAATGAGCAAGTATCTAAGAGCCCATGGATAACCATGGATAGAAAGGGTGCTAATACCTTCCCTTTCTATAAATCTACCTCCCGAACCGAGAAACTATCTCAATAAGGAATTTTTCTGTGCTTTTGTCCTTTCCATGTTGGAGAAAATAAAAGACGGTGGCGACTCTTGCTTACCGCGACATTTCGCGAACCAGCGTTAAACAGTCAGTTCCATATCCACCGATCACACTTGGTATGATCAGTGAAGGCAAAAGAATAGGGATGTTTGTTTGATTCGACTGTGCAATGTTTATGGCTATCTGAGACGCCGGGTTTGTTATTGATTCATGCTAAATGGCAAGACCACAGTGTTTATTAATTATTTTTTTTCCAAGTCAGAATAATTGGATTTACTTCCAATTATTTTAATTTAAGGAATTCAAATAATTAAATGAACAATGAATTGAAAGAAGAAATTAACTGACAAAAAGGGTTTTTTATTCATATTTAATTGTTTGTTACAAATTATTATTTAAACAACTATAAATTTATTTACATTTTGTTTCCCATGATAATTTTACAAATAATTGAAGAATGAATTGAAACTATCCTAAAATTTCCTAAGTCTCCATCTTCTATCCAATGCTCCTTTGCTCAATTATCTTTACCTGCAAAAACAAAGAAAAGAAAAAGTCAAATGCAGATAAAATAATTAAAGAGCAGACAGATAAAAATTGGATTCATCATTAAAAGCAACTGGCCGGAATCAGTTTTCCCTCTCTGCAAATCACAAGATTTCTCTTGGTTCACAAAGAGGGATGGAAGTTTGCTTGCAATTAAAGTATGAAATGCACAAGTATACAAATTGCACAAATTCAAAATGGTCAAACAGGCTGCCTAATTTCCAATCAAAGAGGCAAACTGAACAGCTACTGCATATGCAAGAAAGAACAAACTGCACATTTCAAAGTTTCAAAACCAATGCACAAAGTCCAAATTGAACTAATTGCAAACTGAATGAAACTGTCCACAAGCTACCCAAAAGCTGTCAAGAAGTACAAAGAAGCAGAAAATCTGGAAAAAGAGATAAGAGATATGCAGAGTAAACCAACTAGTGCAAGCAATATCAAAAGTTACATCACTTTCCAAAGGCCAGTCACCTTTTCAGAAATACAGTCATAAGAAATATAATATGCTTAAATCTGGAGAGAGAGAGAGAGAGAGAGAAAAGAGAAGAAGAAAAGGAGGCTTACAGGCTTTAGGCTTGAGGAATATAAAAACAAAACTGTAATAGAACAGTAAGAAGGCAGAATATCATATAACAAGAAAACTCTCCAAACTGTAAGAAAAAAAACACTGCAAACTGCCTCCACAAGCTTGAAGCCTAAGCTCCAAAGCTCACAAAAGCCAGGAACCTGCATTAACCTTCAAACACCCAAACATTCAAAACATCAAACCTACCTGAACTGTCAAGCCTAAGCTCCAAACCTCACAAAAGCCAGGAACCTGCATTAACCTTCAAACACCCAAACATTCAAAACATCAAACCTGCCTGAACTGTCAAGCCTAAGCTCCAAACCTCACAAAATCCTTAACCAAGCTCATTGCAAACTGAAGCCTGCATCAAAAGCCTCAAAGCAAGACCCTGTAACAAAAAAGCCTGAAACCAACATAAACAAACAGCAAGCCAAGCCTCAAAGCTTCAAGCCTGTAACCTATTTTTCAACACAGGATGCCTCAAGCCTAAACCTATCCAGGCTCAAATTAGAAGCACAAACAAACTGTCAAACCTTAAACCTGATTCAAAAACATCAAAATCCAACCAAAGCCTAAAAAGCCATAGCATACAGAAGGAGCATTCAAGGCAACTCAGTACACAAGCATTCAAGGCGATACATATTCAAAGCAAACCAACCACACCCTCAGAGCTGGGCTCATCATAGGGTTCAAGAAGCATACAAGTAAGCAAGCTATTCAAAAGGCGAGGCAAAGAGACAGAAGAGGAAAAGAAAGTCATACAAAGGTTTTCAAGTTATCATCCTTAAACCTAAAAAAGCAAATACGAAATACCAGGTTTTCTAGCCAAAAGCCAACTTCACCGCTTCCTCCGCCTTCATCCGTCCTAGGCGCCTCCAGATCCACCTCCTCTCCTCTCCAAGTAACGATCTACAAAGGTAGTATTTCTCTTCTTTTTCTTTCTTTCCACACACCTCAAACAAGAACAATAACAACGCATATAATCAGAAGACACACACAAAGCACCATTTCAAACAATTGAAAATCAAAGGCAAGTGATCTAAACAAGTAACTAAGAGCCCATGGATAACCATAGATGAAAAGGGTGCTAATACCTTCCCTTTTCATAATCTACCCCCCGAACCCACGAAACATCTCAAAATGTTTTTCCTGTGCTTTTTAACCTTTCCTTTAGGATAAAATAAAAAGTCGGTGGCGACTCTTGCTAAACCGAACAAGTGTGAACACAAACGCAAAAACTCAAGTCAGTTCTCCCACCGTATCACAGAACTGGAGACTCTGCTGGGGATAACTTAAAAGTGGGGTTACCTTAGGATTAGATCACTCTTGTTTTCAAATTGCTTGCTTTGTTTGCTTTTATATTTGTGGGCTTTGCATCGGAGTTTCATAGATCCTAACCCGGATCTGGGGAATACCCTTTTAGGTAGCATAAGTTGTGAGGGACCTGTCCGGCATAGACCGACATGGGTGAAGCAATGGCTATGTTGGTGTGACACCTTGGTCTATATCGATATCCCTTGTGTTGCAATGAGGAGAATATGGGTCTTCTAAGGAGTCATTAAGCACCGACCGACCTTAGAACCCTAAATTGACCCAACTTGGCCATAGAACGGTAGCAGTATGATACACTCATTGAGGCTAAACTCTCGCGATGGTTCTGGCCGCAAGAAAAGATTGCAATGCTAGAGTTATGACCGATTGAGGGTAGTCAGTGATATTGAGATCCTCTAGAACCTGGTTACTTTGATAGGACAGGTCTTAACCAACGAAACTTCAAGAGGGTACTTACCTACAAACCCCATGCAAGCCTAAACCTAAGGACTTGTTTTGCTTTGTGTGAATATGTTACCTGTATATACACTCACTTGCCTTTTGCATACATGTACATAACATCATAAAATCATACCATAACATTTTCACTAATCGTTTCAAGGATCTCGAGGGTTCTTTTGATGCAGGGTTACGTTGAACCAGACGTCTACCAAAGGGCAAGAGGTTTCTTCTCTAAACAAATGTCATCAAAGATCAAGTGCAACAACTTGAATCGGGGGCTATGACCCACTTGACATGGTGAGCTTGATTCTCGTGGAAAGACATCCACCGGTGCAAAGTTCTCCAATCAGAGATCAAGTGCAACAACTTGAATCAGGGGCTATGACCCACTTGACATGGTGAGCTTGATTCTCGTGGAAAGACATCCACCGGTCCAAAGTTCTCCAATCAAAGATCAAGTGTAACAACTTGAATCAGGGGCTATGACCCACTTGACATGGTGAGCTTGATTCTCGTGGAAAGACATCCACCGGTGCAAAGTTCTCCAAACAAAGATCGAAGTTCAACCTCTAACATTCTCTTGTGTTTACCCCAAGAGATCCTTGAAAGCATGCATTCACATATCATGCATTACATCATAACAGTTTTTCCTTTTCAGGTTTCCTTACTCTCCTACTGTTTATTTCAGTAAGAGATGGCCCTAGAAAGGACTGTCAAGGATATCCAGGACCAGACTGCTCAGCTGCAGGAAATGTTCTTGAACCTGTCCTTGGGGCAAGAAGAAGTGAAAGCTCTCCTCACAACGGGCATGATCCAGGGGAATTCAAGCAATGCCAGGAGTGATCAGTTGGAAGCACTGCAGTCTGAGCTGACAACAATGAGGATCCAAATGACGGGGCAACTGGTGGGCCAGATGGCTCTCATCCAGGACTTGGCTCAAAGACAAGAGGAACTCAGAGTTCTCGTCAACCAACTGCTTCGGAACAAACAACTGGGACAAACATCTGAGGTTGAAGAGCAAGTCACCACTCAACCCCCATCCAGACAAGAAGACAAGGGGAAGGCTCATTTGCTTGATTCAGGGTCACAACCCCATCAACAACCTCGTCAGCATCAACGTGGTAATCGGCGTAAGCAAAATACGTCGGGAAGACAGTTCACTGAGACTGACATACCGTCATCTCTAATACTGGAATGTTTGTTGGAGGTCAATCTGACTGCTTTAAGGGATCCTATTCGGAAGCCCAATACCTCCGCTCCTAACTATCATCCCGATGCATTTTGTGTATACCACTCCTACAGCCCAGGGCATGACACCGACGACTGTTGGGCCTTGAAGAACAAGATTCAAGATCTGATTGACATTGGAGTGCTGAGGTTCATGCCAGACGGCGAGATGAAAATCTTCCGTTAAGGAGTTCTCCACCTGAATTGACAAAGCTCGAACTGAGAGACTTTTGCTTCATCTGAATTTTTCAAGTTGTAATTTCTTTTGTTGTTCAAACAATTATCTTTTAATATCAAACTCTTGTTTCATTGATGCATTGCATATGTTTGTCTTGAATTCATCCATTCGTTTTCACTACTCTTGTGCTTTCTTTATGATATTTAACTCTTGATAAAAATATGCAAGCCTTTAGAGGGAGGATGACGAAACAATACCATAATCTCATACAATATGCTTTTGAACAGACCGTGCTGATGATGTACAGGCATTTCTTTCAATTCCCAAACACTGGAGTTATAAGGAAGATAATCCCTAGTAAACCCCTTCGAGCCAAAGAAGTAGGAGTTTTCTGTTCTAAACAATCAAAACCTTTGATATAAACCTGGGGCAGGGTAGTATCTCAGTTAATTCAAAAAAAAACGGGGTGCGCATTGAAGTCGCAAACTCTCAGTTCGTAATACAACGAACGACGTCAAAGAAAAGCATTCCTTAGGAATCAAAAGACAGTGATGGTTCCTTATCTCATAGGCAGTCAATCTCTCAACAAAAAAAAGCCCACCAAGCCAAAACCTGTAAAGGAGGCTTAAGAAAGCTGGGGCATCCCGCTGACTGTGATCTCGAAAACAGGAACAGTCAGGCAAAAGTTAGGGATAACAAATCAAAATCAAAATAGAGAGGTCATTACAAATCCTCAACAACATGAAAAATGTTGCAAAAGAAAAAGGAGATGATGACTGTCTCCCAAATTCAACTGGTGAACCATCACCCAAAAAGTCGTTCCAAACTCAAATGGAGTTCGACGCACAAATTAACTGAGCTTAGGGTTGAAGAACATCACGAAGAGAGGGTGGGTACAAATATACTTTGAGCCTTTATCCTTTGTTTCTTAAACCGTGAACCAAGCCACGTTACAACCCTTTAAAAGCCCTAATTGAAGCATGGGTTAGTTTGAAAGCATACTGTTACAAAAGGTATCCTGACTCCTGTAAGGCTTTGCTCTAAAATCTTGTGTTGAACTTGCCTTATGAAAAGTTTTCTGCTAAAAAACGCATTTTTCAAAACATCAAGACAGACATAAACTTTGCATTGCTTGAATATCACTGTTTGCATTTGACTATTTGTTTGACAGCGAAGAAATTCATACAGCGAATGTTCGGAGGAACGAAAACTCTCTCAGTGAACAAAATCACTTCAAAAGGATGACACTTCCAACGACAAGTCTCCTATCAACAAGGGGCATGACATGTCACCATCCAATTAACCTGGGGCAGTCCAGTCAAGGTTTCAACAGATCTTTCAAAGTTCAGTTAACCTGGGGCAGTCCAGTCAAGATTTCAAGAAATCTCTCAATTCGCAGAGTAATCTGATTCAAGACTCCTTCATCATCACTTGGGGCATTCGAATGTCAAAAGTGTTCAACAATTCCTTCATCACCTGCTGGAAGTTGTAACCACCAACAAAATATTGGACAGTTGAAGCTCCTAAAAATCTGTTTCTCTCAAGCATGAAGATTCTCATTCTCAAAGTGGAGTGTTTCTTAAGTTCCAGATCAACACCTGTAGCAAGCCAGGAAAATATATGTAGACGACCAATTCCAGATTCGGTTCCTGTATCTAGCCAGGGCATATCTATGAGTAACTGATTGTAGATTCGATACCTGCATCCAACCAGGGCATGTATGTATGAAGAATTTAGAGATTCGATACCTGTATCCAGCCAGGGTATGTCTGCATGAAGAGTTTATAGATTCGATACCTGTATCCAGCCAGGGCATATCTGTAGATGACAAATTCCAGATTTGATTCATGTATCTAGCCAGGGAATATCTGTGAGCAACTGATTGTAGATTCGATACCTGCATCCAGCCAGAGCATGTCTGCATGAAGAATTTAGAGATTCGATACCTGTATCCAGCCAGGGCATGTCTGCATGAAGAGTTTAAAGATTCGATACCTGTATCCAGCCAGGGCATATCTGTAGACGATAAATTCCAGATTCGATACCTGTATCTAGCCAGGGCATATCTGTGAGTATTTGATTGTAGATTCGATACCTGTATCCAGCCAGGGCACATCTGCATGAAGAGTTTAGAGATTCGATTCCTGTATCCAGCCAGGGCATATCTGTAGACGACCAATTCCAGATTCGATTCCTGTATCTAGCCAGGGCATATCTGTGAGTAACTGATTGTAGATTCGATACCTGCATCCAGCCAGGGCATGTCTGCATGAAGAATTTAGAGATTCGATACCTGTATCCAGCCAGGGCACGTCTGTAAGCAACCTTTTGAAGTTCCGGATTCGATTCCTGTATCTAGCCAGGGCATATCTGTGAGCGTTCGATTGTAGATTTGATACCTGTATCTAGCCAGGGCATATCTGCATGAAGAGTTTTAAGATCAACACCTGTAACAAGCCAGGGGACTATCTTTCTTTCTCAGGTCAGAGATCAACACCTGTAACAAGCCAGGACAGTATCTCCTCGACCAACATTTCTTAAGTTCCAGATCAACACCTGTAACAAGCCAGGAAAATATCTGAGGACGACTGATTGTGGATTAACACCTGTAACAAGCCAGGAAATTATCTACATGAAGAGATTGAAGATCAACACCTGTAACAAGCCAGGAAAGCTATCTTTCTTTCTCAGGTCAGAGATTAACACCTGTAACAAGCCAGGACAATATCTCCTTGACCAACTTTTCTTAAGTTCCAGATTAATACCTGTAATAAGCCAGGAAAATGTCTGTGGACGACTGATTGTGGATCAACAGCTGTAACAAGCCAGGAAATTATCTACATAAAGATTCTCCTTCATCACCACTTGGGGCATTCGAATGTCAAAAGTGTTCAACAATTCCTTCATCACCTGTTGGAAGATACAGTTTCAGATACGCTCCAGACACGGTAGTCATTTTGTCACTCATTCAGATCCTAGTTACAGTTTCAGATACACTCCAGACACGAAAGTCATTCTGCTACTCATACAGATCTCAAATCCAAGATGTAGTTTTACACTGACTCATCATCGGGAAGCCCTACACCGGTTCCTTCTCAAGCTCAAAAGATTCTTATTCAAGATCTAGAAATAGTTCAGATGTGACCCTGATTTGGCGACATTCCGATACTTATTCCAGATTTCCTTCCGGAAATAGTTCAGATGTGACCCAAGATTTGGCGACATTCCGATACTTATTCAAGATTTGCTTCTAGAGATAGTTCAAGATGTGACCCAGAGATGGCGACATTCAGTAACTTATTCCAGGTCAACACCTGCAGCAATCAGAAGATTCTCGACTTCCCCAGCCAGAGAGCCTTCCAGAAGCTAACTCCCCTTAGAGTCAAGTTTCAAAATCCCCAGTGGAGCCAAAACTGTCGGTCCCCAGCGGAGCTAAAACTTCCAACTATCAATCCCCAAGCAGAATGAAGACTCTCATCCTCAGGTCCTCACAGAATATTCGAATATTCTCCAGTGAAGATCCCCTCAAGACAAGAATCCCCAGTAGATTGGCATACAACCCAAGCTCCGGATTCCCCAACAGCGGTCCCAGGATTTCTCACTTTCAACAATCAAAAGATTCTTGCCCTCCCCTGCAGCAGTCAAGGATTCACTTTCCCCGACAGCAGTCAAGATTCTTTTATCCCCAGCGGAGTTCATCAAATTCCCCAACATAACTTATCAGTGGAATCCCCAGCGGAGTTCTCATCAAAACCTCAGCGAAGTATCTCTTCCCACAGAGTAATTCCCCGCAGAGTAATCTCTCCAACAAGTTTATTCCCCAACGGAGTCATCTTCTCCTACCGGTTTATTCTTGCAACCATCATCCCCAGCGGAAGCTAATAACTCCACTCTTCAACATCAGCCCAGGATTCCACAAACTCCCGGCAGTCGTCAAGGATTTATTTTCTTAGGCAAAAATACATTCATCACATTATCATACACCATGACGCATGCCTATACGCATCATATCACACAATCTCATTTATTCTTGAAAACATCATGACATCATGCATCTCATACATCATGACATTGCATACAACTAATGTTTTGCCTTTTCAGGAAAAGGTCAATCCAAAGATGATTACTATCAACTATCGCAATTCCAGATTCGACACCTGTATCTAGCCAGGGCATATCTGTGAGTATTTGATTGTGGATTCGACACCTGTATCTAGCCAGGGCATATCTGCATGAAGAGTTTAGAGATTCGATTCATGTATCTAGCCAGGGCATATCTGTAGACGACAAATTCCAGATTCGATTCCTGTATCCAGCCAGGGCATATTTGTAGACAACAAATTCCATATTCGATACCTGTATCCAGCCAGGGCATATCTGTGAGTATTTGATTGTGGATTCGACACTTGTATCTAGCCAGGGCATATCTGCATGAAGAGTTTAGAGATTCGATACCTGTATCCAGCCAGGGCATATCTGTAGACGACAATTTCCAGATTCGATACCTGTATCTAGCCAGGGCGTATCTGTGAGTGATTGATTGTAGATTCGATACCTGTATCTAGCCAGGGCATATCTGCATGAAGAGTTTGAAGATTAACCCCTGTAACAGGCCAGGAAATTATCTTTCTTTCTCAAGTACGCAAGTTCTCGCTAAGGAATCTCTTACGCGATCAATGCCCCGGATGGCATCTTTAAGTCCATCTCCACAACTATCCATTACACTTCCAAATGACATCTTTAAGCCCATTTCCAGATGGCATCTCTAAGCCCATCCCCGACCAGATTCTGTCACATCCCTAGATGGCATCTTTAAGCCCATCACCAAATGGCATCTGTAAGCCCATTCCCTCTACCATCACATCACCGAGTGCAAATTTTTGGGCACTCTAGTGTCCAATCTCCTTTTACCCTCGAGTCGCGAAAGGCAAACTTGCCAATCTAACTCTTCAGGTTCAAGAAGATTGAACAGGGGCAACTGTTGTACCCCAAAATTTTCCCTCCTATTTTTCCACAAGAAATCACAGCTTCGGGCTTTTCCTGATTTTTCAGATTGGCGTAAGAATCAGTCAAACAGACTTTTCTTATCAGTCATACAAAATTAGGGTTTTCATTGATTTTAAAGCAGTTCAGGCAGATTATTAAGGTTTGTTTGATTTTGGCTCAGGTTTTGATCAGACAGGCGCTTCTCTGACAATTAATACAAAATTAGGGTTTTTGTGCGTGCATTCTCAGAAAGAATTAATTTTACAGTTCATTTCAGTTTACTCTGAGATTTGGTTTGAGGCATTTGAATTGAGGACTTGCAGTGCTTGGTATGATCAGTGAAGGCAAAAGAATAGGGATGTTTGTTTGATTCGACTGTGCAATGTTTATGGCTATCTGAGACGCCGGGTTTGTTATTGATTCATGCTAAATGGCAAGACCACAGTGTTTATTAATTATTTTTTTTCCAAGTCAGAATAATTGGATTTACTTCCAGTTATTTTAATTTAAGGAATTCAAATAATTAAATGAACAATGAATTGAAAGAAGAAATTAACTGACAAAAAGGGTTTTTTATTCATATTTAATTGTTTGTTACAAATTATTATTTAAACAACTGTAAATTTATTTACATTTTGTTTCCAATGATAATTTTACAAATAATTGAAGAATGAATTGAAACTATCCTAAAATTTCCTAAGTCTCCATCTTATATCCAATGCTCCTTTGCTCTATTATCTTTACCTGCAAAAACAAAGAAAAGAAAAAGTCAAATGCAGATAAAATAATTAAAGAGCAGACAGATAAAAATTGGATTCATCATTAAAAGCAACTGGCCGGAATCAGTTTTCCCTCTCTGCAAATCACAAGATTTCTCTTGGTTCACAAAGAGGGATGGAAGTTTGCTTGCAATTAAAGTATGAAATGCACAAGTATACAAATTGCACAAATTCAAAATGGTCAAACAGGCTGCCTAATTTCCAATCAAAGAGGCAAATTGAACAGCTACTGCATATGCAAGAAAGAACAAACTGCACATTTCAAAGTTTCAAAACCAATGCACAAAGTCCAAATTGAACTAATTGCAAACTGAATGAAACTGTCCACAAGCTACCCAAAAGCTGTCTAGAAGTACAAAGAAGCAGAAAATCTGGAAAAAGAGATAAGAGATATGCAGAGTAAACCAACTAGTGCAAGCAACATCAAAAGTTACATCACTTTCCAAAGGCCAGTCACCTTTTCAGAAATACAGTCATAAGCAATATAATATGCTTAAATCTGGAGAGAGAGAGAGAGAGAGAAAATAGAAGAAGAAAAGGAGGCTTACAGGCTTTAGGCTTGAGGAATATAAAAACAAAACTGTAATAGAACAGTAAGAAGGCAGAATATCATATAACAAGAAAACTCTCCAAACTGTAAGAAATAAAACACTGCAAACTGCCTCCACAAGCTTGAAGCCTAAGCTCCAAACCTCACAAAAGCCAGAACCTGCATTAACCTTCAAACACCCAAACATTCAAAACATCAAACCTGCCTGAACTGTCAAGCCTAAGCTCCAAACCTCACAAAAGCCAGGAACCTGCATTAACCTTCAAACACCCAAACATTCAAAACATCAAACCTGCCTGAACTGTCAAGCCTAAGCTCCAAACCTCACAAAATCCTTAACCAAGCTCATTACAAACTGAAGCCTGCATCAAAAGCCTCAAAGCAAGACCCTGTAACAAAAAAGCCTGAAACCAGCATAAACAAACAGCAAGCCAAGCCTCAAAGCTTCAAGCCTGTAACCTATTTTTCAACACAGGATGCCTCAAGCCTAAACCTATCCAGGCTCAAATTAGAAGCACAAACAAACTGTCAAACCTTAAACCTGATTCCGAGAACACCTCTTTTCCTCATTGTTCGTGTGTAAAATGAGTGTAGGATGTCCCTAAGCAATATAGGTACAAGATTCCGAGATATGAAAATCTTGACAGCATTCACATCTATAAGTTGATCAGGGTTTGGGAACAGGACCAATCCATAGATGAGGAGTGCCACAATCTCTTCAAAGGCTTGTAGATCAAGAGAATTCCAGCAGTCTTATGCCTTCTCAAACAGAAACTTTGCCAAGAATCCCTTAACACCACTCCTGGTTTCCCAATGTCCTTTGATGTCAGATGGTTGCAAATGTAATGCTTGAGCAACATCTTTAGGCTTTGGTTCTTTTTCCGTACCGTTGTAGAGTAGTTGATGAATAATAGGAATTCTCAGGAGTTGAGAAAATTCCTCCAAAGTGGGTACTAGCTGGTAATCAGGGAATGTGAAACAGTGGTGTAGGGGGTCAAAGAACTGGAAGAGAACTTTCACCATATCTTCTTCAATGTTGGAGTTGACCAAGTTGAGAAGTCTACCATGTCTTTCACTGAAGAGAGAATTCTCTGGAATCCTGGAAGTGAGCTCCTTGAGTTGAGGAGGGATTCTCACAAGGTTGACTTGAATGGTTTTCCTGCGAAGAGATTCCATGACCTGTAAAACAAGAACAAAGATGAAGATCCAAACCCTTAAAATGGTTAGTGGATGCATATGATGCTTTGTTCATGATGGATGCACAAACACATGTACAAGCAAGTCACATAAAACCCTAGTTTCAGGCTTGCATGAGGTTTCATAGGTAAATACCCTCTTGAGTTTAGTTGGCTCAAACCTGTCCTATAAAGAGTAATCGGGTTCTAAGGAGCTCAATATCATTGGATTGTTTTCTATGTTCATTGTTTTGGTTTAGCCACTTAACTAGCGACCAAAATATTCCAAGAAAATAACCCTCAATGAGTGTAGTATCGAGTATCTACCAACTTCGGACTGTACCAAAGCCGGTCATCTCACTACCCCTAATAAAAGGCCAAGATGGTCAAGTAAGGTTCTATGAGTTCATTAGTGCTTTATGACATCACTCAGCGGCCCCGTATTCTCCTGGATTGACTCAAAGGCTACCGGTACTCACAAATATGTCGCACTAATATAGCTATTGCTTCAACCATGTTGGTATACCCCGCACAGTTTCCACAACGTATTGCTATTTACCTATGAATGTTTCCCAAATCTGGGTAGAGGATTTCAAGCCCATACAAGAGAACCAAATGTAAAGCAATCAAAGCAAACAATATAATCATGCAAAGGGTGATCTAAGCCCTAAGGTTACTCCACTTTTAAGATGATCCCCAGCAGATTCACCAGTTCTGTGATACGGTGGGAGAACTGATATGGGATTTTACGTTTGTGTTCGCAAATGTTTCGGTTTAGCAAGAGTCGCCACCGAATTTTTATTTTATCCTAAGGAAAGGTCAAAAAGTACAAGAAAGACCTTTGAGATGTTTTCTTGGGTTCAGGGAGTAGATTATAGAAAGGGAAGGTATTAGCACCCTTTTTATCCATGGTTATTCATGGGCTCTTAGTCACTTGCTTAGATCACTTGCTTTGCTTTTTCAATTGTTTGAAATGGTGCTCTTCAATTGTTTGAAATGGTGCTTTCTGTGTGATTTTGAAATATGTTTTGAAAAGAGGCCATCGTTGTGGAAACCTTTGTAATCATTCTTGTTTGAATGTATACAAAGGTGTTTCTTTTTTTGAAAGGTTTTCAATGTTTGAAAGTAGGGTTTTGAAATTGTGTTGTCAAGTGTGTTTTGAAGATAGCAAGGATGTTTTGCAAGCTTTTGATCGAGTAACTAAGAGTTGTCTACCCTATTTTACCCAAATATCTTTCTTATGTTTTTAACCCTTTTAACAGTGTCGTTTCACCATTGTATTTGGTGAACAACCTTGTGTTAGGATGTTAAACGGGACAGGCGCGGGTCATCGTATAGACCATGATAGCAATGGTGTCAAGTATTTTTGGCAATTTTCTTAAGGGACTTGATCATTTTGTTTAGGCAACTCAGATAGTGTCATCGAGGAACTATGATCTTTGTTTTGTTTTTGTTTTGCCAAAATACTTGACATGCATACCATGGCCCATTTTTGAAGGCAACGAGTGGATTGTAACCCTAGGGGTGTAAGTGTGCATTGTGTTTGTTTTTTCCATGCATTTTTGTCTTTTATTAGGTCAAACTATTTGTTGATTAAATCTTGCATACAAACCCTAATTCTAATCATGGCATAATTGAAAGCTTAAAGGTACGAGAATTTAAATTCTACACTATTATAACATGATATAGGGAGGGGGTACAAATTTGAATAGGGGATTATTTGACAAGAAATTAAACCCTAAATTATTACAACCAAATTGAATTTGCAAGGACAATATTTAAATGTACATTATTTAAATAAAATACAATAAATAAACATTGGATAAAAATGCACTATGCAAAAAAAAAGGTTTTTTATGTATGTAAAATATTTTCAAAGGAAAGAAATGTAATTAAAAAAAAATTTAATTTTAATTATTTTTAGGGTTTTCCCTAATTCTCTTTAAAGAAAACAAAAATTGTATTATTTATACACAAAATATATTAATATATACAAAAATAAGAATATATCATAAAAAAAAGTTTTTTAGTTTAAAATAATAATAAAAATAAAAATGTATTATTTTTGTGTTTTTTATTCTAATTATTTAATAAAATATAGTATATATATATATATATATATATATATATATATATATATATATATATATATATATATATATATATATATATATATATATATATATATATATATATATATATATATATATATATATATATATATATATATATATATATATATATATATATATATATATATATATATATATATATATATATATATATATATATATATATATATATATATATATATATATATATATATATATATATATTAAATATATTAAGTGTGTGAAAAATAAAATAAATTAATTACAAAAATGTATATATTTCAAGAAAATATTTTCAAATGTGAATAAAAATAATAAATGAAAATAAAAGTATTTTTTACATTATTTTTAGGTTTAAACAAAATAATATAAAGTATTTAATCATTTTAATGTTGGAAATAATTAGAATAAATATCAAATAAATGTAAAAATTTATGAAAATATTTTTTAGACATTTTTTATATTTGGAAATAAAATAATAAAATAATAAATAAAATTAAAATGCAAAAATAACAAATATACAAAGAAATGGGCCAGGGGGTGTGAAACTGAAAAAGGAAGTGTTAGAAGCAAAACAAGCCAGCCCAGCCCAAAAACTTCATCTTCTTCCTCTGTTCAAATACCAAAACGCGCGTTTTCCACACAAACTTGTATCTCCTGATTCAGTGCTTTTTTGATAAAACTCAAAACATAAAACTTGTAGAGCATCAAACAACGAATCTAACTATATAAAAAACTTAAGCTAACTCTCAAAGACCAGAGAGAATTTCTCTGGCCCTAATTTCTAACCTAGTTTTTTCAGAAAGTTCATGGATGAAATTCTCCTAGTACGATTAATATAAATGAAAAATAAGCACATGTATGGTTTCAGGGCTATGAATACAACATCTTTCATTCACAAACCTAAGTCTAACTATTCCTAAATAGAGAGATAGAAGTTCATGAAATACCTGTTTCAGTTGAGTTCGAGCTGGACAATGTAGCAACTTTCAATGGTGCTTGAGGTTCTTTTGAGCTTGCCTGATGTCCACTGAACCTTTCCCAATGCTTAGTTTGTTTTGAAGTGGCCTGAATCGTGCTACAGAACTCAACCTGCAAAGCTTCCAAACAAAAATGGCAATGTGTGTTAATAGAGTTACAGCAACTTGTGAATGGTCTGGATAGCTCAGGTAGATTGATTGGAATGTGTTTGAAGTAGTTTTGGACAAAACGCACGAGGGGATTTGATGGTGGCTTGAAGTTTGCAGAACTAGCCCTGTTTTGCAAGAAAATGGAGATTTTGAGTATGAGGAGGTTTGAGTGGTGAAGAGCTCGTGCTTCTGGCTTGCTAGGGTATGAGAAACTTGTTTGACAACTTTGCTTGAGTTGGTTTTATCAGATGTGTGTGTTCTTGGCTTTTTGCATAATGCCTTGGTTATGAAGCAAAATGAGAAGTGACCAAGAGCAGGCCTGTACAGGCTAGCTCTAACCCTGCATACATTGTGCAAGCTTGGCCCCCAGTTTGTGGATTTGGTTGACAACATAAGATCTTGTTCAAGGCTCAAGGATTAGTGGTTTGACATAAAGCAACCTTTTGCAAAAATGGAAATGTGCCTTTTACCATTTAGGGATTAAACTTGTGTACAATACCCTAATGATAAAGACAATGCATTGGCTCAATGGATTTGCATTAAATTATGGAGTACAAACTGGTTTAGAGGCCTGTAATTGTGTAATAAGCTATCTTGGTCAGACTTGGCAAGTGGTATGAACATGTATTGGCCATGGTCACAAAGTGAGTTTTTTCCAACTTCAAGCATTCGATTCTACCTAACAACAAAGGTGTGTGAGGAGTTCTTGGACAATTTGGAAAGCTTGCAACATGTACTATAATCCATATTTGAAATGCAACTTGAAACTCCAAGTGGAACTATGTGAAAAATGGCCAAGAAGATGGGTCAAAATCCTGCCTAAACTAGGGCAAAATTTCTCTAAGTTAAAAGTTTTAGGTACCCTTGTTCCAAAAATCATAACTTAAGATCCAAGCTTCTTTTGAGAAAACTTTGTGAATAAAAGTTGTAGACATTGTGATGTACTACAACTTTCATGTTATAAGTTTTGTTTGAATCCATTTGCATATTAGTGAAAATGTGGGGTAAATTTAGGAAAAAATAAGAAAATTTCATAACTTAGAAAATTTCTAAGTTATGAAATTTTTCCATTTTAAACCCTAATTTGCATTTTTGGGTTTCTTGATGAACAAGTTTCATAATTTTACATGTCTTGATGAAAAATGACCCTTGGCACTTGATTTTGACCAAAAAGTCAAAGTTTGACTTTTCAGTGTATAGTCAAATTTTGATCAATTGACTGATAAATTCATCTATCAACCCAATGCATTTGAGGTCTTTTGAACTTGTTGAGTGGGTCAAGACAATGTCATTGAGTCCTTGTGTCCATGGTTGAGCTTAATTTGCCATTGGTTAGGTCAAACAGTCAAAAATTGCCTTTGTACACTCAAAACCCTAAAAATGACCATTTTGCCCTTTTGGTGATCTGATCAAATTTCTTGTGGAATTGTGATCCAAACTTGATCAAATGGTTCATATGAGTTCATAATGTTGATGTGGGTCAAAATTCATGAGGTTTGACTGTCAATTGGCCACAGTTGACTTTTTCCCCAATACAACTGATTTCTAGGT
Organism: Vicia faba; assembly: GCA_948472305.1. Classification (NCBI taxonomy): domain Eukaryota; kingdom Viridiplantae; phylum Streptophyta; class Magnoliopsida; order Fabales; family Fabaceae; genus Vicia; species Vicia faba. The sequence continues at coordinate 650,217,163 of OX451735.1, read as the reverse complement.
CAATTATCCAATTGATTGGGCAAAAATTTGATTCAAGGCTTGAAACTTGGTATGGGCAAGCTTGTGAGTCCAACATGAAGCATGAAAGTCATCTTTGGCATTGTAGGTCAAAACATCCCTGTGCAAACTCAAACCCTAATTTAGGTCAATAGTGCAAGGAGGTGTCTTGAGCAGAGCAAACCCTAGCTTAATCTTGAGTTCCAAGAGTCTTGTGATGAGAAATGTTGATGAAATGGGAGGGCAAATTTTGGGGTACAACAAGAACTATGCCATTTTGATAAAGCAAGCCTTTTACAACTTTACAATTCTTGAGCCATGGACCTGATCTTTTGTTGCAAGCAATATCCACAAATATCAGGAAAAGTATATCAACCCTCTACAGCCCACAAGCTAGCCTATACAGGCCTTTGGCATAGTCATTTCAACTTTCTTCAAAAGCAAGAAAGGTGGCAAAAGTCAAGATAACTTTTCCATTTGATAAAGAGAAGACTTGGCTTCATTTCAAACGACTTCACAAACTTGTTACAAGCCTAAGCACGAAAGAAAAAGATCCCAAACCTTCCCAAACACAGAAAACACATTTTTTGCCCAAACAGGGAAGCTTCTGCAAAATCCTTGCCAACTCCATTTTGGCTTGTGCTTTTTTCCACTCAAGACTTCAAACACTTTACATACATCCTACCTAAACTATCCAATCCCTTGTCCTATTACTGTGAGCCCTGTTTCAGACATCACCATTTTCATTTTTGAAGGTTGCAGGTTGACTTCTACAGGGAGTTTCAAGCATCTTCAAGGCAAGCTAAGCATTGGATTAGCTTGAGGGAACTTAAAGCAAGCTCACACGATCCTCAGACCTCACTCAAAGTCCACACATTTCCATATCCAAACTCAGTTGAACAAGGTAGTTTTCAAATCTCTATCTCTTTATTTAGGCATCCTTAAGTCACGATTTGTGAAGCAAAAATGTAGTCCTTAACTTGTTGAAGCTGTACATATGCATAGTTATTATTTATATTAACTGAGTAGTGAGAATTTGAAGCTTGAAGTTCATGGAAAAATTAGGTCAGAAATTAGGGCTACTGAAATTCTCCATGATCCTTGAGAGTTAGATTATGTTTTTTATATCATTGGAATCGTGAGATTCCAAGCTACATTTTTTATGTTGCAAGTTTTTGTTTTTGTGCAAAGAATAGAGAATTACAGGTTGAAGCTAAAAACGCGCGCAAACGTTTGGCTGGAGGACAGGGACGAAGGTTGGCTTGGGCCTGGCGCGCTTGGGCTTGCTGTTTTACTTCCCTAACCCCCTGATCTGCTATCCACACACCCCTTTGCATATTTTTATATTTTGCATATTTTTTCATTTCTTTTATGTTTATTGACTTTAATATTTTTTTCTAAACATTAAAAAATCACAAAAATATCTTCTTTATTTTTTATATTTTATTTTATTTTTTATCTTATTTTTTGCATAAAATATTGATTATTTAGAATAAATAGAATATATTTTCTTAAATAAATAGTAAACACATTTAAAAATATCATACATTTTTATTTTTATTTTTCATACACATAAAATATTATTTTATACATATTTTAATTTTTTATATTTATTAATAATATTACTTTTTATTTCTTGTATAAAAATAGTCAAAATAAAATAAATATAGAATATGTATTTCTTTTAATCAAAAACTAGGGTTTTACCCCTTTCAAAAATAATATTATTTTTCTATTATTTTTTAGGGTTTAAATAATTAATTCTCTCATACAAAAAATCAATTACAAAACATTTTGCATATTTACATTTTTATTGCATTTTTAATATTTGTTTATTTATTTAATTTGCAAATATTCAATTGGGTTGTAATAGTATTTTAGGGTTTTATTTTATGAAAATATCCCCATTCAAAAAAACTTGTATCCCCCCTTCCATAATAATTGTTGTAATAGTTTAGATTTATTTTACGCAATTTATCGCATTATATACATGTTTAGTAAAATTAGGGTTTGTATGATAAGACAAAATCAAACAAATACAAGACCTAATACAAGACAAACAAAAGCATGTAAAATGGCACACATTGCACACAAGCACTCCTTAGGGTTTCACCCACTTTGTTGTCTTAAAAATGGCCATGGTATGTATGCAAGGTATCTTGGCAAAATCAAACAAAACAAAAGATCATAGTCCCTCGATGACGCTATCAAAGGTTGCCTAAAAACAAATGATCTTGGTCCCTTAAAATGCTAAAGATACTTGGCAACATTGCTATCATGGTCATACGATGACCCACGCCCGTCCCGTTTAACATCCAAAGATAGGGTTGTTTACCAAGACAAAGGTAAATCAACAATGTCAAAGGAATAAAAATGTACAAGAAAGACTTTTGAGTAGGTATAATGCTTCTAGTTACTTGATCAATTTGCAAAACAATCCTTGCTATTTTCAAACAAACACACACATTTCAAAACATTTCCAAACAACTTTCAAAACATTGAAACATTTTTCAAAAGACAAACATCTTTGTATACATTCTTACGAACGAGAATCATTACAAAGATCGCCTAAACAAAGGCCTCTTTTCAAAATACTTTCAAAACCACACAAAGCATCATTTCAAACAATTGCAAAAGCAAAGCAAGTGATCTAAACAAGTAACTAAGAGTCCATGGATAACCATGGATGAAAAGGGTGCTAGCACCTTCCCTTTTCATAATCTACCCCCCGAACTCAAGAAAACATCTCAAAGGTCTTTCCTGTGCTTTTTTACCTTTCCTTTTGGATAAAATAAAAGTAGGTGGTGACTCTTGCTAAACCGAAACATTTGCGACGAAACACAAAACCTCAAGTCATTTCTCCCATCGTATCACAGAACTGGCGACTCTGCTGGGGAATATTATAAAAGTGGGGTTACCTTAGGGTTTTAGATCACCTTTACATGCTTATCTTGTTTTCCTTGTTTGCTTTACACTTTGGTTCTATTGTTTGGGTTGGAATCCTCTACCCGGATTTGGGAAACATTCATAGGTAAATAGCAATACATTGTGGAAACTGTGCGGGGTATATCGACACGGTCTAAGTAATAGCTATGTTAGTGTGACATATTTGTGGGTACCGGTAGCCTTTGATTCAATCAAAGAGAATATGGGGCTGCTGAGTGATGTCATGAAGCACTAACGAACTTCTAGAACCTTTACTTGACCAACTTGGCCTTTTTAGGATGTAGTGAGATGACCGGCTTTGGTGCAGTCCGAAGTTGGTAGATACTCGATACTACACTCATTGAGGGTTGGTTCCTTGGAATATTTCGGTCTCCAGTAAAAAGGCCGAATTGAAACAATGAAAAAGGAAACAATCCAGTGATATTGAGCTCCTTATAACCCGGTTACTATTTCTAGGACAGGTTGAGCCAACTAAACTTCAAGAGGGTACTTACCTATGAAACCCCATGCAAGCCTAAACTAATAACTTGTGTGATTTGCTTGTACATATATACTTGTGCATAACATCATGAACATCATGAAGCATCATATGCATCCACTAACCATTTCAAGGATTTTGGAGATTCATCTTTGTTCCTGTTTTGTAGGTTATGGATTCACTTCGCAGGAAAACTATCCAAGTCAACCTTGTAAGAATTCCTCCACAACTCAAGGAGCTAGCTTCAAGGATTCCTGAGAATTCTCCATTCACTGAGAGGAATGGTCGCCTTCTTAACTTAGTCACTTCCAACACAGAGGAAGACATGATGAAAGTTCTCTTCCAGTTCTTTGATCCTTTGCATCACTGCTTCACATTTCCTGACTACCAGCTTGTGCCCACTTTGGAGGAATTTTCTCAACTCTTAAGGATTCCTATTCTCAATCAACTACCCTTCAACGATACAGAAAGAGATCCAAAGCCAAAAGAGATTGCTCAAGCCCTGCACTTGCACTCATCTGATGTCACAGCCCATTGGGAAACTAGAAGTGGTGTCAAAGGATTCTTGGTAAAGTTCTTGTTTGAGAAGGCGCAAAGCTGCTGGAATTCCTTGGACTTGCAAGCTTTTGAGGAGATTGTAGCTCTCCTAATCTATGGGATGGTCTTGTTCCCTAATCCTGACTAACTCATAGATATGAGTGCTGTCAAAATCTTCATGACTCGTAACCCGGTGCCTACATTGCTTGGGGATATCCTCCACTCTTTTCACACTCGTACAATGAGGAAAAGAGGTGTTCTCATGTGTTGCACTCCTCTACTGGCAAGATGGTTTACTTCCCATCTTCCCCAATCAGTTTTAAAGAATGATCAAGGTTTGAGGTGGTCACAACGATTGATGACTCTTACACATTCAGACATTCATTGGTGTTCTTGATCTAAAGAGAATGTTATCATCATCGACTGTTGTGGGGAATTCCCTAATGTCCCTCTACTTGGCATTAGGGGAGGCATCACCTACAACCCTTTCTTGGCTCTAAGACAGTTTGGTTATGCCCGAAGGGATGTCCCACATGATATGCTGATTCCACACTTAGTTTTCAACTTCGACAACGACGATCAAGGACTTCGACAAAGGTTCATCTGAGCTTGGAGGATGCCAAACAAGGTAGACAGTAAGACCTTGGGACACAAGAATTCCATCCCTCTTGAGCCTTACCTCAAGTGGGTACGAACCCGCGCCCAAAGTCTTATGATGCCTTACCCCTCCATTCTCCCAGTGATTATAGAGCCTGTTATAGAAGGAGAGGTTTCATACACCCTCCTACGTCCTGACATGCCAACATCACTCGAAGATCTGCAAAGGAGTTGGATACAGCTCAAGGGAGAACACGATACTTTTGAAGCCCAATTCTACGTAAGCGAGAAGAAGGTTTTAGAACTCACTCGGTTACTTCATAAAGAGCAGACTCTCAACACCTACATTGCACCAAAAAGGATGCACAACATCTTTTTATCTTAGAATTTTGTACTATTTTGCCCTAGGGGCACTGATGTAAACAAATTCTATTTTATTAATATAACGTTTGTTCCTTTTTGTTTGAAGAAAATTTGATTTTCAAATCCTTGAAAGCATTACATGAATACATATCATTCATCATATGCATAAACAGGTCTTTGCAAGAAGTTTCCTCATCTCTCTGCTGTTTATTTCAGCAAGATGGATCTTGAACAAACGGTCAAAGACTTACAAGCTCAGAATTCACAATTTCAACAGCTATTCTTGACCTTGGCCAAGGGGCAGGAGGAGCTCAAGACTCTGCTAGAGAAAGATAAAGATAAAAAGAAGAAGAAGTGAGCCGGTGTGGCTATCTTGGGCAGAAGGTTTGAAGGACAAGCCAGAAGGACTTTGGAATTTCCATCAACCTCTGAGGAAGGAGAAAGAAAAGGTAAAGAGACTGCAGTGCCATCTGAGTCTGAAGCTGAAGAAGAGAAAGATGAGGACTACTCAGAACAACAATACCCTCCGGCCGATGACAAATACAAAAATCTGGAAGAGCGTCTAGCTGCTATGGAGATACAGAGAGTACCGAGGCTGGACTTTGAAGAGTTAGGGTTGGTATCTGGAATTGTAATCCCTCGTAATTTTAAAGTGCCACTTTTTGCCAAGTACGATGGGGTGTCTTGTCCCAAGATGCACCTATGATCTTATGTCAGGAAAATTCAACCATATTCTGCTGACAAAGATTTGTGGGTCCACTTTTTCCAGGACAGTTTATCGGGGACGCAGCTGGATTGGTTCTACCAATTGGAAAGGTCTGATGTGCATAATTGGGAAGACTTGGCATACTCCTTCTATAAACAGTATCAATACAACACCGACTTGGCACCAACCCGTACTCAACTCCAGGGTATGGCTATGGTGTCCAATGAGGGCTTTAAAGACTACGCCCACAAGTGGAGGGATTTAGCCGGAAGGGTACAACCACCATTATCTGAAAGGGAGCTAGTGGACATGTTCTTGGGAACTCTGTCAGGATCTTTCTTTAATCACCCTATTGGAAGCTCCTCTGCAGGCTTCACTGAGTTGATTTTAACTGGCAAGAGGATAGAAGCCGGTATTAGAACCGGGAAAATTCAGAAAGACGCGTCTACCTCTGCTGCTGCCAAAATTCCCTTCACTGGAAAGAAGGAAGTGTTTGCTGTCAATGCACAGAGAAATCAGGGAAGAACTGAACGACGACCAACTGTGGGGGCCGTTATGATTCAAAAGTCTGCATCAGACCAGCCAAGAAACAACCAGCCGAGAAATGATCAGCCGAGGAATAACCAGCAAAGGGTGGAAAGGCCTGTAAGGCAATTCACCAAGATAAACATGACTCCTGCTCAAGTCCTACCCCATCTCTTGAAGTTGAATCTAGCCATGTTGAAAGAGGCCCCTAAAAATCCCAATACTGCATCACCTCACTACCATCCGAATGCTAGGCGCGCTTACCATTCAGAAAGTCCAGGGCACGACACCAACAACTGTTAGGCTCTGAAGAACAAGATCCAAGATCTTATTGATGCAAAGGAAGTTGAATTTGAAGCTCCAAAAAAACCGAATGTTATCTCTGCTCCAATGCCTAGGCATGGACACAATGCCAGTGTTGTGGAAGAAGATCTGTTAATTTCCACTATGGATGAACTGTTAACTCCTCTCCTAACCATCAAGTTGAATTTGTTGAAGGCTTGGGTGTTCCCAGGTTGTGACCAAGATTTCCATACTTGCCTGTCCTCATCATTTGACTATCCTCTGTTGAAGAAAGGTATCCAACAATTGATTGATAACCAGGAAATTTTGTTTGAGAAAGCTCCTGTTTCACCTGTTCTAGTTCCAGAAGTTTCAATAATAACCATATACGCCAATCCTTCCAGGGTTCCTAAACAACCTGTTAGGATTACATTCGCTCCTATGAGTACTCCGTTGAAGATAACAATGCCTGGGCCAGCCCCATAGAAATCAGATAAAATGGTACCATGGAACTATGGTGGAGAAATCTACTACCATGGTGTCAAACAGATTGAACAGACTGTCAATGAAGAAAGCTCTAAAGAAGACAATTCCAACATCAGTAACATTACCGGAGCAAGCAAAATTACCCACAGTGGGAGAATTTTCTCTCCAGAGATTGCGCCTCCAAAGGCAGTCTCTGGACCCGTGGTTGTTCCGAAGATTACAGATGTACCAGTGATTACACCTGCAAGTGTACCCGCCAACAATGACAATACAATTCCTATCCCTGTTTCCGCTGCTGAGAATAAAGGAAAGAATGTTCAAGAGGAGCTTGTCTTGACGAAGGCTCGGTCACTAGTTATTCCTGAGACATCCAAGAAGGAGATGGAAGAAATCCTGAGGATCATCAAGAAAAGTGATTATGATGTGGTAGAACAACTGGGGCAGACCCCCTCTAAAATCTCTATGTTAGCCTGCTGCTGTGCTCTGAGGCACATGCTAAAGCTTTGGTCAAGTTTCTGAAGACAACGCACGTACCGCAAGAGACTTCGGTTGATCAACTCCAAGAGTGTTTGGCCAGTCTGACAGCTGACAATGGCCTGGGTTTCTCTGATGCCGACCTGACCTCCAAAGGGAGAAAACATAACGACGCATTACATGTCTCGGTGGAGTGTAGGGGAACCACCCTAACTCATGTCTTGGTTGATACGGGATCATCTCTGAACGTCTTGCCAAAGAAATCCTTGGATAGGTTGGATTGTGAAGGCCTAACCCTGAAACCCAGCAATATAATTGTGAGAGCATTTGACGGCTCTAAAAGGATGGTCCATGGGGAGGTGGACATCCCGATCAAGGTGGGTACTCAGACGTTCAATTCAACATTCTACGTGATGGATATCCGTCCTTCTTACTCTTGCCTATTGGGACGTCCCTGGATTCACAATGCCGGTGCGGTCACCTCGAATTTACATCAGATGTTGAAGTACCATGTCCAAGGGAAAAATCATAATTGTCCATGGTGAAGAAGAATACATGATTAGTCATCTAAATTCTTTCCGATATGTAGAATTGGATGGCGAATTCATTGAGACCCCTTTCCAACATTTTAAAGAAGTTTCTCAGGAAATAGCAGCGACCAAGGCGGTATCCTCAACTCCTGTGATCACAAGACCTGTACCTCGTATGTCTTCTTTAAAGGATGCAAGGGCAGTAGTGGAAGAAGGCGGATCCACTATCTGGGGGCAGCTTCCTAACTTTCCTTTCAAATTAGACAAGTTTGGCCTGGGATTCACCTCAACTGCTTAGAAGGTCGTGCGTCGCACCCGTGCCGGAGGGCCACCTGTGAAGATCAGCCACCAAGGGGTTAATGCACTAGAAGACAGTGAAGAAGATGGCAGCTCGGAAGACTGGATTTTTCCTACTGTTGGCGGAGGACTGTGCAACTGGGAAGAAAAAGACTTTGTTCCGATTACTTTCATACCGCAGTAATTTATCTTTTCCATTTCTGTTGGATCTGTAATAATTCACAAACAATTCGTACTTTTTCAGCCTTGTGTCTTACCCGAGGCACATAGGTCCATTTGTAAGGGTTCTTATTTCATTTTCATATGTCATTTTAATGAATCATGGACGCTTTTCATATATAAAACTTTTGTGCTAATTGTCTTTCTTTTACATTTTGTTTGTTTTAAGATGGCTATGCCCTTACACGCACCCATACTCACAAATGCAAGTACCTTTCCACTCCGGAACCCATGGGTAATGATACTACTATAGCCTTCAGTGACTCTGAAGATTTGATCTACCAAGCCGAATACGAAGGTGAGGAAGATTGTGAGGTGCCAGGGGAATTGGACAGACTTCTACAACAAGAGGAAAGAGCTATCCGGCCTCATGAGGAGCTGTTGGATACTATCAACTTGGGTATTGAGGAAGACAGAAAAGAAATCAGAGTGGGTGCCAATCTAGAGTCGAGTGTCAAAGCGCGCTTAATTCAGTTGTTGCGTGATTATGTCTAGATCTTTTCCTGGTTATAAGAAGACATTTGGGGACTTGATACATACATTGTGGTTCACCGTCTACCCACAAGAGAAGATTGTCCACCAGTTAAGCAAAAAGTCCGCCGCATGAGACCTGATATGTTACGGAAGATCAAGGCAGAAGTTATGAAGCAGTTCAATGCTGGATTTCTGGATGTTACTTCCTATCCATAATGGGTTGCTAACATTGTGCCTGTGCCTAAGAAAGATGGCAAAGTCATAATGTGCATGGATTATAGAGATTTAAACAAGGCCAGCCCTAAAGATGATTTTCCACTTCCGCACATCGATATCCTGGTCGACAATACAGCTCAGCACAAAGTATTTTCTTTCATGGATGGATTCTCAGGCTATAACCAGATCAAAATGGCACCTGAGGACATGGAGAAGACTACTTTTGTTACACAGTGGGGTACGTTCTGCTACAAAGTGATGCCATTCGGACTGAAGAATGTCGGGGCAACCTATCAACGCGCCAAGGTAGCTTTGTTTCATGATATGATACATCATGAGATAGAGGTCTACGTAGATGACATGATAGCCCAATCAAAAACTGAAGAAGAACACCTTGATCACTTTCAAAAGTTATTTGTCAGGTTGAAGGAGTACAAGCTCAGACTGAATCCAAACAAGTGTACATTCGGAGTCTGTTCCGGTAAACTCTTGGGTTTCATTGTCAGCAACAAAGGCATCGAGGTTGATCCTGCCAAAGTCAAAGCTATACAAGAAATTCATGCTCCTCACACTGAGAAGGAGGTCATAGGTTTCTTGGGATGCCTAAACTACATTGTTAGGTTCATTTCTCACCTAACATCTACTTGTGATCCAATCTTCAAGCTGTTGAAGAAAGATCAGGTAGTTAGATGGAATGATGACTGTCAAATTGCTTTCGATAAAATCAAGGAGTATTTGCTAGAACCTCCTATCTTGATGCCACCCGTCGAAGGAAGACCGCTAATCATGTATTTGACCGTCCTAGAGAATTCAATGGGGTGCGTACTGGGGCAGCATGACGAGTCTGGCCGAAAAGAGCATGCCATTTATTACCTTAGCAAAAATTTTACCAACTGTGAAACAAGATATTCACTGCTCGAGAAAACTTGTTGCGCTTTGGTATGGGCTGCTCGCCGGCTAAGGCAGTATATGTTGACTCATACCACTTTGCTGATATCTAAGATGGGTCCGATAAAGTACATCTTTGAGAAGCCTGCTCTATCTGGAAGAATAGCTAGATGGAAGATGATCCTAACCGAATACGACATACAGTACGCGACCCAAAAAGCTATAAAAGGGAGTGTGCTAGATGATCATCTAGCCCATCAAGCTGTTGAAGATTACCAATCCATGAAGTTCGACTTCCCTGACGAAGACATCATGACATTGGACAAAGTTGAAGATTTCAGACCATACGAAGGACCTGAACAAGGATCCCGATGGACCCTGTACTTTGATGGGGCCTCCAATGCGCTTGGTAACGGTATCGGCGCAGTACTTATATCTCCAGAAGGATGCCATACTCCTTTCACCGCCAGACTTTGCTTCAATTGTACGAACAACATGGCAGAGTATGAAGCTTGCATCTTTGGACTCAAGGCTGCCATAGACCTGGGAATCAAATCTTTAATGGTGTTTGGGGACTCAGTTTTGGTCATCAGTCAGATCAAAGGAGAGTGGGACACTAAACATCCAAACCTCATCCCTTATAAAGAACATGTCTTGACATTGCTACCACATTTCGAGCAGATTACCTTCGAGCACTTCCCGCGAGAAGAAAATTAGCTAGTAGATGCTCTAGCTACAATGTCATCCATGTTTAAACTTAATTGGGATAATGAGGCTCCCCAGATCACCATTGAGCGAATGGACGAACATGCACACTGTCACGAGATTAATACCGAAGAAGTAGTGGACCAGTCGTGGTTTCATGAAGTCAAAAGGTATCTCGAGGCTCAAGAATACCCCGAAGGAGCTACAGTTAATGACAAAAAGTTCTTAAGGAGATTCTCAGCTAAGTTCTTCCTAAGTAATGGCATCCTGTACAAGCGCAATCATCATTCTGTTCTGCTCCGTTGTGTGGATAAGCTTGAAGCTGAAAGGATCATGGCTGAATTACATGAAGGTACATTTGGCACTCACTCTAGCGGGCATACGATGGCTAAGAAGATTCTACGGGAAGGCTATTACTGGTCTACCATGGAAGTTGATTGCTATCAACACTCCCGTACCTGTCATAAATGTCAAATCTATGCAGACAAGGTACACGTGCCTCCAGTTCCTCTAAATGTCTTAACAGCTCCTTGGCCATTCGTTATGTGGGGAATCGACGCGATTGGGGAAATCAAGCTGACAGCATCCAATGGACACCGCTTCATTCTGGTGGCCATTGACTACTTCACCAAATGGGTCGAAGCAGCTTCCTTTGCATCCGTAACTAAGAATGTTGTTGCCCGCTTCATCAAGCAGAACCTTATTTGTCGGTACGGTATCCCCGAAAGGATCACACTGATAACGGTACAAACCTTAACAATACTATGATCACCGCCTTGTGCGAGCAGTTCAAGATTCAACATCACAATTCATCTCCCTATCGGCCTAAGATGAACGGTGTTGTCGAAGCTGCGAACAAAAATATCAAAAAGATCATACAAAAAATGACAGTCACCTACAAGGACTGGCATGAGATGCTACTGTTTGCTCTCCACGGGTACCGTACCATGGCGTGCACATCAACTAGGGCAACACCCTATTCCTTGGTATATGGCATGGAGGCTGTTTTACCTATCGATGTTTAGATTCCCTCCTTGAGAATCATGAAAGATGCTGGTTTGAGAGAAGACGATTGGATCCAAGCCCGACTTGATTAGTTAAACTTAATTGACGAAAAGAGACTTACTGTTGTTTGCCACGGTCAGACGTATCAAAAACAGATGATCAAAGCTTTCAACAAGAAAGTAAGACGACAAGTGTATCAAGTTGGAGATCTAATGATCAAGCACATCATCTTACCACAAAGTGATCCCAGGGGAAATGGACTCCTACCTACGAATGACCATTTGTAATCAAGAACATCTTTTCTGGTGGGGCAATGATCTTAACCACCATGGACAGCGATGACCTGCCGCACCCTGCGAATGCAGATATAGTCAAAAGATACTACGCATAAATGACCCGCTAGGTTGACACACCTAGGCAAAACAGGGGCATCCCGGTGAATTGAAAACCCAAAAGGGCGGTTCAAGCAAAAATTAGGGATAAAACAAGAAAATCTGTACACCCTGTAAGTTGAAAACCCGAAAGGGTGACTTGGGAAATAAAGGGTTTCCCGGTGGATTGAAAACCCGAAAGGGCGGTCCAGGCAAAAGTTAGGGAATTAAAGCGTATGACTATGCCTCGTCGGATCACTTTAAGGACAATATCTTCAGAGACAAACTTGAAGCTTCTGATCAATCCAATCATCTTCGGACGAACCAACGAATGGACAAGATATTCGGAGTTACAAAGGCTATAGCAGAATGGGAACCCCATGGGATTTTTTTTTCCGAATAGCTATCTTTCTTTGTATAAATTTTTCTCATTTTTATGACACCATCCTCTTACTAGGATGTCTGTCTCCTTTGTACACAAAAACTTATTCAAAGTAAATACAAAGATACCTCTTTAAAGTGCAGAAAACCATTTGTCCTTTTTCTTTTTACACTTGTGTTTTGTTTGCAAAAACGTCCAATGATTCATTAATGAACATATGCATTTGAACATAATTACTGTTTATAAATAAACAAAGTGGAAAAGAACAATTACTGACAGACTGAAAGGATAGGAAAACGTCTTTAGGCTATTCCAGAGGCAATCCCTTTAGTACATCATCTAGATCCTCAACGGAACTAAAATTTCAAAGCCTTGATCCCCGTCAGAGTTAAAACTTCAAACTCCCAATCCCCAGCAGAGCAAAAACTCTGAACTACAGATCCCCAGCGGAGTTGAAACCTTCTTCCCCAGTCGAGTCAAGATTTCCAACTACCAATCCCCAGTGGAAACCATCCAGTTTCTCCAAACTTCCGCAGCAAGTTATCTTGAAGCCTGGAAATCTACCTAGATAACAGTTAACCTTTGTCTCTCCCAAATCTAGGATAATTCCCCAATAGAGTGACAGGCGACCAAAAACTCCTGAACTTACTCTCCAGCAGTAAGCCTTCTTCCCCACAGAGTTTTTATTCCTCAACAGAATGAAGATTCTCATTCTCGATTCCTCAGTGAAGTCGCCAAAGTTTTCATTGCTTCCCAACAGAACAAAGATTCTTATTCTTAATTCCCCGCAGAAGTCATCAGAGTTTCCCCTATTCCCCAGCAGAATAAGGATTCCCATTGAATAACCCCCAGTAGAAGTCGTCAAAGTTCTCTGGATTTCCCAAGCAGATTTCTCAAGCAGTTTGGCATTACTCTCACAACAGAATTTTTGTCAATACTCAAACTTCAAGAAGGATCTTTATATCCCCACAGAGTTTGTCAAGGATTTATTTTCCCCAGCAGCATCCAAGGGTTTATTATCCCCAGCTGTCAAGGATTTATTTTCCTCAATAATACAGTAAATCAGCTTACATGCACATACATTACATCCATATATCATAAAAATTGATAAAGCACATTTATTGCATCATACATTTCATGCAACATAACTTTGTGTTTCAGCTAACATTTTACCCTTTTCAGGATAAGATTAACAACTCTCATTAACAATGTTTAAAGATTTCAGATATAGTACAGATACACTCCCCAGAGAAGTCATTCTATTACTCATTCAGAATTCAAAGTCAAGATACAGTTCAAATATGCTCCAGACACGGATGCCATTCTGTCACTCATTCAGACTTCAACAATCATGATTCAAGTACGGATACACTTCAGACACGGAAGTCATTATGTCACTCCTTCGGATTCAGACTTCAGATATAGCCCAGATACGCCCTAGATACGGTTGCCATTCTGTCACTTATTCTGATTTTCCCCAGCTTAGATACGCTCCAGACACGGATGTCATTCTGTCGCTTATTCAGATTTCAGATTCAGATACAATACAGATACACTCCAGACACAGAAGTCATTCTGTTATTCATTCAGATTCAAGTTTAGTTACATCTCAGATACGCTCCAGACATGGCTGTTATTCCCTTGCTCATACAGATTCAGTCTCCAGATACAGTTCAGATACATTCCAGATACAGACACCATTGTGATACTCATCCTCTTGACTTACAGCAAACATTCTTGGATGGCATCTACAAGACCATCTCCAACAAGATTCTATCACATCTCCAAATGGCATCTTTAAGCCCATTCCCTCAACTACATTTTGTCGAGTGCAAATTTACGGGCACTCTAGTGTCCAATCATCTTTTACCTTCGAGTCACGAACGGTAAAACTCGCCAATCTAACTCTTCAGGTTCAAGAAGATTGAACAGGGGCAGTTGTTGTACCCCAAAATTTTCCCTCTCATATTATCAATATTCTCCTCACAAGACTTCTTGGATTCAAGACCAGATTAGGGTTTGCTCAGCTCAAGGCATCTCGTTGCACTGATAACCTGAAATTAGGGTTTGAGTTTGCACAAGGATTTTTGGACCACCAGTTCTTCATGTGACTTTCATATACCATCTTGGACCCCTAAGATTGCTCATACCAAGTTTTAAGCCTTGAATGACATTTTTGCCCAGTCAATTGAACAGTTGACCTAAAAATCAGCTGTATTGGGGAAAAGGTCAATTGTGGCCAATTTACAGTCAAACCTCATAATTTTTTATCCACGTCAACATTTTAGACTCATATGTACCATTTGATCAAGCTTGGATCACAATTCCTCAAGAAATTTGATCAGATCATCAAAAGGGCAAAATGGTCAAAATTAGGGTTTTGACTGAGAAAGGGCAATTTTTGATTTTTAACCTAGCCAATGACCAATTGGGTTAAATCATAATTTCAAGGACTCAATAGAATCATCTTGACCTAATCACATAGTTCAAAAAATCTCAAATGCATAGGATTGACAGATGAATTTTCCAGTCAACTGATCAAAAGTCAATTGTACACTGAAAAGTAAAACTTTGACTTTTTTGTCAAAATCAAGTGCTAAGGGTCATAATTCATCAAGACATGTCAAAATGTGAAACTTGTTGGCCAAGAAACTTAAAATTGCAAATTAGGGTTTTAATTTGAAATTTTTCATAACTTAGAATTTTTCCAAGTATGAAAAATTTCTTATTTTTTCCCAACTTTTCCCAACTTTTTCACCATGATGCAATTGGATTCAAAGAAAACTTCCAACATGAAATTTGTAGTCCTCCATGAAATATACAACTTTTATTCACAAAGTTTTCCCAAATGATGCTTGGATCTCAAGTTATGATTTTGTGAATAGGGGTCCATAAACTAAATAACTTAGTGAAATTTTGCCCTATTTTAGGCAGGTTTTTGACCTAACTTCATGGCAACTTTTCACCTAGTTCCAAGAGGTATCTCAAATTGAATTTCAAATATGTATTGTATAACATGTTACAAGATTTACAAATTGTCCAAGAACTCTCCAAGATCATTTGTGGTTAGGGAGAATCGAAGAAGAGAAAATGGCCATTTGTCACTTTTGTTCAAGCCATTTTTACAATGCTTCAAATTGCAAATCAGATCCTAGCATGCTTGTACCTTGTATTACAGGTCCTAATCCCTTCTACACTCCATAATTTAATGCTAATTCAGTGGTTAAAGCCTTTGTTTTCACCTTTGGAGCATTGCAGAAGAGATTAATCCATAAATGGCATAAAGGGCACTATGCCATTTTGATAAAGCAAGCCTTTTATAAATTTACAATTCTTGAGCCATGGACCTGATATTTTGTTGCAAGAAATATCCACAAATATCAGACAAAGTATACCAACCCTCTGCAGCCCACAAGCTAGCCTGTACAGGCCTTTGGCATAGTCATTTCAACTTTCTTCAAAAGCAAGAAATGTGGCAAAAGTCAAGATAACTTGTCCATCTGATAAAGAGAAAACTTGGCTTCATTTCAAACGACTTCACAAACTTGTTACAAGCCTAAGCACGAAAGAAAAAGATCCCAAACCTTTCCAAACACGGAAAACACATTTTTTTCCCAAACAGGGCAGCTTCTGCAAAATCCTTGCCAACTCCATTTTAGCTCGTGCGTTTTGCCTCTCAAGACTTCAAACACTTTACATACATCCTACCTAAACTATCCAAGCCCTTGTCCTGTTACTGTGAGCCCTGTTTCAGACATCACTATTTTCATTTTTGAAGGTTGCAGGTTGACTTCTACAGGGAGTTTCAAGCATCTTCAAGGCAAGCTAACCATTGGATTAGCTTGAGGGAACTTCAAGCAGGCTCACACGATCCTCAGGCCTCACTCAAAATCCCCACATTGCCATATCCAAACTCAGCTGAACAAGGTATTTTTCAAATCTCTATCTCTTTATTTAGGCATCCTTAAGTCATAATTTGTGAAGCAAAAATGTAGTCCTTAACTTGCTGAAGCTGTACATATGCATAGTTGTCATTTATATTAACTGAGTAGTGAGAATTTGAAGCTTGAAGTTCATGGAAAAATTAGGTCAGAAATTAGGGCTACAGAAATTCTCCATGATCCATGAGAGTTAGATTATGTTTTTTATATCATTGGAATCGTGAGATTTCAAGCTACATTTTTTATGTTGCAAGTTTTTGTTTTTGTGCAAAGAATAGAGAATTACAGGTTGAAGCAAAAAACGCGCGCAAACGTTTGGCTGGAGGACAGGGACGAAGGTTGGCTTGGGCCTGGCGCGCTTGGGCTTGCTATTTTACTTCCCTTACCCCCTGATCTGCTATCCACACCCCCCTTTGCATATTTTTATATTTTGCATATTTTTTCATTTCTTTTATGTTTATTGACTTTAATATTTTTTTCTGAACATTAAAAAATCAAAAAAATATCTTCTTTATTTTTTACATTTTTATTTTATTTTTTATCTTATTTTTTGCATAAAATATTGATTATTTAGAATAAATAAAATATATTTTCTTAAATAAATAGTAAACAAATTTAAAAATATCATACATTTTTATTTTTATTTTTCATACACATAAAATATTATTTTTATACATATTTTAATTTTTAATATTTATTAATAATATTACTTTTTATTTCTTGTATAAAAATAGACAAAATAAAATAAATATAGAATATGTATTTCTTTTAATCAAAAACTAGGGTTTTACCCATTTCAAAAATAATATTATTTTTGTCTTATTTTTTAGGGTTTAAATAATTAATCCTCTCATACAAAAAATCAATTACAAAATATTTTGCATATTTACATTTTTATTGCATTTTTAATATTTGTTTATTTATTTAATTATCAAATATTCAATTGGGTTGTAATAGTATTTTAGGTATTTATTTTGTGCAAATATCCCCATTCAAAAAAACTTGTATCCCCCCTCCCATAATAATTCTTGTAATAGTTTAGATTTATTTTACGCAATTTATCGCATTATATACATGTTTAGTAAAATTAGGGTTTGTATGATAAGACAAAATCAAACAAATACAAGACCTAATACAAGACAAACAAAAGCATGTAAAATGGCACACATTGCACACAAGCACTCCTTAGGGTTTCACCCACTTTGTTGCCTTAAAAATGGCCATGGTATGCATGCAAGGTATCTTGGCAAAATCAAACAAAACAAAAGATCATAGTCCCTCGATGACGCTATCAAAGGTTGCCTAAAAACAAATGATCTTGGTCCCTCAAAATACTAAAGATACTTGGCAACATTTTTATCATGGTCATACGATGACCCACGTCCGTCCCGTTTAACATCCAAAGATAGGGTTATTTACCAAGACAATGGTAAATCAACAATGTCAAAGGAATAAAAATGTACAAGAAAGACTTTTGAGTAGGTAGAATGCTTCTAGTTACTTGATCAATTTGCAAAACAGTCCTTGCTATTTTCAAACAAACACACACATTTCAAAACATTTCCAAACAACTTTCAAAACATTGAAACATTTTTCAAAAGACAAACATCTTTGTATACATTCTTACAAACGAGAATCATTACAAAGATCGCTTAAACAAAGGCCTCTTTTCAAAATACTTTCAAAACCACACAAAGCACCATTTCAAACAATTGCAAAAGCAAAGCAAGTGATCTAAACAAGTAACTAAGAGTCCATGGATAACCATGGATGAAAATGGTGCTAGCACCTTCCCTTTTCATAATCTACCCCCTGAACTCAATAAAACATCTCAAAGGTATTTCCTGTTCTTTTTTAACTTTCCTTTTGGATAAAATAAAAGTCGGTGGCGAATCTTGCTAAATCGAAACATTTGCGACGAAACGCAAAACCTCAAGTCAGTTCTCCCACTGTATCACAGTATGGAAGTGGTTTTGGTGGCCATGAGTACTCATCATCATCCTCAACAATTCCTATTCACAAAGGAAGAATATTGGCACAAAAAGTTTGTTCAAACTTGGCAAAGTTCCTCAAAGCATTCTCTTGATTTGGAGGCTAGGGTTTTGGACTTCAAAGGAGCATATATTGCTCATCTTTTGGTATTTTTGAGTGATTCCAAAATCATCCTTCTCCTCAAACAGTTACCAACAAATCACTTCAAAAGTTCTGAGGATTTTTCATGTGGAAGAAACTTGGTGAAGAAGAAAGATTATAAGTCACCTAGATGAATCCCCAATTTTCCATATGTGACTTTAAATGGTCATAACTTGGTCAATTTGTATCACCTTGAGCCCATTATTTTTTCATGATGATCTTAAAGATGTGTACTTCATGCCTTCTTTTATGTGCAAAGAGACAAAATGGATAGAAGTTGCCTTAAGAATGCAAAAGATTATAGGTTATTTCATGATTTTTGGTCAACTTCAACAAGTCATAACTTGCTCAATTTTTGGAAATTTTTAGTGGTTCAAATTGAAAAATGCCATTCAAGAGATCTACCTTATTCCATCTTTTTTGGTCAAGAGCAATATCTATGTGGAAGTCCATGTTTGGATGCAAAAGATTATAGGTCATTTTTAAAGAAGAATTTGAAATATTTCAAGTATGGAAAGTCAACTCTTTTTCTTCAACTTTGACTCCATGTAACTTTCAGCTCAGGCATCCATTTGATTCCATTCTTTTTCCATTGCAAAGCTTCTAACCTCATCTTTCCAAAGCATCAAGAATTATGCCCTAAGACCCCTTGAGATGGAAATGCCATGGATTTGAATTTGGTAGTTTGAAACTGAATTTTGCACAAAGTCAGAATTTTGAAATCTTTGTTTTGGCTTCTAATCACAAGATTTCCACGCGTTTTTGTTTCTAATCATGTTTAGTAACTTTCTAGAAGTGATTAGCATCATGAAACGCACGACTTGGCTGAGTTTTAATCAAGTTTGAGTCACACTTTCTTCATGATGCAAACCCACACGAATTCTCTCCAAAATGCATCATTTTCTATTCCTTTTGATCCCATTTGCTTCCCTATAATTAGAGGGACCTTCCCCATTCAATTTCCCAAGCTTAGATAGCCAGAATCACCCTGCCAAACTTGCTTCACAACCAAGAATTCAGCAACTTCGAAATCTATTCTCAAGCCTTTTTCAATCCATTTTTCTCTCAATTCACCTTCCTTGATCTTCCCTGAAGCTAACCATATAATTACATTCAAGAATTGTTCCCTATACTGCTCCATAGAAATCTAGTTTCAGAGCTCTGCAACTCAACTTCAATAGGTAGATTCCTTCATCAATTCTTCAAAACTCTGATATCATTGTGTTGCTTTCATTGCCCTGGTTCTAGTTGCAACACTTACATTTCACTGGAAGTACGTTTTGACCATGAATTTTCAAATCCCTTTTCAAAACTTTCTTTCCAAATTGATTGAGCTACAATTTATATACATTTGGCGCGAGGGTGTGGTTGTCTTCGTCTTGAAGAGACGAAGCGAATGGCATAGGTCTGATCTTCTGATTTTATAGTTTGAGAGACCTGCAATTCGTGATGGCTGGAGGTTGAAGATGACCAACTTGTCATCTTCTAACCAATGAAGGCGTGCCATTTGTTATTTTCAAATCCTGATTTTATTATTGATTATGTATATTATTCATTAAAGACCATGATATGCACAGCGCGCCAGATCCATTGAATTTGATTACTAACGCGTTTTGACTCTCATCCAATGGTCCACATCTTTTACTTTTATTTTCTTTTTCTGAATTTTATATTTTAATTGTTTTAAATTTCAAAAAATCATAGAAAATTCATTTTTAGTCCAAAAAATCTGAAAAAATTATGAAATATATTTTTGATTACTCTCTTTATGATTTTTATTTTTTCATAATTTAATTTTGTGTTTTGGTATTTTTTTATGAATTTTACACTTATTTGATTTTTTTTAAATGTTTAAAAATACTTTTATACATTTTTAAATTCTAAACAAATTATGGAATGATCCAATGGTATTGTGACAAATATTGGTGACCTTATTTTATTTTTATTTATGACTTTACTATTTTTTACCATTTTTGTTTATTTTACCCATTTATTTTAATTTTTAAAAATAGTTTCTAACTTTTAAAAATTATCAAAAATTTCGTAAAATTACTTTGCCTCTTTTCTGATTTTTCTATGGTCTTATTTTTCATTTCTTGATTAATTTGAATATAATTGACATTTTCTTCATTATTTTCCATTTTTTAAACATTTTTAAACCCTTTAACATATATATTAATTATATTATTATTTTTTGAATATTTTTTGGCTGTCTTGGGTTGATTTTATGATCATGGCTTTATTAACATCATTGTATCCATGGTGTTGAGTTTAACTCCACAAAAAATGGATGAACGATTTTAATAATAGTTTGATTAAATATTAATTCAAATGTGGTTTCTCTTTTTACCCTAATTCCTCTTCATCTCATCCTCTTCTCATTGCATTAAATGTTGTTGGAGCATGATCTCTATAACATGTCTCAAAACAAATGGTGCATAGATTGCTATTGACCGGCCTCAAAATAGGTGTGACTTCTATATAAGTCCACTTACGATTGCTTAACATAGCGCTAAATTTTGTCTCGATTCGAATAAATAATCATTCGTGGCCCAAACTTATGATTGCAAGCCCAAGTATGTTAATTTGATCTCTTTGATCCAATAATCTTGAGATTCATTATGTGGAGGCTTTGGTTCTACCAATCCTCTAATGGATCTACAACACTTTTGGTCAACGCGGATCACTTAAACATCGTTGATCATTAAATGGTACTTATGAAAATTCCAAATGGATGATATACTTGACAAAAAGCAAATGCAACTTGTTGTGTGGAGGCTTTGGTTCTACCAATCCTCTAATGAGTTCCAAATTCAAGTTTCAAGATGGTCATCCAACTAACCACTGATTATTTACTTGTTTATTTTATGCTTTTATTCTTTTATGCTTTATGTACTATTTATTTTTTAGCATTTTTCATTTCATGACATTTTCATCTTCGCTCATTTGAGCATTTATCTTCTTGCCATTTTTATTTTGCTCACTTGAGCTTTTCTTTTTCTTTTCCTAAGATACTTAATAATCAACATAAACCCTAAAAAACTCTTAATGGTACTTGGACTCTTTGGTTACTATCCTTGGCATTATGGAGCAGTGGACTTTTTCTTGGACTTAGGATTAGAAACCCTGGCCTATCTTGGAGACCTTGTGATCTTATCTAATTATTTTGTCTGGAGCTCTTGGGGTTTACCTCAAGACATTGGGTTGCTTGTTTGTTTTTGTGTGCAGGTTTTTTATGATTACACTCTTTGTTTGTAATCTGGAATTCATCCGCATACAGCCGTTACTCTGCCCAATTTTTGTGAAGACTTAATACACTTGAAGTTTGGTTCTCTCAAGAGGTCTATATCTGTGCTTGCTTGGTTTTAATCTAAAGAATGGGAATTCTATCATGGCTCATAATGTCAAGTTTTGGCTTCTTGTTGGTTAGATGGTCATTATCCTTAACTTTTACCTTATGCTTTAGGTAGCCTCTTCTACTCCTCCCATCTTCTTTAATTTCAAAAATCTTCTCCCACCTATTAAAAACTCTTCTTATTTCTAAACTTGAAACACTTTCATAATAAACTTGGACTTATGTCCGTGCATTTTAAAAATATTTTCATAAATAAACTTCAATCTATTTAATAATACTTTGACACTTTTTATGAGAAGACTAAGAGTCAACCAATCTCATTTCAAACCATTTTTCCACTTTGGCCTTTTTATCTTTAAACTTTTTCTCAAAAGGTTGGACTCTTGTCAATCTTTGTAGTGATGCAAACAACTATACTTCTACAATATATAGTGAAGTGAGATATTTTCCACTTGGGTGTTGAGTGAGGCATTGTTGATTTTAAAATCCAAGCCATATCCTCCACTTTGAGATGATGAAAATTCTCTTTTCTCATGATTGTGGGTAGTAAGTATGTTTTCCGCACGGACAATAACGATGATGTCTTATCTCTTAAAATCAACCAACACACTTTTGTTTTCAAATTTTTTAAAAGAGGAACTACGTGTACCCTGATCCCCTATTGCATGAAAGGTGGTACGTAGGCACTAAAGGTTCGCAACCGCGGCGGGTGCAAAAATCATTAAAAAAAATATATTTCTTTTCTCACCTCCACCATCCATTTTATATACAACACATTTTTATAGCCAAAATATACAGATTTTACAAAGAGGTTCCTGCAGAGTACCGTAGATGTTTAGGGTGCTAATACCTTCCCTTTGCATAACCAACCCCCTTACCTTGAATCTTTCCCCTTTTTTGGGTTATTCTCTCTTTTCCCATTCCTTTGGAAACAATAAAGTGCGGTGGCGATTATTATTTTGATTTGTATAAAGTCTAGTCAATCCAATGGCTTAGTCTTGAACATTTCTACCGCTACAGAAAAATGGCGACTTCACTGGGGAAAGATTGACCTCTTGCTGGTCCATCCCTAAGTGGGTTGAGCTTATATTTGTTTATATCTATATATGTGCTATTATTGTTTATGTGTTATATTTCGTATATATGTTTGTCTGGATTTTCCTGGTTTTCAGGGTGCTTGGTGATTACTCATAAGTCATATACCCGGACTTGGGCAAACTTTAAGATAGGACGGGCGGTATAGTCATGTTAACTTTGAGGGAGTAATCCCAAAAAAGGAGGCATGAGATCCCCCACTCAGTGGAGGCCCCTTTGACTGTAGTGTCGTTTATCGAGTAATCGAGAAGACGTACTGCTTTTGACCTGGGAGCCTGCTGAAACTGAGGACCGTAGAATACCAAACCCATTTGGCCTTTTAGGTGTAGTGCGGAAGCTATGACAGAGTAATCCGAAAATAGTTGTCACGCGATACTACGCTTGGACGAGTCTTTCTTGAGAATATTACTAATTACCGAGTTAATTGGGAAGTTGGTAATATCCGAAGGAAGGATGTAGACTATGGGAACCTCTAGAACCTTGTTCGGCAGGTGATAACTTTTTAGACCAACACCTTATAGGTAGTACCTCCGACTTCATGCTCGTGATGTTGAACCTATGAACCCTATATGTGTGATCTTGTGTGTGATTTTTGCATCATGCATCCATGCACTCATAAGCATCTTTTGAAGAAAACAATATTTCAATGGATTTAAAGGTTGACTATTTGTGAATATCTCAGGTACTTTTAACCATGGATTCTGGAAAGAGAAAGACCGGGAAATATAGTTTCAAGGATCCCAAGATAGATGAGTTGGTCAGTCTAATTCCTGAGATTGAGTGTTCTGCAGACTTTCAGAAGAAGTATGGATCCATTATTCCTCTCATGAAGCTGAAGATGAAGGAGGGTATTCTCTCGACCTTGATCCAGTTCTATGATCTGGTGTATCACTGCTTTACTTTTCCCGATTATCAGTTGATGCCTACATTGGAGGAGTATTCCTATCTATTGGATTTACCTGTTACTGATCGTGTTCCTTTTACTGGTTTGGAGGGTGAGCCAAAACCACATGATATTGTTGCTTTGATTCATCTGAGGAAGTCTGAGGTGGAAGCCCATATGACTACCCAATGAGGGGTTATAGGATTACCAGCTCAGTTCTTATTGGAGAAAGCCCGTTACTTTTCCATAATGAAGAGTACGGTCACTTTTGAGGCCATCTTTGCTCTGCTTGCTTATGGATTGTTCTTATTTCCTAATGTGGACAAGTTTGTCGACATTAACACTATCCGAATTTTCATGATTGGAAACCCAATTCCTACACTGTTGGGTGATGCTTATTACTCTGTTCATCTTCGGAGTTCTTATCATGGGGGAATGATCATCTGTTGCACGCCTTTGTTGTACCGATGGTTCATCTCTCATATGCCTCAGTCTGATGCTTTTTGGGATGTCAAGAAGGAATCTCGTTGGGCTCCTAAGATCATGGAACTTACTCACTCGAATATTGATTGGTATCATCGAACTTATCAGGATGTAGAGATTGTTGACAGTTGTGGTAGTTTCCCCAATGTGCCTCTTCTTGGTACAAAGGGAGGAATTAACTATAACCCCGTTCTTGCACGGTGATAGCTTGGTTATCCGATGAGGGATAAACCAAACAGTATTCATTTGAGTAGTTTCTTTCTGAAGGAAGGAGAAGACCACAGGGAAGCTAGGGAGCAGATTGTGAAGGCCTGGCGTCACATTCATAAGAAGAGTAGGAAGGATTTGGGACCTAGGGGTGTTGTTTCTTTGGAGCCATATCTTCAGTGGGTCCGATCGAGAGTCACTCAGTTGAAGATGTCGTATACTCGGGAGACACCCATGCCTGATTTGTTTGTGAAGACCACTCCTCCCTTATTAGATGATCTATAGGAGTTGTAGCTTGCTTTGGTTAGGATGAAACATGAAAGGGATGCTTGGAAGAACAAGTTCCAGACTTTAGAGAGTTCCTACAGAGCAGACCTGAAGGAGAAAGATGATTTGATCGAGATCCTTTAGAGTCGAGCGGTAGAGTCTATGGAGAGGCAAGGGGATTTGTTTTCTCCTAAGCCTCAAACAGGTGCTGATTACTCATTTCTTGATCCAGATGATTGGAAGGAAGTTACCATCAGGCATGTGGAAGAAAAACAGAGGTTGAGGGCTCAGATTGCCAGGCTCACAGGGAAGCGTCAGCGTACAGATTGATCTCTATCAGTTCTTCTTCTCAGGATTTTAGATTGTATTTTCATATTGTACTTTGGATCATTAAAACTTGTAATCCATTTTAAAGTTATTATAATAAAAAATTTCAGTATTTCAAATGCGTTATTATTTTGATGTTTGCAATATGTTTATAAATCTTAAATCCCTTGAAATGTTAGATAATGAAGTAAAAATAATCATGTGCATTGCATGTCATGCATCATATTGCACATATTTCTTGCAATTATTATGCATATCCAGGTGCCTTACCCAGCTTTTTACTTCATTCAGCAAGCTGACTCATCACTACAACACTCGGGCTAATTTCAAAAAGAAGATTGACAATTTGGAACAGGAGAATCGCAAGCTACGCGAAGAAGTTTCTACTTTGAAGGATGGCTTGGCCAACTTGACTACTCTGATGGAAGCTCTGGTGGTTGCTTAAAATCAGCCACCGAGTGTTCAACCTCAACCAACAAGGGCAAATACTGACATCCCGACTGTTCCTGTATCCGCTACTCCGGCTGTTGTTCAAAACCGTATGCCTCAGGGTTATCTGTGGGGAATGCCAGAGAATTTTGCACCTGAAGGTTTCAATTTGGGCCTCCAAGATACTCTAGTGGTTCAGACTATTATTACTCCAGCACCTCCTGTGGTGCATGCTGTTCCTACTGCACCTTCTTCAGTGAATTTGGTTCCGTTTGTTAATGAAGATGTGTGTCATCCTTTCCCGTCGCCGAGTGAAGACTTGGGTCTTTATGACAGAATGGACAATTTCCAAGAGCAGTTTGATAGAATGCAGAGAGAGATGAAGGCTCTTAGGGGAAAAGAGTTATTTGGGAAGAATGTGAATGAGCTTTGTTTGGTCCCGAATGTTAAAGTGCCTGCTAAGTTCAAGGTCCCAGAGTTTGAGAAGTACAAGGGCAACACTTTCCCTCGTGCTCACTTAGTAATGTATGTGAGGAGAATGTCTACCCACATCGATGATCAGCGTCTGCTGATTCACTTTTTCCAGGATAGTCTGACCGGCGCAGCATTGAAATTGTACATGAGTTTAGACAGCGCCAACATCCATACTTTTAATGATTTGGGAGAAGCATTCATAAAACAATACAAGTACAATGTGGACATGGCGCCCGACCGTGACCAGCTTAGGGCCATGGTTCAGAAAGATAGAGAATCGTTCAAATAGTATGCGCAGAGATGGCGCAAAGTGGTTGCACAAGTGATTCCTCCCATGGAGGAGAAGGAAATGACTAAAAATTTTCTGAAAACGCTAAGCGTTTTCTACTACAAAAGAATGGTAGAAAGTTCCCCAAGTGATTTTACAGATATGGTAGGAATGGGTGTCCGCCTAGAAGAGGCAGTAAGAGAAGGTCGTTTGATAAAGGGTGAAGGATCTGGAGGTGTGAAAAAGCCAGCTTATGGGTTTACAAAGAAGAAAGAAGGGGATACAAATGATGTTATACAAGAGAGGAGAGTGAACGCTCCTAGAAGGAATTATCAGAGTTACCAGCAAGTTGCCTCAGTTACTCTCGTTATAAATGTCGCTCCGACTAGCGTTGCTTATCAAAGACAGTCCCAGCAGGGGAACCAAGGGAATAATCAGAGAAGGGAGAACTATGACCTTATTCCGATGAGCTATGAAGAGCTACTACCAGCATTGATTCAGAAGAAGTTGGTCCAGACACGACCACCTCCAGCCGTACCATCACCATTGCCTTGGTATTACAAAGCAGACCAGACGTGTGCCTTTCATCAGGGAGCACCAGGGAATAATATTGAGAACTGTTATCCTTTGAGGACTGAAGTGCAAAGGTTGGTGAAGTTTGGAATTCTATCTTTCAAAGATATGGGACCTAATGTGAAAGACAGTCCTCTACCCAAGCACGATGGAGTGAATGTTGTAAATATGGTGGCCGATTGTCCAGGTGACTTCCGGATTTTTGACATTAATCTGGTTAAAGGGGATTTGGTGAATATGCACGCAGACCTCTGTGAATTCAGTTATTATACGCATGACCACGCCGGTTGTGCTATTTACAGTACAAACATACAAGGTTGCGAAAAGATAAAGGATGATTTACAGGAGATGATGGATGAAGGTTTAATCAATATAATCAGGCCTAGGGAAGAGTATGAAGAGGAAGTGAATATGGTTTCTGGATGTCTGGGTGAATTCATAATTTTTGATGTGGAGCATTTGAATGAGGATCTCGTGCAGTTGTATGCTACCTTTTGCCGTACTGCTGGTCAGGTGGAACACCAATATGGATCTTGCATAGTTTGTTATCGAGACCCTCGAGGATGTTCTATTGTGAGAGAGGGTGTTCAATTGTTGTTAGACAATGGAACTATCAAGATCACAGGTCAGAGAGATGATTATCACGAGATTGATATGTTGAAGTTTGTTTGATGGAAGAAGATTCAGAGGAAGAGTATGCCTCTCCAGATGAGTATTTCTCTTCAGACAAAGATTTGTTTGTCGGAAATGATCTTTTGATGGTTGATTGTGTTGAGGAAGGGATAAACGTCATTGTGCCTTGTTTTGGTGCACTCGCTTATCTTGAGGTGGAGTACCATAGCAAACCAGCTGTTACCCCATTGGTAATTAGTCTGCCAGGTCATGTTCCCTATAAATCAGATAAGGCTATGTCTTACAAATACAATGCTACAATATTAGAAGATGGGGTAGAGGTTCCCATCCAGCCCATGCCAGATGTTGGAAATATAGCTGATAATAGCAGGGTGACCCGTAGCGGTCATGTGTTTGCGCCAGTTATTCGAAAAGATGTTATTGCTGGAAAGAAAATTACTGAGAATGATGAGCCTAAAAAGGCTGCAGGAGAGACTAGTGAAGCCACATTAGAGAAAGAAGTGGATGATATCTTGAAGATAATTAAGATGAGCGACTACAAAATTGTAGATCAGCTATTGCAGACTCCTTCAAAGATATCCATCCTAGCTTTATTAATGAATTCCTCTGCTCACAGAGAATCACTAATGAGGGTACTAGACCAAGCTTTTGTGGAGAATGACATGCCGTTAGATTAATTCAGCAACGTAATTGGAAACATTACATCATGTAAAAACTTGAGTTTCTGCGATGATGAGTTACCAGATGAAGGGAGGAATCACAACCTGGCCCTCCACATATCTATGAACTACAAGAATGATTTGTTGTCCAATGTGCTAATTGATAAAGGATCTGCATTGAATGTTATACCGAGGAGTACCCTCATGAAGTTAAAGTATCAGGGAACACCTATGCGCCCGAGTGGCATCATTGTGAAGGCTTTTGATGGGTCGAGGAAATCTGTCATCGGTGAAGTGGACTTTCCCATCCATATAGGACCACATTTGTTCTTGATAACCTTCCAGGTCTTGGACATTATTCTTGCATATAGTTGTTTGCTAGGACGGCCATGGATACACGAAGTAGGGGCTATCACTTCAACTCTACATCAGAAGCTAAAATTTGTGCGTGAAGGGAAGGTAGTTATCATAAATGGGGAGCAAGCATTGTTGATATCCCATCTATCCTCTTTCAGTATTGTAGAAGAGGATGAGGCTGCTGTTGGAACCCAATTCCAAGCCCTATCCATTGATAACATAAGGAGGAATGAGAATTTTGTGGTTTCCTTGAAGGACGCGCAATAGGTTGTGCGCAATGGTAATAATGCAGTTTGGGGACGACTTGTGGATCCACCCGTGAACAAAAACATAGTTGGTTTGGGTTTCTCTTTGAAGAATAGAAAAGGCGAAAGTTTAAAGTCAAAGTCTTCTGTGAACAGTTATCATGATGTTTTCCGCAGCGGAGGCTACCTCCATCCAATTGGTTCTAGAATTAATGATGTTGAAGAGGATGAAGCATAGCAGAAAGTACCGAATTATGTGACGCATGGAGTCCAAGTTCAGAACTGGGTCACCATTGATGTTCCTTCTTGCATACATGTTTCAAAGTAATTTGTTTTGTTAATATGTTTCTTTCTTTTGAAAAGCTTTCACTCTGCCCAAGGTAGAAGTATTAATGTTGTAGGGCTTATCTGTTTGCTATAACTTTTAAGATCATTAATAAAAGTTGTCTTTGTTTCCAAATTATGTCTTTTATTTTCTGCTTTTTCCTGGGAAATGGTAATAAAAAAAACCTTTTCAAAATAAATAATAACTAAAAATTAATCTGCATGATCACTTGTTATATGTGTCAGTTTCTAAAAGCAATCATAAATCACATGTGCAGATTAATTAAAAAACTCGTTGAATACAATGACCCTGCACCCTCTCCCAACTTTGATTGTCCTGTGTTTGGGGCTGAAGAAGAAGATTATGATGATATTCCAGAAGAGGTCTCACGGTTGCTTGAGCACGAGGAAAATACCATTCATCCATATAAGGAGCCTTTGGAAGTGATTAATTTGGGTTCAGAAGAAGATCTGAAGGAAGTTAATATTGGAGCATCGTTGCATCCTGATCTAAAGAGCGGGTTGATTGAGCTGTTGAAAGAGTATGTGGATATTTTTTCTTGGTCTTATCAAGATATGCCTGGTCTAGATACATATATTGTCGAGCATCATTTTCCGTTGAAGCCAGAGTGTCCGCCAGTTAAACAAAAGTTGAGAAGAAACCACCCGGATATGGCAGTAAAGATTAAAGAGGGGGTCCTAAAGCAGAGTAATGCTGGTTTTCTTGTGATGTCAGTGTATCCTCAATGGATTGCCAATATTTTCCCAGTACCAAAAAAAGACGGAAAAGTCCGCATGTGCGTAGATTACAGAGATCTAAATAAAGCTAGTCCAAAAGATGATTTTCCATTTCCTCACATTGACATGTTAGTGGATAGCACAGCAAAATTCAAAGTATTCTTGTCCATGTACGGATTTTCTGGGTATAATCAAATAAGAATGGCTCCAGAGGATATGGAAAAAACAACGTTTATCACACCCTGGGGAACATTCTGTTACAGAGTGATGCCCTTCGGGTTGAAGAACGCTGGTGCAACGTACCAGAGGGCTATGACAACCCTATTCCATGATCTGATGCACAAAGAAATCGAAGTATATGTTGATGATATGATTGCCAAATCCCAAACTGAAGAAGGGCATATAGAAGATTTGTTGAAGTTGTTTCAGCGTTTGAGGAAATATCGTCTCCGCTTGAATCCAAATAAATGTACCTTCGGAGTTAGATCGGGGAAATTATTGGGTTTTATTGTTAGCCAGAAAGGAATTGAAGTTGAACCTGACAAAGTCAAAGCAATTCAAGAAATGCCAGCACCAAGAACTAAAAAGCAAGTCAGGGGTTTCCTCGGGCGTTTGAATTATATCTCCAGATTTATTTCCCACATGATTGCAATGTGTGAACCGGTCTTTAAGTTGTTAAAGAAAGATCACGGTTGTGTGTGGACGGATGAATGCCAAAGGGAATTTGAGAGTATTAAAGAATATCTGCTTGAACCTCCTATCTTGCTCCCTCCCGTAGAAGGAAGACTGTTGATTATGCATCTAACAGTGTTAGATAAATCCATGGGTTGTATTCTGGGACAACAGGATGAAACGGGAAAGAAAGAGTTCTCCATTTATTATCTCAGCAAGAAGTTCACTGATTGTGAGCCGTGGTATTCCATGCTAGAAAAAACGTGTTGTGCTTTGGCCTTGGCGGCAAAACGTTTGCGGCAGTATATGTTGAATCATACCACTTGGTTGATCTCCAAAATGGATCCAATCAAGCATATTTTTGAGAAGCCTGCTCTTACTGGGAGAATTGCCCGCTGGCAGATGTTGTTATCTGAATATGATATCGAGTACCGCACTCAAAAGGCTATTAAAAGTAGTGTGTTGGCAGATTACCTTGCTCACCAGCCGATGGAAGATCATCAGTCTGCAGAATATGAATTCCCCGATGAGGATGTGATGTTCCTAAAAGTAAAATATTGTGATGAACCATTGCCTGAGGAGGGCCCCGACCCTGAATCTCGTTGGAGTATGATATTTGATGGAGCTATGAATGCTTATGGAAAAGGAATTGGTGTTGTGATTGTCACTCCTCATGGATCTCACATTCCTTTTACTGCAAGGTTAACATTTGATTGCACTAATAATATGGTAGAATATGAAGTTTGCATCATGGGTCTTGAGGAAGCTATTGATCTCAGAATCAAGATTCTGGATGTGTATGGTGATTCAGCCTTGGTAATAAATCAGATTAAAGGAGAATGGGACACTCGTCACCCTGTCTTAATCCCTTATAAAGATTATGCTAGAAGATTACTACCCTTCTTCAATAAAGTTGAATTCCATCACATTCCTAGAGATGAAAATAAAATGGCGGATGATCTAGCAACTCTGGCTTCCATGTACCAAGTAAATACCTGGAATGATATACCCTGAATTACAGTTCAACGACTAGATAGGCTCGCTCATGTGTTTGCAACAGAGGAGGTAGCAGATGAAAAACCTTGGTATTATAATATCAAGAATTTTCTTCAGACTCAGGAATACCTGTTTGGTGCATCGAAGAAAGATAGAAAGACACTGAGAAGATTGGCAGGCAGTTTCTTCCTCAGTGAAAATGTGTTATACAAGAGAAATTATGACATGGTCTTGCTCAGATGCGTGGATAGACACGAAGCGGACATGTTGATGCATGAGATTCATGAAGGTTCATTTGGCACTCATGCTAATGGACATTCGATGGCTAAAAATATGCTAAGGGAAGGTTATTATTGGTTGACAATGGAATCTGACTGTTACAAATTTGCAAAGAAGTGCCATAAATGCCAGATTTGTGCAGATAAGATCCATGTGCCTCCGAGACTTCTCAATATGATTTCCTCCCCATGGCCTTTCTCTATGTGGGGTATTGACATGATCGGGATGATAGAACCCAAAGCTTCGAATGGACACCGTTTCATCTTGGTAGCAATTTACTACTTTACCAAATGGGTAGAGGTTGCTTCATATGCCAATGTTATCAAACAGGTGGTTGTGCGTTTCATCAAAAACAATCTTATATGCCGGTATGGTGTGCCGAGCAGAATCATCACTGACAATGGCTCAAATTTGAATAACAAGATGATGACAGAACTGTGCAAAGAATTCAAGATTGTCCATCATAATTCATCTCCATACAGGCCAAAGATGAATGGGGATGTTGAAGCTGCTAGTAAGAATATCAAGAGAATTATCTAGAAAATGGTTGTCACTTATAAGGATTGGCATGAAATTCTCCCTTTTTCTATGCATGGATATCGGACATCTGTTCGCACTTCAACAGGAGCAACCCCATTCTCCCTAGTGTATGGAATGGAAGCTGTACTCCCTGTCGAGGTAGAGATTCCCTCGTTGCGTGTGATAATGGAAACCAAGTTGACAGAAGCTAAATGGGTCCAGAATAGGTTTAACTAATTGAATTTTATTGAGGAAAAGAGAATGACGGCTTTATGTCATGGGCAGTTATATCAGAAAAGAATGAAGAAAGCATTTGATAAAAAGGTCAAACCTCGTGAATTCAGAGAAGGCGACCCCGTCCTCGGGAAGATCATGTCTTTCAACACTGATTCTAGGGGCAAGTGGACTCCCAATTTTGAAGTCCCGTGTGTTGTCAAGAAAGCCTTCTCTGGTGGTGCATTAATTCTTGAAACTATGGATGGAGAGGAGTTCCCACGTCCCATGAATGCTGATGCAGTCAAGAAATACTTTGCCTAAAGAAATAAAAGAACAGCTCGCTAAGTTGAAACCCCGAAAGGGTGGATTAGGCAAAAAGGAGCGTCTCGGTAGGCCGAAAACCCACAAGGGCGGTCTAGGCAAAAATTAGAGACTTAAACAGAATAAATTTCCCGCTAAGTTGAAAACCTGCAAGGGAAGCTTAGGCAAAAGTTAGGGATTTTTCTTGGCAAGTAACTACGTCAGACAAGACTTGATCGTTGAAGCAACAATCTTCTCGGATCCTCACCATACTTCAATAAAAGTTGCTGCTCAGGATTTCAAAAGTTGCTAGGGGGATAGTGGTCATTGTATCTCAGTGTATCTTTTCCATTATGTATTACCATTTCCCAAACTTTGTAATCATCCATGGAGTCTCTCCATTCGCAGACTACCATTCTATTAATGAAATTCAAGCTTTTGCCCAATTCTTTGTGTTCTTATTTTTATTTAGCTTGCAAAGACTCCATTTATTACTGATAATAACTATTAAAGCAAAAAGATTAAAAAAGCAAAATTGACTTTTCAAAAAAAATAGAAGAGATCTTTACAATTTAATTTACTTTGGGATTTATGATGAAACACTGACAACAAGAATGGTGTTCCCAGAAACGAACAAACTCCGGTTGTTTTAAGAAGATTTACTCCCTTCATGAAGGTTTTATCAGGTCATTTTGCTGGTATGTGCGTAATCTTTGTGTTTTTCTCAGATAGTTAAAGACGATATCAGTGGGTGCAAGGTACAGTATTGGGTTTGTGATCCCGTTATCCCCAGTCAAGTCTTGGTTCGCTTTTGATTTTGGGTTTGCATGGTCAGAAGCCTCCGTCCCAGATTCCCCAGTGAAGTCTTCCCTCATATGATGAAAGGTTTTATTCCCTTGGTGTGCTGAGATGTCGCTCTTTTTGAAGTATTGGCACTAGTGTTGACTTCTTGATTTCCCGGGAAGGTTATCTCAGGGCATCTCTTGTTGGAATGAGTGTTCGTGATGAAAATTTTCAATCCGCAGTTTTTTCTCCAGGGAGGTAGGCTTGAACCCCCCAGTGAGTTTTGGTTGTGTCGGTGTCAGTCTGCTATATTTGAGGCTGGTGTTGCAGTCTCTAGTAAGCATGTTGCTTTTGGAAAACTGCTTCTCCGATGAAACCGGAAGAAGGATGTTCTATCCCGGTATCTGTTTGATTTGGCTACATCCGGATTATGTTTCTCCTCAGTGAAGTTAAGGCAGGCAATAGGTTTGGTTTCCGCAGTTGCTTTTACCTTTCTTGGATTGATCTTTCTGGTTGAAGTTTAGCCCAATGTTGTTAGTACCTGAGGCGTTTTTGTTTGGATGTACCGATTATGTATCCTTTTACCAGCATATGCATGATAGCACTCATACATTCATACATACATCATGCATGGCTAAAAACCATCATTCATTGACATTGTGTTTTGACCTTCCTGCAGCGCTCTTTGCTTAGTTGAATTTGGTTTTCGCTCTTGAGTTTATTTCTCAAAGGATGTATCTTTATTGGCCGTCTTACTCCAGTTTATTTCTGAATTGAATTTGTGGTGGCATGACAATATTATTTATTTTGGATTTCTGAGAACTTTGAGTTTTGGTTTGCGCATTTATTTTGCACGGGAAGAATTTATCTCCTCAGCAGGAATATCGTGGCATTTCCCAGGGAAGTCATATTTCTATCCCCGGAAAGTCATTTCTCTTTACATTTCCCCATGACAATGGGTAACAAGTCTCTTTATTTCAGACAGCTTATGTTTGATCCTTTCCAGGAAGATTTCCTTGGTTAAAGAAGAAGTTGAGACCCGTTCTAGGTGAGACACCAGAATTTTGGGGAAAACTTGATGATATACTTTCTCCTTCTACCTTCAGTGAACGTTGGTAGTACATCGACAGTGAACGTCAGTGTTTATTATCTTTTTTATATCTTCAGTGAACGTTGATAGTTCATCGTCAGTGAACAGCGGTGATATGATATATTTTCTCCTTCTACCTTCAGTGAACGTTGGTAGTACATCGGCAGTGAGCGTCGGTGTTTGTTATCTTTTTGCTATCTTCAGTGAACGTTGATAGTTCATCGTCAGTGAACGACGGTGATATGATATATTTTCTCCTTCTACCTTCAGTGAATGTTGGTAGTACATCGGCAGTGAACGTCGGTGTTTATTATCTTTTTGCTATCTTCAGTGAACGTTGATAGTTCATCGTCAGTGAACGACGGTGATATGATATATTTTCTCCTTCTACCTTCAGTGAACGTTGGTAGTACATTGGCAGTGAACCTCGGTGTTTATTATCTTTTTGCTATCTTCAGTGAACACTGATAGTTCATCGTCAGTGAACGGTGGTGATATGATATATTTTCTCCTTCTACCTTTAGTGAACGTTGGTAGTACATCGGCAATGAACGTCGGTGTTTATTATCTTTTTGCTATCTTCAGTGAACGTTGATAGTTCATCGTCACTGAACGGCGGTGATATGATATATTTTCTCCTTCCACCTTCAGTGAACGTTGGTAGGACATCGGCAGTGAACGTCGATGATTGTTATCTTCCTCTCTGATTTTGCTCTTGTGGTTCACCAGTGATTTATTTTCCTGGTGGGGTTGCTCCTTTGTTTATTCATTTTTGTTGCATCCCCAATGTTACTTTGCGTCTCTTTGGTTCTGTTTATATGCATTCATATGCATAAGCATTTGCATGGCATCTTAGGGCCAAAAATAGGGTTTGTTTTGTATTTAAGTATCTTCGATCACGTTGACACGAAATTTTTTAACCTTCATATCTCCGGATAGAAGAAACTTAAATAAGGGCAGTTGTTGTACCCCAATTTTTTCCCCTAAGATTCCTTCATCATACCATATTATTTCAATCACAACAATATCACATTAGGGCTTTTTGTTCTTCTACCTATCTTTAGCTTTGCTCTTTGAGGATTTACCAAGCACCTTAACTTGTTTTCTTTTGTGATCATGGATATTTTTATTTTGTTTTCTCTCTAATTAGCAAAATGAAATATTGGTTTGTCTTACTTGTTAATAATGTAGGTAAAGGCAATGAGGTTTAGCAAGTTGCACCATGGGTTCATGAGTCTATTTCCATGCCCTAGTCAGCATAGCTTGAGAAATTCAAGCCTCACCATTGAAGTTTTTTTGGAAGAATTGGTATGGAAGTGGTTTTGGTGGCCATGAGTCCTCATCATCTTCCTCAACAATTTCTATTCACAAAGGAAGAATATTGGCACAAAAAGTTTGTTCAAACTTGGCAAAGTTCCTCAAAGCATTCTCTTGATCTGGAGGCTAGGGTTTTGGACTTCAAAGGAGCATATCTTGCTCATATTTTGGTATTTTTGAGTGATTCCAAAAACATCCTTCTCCTTAAAGAGTTACCAACAAATCACTTCAAAAGTTCCAAGGAGTTTTCATGTGGAAGGAACTTGGTGAAGAAGAAAGATTACAAGTCACCCAGATGAATCCCCAATTTTCCATATGTGACTTCAAATGGTCATAACTTGGTCAATTTTTATCACCTTGATCCCATTATTTTTTCATGATGATCTTAAAGATGTGTACTTCATGCCTTATTTTATGTGCAAAGTGAGAAAATGGATAAAAGTTTCCTTAAGAATGCAAAAGATTATAGGTCATTTCATGATTTTTGGCCAACTTCAACAAGTCATAACTTGCTCAATTTTTAGAAATTTTGATTGGTTCAAATTTCAAAATGCCATTCAAGAGATCTACTTCATTCCATCTTTTTTGGTCAAGAGCAAATTCTAAGTGGAAGGCCATGTTTGGATGCAAAAGATTATAGGTCATTTTTAAAGAAGAATTGGAAATATTTCTAAGTATGGAAAGTCAACTCTTTTTCTTCTACTTTTACTCCATGTAACTTTAAGCTCAAGCATCCATTTGATTCCATTCTTTTTCCATTGCAAAGCTTGTAACCTCATCTTTCCAAAGCATCAAGAATTATTCCCTAAGACCCCTTGAGGTGGAAATGCCATGGATTTGAATTCGGTAGTTTGAAACTGAATTTTGCACAAAGTCAGAATTTTGAAATCTTTGTTTTGGCTTCTAATCACAAGATTTCCATGCATTTTTGTTTCTAATCATGTTTAGCAACTTGCCATAAGTGATTAGCATCATGAAACGCACGATTTGGCTGAGTTTTGATCAAGTTTGAGTCACACTTTCTTCATGATGAAAACCCACACGAATTCCCTCTAAAACGCATCATTTTTTATTCCTTTTAATCCCATTTGCTTCCCTATAAATAGAGGGTCATCCACCATTCAATTTCCCAAGCTTAGATAGCCAGAATCACCCTGCCAAACTTGCTTCACAACCCAGAATTCAGCAACTTCGAAATCTATTCTCAAGCCTTTTTCAATCCATTTTTTCTCTCAATTCACCTTCCTTGATCTTCCCTGAAGTTAACCATATAATTACATTCAAGAATTCTTCCCTATACTGCTCCATAGAAGTCCAGTTTTAGAGCTCTGCAACTCAACTTCAATAGGTAGATTCCTTCATCAATTCTTCAAAACTCTGATATCATTGTGTTGCTCTCATTGCCCTGGTTCTAGTTGCAATACTTACATTTCACTGGAAGTACGTTTTGACCATGAATTTTCAAATCCCTTTTCAAAACTTTCTTTCCAAATTGATTGAGCTACAGTTTATATAAATTTGGCGCGAGGGTGTGGTTGTCTTCGTCTTAAAGAGACGAAGCGAATGGCATAGGTCTGAGCTTCTGATTTTATAGTTTGAGAGACCTGCAATTCATGATGGCTGAAGGTTGAAGATGACCAACGTGTCATCTTCTAACCAATGAAGGCGTGCCATTTGTTATTTTCAAATTCTGATTTTATTATTGATTCTGTATATTATTCATTAAAGACCATGATATGCACAGCGCGCCAGATCCATTGGATTTGATTACTAATGCATTTTGACTCTCATCCAATGGTCCACATCTTTTACTTTTATTTTTTTCTTTCTGATTTTTATATTTTAATTGTTTTAAATTTCAAAAAATCATAGAAAATTCATTTTTAGTCCAAAAAATTTGAAAAAATTAGGAAATATATTTTTGATTATTCTCTTTATGATTTTTATTTTTTCACAATTTAATTTTGTGTTTTGGTATTTTTTATGAATTTTACACTTATTTGATTTTTTTTAAATGTTTAAAAATACTTTTATACATTTTTAAATTCTGAACAAATTATGGAATGATCCAATGGTATTGTGACAAATATTAGTGACCTTATTTTATTTTTGTTTCTGACTTTACTATTTTTTACCATTTTTGTTTATTTTACCCATTTATTTTAATTTTTAAAAATAGTTTCTAACTTTTAAAAATTATCAAAAATTTCGTAAAATTACTTTGCCTCTTTTCTGATTTTTCTATGGTCTTATTTTTCATTTCTTAATTAATTTGAATATAATTGACATTTTCTTCATTATTTTCCATTTTTTAAACATTTTTAAACCCTTTAACGTATATACTAATTATATTATTATTTTCTGAATATTTTCTGGCTGTCTTGGGTTGATTTTATGATCATGGCTTTATTAACATCATTGGATCCATGGTGTTGAGTTTAACTCCACAAAAAATGGATGAACGATTTTAATAATAGTTTGATTAAATATTAATTCAAATGTGGTTTCTCTTTTTACCCTAATTCCTCTTCATCTCATCCCCTTCTCATTGCACTAAATGTTGTTGGAGCATGATCTCTATATCATGTCTCGAAACAAACGGTGCATAGATTGTTATTGACCGGCCTCAAATGGTACTTATGAGAATTCCAAATGGATGATATACTTGACAAAAAGCAAATGCAACTTGTTGTATGGAGGCTTTGGTTCTACCAATCCTCTAATGAGTTCCAAATGCAAGTTTCAAGTGGTCATCCAACTAACCATTGATTATTGACTTTTTTATTTTATGCTTTTATTCTTTTATGCTTTATGTACTATTTATTTTTTAGCATTTTTCATTTCATGCCATTTTCATCTTTGCTCATTTGAGCATTTATCTTCTTGCCATTTTTATTTTGCTCACTTGAGCTTTTCTTTTTCTTTTCCTAAGATACTTAATAATCAACATAAACCCTAAAAAACTCTTAATAGTACTTGGACTCTTTGGTTACTATCCTTGGCATTATGGAGCAGTGGACTTTTTCTTAGACTTAGGATTAGAAACCCGGGCCTATCTTGGAGACCTTGTGATCTTATCTGATTATTTTGTCTGGAGCTCTTGGGGTTTACCTCAACACATTGGGTTGCTTGTTTGTTTTTGTGTGTAGGTTTTTTGTGATTATACTCTTTGTTTGTAATCTGGAATTCATCTGCATACATTCGTTACTCTGCCAATTTTTGTGAAGACTTAATACACTTGAAGTTTGGTTCTCTCAAGAGGTCTAGTATCTTTGCTTGCTTGGTTTCAATCCAAAGAATGGGAATTCTATCTTGGCTCATAATGTCAAGTTTTGGCTTCTTGTTGGTTAGATGGTCCTTATCCTTAACTTTTACCTTATGCTTTAGGATAGCCTCTTCTACTCCTCCCATCTTCTTTAATATCAAAAATCTTCTCCCTCCTTTTAAAAACTCTTCTTATTTCTAAACTTGAAACACTTTCATAATAAACTTGGACTTATGTTCATGCATTTTCAAAATATTTTCATAAATAAACTTCAATTTATTTAATAATACTTTGACACTTTTTGTGAGAAGACTAAGATTCAACCAATCTCATTTCAAACCATTTTGCCACTTTGGCCTTTTTATCTTTAAACTTTTTCTCAAAAGGTTAGACTCTTGTCAATCCTTGTAGTGATGCAAACAACTATACTTATACAATATGTAGTGAAGTGAGATATTTTCCACTTGGGTGTTGAGTGAGGCATTATTGATTTTAAAATCCAAGCCATATCCTCCACTTTGAGATGATGCAAATTCTCCTTTCTCATGATTGTGGGTAGTAAGTATGTTTTCCGCACGGACAATAACGATGATGTCTTATCTCTTAAAATCAACCAACACACTTTTGTTTTCAAATTTTTTAAAAGAGGAGCTACGTGTACCCTGATCCCCTATTGCACGAAAGGTGGTACGTAGGCACTAAAGGTTCGCAACCGCGGCGGGTGCAAAAATAATTTAAAAAAATATTTCTTTTCTCACCTCCACCATCCATTTTATATACAACACGTTTTTATAGCCAAAATATACAGATTTTACAAAGAGGTTCCTGCGGAGTACCGTAGATGTTTAGGGTGCTAATACCTTCCCTTTGCATAACCAACCCCCTTACCTTGAATCTTTCCCCCTTTTTTGGGTTATTCGATCTTTTCCTATTCCTTTGGAAACAATAAAGCGCGATGGCGATTATTATTTTGATTTGTATAAAATCTAGTCAATTCAATGGCTTAGTCTTGAACATTTCTACCGCTACACGGACCATGAAGGGAAAGATAGATTTAAATCATACAACTCAGAAGTAAGGGAGATAAGATCATTAAAAGGATGTTGGGGAATAGCAGTAGCAATTATCATTTTTATTGCCATTTATAGTTTAAAAGCTTCTGTAATTACCTCTTTCTAGGAATTGCATCTTGTACTCTCGCCTATTCAGAGGCATATTAATAAAACACTTGCTTTCTTTGCATCTTTAAAATTGTGTTTTTTCTTTTCTCAGACTTTTTTACAAAATACTACGATCATTACTTGTGAATATTATCTTGAAATCATTTCGAGGGATTAACAAAATAAAATCATTGGACAAAACATCATAAAAAACGTTTTGGTTAGAAAAATATTGAAAGAAAATTCACATCTACGTCTATGCAGATGGCTACTCCTACATCTTGCAATACAAAAGTCTACACACATGTCTACGCCTATATCTATGCGCACGATGCAAAAAGTCTACGCCCACACGTACATATGCGCCTATGCTTGCACTCAACAATACAAAATCTATGCATATCTACTCCTACGTCTACGTGTCTGTACACGAGGTATACGTCCATATACATGTCAGTGCCTATGCCTACACTTGCAACACAAAGTCTATGTCTGCACATGCATCCACGCACATGTGTACTCCTGCCAATTCTATACATACGTCTACGTCTACGCCTGCACTTACAACATACAAATCTACGCATATGCCATTACCTACGTCTATGTCTACGTCTACACCCGCGTTCACAATACAAAACCAATGTTCAAATTTTGCTAACATTGTCCACTGTGTTCAATTTAACAATGCTATGATGACACAACATACAACACCAGGAATTGGTAACTGTAAGCCAATGGTTTAAAGGAGAGAATGCCAAAAATATTCTTCACGACATTTTAAGGCATACGCGCATCTTACACACGTTTCATACATACATTTTGAATATCTCAAGCATACATACGTTATGCATTCTTGCATACAATGCGAATTGCATACAATGCGAATGCACTCAGGGTTCCACACATCAAACATCATACATTTCGCATACATATAACATTTAATATGCATGCATATGCATGTATCACATAGAAAACAAACAAACAGTCTCACCCTCGATCTAGATATCTAAGGGTCAACCAACAAAATGCTTCTCCTGCTATTCAACCTGTGACCTAAGTCTCCGTGTGTTGATGAGTTCTTTACAAAGTAGTCCATTACCTAAGTCTTCACGCAGTAGTGAACAACACTCATTACATTTCCTCTAAGCCTCAATGTATTATCCAAACCCAACACATTGCCTCTAAGTCGTAATTCATTCACAAACTCATTACATTGCCTCTAAGCCGCAATGTATTCGCAAAGCCTAGACCATCGCCTCAGACTTCAGGCAGCGATTCGAAAATCGAATTTAGCTTATCGTCTCAGACTTCACACAGTGATTTGCGAACCTAACCCATTGCCTCAGACTTCATGCAGCAATGTGTTTCTTTTATTCAATAATACAGATTATCGCCTCAGATTTCATGCAGTGATGTTCGACGACCAATTTTATCTTATCACCTCAGGCTTCACGCAGCGATTTGTGAACCCAATCCATTGCCTCAGACTTCATGTAGCAATGTGATTTGTTATGCCAAGTTCTAGATCATCGTCTCAGACTTCATACAACGATGTTCGAAACAATAAATTTAGCTTATCACATCAGACTTCACGCAGTGATTTATGAACCTAACCCATTGCCTCAGACTTCATGAAGCAATGTGTTCCAAACTCCAAAACCATCGCCTCAGACTTCATGAAGCGATGCCCGAGAACCAAATCCAGCTTATCGTCTCAGAATTAATGCAGTAATCTGCAAACCTAACCCATTACCTCAGTCTTCATGCAGCAATATGTTCCTTTATTCCATAACACAGATCACTGCCTCAGACTTCATACTGCGATGCTCAGAAGAAAACAAAACTTTAACCCATTGCATCAGACTTTATACAGCAATACGCTTCGTTATTCCATAAACACCGATCATCGCCTCAGACTTCATGCTTCGATGCTCAAAAGAAAACAAAAGTCTAGCTCATCGCCTCAGACGTCATGCAGCGATTCACAAACATAATCCATGGCCCCAGTCTTCAAGCAGTCGTGCATCATCAATCATTGTTGTATTCATCCTCCAAATGGGTGAATAAGCCAAGAGATACAAAATTGCGCTTTTAATATCAAAGACTATCTGCCTCGTTATCAAACCATGGTAAGCGATATATCATCATTTTTGCCTACTTTCCCAAAGACTCGTAAGGGTATGCTATATTAGTGTAACCTTATGTTTGTCGGACAAATTTTGGGGATACTTTAAGTATTCAATAAACTTCCAAACAGAATACACAAGACTCGAGTTTTCTCGCGCTACTCGACTGAAAGATAATTGAATAGGGGCAGCTGTCGTACCCCAAATTTGTCCTACCTCGATGATTTTATTTTTCAAGAAGAAATATTTAATGAAGGATGGTACAAAAATATTTGTTGGCCCATTTTTTAGAGGGTGTATATCAATCCAGAAGAATGGTCGAAGATAACCTTACAGATCATTTCAATAGTCGAAGATAATACCTTAGATGAGCATATTAGGAGGACCATTTCTCCGTGCGTAACGAAACTGACATAGGGCTAAAGAAGGGTTGTAGGTGATTCCTCCTCTAATGCCAAGGAGTGGCACATTAGGAAATTCTCTGTAGTGATCAATAAAGAGATGTCTTCTTGAAAGCGAGAACACCAATAGATATCAGAGTGAGAAAGAGACATTAACCTTTGATTCCACCTTAAGCCTAACTCGTTCTTCATTACTGATTGAGGAAGGTGCGAAATAAACCACCTATAGAGTAAAGTCATACAACACATAAGATTTCCTCATTTCTTCATAGTATGGGTGTGGAGTGAATGCAGAATATCCCCGAGCATTGTAGGTACTAGATTGTGAGTAAGGAAAATGTTAATGGAATTTACGTCTATAAGTTGGTCTGAATTAGGGAACAAAACCAACCCATAGATCAAGAGAGCCAAGATATCTTCAAAAGCATGGTAACTTATGGCGTCTAGGAATACCTGAGCTTTCTCTATCAGAAACTTTGCAAGAAGACCTTTAACTCCACTTCTTCTTTCCCACTTGGATTCAATGTCAGATGGCTTCAAGTGCAAGGCTATGGCGACATCTTTAGCAGTTGGATCTTATTCTAAACCAGTGAAATGTATCCGCTCCAATATAGGCAAACCAAGTAGCTTAGAGAATTCTTCCAATGTGGGCACCAACTGATAGTCTGGAAATGTAAAGCAATGGTGCTTAGGATCGAAGAACTGGAATAGGACGCTCATTAAACCTTCATCAAAACCGGTAGTAACCAAACTGAGCAAGTGACCATATATTTTGTTGAATGGTGAGCTTCCAGGAACTCTTAAGACGAGCTCCTTAAGTTTGGGAGGAATTTCTACGAAGTTGATCCGAATGGTTTTTCTGCGAG
The DNA here is from genome assembly GCA_948472305.1 of Vicia faba. Lineage (NCBI taxonomy): Eukaryota > Viridiplantae > Streptophyta > Magnoliopsida > Fabales > Fabaceae > Vicia > Vicia faba. Next base: position 650,173,304 of record OX451735.1, on the reverse strand, counting down.
CGGAATCCATAACCTACAAAACAGTGAAGAGATAAATCCCCAGGTCCTTAAAATGGTTAGTTCAAATGATATGTTATGATGTTCATGATGTTATGATTATGTTTAAAACAGAGATAGAAAACACAAGCAAGTCACACAAAGACCTTAGGTTTAAAGGCTTGCATGAGGTTTTAAAGGTAAGTACCCTCTTGAAGTTTCAGTTGGCTCAACCTGTCCTAGTAATAGTAATTGGGTTCTAAGGAGTCTCATATCATGGACCTTTATCTCAGGAATTGTTTCAACTCAAGCATTAAAATATTACGGCCGAAATATCCTGAAAATCCAATCTCAATGAGTGTAGCATCGAGTCTCAACCAATCTTCGGTCGGAACCAAAGTTGGTTATCTCACTACTTTCTAATGGCTAGGATGAGTCAATTAAAGGTTTAAAGGTCAGTTAGCGCTTAATGACACTATGAGGAAGCCTAATGTTATCCTTGACTAACGCAAGGAACATTAGTACAAGCCAGAGTATCACGCTAACATAGCCATCACTTCGTCCATATCGATCTACGCCATACAGCCTCCATGATTTATTGTTACTTACCTAAAAGGGTGCCCTAGATCCGGGTATAGGATCTTTAACAATAACCCCAACAAACCCTTTAAAAATAAAGCAGACAAATCAAACAAGGAAAGCAATTTAAAATGATCTAACTCTACGATAACCCTACTTTTATAATTCTCCAGCAGAGTCGCCAGTTCTGTTATACGGTGGCAGAACCGACTGTTATACTGGTTTTGCATTTTTTTATTTGCAAATGTTGCGGTAAGCAAGAGTCTCCACCGACTTTTCTTTTATCCAACAAAGGAAAGGGTGAAAATAACAGAAAAAGACCTTTCGAGATTATTTCTAAGTAAGGGGGTAGATTATGGAAAGGGAAGGTGTTAGCACCCTTTTCATTCGTAGTTATCTACGGGCTCTTAGTTGCTAGCTCATTTGAAAATGCCTTGTGTTTGTATGTTTGAAAAAGTATTTTGAAAAGACGCCTTAGTGCGGCAAACTTTGTAATGTTTCTCGTGTCGTGGAGAACGTATAAAAAGTGTGTTTGAAAATACTTTTTAGAGAAGAGTGTATGGGTGGAAAATTGTTTTATTTGAGCAAGCATCTAAGAACTACCTACCTACTCGAAAAGGTTTGTTCTTTTCCTCTTTTACTTTAGACAATGTTATCCTACTATTAGTCATTAGGTAGCCCTATTATCGGATGTTTTGAGGGACTATCGAGGGTCATCGTACGGTCACAAAGGAAACTAGTAAGATATCTTAGTAATTACCCTAGGGTTTTACGATCATTTTACCGAGGCAGCGTCAAAAGGGTTATCGAAGGACTTATGATCTTTTAAACCAAAGGGTAGCCACTAAAATCTCTTACATTTGAGAATCGTGACCGATTCTGAAGGCAACAAGTGGGGAAACCTTAGAGGTGCGTGTGTGTGAGTGTGTTTGTTTCAGTTATGTTATCTTGAAAATTAGGGTTAGCTACTGTTTTGTTTTTAATTATTGTCATGCAATCCTATTATGCATACATCTAACAGTTCAATATCAGTGTGGGAAATTAAAGTGCGGAAATTAAACCTAACTATTACATGGCTTCGGGGAGGGGGAAGTTACAAGTCCAAAATTGGGGATAAAGACAGTAAATAAAATCCTAGTTTTAAACTATTACAAACTGTATGCAATTACATAATATTTATGAAAAAATAATACGAATAAATAAATAAACGCACCGAGGAGAAAGAAGTAAACATGTAAAGAACCCTAAGATATAAGTAATATAAAAAGATGTTTTTATTATTTTTTGTCGTTTTAAAAATAAGAAAATCCCTAAGTCTAATTAATTAAAAAATAATGATTAATAAAAATTAATTTAATTAAAAGAAACTAGTTCTAATATTTTTTGGACTTTTATTTGGAAAAAAGACTTGAAATCAATAAACCTAATTCTAATTGGTTTTAAATTAATAAAAAATAATTTTATTTATTTATTTATTTTTAAAAATTAAATTTAATTAAAAAAACTAAAATCTATTTTTGTGATTTTTTATCGTTAAAAGAAAATTAATAGAAGAAAACAATTTAAAAAAAGGTAAAATTATAAATGGGCCTAGTGCAACAAGTAGTCAGGGGGTGATATTAAAAAAAATGCTAGGCCCTAAAAGGGGCTGAGCCCAAAGCTGCACGTGATCATAGCAAATGCAGGAGTGTGGATTTGAAATTCTTTAAGCCCATATGCTTGAAGGCCCAAACGCTCCAAAAACCTGCAAAACAGAAAATGTTGAAAAAAACAAAATGCAGAACCTGGGATCGAACCCAGTCCCTCCAGGCTTACGCACGCGCTTCTCACCACCAGGTCATCTATTCATTCATTATTTTATATAAACAAATATATATATATATATATATATATATATATATATATATATATATATATATATATATATATATATATATATATATATATATATATATATATATATATATATATATATATATATATATATATATATATATATATATATATATATATATATATATATATATATATATATATATATATATATATATATATATATATATATATATATATATATATATATATATATATATATATATATATATATATATATATATATATATATATATTAAAATCAGTCAGAAGTATGAAAAAATAAAAACGCGCGCGCTGCTTATTCAAATGAGCCAATGAGAATATGACGCGATGGCCACCGGAGTAAACATTCTGGTTGTCTTCTCCGATGGGTTCCAAACCCTAACCTGCAAAATAAGCAAAACCAATGGATCAAAATACCCCTACCTCCCTTAAAATGATGCGTTGAGTTCAAATCTGGCCTTATCTCTGCCTGAATCACCCTATATCACGAGATCAGTACCAACATGTTCATGATGCCCTAACGATGGCATATAGGGATCCTGACGTTAAAGTTATCCCCTAAGGGCCCAAACCTGTCTGAAACTTCATCAACAACTCATACAAACACATATAATTAGTTAAACATGCTTAAATCTAACTTTAGAGTTTCAAAAGAATACTTACAATTGTTGTGTCTAGAGTTGTGATTCTGGGTGAGCAATTGTCTTGCAATAGGGCTGGATTCGTTCATGGGAACCTCAAGAGGAATGTTTGATCCCTTGTTTGGACTGAGGAAGGCTGGAAATGTGTTTTTGAATTTTACCACTTTGGACAAATTTTGTGAATTTTGAGAACTTCTTTCAGGCCCTCTTTTGCGTGCCATGGCTTGTGGTTAGCTTGCATATTTATAGAGGAATGGAATGGTGAGTAAACATGGCAAGAATCCACACATTAAGGCCCATTTTCAAAGCAATATCAAACATATTAAAATGTTTCCAAAATTGTGAAAAACTTGCCCTTCTTGAGATAAAATGAACCTGGCCTCTTTTGCACAAAATCTTAGGCCCAATGTTGATTCAAAACATCAGCCCATGTGTCCAAATCATTTATCTATTTATGCATCTTATTTTGTATTTATTTGAATAAAAACAAAAATAAATATGAATAAAATATAGGAAAATTCAAAGCAAGGTGAGAGTGAATTTAAGAGTCCTTGAGTAAGTCATAAGCATATTTTAATCTCAAAAAATAGGTCCATGAGCTTAAAAATGCATTTTTGCTCAAAGTTGACTTTTGCATTTTCACTCATTTTCCCAATTTGCACTGGTCATAACTTGCTCAATTTTTATCTTTTGGAGATGATCTTTGACTTTTTGGAAAGCCTAAGATATCCTATACAATCTCTATGTTCACCATTTTTGCATTTGGAAGACTTATCTTGATGTAACTTGCCTTAACAAAAAATGACTTTTTGTTGACTTTCAAAAAGACCTATAATGTATTGGTTCATATCTTTCTAATGATGCATTTTTTGAACTTGAGGAAAAAATAAAAGTTGTATGGAATTGAATTTTCTTCACAATGAGAATTGGCTATAGCAAAATGGATGAAGCATGTGAAAGTTATGCTTGGTCAAAGTTCAGTTGACTTTCTCTAGTAAACCCTAATTTAGAAAATTTTGATTCTTGATGATTTGAGAGCATTCCTTGAGGAATCATGATCAACCCTTGATCAAATGATGGATATCACTTTAAAATGTTGATGTTGACTAAAAATATTGAAGTTTGACTGTATATTAACCACAATTGACTTTTGACCTAATACAATTGGTTTCCAGTCATCTGAGCAATTGACTGAGCAAACTTGTAATGCAAGACATGAAAATTGGCATGAGCATTCTTGAGGGCATATTAGGAACCATGGAAATCACTTGAGGCCTTTAAAACCCAAACTTATTTATGAAAAATGAAACCCTAGCTGGAGATCCATTGCTTAGGAGGAGAATTTGTCTAGTCAATTCTTGGTCAACCTTGAGCACTTGAGGACCTATAGGAGTATGTTTTGAATAAAAATGAGAGGGAAAATTTTAGGATACAACAACCACCGATGAAAATTTGACGATAAAAGGGGATTGGAACATTAGTGCTTGGTTTATAAATAATAATGATGAAACCCTAGTTTTGCAACTTTGAATCAAAAAGGTATGAAAATCCCATTAAATTTGAATGTCAAGAGATTTCCGATGTTGTGAAGCTCACTAAGAAGAAAGATAAAGAGATTCAGACGGATTGCAAGGCATTGACTTACATGTTTGAGCAAAAAAAGCTTGAATAAAAAGAAGGATTATGACATGAAAGATAGTAGACGTATGAGGTTGAAAATCAATATGGATGGGAAAACGAGAGAAAATAGAAACAAATAAAATGATACATCGCAATAAAACACAAATGACAAAACTCACTTGGGGAACCTGGTATTTACCACTTATAAAACTCTAAAAGGCTTTAGCAAGTGGGCCATTAGACATATGAGTAGAGATAGTAATGGGATGATCCATTATCTAACAAAAAGAGCCATAAAGGACAAAAATCTAATTTATATGGACATTGGGTAACGATCCAATATAAATTTGTATCAATGAATAAACACTCTAGTTTTTTCATTTAAAAAACTAGGAAATCTCTGACAATGTAGTGTGATATTTTAAACTTTATGGGGTTTACCCCTGACAACTTTTTAAAATATTGTATCAAAAATATTTATTATAATTATATTATAATAATTATATTATTATAAATATTAAATTAAAATATATCTATATATTTATTTTAATATTTACAATAAAATAATTATAATAAATAAATATGATTATAATAAATAAATTTTAAGTTTTAAAATTTATTAAAAAAAACAAATTGAATTATAAAAATCTCAAAACAAATATTTCGTGATTAAAGGGACAAAATAAAAAATAAAAATTGAAAATATTCAAAGCAACTATCATACTGAGTTATCCTTCTTGCTCTTCTCTTCTACATCATGCTCTCCTTGTCCCCTAGTTCCTCAAAATCTGCCTACTCCATTATGTCCACCATAACCTCCAAATCCACCACCATAATTTTGGTTCATCTATGAGAAAATGAATTGTTCAAACTTATGTGAACGCTCATATGCAACTCGCAATGCTTCCTCTAACTCTATTTTGTTTTTCCTCATTTCATCCATTTTTTCCTTTCTTGTTGCTCAGCGTGCTACTTTGTTTTGTGCTAAATTTCTCACAGTTTCTATCATTTCAGAGGTTAGTATTTGTAGAAGTGACGATCATTCTTGATCTGCAATTCTCATGTACAAACATACATCCCATGGCTTTATGTTTTTGGCTACACCCCAACACCATATATTCCCCCATTTTTCTTCTACCCTTATAGTGAAATTAACTTTAATGAATATAAATAATAAATTAAATATAACTACAAAATAGTTATATTTACAATCCTTTGTGCATGTTGGACAGTACTGATAGTTCCTCTTGTGTGATTGTAGTCACCTAATTCAAAGGCTCTGAAACACTTCCACGGCTATCCAATGAGAACGTCATCTACGCGCAATCCTTCTAGGTATAACACGCATAACCATGTTAAAAAGTCGGGTTGCAACTCTCATGTGAAAATTATGATCAATCATATAGTGATCTCTTATGTCCCAAATATATTTCTCATACATTATTGTATCAATTCAAAAACAAAAATCTTAAATAAAATATAATCATGAATATTTCAATAAATATGAAAGTAATTAAAAAAAATTACTTAAATGAATTAGTTCATTATACTAGAAAACTTAAACCACAATGCTATATCATCAACTTTAAGTGTCCCATATGTCTTATGAAAAAATGTATATTTTCTTGAATTGCCTCCTTTATGCTATGTGGAACATGCCTACTTGGCAATAAGCTAAACAAAAATATTTTCATCTAGTATTCATTTAAAACACAACAGATTAAATATAAAATATAATCACTTACGAGTTTCTCTTAGGCACAATGACCCGTGTACAATTACTCTTCAAATATTTTGCTTGTAACACAACCACACTTCCATGATCCTCTTTATCTCCACTATATCATGTTCATCTTTCTCCTCATGTGTATAATTCAAGGGTGATGACAATGAATGTCTGGGGTATGGAGTAATAGATCCTCAAGCCTACGAGAATGAAGGTACAAGTGCAAAATGCGGAATGTGGGATCCCCCATTCTACAAGGATGATTAAGGTGCATGAGGGGGATGCAAAATGCATGATCCCCCTGGTTTCATGGATGACATAAGTACGTTTATGGGATGTGGATTTCTAGATCCAACTGGTTTCTATTACATGAGGTTATATATCCAAGGGAAACCTAGATGGGAATGTAAAGAAATCATGGTTGAATAGTAATGCATTGAAAGATGCAGATATGGATGGAGTAATATGAGGTGGTGTAGGAAGCATAGTCTGACGAGTCACATTACTAAAATGTGGAATATAAATAAACATAGGAGACTCAAGAACCTTGAGTTTAATGGTCTTCAGGTGGCGGGCCATCATACCCTTACCCTTGTCCTCATGCGGTATTGGAAAAATTTTATTTTATTTTGAAAGAAGAAGATAAAACAATAAATATATCCACTCAATTTATTATAAGTACAAATAGTAAAAATACACTACGCCGTATAAGGAAATAGACAACGCTTTTTTTTCATAGACAACGCTTATAAGCGTTGCCTATTCCTGCGTTGTTGTAACCATAAACAGCACTTTTTGTCTATGTGAAAGCGCTGCTTAATGTAGACTTTAGACAGCTCTTTATTGAATAAGTGCTTTCTAAAGGCCCCTATAGGCAGCGCTTTTAACATTATAAGCGTTTTCTATAGTGTGCATATAGCAGCGCTTTCACTTTAGACGACGTTTTAGAAAGCGCTGTGTAATGTATTTTTTTCTCTTTTTTTATATTTTAGGCCGCAGTTTATTTTGAAGCGCTTTCTAAAGTCCCCTTTAAGGCAGCACTTGTTATTTCACAAGCGCTTTCTATTCCCCATCATAGGCAGCGCTTTTTGGCTTATAGCGCTGTCTAATGTTCATAGATTTTTTAATATATTCAACTTATATTTTAAGCGCTCTGTACACATAATCACTTAAAATTTAAGCGCTGTCTTTCAAATTTGCACCAGATTTTATAAATTTGAAGCTTCAATCCAATAAGTATGCACCAAATTTATATATTTATATATACAACTTTAATCCAACAATTTATATATACATAAATGGGATACAACTTAAATAATTCAATAATTTATATATACATAAATTTAAATATTTACATATACAACTTTATAAACTGATAAATATACACCAAATGTATATATTGTTATCTTCTAGAGTTGATATATTCTCTACTATCTTCTCTACAAACAACAACAATGAAGAATCCTAAATGAATCTATATATCTTCTACATATGCACTTACCTGAAACAAAACCAACAAAGGCATATATATCAGAACCAAGCTATATATATAACACTTAAATCTTATAACTATTATAATTTAATACAAATCAATGTAACAAAAACAAATCAAGAATTCGTTATAATCCACCATTAAAAATCCCTGATTCATACCATGATACAAACAAAATTTTGTTTGAATTTAAATTCAATACCATCCTAACTAACCTTCCACATAACAACAACAACATTGCAATAATTTATGATACTATGACGACATAGTATCTCATCAAAACTCAAACTTATATATAATCAAAATTCTCATCAATGTATCACAATACCTTATAAAATTCTCATCTCAATAATGTATTTACATCAATCTTCCTTAATTTCGTCCAAATGATCTTTCGAATAAGTAGAAGATTTGTATTCATCAAAGTACTACATAATATAACATAATATGATTTAGTTAAAACTAATTAATTAGATTAAATATGTTAAATATATTAAAATATATCATAAGTTAGAAACTCATACCATGGTTGAAATCTCTATTTGATTCAAAAGAATAATTTCTTTCATAAACCTCAACATGAAATAACCGCAATCTATATCATTGCGCTGACGAGGACACTACATATGGAAAAATATACAAATATATATCAGTATATATAGTTTAACTTGTTTTATCAAGTAGAATCACTAATATAATCAAAAAAATTATGAAAATATACCTGCACTCTAATCCATGTAATGTTATTTGCCTTACTCTTTGGTACCTGGATATCTCTTTGTGATCTAAAAATTTGTATAACCCTAACAAAATATGAATGAAGATTTAGAACAATCTCACATAAAAAAATAAGTATACAAACAAAGATTTAGAACAATCTAACTTATGTATCAACCATCTCCTTCATATTTGGGTATTTTGTCCAATCGCCTTCTAACGAATATAAATAATATACAACTTCTCTTATTAAATTAATCGCAACCAACAACCAGTGTCCACTGTAAGATTAATAAAGGTTAGATGGAAACTTTCTACATAACGTCAAAACATGAAAAATTATAATAGATGAAGTTTGAATAAAAATCTTACCCATTGCCATTATTAAATGAAAAAAAAATAATTTTTCTGTATCTTTGTTGGCCATAAATGTACGAACAAAATACTCTTTGACATCATCTGGTCGTTGTTCGATTAATAGTGCGTTGATATTGTTTGGAGATAATAAGGGGAATCTTTGGTCCAATTGACGCGAGCGCATCAAGTTGGCATACATGAAACTTAAATAAAAACATCATTAACATTAACACCATTCATTGAAATTAGTAGATAAATTGTTTAATAAATTAAATAAAATTGATCGGAGAATACCTGATGTATGTATTGACAACACCGAGGCCTAATTCTTCATGTCTAAGAACTTGATCCACATCCTCTTTACTTATTATTTAGTAATAGGAAAAACTAAAAATACCTTCCTCCATAGGTATATTACGAGCACATCTGTCGGCCAAATCTGAAATTCCCATTAATGTATGAAGGCACGACCTATACCGAGAAGTAGGCTTTTTTCTAGCCGCAGACTTTGCCACATCCTTTTTTGTGCGGACATGTTACCAATTTCAGGCTTCTTACTCATATGGACTTGTTGCATGTATTTAACATGAATCTAAAGATCAAATGCATATAATAAGTTAGGTGAAGTATAAGATCGTGAATTAACTTTTCTATATATATATATATATATATATATATATATATATATATATATATATATATATATATATATATATATATATATATATATATATATATATATATATATATATATATATATATATATATCAATTTACCTCTTTTTTGGATGCAACTGACTCGGTCTGCTGCTTAATCCCCTTATCTTTTGATTTGGATTTTGTGGGAGTCTAACATTACCATGAAAAAAATGTACGTTAAATGGTCGTAAAAACTTTTAATACTCAAAGGTTCATAATAGTTTTCAACATACCTCATCATCTATGAAAATGAGGCTTGACAACCATGCAACATAAGATCCTATTGTCTCTCCCACCAATGTTGCATCTAAAATATCGTTAGGCAGTGGTAATGGCGCATCCCTCTCTAAAGCAATATCAATTGATACTTTCAAAAATTTAGGCAACGGTAATGGTGAAGTACTTCTCCCAAGGTGTTATGCACTTTTCCCTTGCTAACCATGCGATAAGTCGTTGACGATAAATATAGCTGAAAATGTGAAATTCCCTAAACCAATAATAAATATGAAATTGTAAATGTTTATATATGTCAATTAAAAAAATTGTGCTAATTCATAATAATATATGTTACGTTGGGAATTTTTTTTGTTGGAAATCACAATTGATACTATATTTGTCACTAGTATCCTTGGACCCTGAAGCTTTCTGTTGTATCCCAAAATTTTCCCTCCCATTTTTACTCAAGACATGCTCATTGAAGTCTTCAATTGCTCAAGGGTGACCAAGAATTGATCAGACAAATGTTTCTCCTAAGCAATGAACCTCCAATTAGGGTTTCACTTTTTACCAGGATGTTTGGGTTGCAAAGGCTCCAAGTGATTTCTATGGTCCCTAATATGTTCTCAGGAATGTCCATGCCAAATTTCATGCCTTACACTACAAGTTTGCTCAGTCAATTGCTCAAATGTTTGAAAGTCAACTATATTATGTCAAAAGTCAACTGTGGCCAATAAACAGTCAAACTTCAAGATTTTTGGTCAAAATCAACATTTTGAAGTGATATCCATCATTTTATCAAGGGTTGATCATGATTCCTCAAGGAGTGCTCTTAATTTATCAAAAGTCAAGAATTGATAAATTATGGTTTCTATAGGAAAAGTCAACTGAACTTTGACCAGGCATAACATTCACATACTTCATCCAGTTTCCCCCAACCAGGGCTCCTTTTTAAGAGAATACAATTCTCTACAACTTATATTTTATCCTCAAGTTCAAAAAATGCATCATTTGGAAGATGCAAGTTCATACATTATAGGTCATTTTCAAAAGGTCAACAAAAGTCATTTTTTTCCAAGACCATTTAAATTAACATGTTTTCTACAAATGCAAAAATGGTAAACATAGAGATTGTAGAGGACATATAAGGCTTTCCAAAAAGTCCAAGATCATCATCATTGGATAACAATTGAGCAAGTTATGGATTGCATAAGTTGGGAAATTTTCAAAGGAAAGGCATGAAATCTCAATTGAGCAAATTTGTGATTTTAAGTTATTGGACCTAACTTTTTGGAGTTCAAATATGTACATGATATGTCCAAGGACTTCTAAATCTATCCATGCATTTTTTTATTTGAATTTTTATTTATTTAAATATGAATTAAATCAAATAAAAACTAAATAAAATTGCATACAATAGTAAATATTAGTTATGGCAATATGGACTGATGGTTTGAATTATTTTTTGGCTCCAAAATTTCGTGCAAAGGAGGCCAGGTGCATTGCACCTCAAAATGGGCAAGAATTTGCATTTTTGGAACTTTTTTAATGTGTTTGACTTTGGTTTGAAAGAGGGTCATTATGGGTGGATTCTTACCATCTTTGTTAGCCCTCTTCTTCCTCTATAAGTGAAAGACTAAGTCATGAGCAAAGGACACGAAAATCATTGCTAGGATGCCATATCAAAATTCACAAAATTTCCACAAAGTTGTCAAAATCAAAACAACCTTTGCAAGCAGCCTCGATCCAAACCAATTGCCCAGTTGTGATCCTGAGGTTCCCAGGAACTCATTACATCCATTCATAAGGCTTGTAACGCCCTAGATCGTTGTATCCAGGCATCACTGGTTGGTAAGATTTTCTTGGATTTTAAAACTACATCTTCATGGCATGTTAATACTTTTAACAGTTTGATTTGTGTTTAGCATGTCTATTAGAGCAGGTGTGACGTTTAGCATGAAGGTTTTGGGGCCACACGAAATTCAAATTACACCCCCTTTTCCACTTATTGTCTGGCCCGTTTCTATTCGTTTATTTTGTTTTTTTACTTATATCTTTTAGTTTGTTTTTTTAATTAATATAAAATCAGATAAAAATCATAAAAATATCAGGTTAGCATTTTTTTCAATTAAATTAATTTTTTAAATTAATTAATAATTATTTAAACCATTTTCTTTAATTAAAAACTAAATAGACTTAGGATTTTAATTCATATTTCTTTTCATAACAAAAATACCAAAAAAACATAGAATTAATTTCTTTTCTTTAAATTTCATGTTTCTTTAATAATTAACCTTTTTTTCTTTAAATATAGATCTAGATCAATTATTTTTTAACTTAAACCATTTTCATAAATTAAAACAAAAAACAAGCAAAAGATTTTCTCTTAGGATTTTTTAGACGTCCTTTCAATTCGTGCGTGTTATTATCTTTCACATTCTATTTTTCATACTATTGTAACTGCCTACTGGATGTAATAGCAAAACTAAAACTTTACATTTACTGCTTTATTCTCCCCCCCCCCCCCCCCAAAGTTTTGGATATGTAATTAATCCCCCTCCCCGAAGCCTTGTAATAGTTTAGATTTACATTTCCGCACTTTTAATTACTGCAAACTATTAACTGTTTAGATGCATGACTAATAGGATTGTATGGCAATAACATAAAATCAAATGCTAACAAATTTAACACAAGACAAAAACAACTAAATACAACACAGAATTGCACATATACACCTCTAGGGTATCCTACTTTGGTTGCCTTCGGAAAACAGTCACAACTCTCAAAACGTGAGAGACTTTAGTGGCTACCCTCTGGTTTAAAAGATAAAAAATGACCCTCTCGATGTTGCCTCGGTATGATCTTAAAACCCTAGGGCAGTTACTAAAGTTTCTTACCCAGTTGCCTTTGTGACTGTATAAACATACCTTCGAATGTCCCTCAAACATCCAACGAATAGGGCTACCTACTCACTAATAATAGGATAGCACTGTCTAAAGGAAAAGAGGAAAAGAACAACCTTTCGAGTAAAGTAGATAGTTGTTAGATACTTCCTCAAACAACCTTTACACTTACACAAAACTTCTTTCAAAAAACATTTTCAAACACTTTGTATACGTTCTCTACCATTCCGAGAAACATTACAAAGTTCACCGCACTAAGGTGCTTTCAAAAAATAATTTTCAAAACACACAAAGCACAAGGTATTTCAAAATGAGCTAAGCATCTAAGAGCCTGTAGATAAACTACGGATGGAAAGGGTGCTAACACCTTCCCTTTCCATAATCTACCCCCCTTACTAAAAAAACTCTCGAAAGGTCATTTTCTGTTCTTTTCACCCTTTCCTTTGTTGGATAAAAGAAAAGTCGGTGGCGACTCTTGCTTACCGCGACATTTGTGAATACAAACACAAAACCAATATAACAGTTGGTTCTGCCACCGTATCACACTTTCCTTTCCGACATGTATCTTTCTTTGTCATTTCCAACTCACGAGCTTTAACTTTTAATTTTTCTAACTCTTCCATCACTTCTTTATTGCTATGACCTTTCCTCTTTTGATGGTTACCCAAAGATGTTTGAGTCACCCCAAATCCATTACCCCTCACACGACCGGTATACTCAGGAACATTTAATACTCGACTAAGTATGCTCCTACAATCATGGTCTTCAGCTTGAGTTAAAGATTGAGATAGACTCTCCTAAACTTCATATGCATAGAAAAATAAATTAGTGGTGATTAAACTCATAAATTATGTATTTTAATAAACTTTTGATTTAATTATAGGAATATTGATATACTTACACATTTCTCATAAATTTAAAGCACATCTTCCTTAACAACTCCATCCTTACCCACCCAGGCAGCCTTCCACAGAACATGTTCTGGAAGAGATGTTTCTTGACTTTTCTCCTCTTCTAACTACACATTAAGAGAAATAATAAAACCAATAATATCACATGATGAGCAAGTATATCATATCATTTATATATACTTACCAATATTTTTTGCAAGCGTGCATATCCCATACGCCCTTTTCTGTATGGATACAGGGGACTTGATGCTCGTTGGCAATTCACGCCACTCACATCTTGAAAATTTGAGGTTCTTCTTTTTTCATTGACGGTTTCCCATTCTTCAGGCGAAATCAAGCCTACATACGCCTTTGGAAGTTCTGCATCGATAAAATTGTTATTGACATCCCTAAGAAACTTATTTGTCAAAAAATATCGAAACCCTCTTAGTCTTTTTCCGGCCAATTGAAGATAATATGATTTTCGATCATCATCAATGTTAAAAGACCTCTACAAAAAAACATACATAGAGTGCGTTAGTAATTTATATACATAAGCGTCAACAAAAACGAAAGACATCACATATCGCACATGTATTTTAATCCATATTTTTTCTTTAACGGGTTTCAGCGCACACCTTCTCCAATCATCACAAGTGATTGGAACTTCTCTCCTCACAATGGAACTAATGTAACTTGTCAACATTGAACCATTAGGCTTAATTAGTTGTTTGTCTTCATTCCAATGTACGTTAAATATGATACCTTTATCTCTTGCACGAATTATTGACTTCATAATTGTTATTCCTCGTCTAATATCATTCTCCACATCACGAGCTGATTCATTTCCATCAATATTAGAAGCGGCATGTGATTTTTCCTCATTAGTAGCCATTTCACCTGTAATAATAAAGAAAAACATAAACACCATATAAAATTTAAATAGCACTGAATGAATAAACACAATATAAAAACATAAACACAACATAAAACCATAAACATAATATAAAAACAAAAATACAATTTTATTGAATGGCATAACATATAACATTTTACTAGTACCTTTTTCACTAACATCTCTTTCGTTTCTTGGTTGGAATATAAATTACATGGCTCTTAACAACTCGGGTGGATGGATTGATCTAAATTCCCTCATTATGATCATTTCTAATATATGATTCATCCGCTATAATATTCTCGTCTTCATCATTTCGTACATACGACTCATTCCCTATAACATATGACTCATTCTCAACATCAACATCACTTTGATTTACACTGTTATCATCAATCACTTTGTTAGATAAAATCACTATAGACCATTTCGTACTTATCGGATTAGTGGCATATAACACTTGTTTAGCTTGAGAGGCTAGAATAAAAGGCTCATCTTTGTACCCCACCCTATTAAGATTCACTTGTAAAAATCTCAACTTATCCATTCGTATGTCGCTATTATGTACCCACTTGCAACCAAAGATAGGCATCTGAAACTTCTCATAATGAAACACCCAAATTTTCTCGATAACCCCAAAATATGATAGATTTGCATATTTGGGGTTTAATTCATTCATACTTGAAATGTGCATTGCTTCAGCTAAAACAGTGACACCACTATTTTGCATAGTACTTTTATCATCTTGTTATTTGGTATAAAACGTGTATCCGTTAATTGTGTATGCGCTATAAGAAAACACGAGAAAACTCGGACCATATGCTAAACATCTCAACCTTTCTGTTATTGAAGCGGGATCTAAATCAAACTTTGAATAAATATGATCTTTGAACCATTGTATAAAACTTTGATTGTGCTCTGGTACTATCCAATTTCATTTTTATTCAGATTTAAACCCCGGAGTACATCCTTGTGCGTTTCAACATACGGATCAACCTCATTGTCATTGTGCAGAACATATAAATGCACTTCGTCCCGTCCAACCTTTGATATTGTCATAATTTTATTTCCGATTAAATTTTTTCCTTCCTTCCTTTTGAAAATATGAGATTTGGGTAGTCCAATAGATTGAACATTGGTCAAATATTTAGTACAAAAATCAACTGCTTCTTCAACAATGTATCGTTTAACCATACAACCCTCTGGACGACTTCGATTTTTCACGTACCCTTTTAATATTTTCATATAATGCTCAACAGGGTACATCCATCTCATATAAGCTGGTCCCCACAATTGTGTCTCTTTCACAAGATGAACAACAAGATGTACCATAATGTTAAAAAATAAGGGAGGAAAATATATTTCAAGCTCACACAAAGTAATAACTATTTCTTTTTTCAATATTGGTAAGATCTCATGATCGATCACCTTACTACAAATTGTCCCGAAGAAAAAAAACAATTTAGTTATGGAGCTTCTTACTTTTTCTGGCAAAATAGAACGTATACCTATTGGTAGAAAATGCTCCATTATAACATGGAAATCATGTGTCTTTAAACTCTTTAACTTGAGGTATTTCATAGACACAAGTCTTCTAATATCTGAAGAGTAACCTTTTGGAACTTTAACTTCACTTAGAAACTTACACAATATTTTTTTCTCCTTTCTAGATAAAGTATAAACAGCGGGCGGCAGATATGTTCGTGTTCCTTTCTTCATGGGTCCTAATTCAGTTCTTATTCCCATTTGTATCAAGTATTTTCTTGCTTTAAGTCCATCCTTAGACTTTCCTTATATATTGAGTTACGTACCAATAACACTTTCAAATACATTTTTTTCAATATGCATAACATCAAGAAAATGTCTTACATACAACGAATTCCAATATGGCAATTCAAAAAAATTGACCTCTTCTTCCACTCACCTTTGACAAGTGTATGTACAAAAGGCTTGCCAAACTGAGTACTCATATCTTTCACCTTCTAAAAAACTTGGTCACCTGTCAATGTAGGTGGAGCTCTATCATGTTCTGGATTTCCATTGAATGTCTTTCTCCACCCACGTTAGTGATGATTATAATATAAGAATCTACTATGACCGAGAAATACATTCTTTTAACAAAATTCCAATCGCTTCCAATTTGTGTGTTCTTCAAAAATAGGACACGCTTTTTGACCTTTAATGTTATACCCTGATAGATTTCCATATGCTGGAAAATCATTAATTGTTCCAAACAACATCGCCCTCAAATTGAAACTTTCTTTCCTATATCCATCATAAACCTCCACACCTTTCTCCCATAAAATCTTTAAATCTTCGATTAACGATGTCAAGTATACGTCTATGTCATTCTTTGGTTGTTTAGGTCCAGAAATTAACATAGATAACATCATGTACTTGTGCTTCATACATATCCATGGAGGTAGGTTATAAATCATAATAATCACAAGCTATATGGTATGTGATATACTTTGAAGACCATGCGGGTTCATTCCATCAGTAGATAATGCCAAGCGAAGGTTTCTTGCTTCTCCTCTAAAATCAGGATAATCATTATCAATTTTCAACCACTATGGTGAATCTGTCGGATATCGAAACTTTCCATCAATAATTCTTTCATTTACATGCTAAGTCAAGTGTCTTGCATCGGTTTCACTATAAAACATGCGTCTAAATATTAGAATTATAGGAAAATACCATAAGACTTTTGTTGGAGACAATTTTTTCTTATATCGAGATAAACCGCATTTAGGACACTCATTTAACAATGCATATTCGTTTCGAAACAAAATGCAATCATTTGGAGAAGCATGTATCTTATCATAGCTCATGTCAATAGAGCACAATATTTTTTTGGCCTCATATGTTCGATCAGGAAGAACATTATCCTCCGGAAGCATATCTTTCATAAGGACTAATAACTCTGTGAAAATTTTATCCGACCATCCATTGCCCGCCTTTAAGTTGTACAACTTTAATACCGCAGACAATCTTGTGAATTTAGTGTAACCTTTATACAACGGTTTCTCTGCATCGCTTACCAACCTCTCAAACATTTTGGGACAATCCTGGAGATCTTCTTCAAGTGCTTCTACAATCTCTTTAACACAAACACAATCGTATTTATCTCTGCCATTGTCGTCTGAAGCATATGTCGTACTATCCCCTGGTTCAACATTCCCTATACTTATCCCACCATGAAATATCCAACATGTATAACTTAGATCAATTCCATTTCTTAGTAAATGTGATTCCAACCCAACTACGTCAACCTGACCCCCATAACAACAACCCAAGCAAGGACATTTCATTCGACTGGGGTTTTCGGCATGTTCAACAGCGAACTTAATGAATTCTAATACCCCATCCTCGTACTCTTTTGATAATCGATTGGAAGACATCCATTTTTTATCCATGGTTTTACTACTATGTAGCCTAAACAAAAACACTATAATTAATCATGTAGCTATAACAAAAGAACAACTAATTACCTGTAGAGAAGCTAGTCAGCAACTTCTGGAGCCACACAGCGTAAGATAGTGAAAGCAGCTATGAATCCGGGCAGCAACTACACATAAACAATTAGGTTCACTATTTAAATTTCAAACATGTTTAAAACAAAACGGGTTTTGAGTGTATCTTGTAATATATTAATGAACCTAACTTTGTAAACTCCTTACCTGAGATGCTGATCTTTTAGAAAGCCAAGCTATTAAATATCACAACTTTATCTCTGGCCTAAAATCAAATGAAAAACAAAATCGCATTGAAGAAATTACAGAATCGCGAAAAACTTACAGAAATATATGAACAGAACTGCGTTCAAGTTACAAAATATATGAACAGAATCGCGTTGAAGTTACGAAATATATGAACAAAATCACATTATGAACAGAAAAATATGAACTTATACAGGCAAAAGGAGTAGAACTTTCTTGGAACAAAATCTCAGTAAAACTTTCAAAAAAGAACTATGAGTAGCAACAACTAACACTTGATTATAACATAATGCATTATATATGTATGAATCAAAGTAGTAAAACTTTATTACCTCAAAATATCAGTATCACAATCAACAATAACGAGCAACTTCCTGAAACATTCAACACAAATTTTTTATCAACAACACTGCCTAAAAACATGCAGTTGAAATCAGAATTGTAGAGAAGAAAACAGAATTGCGTTGAAGAACTTATAGAATCGCGGAAAACTATTCGAAATCAGAATCGCAGAGAAAAAAATAGAATGCGGAAAACAAAACAGAATCGCAGAAAACTATTTGAAATCATTGTTGGAGAATCGTTGTTGAAAAATCTGTTAGAAATCAGTTGCAGAGAAACGTTCGTCGTTGGAGAATCGTCGCAGAGGAATATGTTTTAAGAATGAAAACTGAGTTTTAGGGTTTTAGTTTTTTTAATTTAGAAATAAGACATTAATGACCTTAGGCAGCACTTTTTAGAAAGCGCTTTCTGATGTATTACCTTTAGCAGCACTTTCTAATTAAACGCGCTTTCTGATGTATGCCATATAGCAGCGCTTATGGCCTTAAGCAGCGCTCTCTAAAGTAGGCATTTAGCAGCGCTTTTTTCTCAAATTTCTTTTAAGGCTATAGTAGCGCTTTCTAAAATAAGCCTGTTGTACCCCAAAATTTGCCCTCGCATTTTTCCACAAGAAATCGCAGCTTCAGGCGTTTCCTGATTTTTCAAACTGGCTCAAGAATTGGTCAAACAGACTTTTCTCGTCAGTCAGGACACAATTAGGGTTTCATTGATTTTCAGGGCTCTGGAATGTTTCACACAATTGGCTTAGGGTTTTGGTTGATTTTGGCTCAACTTTGATTAGGCGAACGCTCTTTGGAATTTAATCAGGAGTTAGGGTTTTTTATGGGCACGTTCTCAGAAGGATTTAAATTCTACAATGCTTTGCAAGTTATTTCGAGATTTGGTTTGAATTCGCATTGTTTGACTCAATCAGTAAAAAGAATGCATTTGGATTGAATTCACATTTGTTTGTTTGAACCAGTCAAAGGATACATTCAGTTTGGATTTACAGTGTTTGGTAAGAAATCAGTAAGAAGGGAATGCGTCTGATCAGTTATTGTGTTTGACTGTGTTTTGCTTTGGATGATGGAAGCGCCAAGTTCATTATTTTGATCAACGTGGAATCAATGTTTAGTTGATTATTTATTATTCTAAAGATTAAATATCTGGAATTTAATTTTCAGTTATTTTAATTTAAAGAACTATAAATAATAAGTAAATAATTGAAAAAAGAGGAAATAGAATTAATTGGATAATAAAAACTTTTATTTATTTTTAAATTATTCGTACAATTATTGTTTACAATTTATTTACAACAATGATTTTACATTAATTTAAATTTAAATAAAAAAATGAAACTATCCTATTTTTTTCTAAGCCTCCAATTCTTCATTCTTCATTTAATACCCCTCTCCATCCAATTATTCATCTGCAAAAGAAAAGGAGGAAAAGTCAAATAGAAGATAAATAAAGAGACAGATATAAAATTCATCATTAAGGGCCACTGATTGGGATCAGTTAACCCTCTCTGCAAATCACGGGATTTTTCCCGGTTCACAAAGAGGGACGAGTTTTTGTTTGCTAAAAATGAATGCACAAAGGTCAAATTGCACAATTCAAAAAAATTGTCAAACTGCATAGTTCAATACAAACAGAAAGTCCAAACTGGATCACCACTTTCAAACCATCCAAAAATTGTCAAAGTACAAGTTACTGTCACAAAGCTATTCAAAAGATTTGGAAAGATGTCAAAAGCATAAAATCTGGAAGAAGGGACAAGAATGCAGAGAGAAATTGTTATGCAAGCAAAGCTATTTCTTTTCATCATTTCCCAAAAATAAAGTGGCCCTTTCAGAATAAAAAGTACAAGCACAAACATAGTTTAATATATTAGCTGTACTGAAGAGAAAGAGAAGAGAGATAGAAGAGCAGGTTTTGCAGGCTTAGGCTTTAGGCTTGAGAGATAGAAAGATATATAAAACAAAACAAAAGACAGTACAGTAAAAGGAAGAAAAAGAGGGCAAAACCAATACAAACAAAAATCTACAAGACCTGCATAAGCCTTATCCCTTTCCACAAGGACATAACCATCAGTACTGTCAAAAACATAACAAGCATAAGAACCAAAAGCCTCACAACCAGATAACACAAGCCTGCACCTGCTGAAACCTCACAAACCTGTACCTGTACCATTAAAATTCCAACACAAAAAACCAGTTGCAAAAAGGCCATTAACCTGCATTAAATCTGTGTACCATACCTGCCTAAGCACAAATCAAAAGCCAAAACTAGTAAGACCCTATTCAAGGCCAAGACCTGCATTAGCCTTACCAACCAAAGCCATTAGACCTTTCAAACTCAACATAAGCAGAAGCCTAACAATAAACCAGTAGAAACAACAAAAGCCAGTAACGTAAAAACCTGTAAAGCCTATCATCAAAAGACAAGCCAGAAAGCCAGTTTCAACACCAAAAGCCTTACCATTCCAAACCTTGTCAAGACTCAAACCTGCTGAGCATATGCCAAAACCTGCTTGAAGCCTTCAAGCCTCACAGGCTTCAAGCCTCACAGGCTTCAAGCCTCACGCAAAAAAAGGCAAAGCCTTACTACTCAAAAAAGCATCCAAAATCAAACCCTCAAGGCCCTCAGTAGAGACATCATAGGGCAGAAAAAGCGAGGCAACAAAGGCAACATAAGCATGTAAACAGGGCCCTCAGAACCCTAGGCTCATCATGGGGCAAGGAAGAAGTAAATGGGCAACTCAATAAGGCAACAGAATCGAGAGAGAAAGAAGTGAAGAACGGGAAACACAAGAGCCTCAGAAAAGGTTTCTTCATTGGCTAATCAAAAAAGTCAACATTCAGAAGCATACTAAACTCAAGGCAACATAAACAGAAGGCAACACAAGGAAGAGAAGAAGAAAGAAGTGAATATCAAAAAGGGCTCAGATCATCCTCATCACCAAATAAAAGGGCAAAAGACAAAGAATATACAAACCAGGGTTCCGAGTCCATCATCACGCGTATTCTCTGCCCAAGCCTCCTACGCGCCTCCCCATCTCCTCCATCGCCTTCCTCTAAAGGTAGTTCCCTTTTCACTTCTCTTTCATTCCTCGTTAAACAAACAAAATGAGCTCCTAATCAAAAAACAGTAGATCGGAACATGCAAAAGAAGGAGAATAAAAACCCTAACGTGTTGAAAAGAAAAAGAATCGTACCTCTGTTTGTCACCATTTGAGTGGGCGTGAAGAGAGGAGAAGAGGTGGAGGTCGCTGGTGGCTGAGGCGAAAGGTTTAAGCTAGGCATTCAGAACGATCGGAGAAGATGAAGTAATGAACGAAACCCCAAGACGGCGCACGAACCCTAAGCGTTATCCCAAATGAAGCAAATGATCAAAACCCTAAAACGTTTGTCAAAACTTGGTGGGCCTAACGCGTTCCTGAAGCATCTGAGCCCAAGCGTTCTAAGTCATACACCCCCCTTGTTTCTCTTGTTTGGGCCATAACCTCCCAAAGGCTCATTCAAAAGCCTTAACCTTTTTTATTATAAAACAAGTTCTTTTTTTTTATTTTGTTAATAAATTAACACAAACCCTTTTCTTTTATATATAAAATATTTTTTAAACACAATATATTTTTCTCTAACTTAATATATTTTTCACTAATACATTAATACTAAAATACATAAAAACACATTTTTAATTTAAAACATTTAATTTAAATTTTCTTTGTACATACATATAAAGATACATTTTTATTACACAATATAATTAAAATTGAGAAACACTTTTTTTCTTCTTTCTTTCAATTAAAATATCCTCTTTGTACGTAATCAATAAAATACATTTTTTAATTAACTTAAAACATTTAATACTCTTTGTACATATTAAACACAAAGATATAAGGATGCAAATTTATATACACAACTTAAATAACAATTTTCAAACTTAGAATATTTTCTTTTATTAAAACATTCTTTTTGTATATATTAAGAATATACAAGATTACAAAAGATTAATTAAACAAATATTTTAATTTCTTTCTTTAAGTTAAATAATACTTAATAATACACTTAAATTCACATTGTCGCACCTGTAAATAATTACATACACATATGCACGTACACTTACACAATATACTTGTACTTGATACCTTATACATTTGCTTATTTTGTATATTCATTACATTTACATTTGGTCGCAAATTCGATTTGGTTGTAATCTATTGGACACTATATTCCTAAGTCTCATCCCCATTCGTAAATTTGTACCCCCTCTCCCGGATACTTATTTTGTAATAGCGTAGATTTTAAATTCTTGCAATTTACCGCTTTCGAATTATACCATGGTTAGACCTAGGGTTTGCGTGTACATAAAATCAAACGCTAGATAACCTAATACAAGACAAATACATGAAATCAATACACAATCACACTTGCACCCTCTAGGGTAATCCCACATGTTGCCTTCCAAAATGGGCCATGCTTGCACGTCGAGTATCTTTGGCAAAACAAATTCAAATGATCATAAGTCCCTCAATGACGCTTTCGAATGTTGCCTAAAACGGAATGATCATAGTCCCTTCAAAGCAAATTGCCAAAGACACTTGGCACCATTGCATTCATGGTTCATACGATGACCCGCGCCCGTCCCGTTAAACATCCTAAACGCAAGATTGTCCACCAAATTCAATGGTGGAACAAAATTGTTCAAAAGGGTTGAAAACATAGAGAAAACCTTTGAGTACAATAGGGTAGACAAAACTCTTAGTTACTTGAGATCAACTTGCAAAAACACTTGCCTTATTTTCAAAAACCACATTCCACAAACACTTTCAAAACAAACTCTCAAAACATTTTGAAACATCTTTTCGAAAAGATACACACCTTTGTAAAACATTCGAGTAAAGAATTGTTACAAGGGTAGCCTAAGACAAGGCATCTTCTTCCAAAACATTTTCAAAACACACCCACATACACACCATTTTCAAGCAATCGAAAATCAAGGCAAGTGATCTAAAAAACCAAGTAACTAAGAGCCCATGGATAACCATGGATGAAAAGGGTGCTAATACCTTCCCTTTTCATAATCTACCCCCCGAACCCACAAAATATCTCAAAAGGTTTTTGCTGTGCTTTTTTAACCTTTCCTTTAGGATAAAATAAAAAGTCGGTGGCGACTCTTGCTCAACCGAACAAGTGCGAATACAAACGCAAAACTCACAGTCAGTTCTCCCACCGTATCACAGAACTGGCGACTCTGCTGGGGAGAAACTTAAAAGTGGGGTTACCTTAGGGTTTAGATCACCTTTACTTTCTTGCTTTGATTGCTTTATCTTTTGGGTTCTTGTTTGGGTTTGTTGTAAATCCTACACCCGGATTTGGGGCACCTTCTTAGGTAAATAGCAAAAAAACTGTGAGGGAACTGTGCGGGGTATACCGACACGGTTGAAGCAGTAAGCTATGTTAGTGTGACATATTTGTGAGTACCGGTAACCCTTGAGTTCAATCAAGGAGAGTACGGGGCCGCTGAGTGATGTCGTGAAGCACTAACGAACTCTTAGAACCTTAATTGACCATCTTAGCCTTTTTAGGGGTAGTGAGATGACCGACTTTGGTGCAGTCCAAAGTTGGTAGATACTCGATACTACACTCATTTGAGGGTTGCTTTCTGGGAATATTTTGGTCGCCAGTAAGTGGCTAAACCGAAACAATGAACACAGAAAACAATCCAATGATATTGAGCTCCTTAGGACCCGGTTTCTATTTTAGGACAGGATGAGCCAACTAACTTCAAGAGGGTACTTACCTAAACCTCATGCAAGCCTAAACCTAAGGACTTGTTTGCTTTGTGTGAATATGTTTGCCTGTATATACACTCACTTGCTTTTTGCATACATGTACATAACATCATAACATCATACCATAGCATTTTCAATAACCATTTCAAGGATCTCGAGGGTTCTTTTGATGCAGGGTTACGTTGAACCAGACGTCTATCAAGGGGCAAGGGGTTTCTCCTATAACCAATGAAATCAAAGATCAAGTGCAACAACTTGAATCAGTGGCTATGACCCACTCGACATGGTGAGCTTGATTCTCGTGGAAAGGCATCCACCGATACAAAGTTCTCCAGTCAAAGTTCAAGTACAACAACTTGAATCAGTGGCTATGACCCACTCGACATGGTGAGCTTGATTCTAGTGGAAAGACATCCACCGGTGCAAAGTTCTCTAATCAAAGATCCAAGTTCAACCTCTAACATTTTCTTGTGTTTACCCCAAGAGATCCTTGAAAGCATGCATCCACATATCATGCATTGCATTTTGACAGTCTTTCCTTTTTCAGGTTTCCTTACTCTCCTGCTATTTATTTCAGTAAGAGATGGCTCTAGAAAGGTCTGTCAAAGACATCCAAGACCAGACTGCTCAGCTGCATGAGATGTTCCTGAACTTATCTCTAGGGCAAGAAGAGATGAAAGCTCTCCTCACCAAGGGCTTGGAGAATTCCAATAATGCCAGGAGTGATCAGCTTGCGGAGCTGCAGTTTGATCTGACAACCTTGAGGACCCAAGTGATGGGACAGTTGGTGGGCCAGATGGCTCTCATCCAAGACCTATCTCAAAGACAAGAGGAACTCAGAGTTCTTGTCCGCCAACTGCTTCCAAACAACCAATTGGGGCAAACATCTGAGGTTGAGGAGCAAGTCACCGCTCAGCTTCCATCCACTCAAGAAGACAAGGGGAAGGCTCCTTCACTTGCTTCAGGGTCACAAGCCCATTAACAACCTCGCCAGCATCAACGGAGTAATCGGCGTAAGCAAGAAACGTCGGGAAGACAGTTCACGGAGACTGAAATACCATCATTTTTCATACTGAAGCGCCTGTTGGAGGTCAACCTGCTTACCTTAAAGGATCCTCCTCAGAAGCTCAATACATCCTCTCCTCACTATCATCCCGGCGCATTTTGTGTTTACCACTCCTACAGCCCGGGACACGACACCAACGACTGTTGGGCCTTGAAGAACAAGATTCAAGATTTGATCGACATTGGGGTGCTGGAATTCATGCCAGACGGCGAGATGAAAATATTCCGTTAAAGGGTTCTCCACCTGAAATGACGAAGCTCAAGCTGAAAGACTTTTGCTTCTTTTTAAATTTTCAAAGTTGTAATTTCTTTTGTTGTCAAACAATTATCTGTTGATGTTAAAATTTGTTTTCATTAATGCATTGTGTTGTACCCCAAAATTTGCCCTCCCATGTTCTTCAGAAATTGCCAAGGGTTGCACAGTTCAAGGGCCTCCAAACAGTCAAGATTATGGTTTTGGTTATGATCAAGAAAATGAAGTTTCCAAGGGTCCAATCAAGTCCCACATGCCAATAAATATGGTCAAGCATCCTCATACCAAGTTTCAAGACTTTCAGCACAAAATTGCACAGTCAAAACCCTAATTGCACTACAGTCAACTGTAGGGGCAAAATGGTCATTTGACAGTCAAAAGTTCAAATTTTTGGTCAACATCTCATTTTGAAGCCACAAACATCATTTGATCAATGCTTGATCATGATTCTCAAAGCTTAGCTCAAAAATCATCAAGATGCAAAAGTTTCCTTATTTGGACAGTTGAAAAAGTCAACTGTAAATTGACCAGGGCATAACTTTCACATGGATTATCAGAAAAATCCCATCCAAAGCTCATTTTGAAGAGAAATACATTTCCTACAACTCCTCTTCACACTTCAAGTCCAAGAAATGCTCTCACAAAAAGTTATCAATTTCAACATTATAGGTCATTTTCAAAAGTCAACAAAAAGGGACTTTAAGTCAAAGGCCATAACTTGAGATTGGTAAATCAAAATGACATGGGACCAAAGGCATTGGTTAGAGGACTCCAAGACATTTCTAAAATGTCCAAGAACATGAGCAAAGCTTAAAAATTGAGCAAGTTATGCCTTGTGGAAGTTGGGAAATTTTTGGATATTTTGAAAAGTCAACTTTGCTTCAAATGACTTAAAATTGCTAATGGGCCTATTTTTCTTCCACAATTAATCATCCAAGGCATGTGCACGACCACTTGGCCCAAAGGGAAGTCTTTCTTCATTATTTATTTATTTATTTGGATTTTTATTATTAATAATTCATTTTAATTAAATAAAATACATGAAAAATGCTAAACCTAGTTTTTCAATCTTTTTGTGCATATTATATCCTCAAGATTTCGTGCCTAGCCAAATATGGAAAGAACCAATGGAATTGGATGTGATTTGCATCAAAAAGCATGTGAAAAAGATTTGAAAATCATGGTTTAAAAATCAAATATCATATTCATTAATTCATGGATTTTGATCAAGTTTTTTAACCCTAATTCACTCCATACATAAGCCTGATCAAGACCTAATGCTTCCTAACCAAAAAGCTGCGCCAGAAATCCTTACACAAACTTGAAAATTTTGCTTGAAAACTCAAATCTGAAAACCTATTTGCAGGTCGATTCAAGCTAAGAAACTCATCCTATTGCATTCCTGGGACATCAAGGAACCTTCCTGGATCAAGAACATAGTCCCTAACCCTTTGAATCATTGTACAGAAGTCAAGCTTTTCTCATTTTTTTTCATAATCGTATTTCAAGATTTAGACATTTTCATTGCATATTTTTAATGGATTCATACTATATGATGTGTTCTGAAGCTAATCATCTACTTTAATTGTGTTTTTATACATTGTATGCAAATTCACCATTGTTGCTTTTTAGGGTTCTTAGGTTTTCAAATTAGGGGTTTTCGTTTAAGGAACAATTGGCGTGTAAGACCTAGACCATCCAATTCAGGGCGTTTGGACGAAGAGAATGAGGCCATCGCGCCTAATTTATGAAGCCCCAGGGGCTATTCGCTATTTTCTAATATAGTGTCTATAGCAACGTTTGAAAACCGTTGCTTATTATCTTTGTGTTTCAGGAAAAAAGAACACAACGAAGAGGACGATGAAGTGGAAGGCGCTGATTGGATCATTCAAATTCTTCGCGCGTTTTTGAGCCACTGACTATTTTTCTTTTATAATATTTGTTAGTCATTATATGTTAAACGCGCGTGGGATGGCTCAGTGGTATACGTATGTGCTGGTAACGTTCATGACCTGGGTTCGAGCCCCAGGTCCTCACTATTTCCATGTTATTTTTCAATCAATATTCCCATGCAGTTTCAATGCTGAAGCGTATCATGCACCTTCAAAATCAAACCGTCCACACGTTCAGTTTCATCAATCCAAGGGCACATATTTGAGGAACATGGTACGCGTGAGTCAACGCTTGAGTACGTGATTGGAAAAGTCAGCCAGGCCTGAAGCTCATTGGGCCAGATTGCTAAAGAGTTCACCTCCACTTTGGGGACAAATACTCCCCTAGGTTTGAATTTTTATTTCTTCTCTTTATTTTACTTATTTCAAATATTTTTTTTTTAATTAGTTTCTTTAACTTAATATTTTCATAAATAATATAAAAAACACATAAAAAATCAGAAAAGAGGAAAAAATAATAAATATTTTATTTTAGTATTTTTTTTTGTAAATAAGTAACTTTAATTGATTAGTTTTAATTTAGGAGAAAACCTTAATATTTTCTTAATTAATTTAAAATTGGTAAAACTAGGGTTTAATTAATTTTTTATCCCTTTTTCTTTTCTTCCATAATAATTAAATGTTAAATATTTGTTTTTGTAATTAAATTGCATGTAAATTAATTAGGGTTAATTTTAGGTTAAAACTATAATATGTTTTCATAATAAAATAAAATTGTAGAATTAGGGTTAGCATTTATTTTAATTAATTCTTTTTCATTAAAATCATAAAATACCAAAAAATACCAAAAACATTTTCTTTTCTTCTTTTAATCAATTAATTTCATCATTTAATTTAATTTAGCAAAAAGGGTCCAACGCCCTCGTTTTAATTCTTATTTAATTCGCGTATTTATTTTATTTTTTTTAATATTTATGTATCTCTCCCAAGGCCATGTAACATCTTTTATCTGTCGCACTTTTAATTCTTTATTTTTCTGTCAAATCGGGTTCAGGAAATTTTGGCGATGTGGACCCGCGCCTTTTGTAATAGCTTTAGATCTTTTTATTTCTCGCAATTTTTAACTGTTAATCAAGGCATGCAAGAATGAATGGATAAAAATAAAAACAAGCGTAGATCACTCATGACATGACAAAAGACAAAATAATTGAACATAACACACAAATCACACACCACCCCTAGGGTACGCCTCACTGTTGCCTTGCCTCGAAAGGTGATCGTCGAGTAGAGGATGTCTTAGTAAGTCCTCATGATCCGGGAACCTGGCATGAGGGTAGCTTCTAAGGTGTCTTCCCATTGCTCTGGTGATCACCATGTCCCGAACCCCGAATTGACCCGAACACCTCCAACGGTGGTGCTACCTACCTCTCAATGGTGGGATGGCACTACTTTAAGGACATTTACACAGACGAATTCCTTAGGGTAGGTAGACAACTCTAGATACTTGCTCTAATTTCAAAACAAATCAAAAAATACTTTTCACACCGACACCTTTTCAAAAAGCTTTCGAAAGCAATTTTTCAAACACTCTTGAGGACCGATACAAGAGTCGAACTGAAATTTTCAAAGAAACTTTTTTAAAACCCACAATTGAAAAGCGAACAAACCTTTTGAAAACACAATGAGCAAGTATCTAAGAGCCCATGGATAACCATGGATAGAAAGGGTGCTAACACCTTCCCTTTCTATAATCTACCCCCCGAACCGAGAGCAATCTCTTTAAGGAATTTTTCTGTGCTTTTGTCCTTTCCATTTGGAGAAAATAAAAGACGGTGGCGACTCTTGCTTCCGCGACATTTCGCGAACCAGCATTAAACAGTCAGTTCCAGATCCACCGATCACAGAACTGGCGACTCTGCTGGGGACTTAACTTAAAGTGAGGTGTACCTTAGGGTTAGTTCATAACTGTGTTTTCAATTGCTTTCCTTGTTTGCTTTAAATTGTGGGACTGTCTTGGGAGTTCTATAGATCCTAACCCGGATCTGGGGATACCTTCTTAGAAAGTAGCAACAAGGCTGTGAGGGAACTGTGCGGGGTATACCGACATGGTTGAAACAGTCTGCTACGTTGATGTGGCACTTTGGTGTGTACCGGTAACCCTTGAGTTCAGTCAACGAGAGTACGGGGCCTCCGCGTGGTGTCATGAAGCATCAACAGACCTTAGCAACCTTAATTGAACTATCTTGGCCTCTTTAGGGTAGTGAGATAACTGACTTTGGTGCAGTCCGAGGTTGGTTGATACTCGATACTACACCCAATTGAGGGTTGCTTTCCTGGTATATTTCGGTCGCTAGTTCAGTGGCTAAATCGAAACGATGAACAATGAAAGCAATCCCGTGATATTGGGACCCTTCGAACCCGGTTACTTCTGATAGGAAAGGTTGAGCCCACCAACTTCAAGAGGGTAATACCCAGACCTCATGCTGGCCTAAACTTTAAGGGTTTCTCTTGTGTGACTTGCGTGCCTTCGTACTTGATTGCTTGCATGCTTGTTATCTGACACATGAACTACTTGCAGGTTTTGTTTATAGTCCTTAATAGGGACTCATAACAGGATACCTAAGTTTCTTACAGGTTCTGGTTTGCAGTCCTTAATTAGGACTCCTAACAGGGTTTACCGAGTTTCTTGCAGGTTTTGTTTTTAGTCCTTAACTGGGACTCATGACAGGTTTTACTTGAGTTTCTTGCAGGTTTTGGTTTGCAATCCTTGATGGGGACTCATAACAGGGTTTATTCATATTACCCCATGCATCATGACATCATACCATTGCATACATCCTAACCCATTTCAAGGATCTCAAGGGTTTGTGATGCAGGTCAGGGTGAATCAACTATCCCAGCAAGGGGCAAAGAGGATTTATTTTACTCTAGCCAAGGTTGTCAGGGGCTATGACCCACTTGATATGGTGAGCTTTGACACTTGAAGAAGGTTGCCCTAGCCAAGGTTGCCAGGGGCTATGACCCACTGGATATGGTGAGCCTTTGACACTTGAAGAAGAATTCTTAACAACATGGGTTTCCTTCAATCAAGCTACCGGACCCAAGCTCTAACAAATTTTCTTGTTTATCCCGCGAGGTCCTTGAAAACATTACATGCATGTCATACTCATCATTGCATAACAGGTATCCTTGTTGCAGGTCACTTACCTTTCTCGCTGTTTATTTCAGCAATGGCTTCACAACAAGGTAACCAGGACCTTCACGCTCAAGAGACTCAGTTCAGGGAAATCTTCCTAGGTCTATCCAAGGGGCAGGAAGAGTTGAGGACACTCCTCATGGGGAATCTGATCAGAAAGAGTCCTGAAGATGACAAGGATGAACAGCTGAAACGTCTACAAGCTGAGGTAGACACATTGAAAACCCAGATGTTGGGGCAAAGGGCCCTCATTCAAGGTTTATCTCAGGAGCAAGGAGAGCTGAGGGCCATGATCAGTCAGCTTCATCAAGACATGAAGCAACCAGCCCAAGTCAGGGACCCAATCATTAATCAACTTCCAAGAAGTCAAAGGTTTGGGCCTCTCCAAGCTGCTATTACTTCACAGGTCCAACCACAACCTCGCCCGGAGCAAAGGGTTGATCAGAGTGAGCCAAACAAGCCCAGGAGGCAATTTACCCAGCTCAACACGTCGTTGTCTCAAGCCCTACAACACCTGTTGAGACTGAATCTGATTACATTAAGGGACCCTCCTAAGAATCAGAATACAGCGTCACCTAAGTATAATCCCAATGCCCGCTGCGCTTATCATTCTGACAGCCCGGGGCATAATACAAACGACTGTTGGTCTCTGAAGAACAAGATTCAGGACCTGATTGACGAAGGAGCAGTGGAATTCACCAAAGATGGTCAGGCTGAATTTTTCTACCATCCCTCCAAGGCTCACTGTTTGAAGTAACAAACCCTGAAGAGGAAAAGACTTTTGTTCATTAGGATTTCCAAGTTGTAATTTTCTTTTGTTCAAACATTTACTCATGTTAAACGTTGTTATTCCATTAATGCATCGCATATGTCTGTTTTGAAACAATATATTCGTATTCACTAAATGCAAATTGTTCTCATATTTTTTCTGATGATCAACTCTTGATTAAGAAATTCTAAGCCTCTTGAGGGAGGATGACGAAAACGATACCATGATCTACAGTATGCTTTTGAACAGACCCCGCTGATGAGGTACAGGCATTGTTTCAATCCCTAAACACTGGAGTTATAAGGATGATAATCCCTCGTCAACCCCTCTGAGCCAAAGAAGTAGGAGTTTTTCTTTTCGAAATTTAAAACCCTTAATCATAACCTGGGGCAGGGTAGTCTCTCAGTTGATCCAAGTGCATAACAAATGGCACCAAAGAAGTCCTTACAAAACGAAGAAAGACAGTGATGGTTCCGAATAATCAATAAAGAAAGGCAGTCATTATCTCAAAAAATAAAAAACCCATTAAGTCAAAACCCATGAAGGAGACTTACAAAACTGGGGCATCCCGCTGACTGTAATTCCAAAAAGGAAACAGTTCAGGCAAAAAACAGGGATAACAAAATCAAAAAGAAAGAGGTCTTACAAACCCTCAACAAAAAAAAGGGGAATGACTGCTTATTCAGAATAAATCATCAATATCTGAACCATCATTGGAACGTCAGGACAAAGACTCAAACAAGGTCTGACGAATGATCAACCGAGTTTAGGTTTGGAGAACATCACGAAGAGCGGGTGGGTACAAATATAATTCGAGCCTTTATCCTTTGTTTCTTGAACCGTGAACCAGGCCACGTTATAACCCTTAAAAGTCCTAGCTGAAGCATGGGTTAGTTCGAAAGCATATTGTACAAAAGGTATCCTGACTCCTTAAGGCTTACGGTAAATACGGAGTTGACATCACGTTTTACAAACATTCACTTATTTTATGAAAAAGAATGCATTTTTAAAATCTTCAAGACAGACATAAGCTTTGCATTTTTAACATAACTTTGTTTGCATATGACTTTTTGTTTGAACAGCACAGAAATTCGCACGACGAATGCCTAATGAACAGAAGTACCTCCAATCAAGGGGCAGGTATGACTATGGTCCATCATCTGGGGCAATCCAATCAAGATTCGGAAAATCTCTCAAAGGCCAAATAGCCTGGGGCAAATCTCCGCCTGAGTCACTGGGGGCATCCTAGCA
Organism: Vicia faba; assembly: GCA_948472305.1. NCBI lineage: Eukaryota > Viridiplantae > Streptophyta > Magnoliopsida > Fabales > Fabaceae > Vicia > Vicia faba. Next base: position 650,140,453 of record OX451735.1, on the reverse strand, counting down.
ACGAATCTTGCCTGGTCAAACACCTCCTGGTGGCGTGGCAAAATACTTCCAACAGGGGCAACTCCCTACATTCCCTGAACGCGGACATAGTCGAAAAAATACTACGCATAATCAAAGACCCGCTAGGCTGACATACCTAGGCAAAAATAAGGGCTTCCCGGCGAACCAAAAGGGTTCGGGCAAAAATAAGGGATGAAATGGAAAAAAATTTGTACACCCGGCAAGTCGAAAACCTGAAAAGGCGGCTTGGGCAAAAATGGGTATCCCGGTGGACTGAAAACCCGAAAGGGCGGTCCCGACAAAAGTTAGGGATTAAAGCTTACGACTATGTCCTGTTATCCTGTCACCTGCCTACCAGAAGAAGGTTTGTCTATCAACAACTATCAGCACCTCACAGGTCTTTCTCTCCCACCTCAGAAACAGGGGCAATGATGAGTTGTCTAAACAATCTAATTGTTCCATCCTCCAAGGTATCAAGGTAGGTTCAGCTAAAGAACATAACCGGCATATCTTAATTCCCCAGAGAGTGAGCCAACAAATCAGTGCACTCTTCTCAAAGCAAAGTTATCAAACCTTAAGGAAGTTGGGTATCCTCCAGCAGATCTCAACCTTCCCCAGCAGCATACAGTCTTAACAAGCATCCCCGGCAGTCTTGATTTAAGATTGTTCCCCGGCGTTCTATCAACATGCAAAGGAGTCACTTCCCCAGTACAGTTCAAAACTTCCCCAGGAGTCCAATCCAGCTCCCCCAGGAAAGTTGGAATCCATCTCCCTAAGCAGTAAGCTTATCCCCAGTAGATTCTGGAAGCTTATCCTCGCAGAGCACGAACGCGTCCCCCGGCTTCATTCAAAGAGTTATTTCCTTACCAGGATATAACTGGGTTATCCTCAGCCAAAAACCACGGAAAGAGCGTCCTCGACGAAGTCTTCTTATCCCCAGCGAAGTCTATTAACACTTCCAACGCAACAAGGGTATCCCCAGCAAGTTATTATCAACAACCCAGCAAAGTATCTCTCTCCCCATAGAGTATTGCTTCCCAACAAGATCGTTAGAGTACTTTCCTCCCGCAGAGTAATCCATGCGCCAAGTTTATTCCCCAACGGAGTTATCTTCTCCTACCGGTATTCTTGCAGCTATCATCCCCAGCGGAAGGGAAATCTATTCTTCAAACATCAGCCCAGGATATGACTTCCCGGCGCCCGTCAAGGATTTACTTTCCTAGACGAAAATATACATTCCTAAACATCACATACATCATTATAGCATGCATATACGCATCATATCTTACAAATCTCATTTATGTTGAGAACATCATCGCTTGATCCATATCATGCATGGCATATGACTGGCCTTTACCTTTCAGGAAAGATTCAGTTAAATTCTCAATCATATTTCAAGACCTAGACCGGTTCAGTTAATCGACTCCAAAGATTTCTTATCCAGTCCAAGGCCTTCTCTAGTCCAGCTAAATCGACCCCAAACAGATTTTTCTGATGAAGACTCAGTAGAAGTTATCCAAGGTTTTTCTCAAACGTCCGCTTTTGAGATTATAATTTCCTATGGTTCTCTCCCCAATGCTGCGGAGACGATAATTCCATCCCAGGTTTTTCTCAAACGCCTGCTTTTGAGATTATAATTTCCTATGGTTCTCTCCCCAATGCTGCGGAGACGATAATTCCATCCCAGGTTTTTCTCAAACGTCCGCTTTTGAGATTATAATTTCCTATGGTTCTCTCCCCAATGCTGCGGAGACGATAATTCCACTCCAGGTTTTTCTCAAACGTCCGCTTTTGAGATTATAATTTCCTATGGTTCTCTCCCCAATGCTGCGGAGACGATAATTCCATCCCAGGTTTTTCTCAAACGCCTGCTTTTGAGATTATAATTTCCTATGGTTCTCTCCCTGATCCTGCGGAGATGATAATTCCATTCCAGGTTTTTCTCAATGAATGTTATTGAGATTATAATTTCCTATGGTTCTCTCCCCAATGCTGCGGAGATGATAATTCCATTCCAGGTTTTTCTCAATGAATGTTTTTGAGATTATAATTTCCTATGGTTCTCTCCCCGATCCTGCCGAGATGATAATTCCATTCCAGGTTTTTCTCAATGAATGTTATTGAGATTATAATTTCCTATGGTTCTCTCCCCAATGCTGCGGAGATGATAATTCCATTCCAGGTTTTTCTCAATGAATGTTATTGAGATTATAATTTCCTATGGTTCTCTCCCCGATGCTGCGGAGATGATAATTCCATTCCAGGTTTTTCTCAATGAATGTTATTGAGATTATAATTTCCTATGGTTCTCTCCCCAATGTTGCGGAGACGATTATTCCATCCCAGGTTTTTCTCAAACGCCTGCTTTTGAGATTATAATTTCCTATGGTTCTCTCCCCGATCCTGCGGAGATGATAATTCCATTCCAGGTTTTTCTCAATGAATGTTATTGAGATTATAATTTCCTATGGTTCTCTCCCCGATCCTGCGGAGATGATAATTCCATTCCAGGTTTTTCTCAATGAATGTTATTGAGATTATAATTTCCTATGGTTCTCTCCCCAATGCTGCGGAGATGATAATTCCATTCCAGGTTTTTCTCAATGAATGTTATTGAGATTATAATTTCCTATGGTTCTCTCCCCGATGCTGCGGAGATGATAATTCCATTCCAGGTTTTTCTCAATGATTGTTATTGAGATTATAATTTCCTATGGTTCTCTCCCCAATGCTGCGGAGATGATAATTCCATTCCAGGTTTTTCTCTATGAATGTTATTGAGATTTAATTTCCTATGGTTCTCTCCCCAATGCTGCGGAGATGATAATTCCATTCCAGGTTTTTCTCAATGAATGTTATTGAGATTATAATTTCCTATGGTTCTCTCCCCAATGTTGCGGAGATGATAATTCCATTCCAGGTTTTTCTCAATGAATGTTATTGAGATTATAATTTCTTATGGTTCTCTCCCCAATGTTGCGGAGATGATAATTCCATTCCAGGTTTTTCTCAATGAATGTTATTGAGATAATAATTTCCTATGGTTCTCTCCCCAATGTTGCGGAGATGATAATTCCATTCCAGGTTTTTCTCAATGAATGTTATTGAGATTATAATTTCCTATGGTTCTCTCCCCAATGCTACGGAGGTGGTAATCCCAAGGTTTTCTCAACGATTGCTGTTGAGGTTAAGGTCATCCAAGATTCTCTCACCGTTCCTGTTGAGGTAGTAACCACCCCTGGTTCATTCATCATCTTTTGAAGCTCCAAATCCAGCTCCTGTAACCAGTCAGGACACATCTATACAAAGAGTTTGAAGACCAGCCCCGTAACAGGTTAGGTAATCATTTTCTTTTTTGCAGGTATGCCCGTTCTCGCTAAGGAATCTCTTACGCGATCAACATCCAGATGGCATCTATAAGCCCATCATCCTATTCATCAATCTCTAAATGGCATCTATAAGCCCATTTCCATCACACTGCTACTATGTGAGCGCAAATTTCTGGGCACTCTAGTGTTCAATCATCTTCCACCCTCGGATTACGAAAGGCATGTCAGCCAATCTGCATCCTCAGGTCTAAGAAGATTGAACAGGGGGAACTGTTGTACCCCAAAATTTTCCCTCCCATGTTCTTCAGAAATTGCAAAGTAAAGCTTCAAAATTCCCCAAGGGTTGCACAGTTCAAGGGCCTCCAAACAGTCAAGATTAGGGTTTTGGTTCTGATCAAGAAAATGAAGTTTCCAAGGGTCCAATCAAGTCCCACATGCCAATAAATATGGTCAAGCATCCTCATACCAAGTTTCAAGACTTTCAGCACAAAATTGCACAGTCAAAACCCTAATTGCACTACAGTCAACTGTAGGGGCAAAATGGTCATTTGACAGTCAAAAGTTCAAATTTTTGGTCAACATCTCATTTTGAAGCCACAAACATCATTTGATCAATGCTTGATCATGATTCTCAAAGCTTGGCTCAAAAATCATCAAGATGCAAAAGTTTCCTTATTTGGACAGTTGAAAAAGTCAACTGTAAATTGACCAGGGCATAACTTTCACATGGATTATCAGAAAAATCCCATCCAAAGCTCATTTTGAAGAGAAAGACATTTCCTACAACTCCTCTTCACACTTCAAGTCCAAGAAATGCTCTCACAAAAAGTTATCAATTTCAACATTATAGGTCATTTTCAAAAGTCAACAAAAGGGACTTTAAGTCAAAGGCCATAACTTGATATTGGTAAGTCAAAATGACATGGGACCAAAGGAATTGGTTAGAGGACTCAAAGACCTTTCTAAAATGTCCAAGAACATGAGCAAAGCTTAAAAATTGAGCAAGTTATGCCTTGTGGAAGTTGGGAAAGTTTTGGATATTTTGAAAAGTCAACTTTGCTTCAAATGACTTAAAATTGCTAATGGGCCTATTTTTCTTCCACAATTCATCATCCAAGGCATGTGCACGACCACTTGGCCCAAAGGGAAGTCTTTCTTCATTATTTATTTATTTATTTGGATTTTTATTATTAATAATTCATTTTAATTAAATAAAATACATGAAAAATGCTAAACCTAGTTTTTCAATCTTTTTGTGCATATTATATCCTCAAGATTTCGTGCCTAGCCAAATATGGAAAGAACCAATGGAATTGGATGTGATTTGCATCAAAAAGCATGTGAAAAAGATTTGAAAATCATGGTTTAAAAATCAAATATCATATTCATTAATTCATGGATTTTGATCAAGTTTTTAAACCCTAATTCACTCCATACATAAGCCTGATCAAGACCTAATGCTTCCTAACCAAAAAGCTGCGCCAGAAATCCTTACACAAACTTGAAAATTTTGCTTGAAAACTCAAATCTGAAAACCTATTTGCAGGTCGATTCAAGCCAAGAAACTCATCCTATTGCATTCCTGAGACATCAAGGAACCTTCCTGGATCAAGAACATAGTCCCTAACCCTTTGAATCATTGTACAGAAGTCAAGCTTTTCTCATTTTTTTTCATAATCGTATTTCAAGATTTAGACATTTTCATTGCATATTTTTAATGGATTCATACTATATGATGTGTTCTGAAGCTAATCATCTACTTTAATTGCGTTTTTATACATTGTATGCAAATTCACCATTGTTGCTTTTTAGGGTTCTTAGGTTTTCAAATTAGGGGTTTTCGTTTAAGGAACAATTGGCGTGTAAGACCTAGACCATCCAATTCAGGGCGTTTGGACGAAGAGAATGAGGCCATCGCGCCTAATTTATGAAGCCCCAGGGGCTATTCGCTATTTTCTAATATAGTGTCTATAGCAACGTTTGAAAACCGTTGCTTATTGTCTTTGTGTTTCAGGAAAAAAGAACACAACGAAGAGGACGATGAAGTGGAAGGCGCTGATTGGATCATTCAAATTCTTCGCGCGTTTTTGAGCCACTGACTATTTTTCTTTTATAATATTTGTTAGTCATTATATGTTAAACGCGCGTGGGATGGCTCAGTGGTATACGTATGTGCTGGTAACGTTCATGACCTGGGTTCGAGCCCCAGGTCCTCACTATTTCCATGTTATTTTTCAATCAATATTCCCATGCAGTTTCAATGCTGAAGCGTATCATGCACCTTCAAAATCAAACCGTCCACACGTTCAGTTTCATCAATCCAAGGGCACAGATTTGAGGAACATGGTACGCGTGAGTCAACGCTTGAGTACGTGATTGGAAAAGTCAGCCAGGCCTGAAGCTCATTGGGCCAGATTGCTAAAGAGTTCACCTCCACTTTGGGGACAGATACCCCCCTAGGTTTGAATTTTTATTTCTTCTCTTTATTTTACTTATTTCAAATATTTTTTTTAATTAGTTTCTTTAACTTAATATTTTCATAAATAATATAAAAAACACATAAAAAATCAGAAAAGAGGAAAAAATAATAAATATTTTATTTTAGTATTTTTTTTTGTAAATAAGTAACTTTAATTGATTAGTTTTAATTTAGGAGAAAACCTTAATATTTTCTTAATTAATTTAAAATTGGTAAAACTAGGGTTTAATTAATTTTTTATCCCTTTTTCTTTTCTTCCATAATAATTAAATGTTAAATATTTGTTTTTGTAATTAAATTGCATGTAAATTAATTAGGGTTAATTTTAGGTTAAAACTATAATATGTTTTCATAATAAAATAAAATTGTAGAATTAGGGTTAGCATTTATTTTAATTAATTCTTTTTCATTAAAATCATAAAATACCAAAAAATACCAAAAACATTTTCTTTTCTTCTTTTAATCAATTAATTTCATCATTTAATTTAATTTAGCAAAAAGGGTCCAACGCCCTCGTTTTAATTCTTATTTAATTCGCGTATTTATTTTATTTCTTTTAATATTTATGTATCTCTCCCAAGGCCATGTAACATCTTTTATCTGTCGCACTTTTAATTCTTTATTTTTCTGTCAAATCGGGTTCAGGAAATTTTGGCGATGTGGACCTGCGCCTTTTGTAATAGCTTTAGATCTTTTTATTTCTCGCAATTTTTAACTGTTAATCAAGGCATGCAAGAATGAATGGATAAAAATAAAAACAAGCGTAGATCACTCATGACATGACAAAAGACAAAATAACTGAACATAACACACAAATCACACACCACCCCTAGGGTACGCCTCATTGTTGCCTTGCCTCGAAAGGTGATCGTCGAGTAGAGGATGTCTTAGTAAGTCCTCATGATCCGGGAACCTGGCATGAGGGTAGCTTCTAAGGTGTCTTCCCATTGCTCTGGTGATCACCATGTCCCGAACCCCGAATTGACCCGAACACCTCCAACGGTGGTGCTACCTACCTCTCAATGGTGGGATGGCACTACTTTAAGGACATTTACACAGACGAATTCCTTAGGGTAGGTAGACGACTCTAGATACTTGCTCTAATTTCAAAACAAATCAAAAAATACTTTTCACACCGACACCTTTTCAAAAAGCTTTCGAAAGCAATTTTTCAAACACTCTTGAGGACCGATACAAGAGTCGAACTGAAATTTTCAAAGAAACTTTTTTAAAACCCACAATTGAAAAGCGAACAAACCTTTTGAAAACACAATGAGCAAGTATCTAAGAGCCCATGGATAACCATGGATAGAAAGGGTGCTAACACCTTCCCTTTCTATAATCTACCCCCCGAACCGAGAGCAATCTCTTTAAGGAATTTTTCTGTGCTTTTGTCCTTTCCATTTGGAGAAAATAAAAGACGGTGGCGACTCTTGCTTCCGCGACATTTCGCGAACCAGCGTTAAACAGTCAGTTCCAGATCCACCGATCACACATTGCATATGTTTGTCTTGAATTCATCCATTCGTTTCACCACTCTTATGCTTTTATTTATGATATTTGACTCTTGATAAAAAGCTGTAAGCCTTTAGAGGGAGGATGACGAAACAATACCATGATCTTATACAGTATGCTTTTGAACAGACCTTGCTGATGATGTACAGGCATTTCTTTCAATTCCCAAACACTGGAGTTATAAGGAAGTTAATCCCTAGTCAACCCCTTCGAGCCAAAGAAGTAGGAGTTTTCCGTTCTAAACAATCAAAACCTTTGATATAAACCTGGGGCAGGGTAGTCTCTCAGTTAATTCAAAAGAAAATGCGCATTGAAGTCGCAAACTCTCAGTTCGTAACACAACGAACGACGTCGAAAAAGAAAACATTCCTTTGGAATCAAAAGACAGGGGTGGTTCCCTATCACATAGACAGTCAATCTCTCAAAAGAGAAAAGCCCACCAAGCCAAAACCTATAAAGGAGGCTTAAGAAAGCTGGGGCATCCCGCTGACGGTAATCCCGGAAAACGGTAACAGTCAGGCAAAAGATAGGGATAACAAATCAAAATCAAAATAGTGAGGTCGTTACAAAATCCTCAACAACATGAAAAATGTTGAAAAAGAAAAGAGGAGATGATGACTGTCTCCCCAAATTCAAATGGTGAACCATCGCCCAAAAGTCGTTCCAAACTCAAAACAGAGTATGACGCAATTAACTGAGCTTAGGTATGAAGAACATCACGAAGAGCGGGTGGGTACAAATATACTTTGAGCCTTTATCCTTTGTTTCTTAAACCGTGAACCAAGCCACGTTACAACCCTTCAAAAGTCCTAATTGAAGCATGGGTTAGTTCGAAAGCATACTGTTACAAAAGGTATCCTGACTCCTGTAGGGCTTTACTCTAAATCTTGTGTTGACTTGTCTTATGAAAAGTTTTCTGCTAAAAAACACATTTTTCAAAACTTCGAGACAAACATAAACTTTGCATTGCTTGAATATCACTGTCTGCATTTGGCTTTTTGTTTGACAGCGAAGAAATTCATACAGCGAATGTTCGGAGGAACGAAAACTCTCTCAGTAAATGAAAATCACTTCAAGAGGATAACACTTCCGTCACAAATCTCCTATCAACAAGGGGCATGACATAGCACCATCGAATTTAACCTGGGGCAGTCCAGTCAAGGTCCAACAGATCTTTCAAAATCCAGTTAACCTGGGGCAGTCCAGTCAAGATTTCAAGAAATATCTCAATATGCAGAGTAATCTGATTCAAGACTCCTTCATCATCACCTGGGGCATTCGAATGTCAAAAGTGTCCAACAATTCCTTCATCACCGAAGAAGATTGATATAGTTCAAGATGTGACCCAGACATGGAAACATTCTAATGCTTATTCCAGATTCACCAGATGCAGTTTTTACACGAGCTCACCATTAGGAAACCCTTAAAGGTTCCTCCTCAAAACTTCAAGACTTCTGAAAATAGTTTACGGGTTCTCCAAGTAACGGATGTTAACCTATCGCTTGTTCAGTTTCTTCTCAAGACTTCTGAAAACAGTTTATGGATTCTTCCCAACAACGGATGTTAATCTATCAACTTGTTCAGATGCAACCTTTGAAAACAGTTTACGGACACTTCCCAACAACGGATGCTGCTCTATTGCTTATTCAACTTCAAGACTTCTGAAAACAGTTCACGGGTTCTCCAAGTAACGGATGTTAACCTATCACTTGTTCAGATTCTTCTCAAGACTTCTGAAAACAGTTTATGGATTCTTCCCAACAACGGATGTTAATCTATCAACTTGTTCAGATGCAACCTTTGAAAACAGTTTACGGACGCTTCCCAACAACGGATGCTGCTCTATTGCTTATTCAACTTCAAGACTTCTGAAAACAGTTCACGGGTTCTCCAAGTAACGGATGTTAACCTATCACTTGTTCAGATTCTTCTCAAGACTTCTGAAAACAGTTTATGGATTCTTCCCAACAACGGATGTTAATCTATCAACTTGTTCAGATGCAACCTTTGAAAACAGTTTACGGACGCTTCCCAACAACGGATGCTGCTCTATTGCTTATTCAACCTCAAGACTTCTGAAAACAGTTTATGGATTCTTCCCAACAATGGATGTTAATCTATTACTTGTTCAGATGCAACCTTTGAAAACAGTTTACGGACGCTTCCCAACAACGGATGCTGCTCTATTGCTTATTCAACTTCAAGACTTCTGAAAACAGTTCACGGGTTCTCCAGTAACGGATGTTAACCTATCGCTTGTTCAGACACTTCTCAACTTCTGAAAACAGTTTACGGATTCTCCAGTAACGGATGTCAATTTATCGCTTATTTAGACACTTCTCAACATTTTGAAAACAGTTTACGGATTCTCCAGTAACGGATGTCAATCTATCGCTTGTTCAGATTCCAAGCCTTCACCTGTAGCAATCAGAAGACTCTTGCAATCCCCAGCCAGAGAACCTTCCAGAAGCTAACTCCACTCAGAGTCAAGTTTCATTATCCCCAACGAAGCTAAAACTTCAAATTATCAATCCCTAGCGGAGCCAGACTAGTGAACCTTCTCCCCACAGAGTTACTTCCCGCCAAACTGGAGATTCTCAGTCTTACCTCCCCAGCATGAGTCAATTAGATTGGAACTCCCCAGTAGAGGTCATCAGGAATTCTCTTCCCCAGCAACAGCCAAGGAATTGTTTTCCCGACAGCAGTCAAGATTCTTTTATCTTCAGTCGTCCAAGATTCATTTATCCTCAGCAAGATAGCTCATCAGCTTACATGCGCATTCATCACATTCATGTCGTAAACATTGATGTCACATACATTGCATCATGCATCATGACATTGCATACAACTAACCCTTTACTTTTTCAGGTAACATCAGTCGACAGATAAAGATCATCTCCCGAGATTCATCCAGAAATGGTTCAGATGTGACCCGGACACGACGACATTCTGATACTTATTCCATATCTATTCAGACTCATCATCAGGAAACCCTACACCGGTTCCTCTTCAACTTCAAGACTTCTGAAAACAGTTCACGGGTTCTCCAGTAACGAATGTTAACCTATCACTTGTTCAGATTCTTCTCAAGACTTCTGAAAACAGTTTACGGATTCTTCCCAACAACGGGTGTTAATCTACCAACTTGTTCAGATGCCAACTTTTGAAAACAGTTTACGGACGCTTCCCAACAACGGATGCTGCTCTATTGCTCATTCAATCTCAACTCCTGAAAACAGTTCACGGATTCTCCAGACATGGATGTCAATCTATTGCTTATTCGGACCCCCAATTCAGAGATGTTCCAAAACATGGGTGCCTTTCTGATACTCGTCCACTCACCATTGATATACAGTTCAACATTTCCAGATGGCATCTATAAGCCCATCCTCCTACCAGCAGTCACCAAATGGCATCTTTAAGCCCATTTCCAGATGGCATCTCTAAGCCCATCCCCCGACAAGATTCTATCGCATCAGATGGCATCTTTAAGCCCATCACCAAATGGCATCTTTAAGCCCATTCACCTCTACCATCACATCGCCGAGTGCAAATTTTCTGGGCACTTTAGTGTCCAATCTTCTTTTACCTTCAAGTCGCGAAAGGCAAACTTGCCAATCTAACTCTTCAGGTTCAAGAAAATTGAACAGGGGTAACTGTTGTACCCCAAAATTTGCCCTCGCATTTTTCCACAAGAAATCGCAGCTTCAGGCGTTTCCTGATTTTTCAAACTGGCTCAAGAATCGGTCAAACAGACTTTTCTCGTCAGTCAGGACACAATTAGGGTTTCATTGATTTTCAGGGCTCTGGAATGTTTCACACAGTTGGCTTAGGGTTTTGGTTGATTTTGGCTCAACTTTGATCAGGCGAACGCTCTTTGGAATTTAATCAGGAATTAGGGTTTTTTGTGGGCACGTTCTCAGAAGGATTTAAATTCTACAATGCTTTGCAAGTTATTCCGAGATTTGGTTTGAATTCGCATTGTTTGACTCAATCAGTAAAAAGAATGCATTTGGATTGAATTCACATTTGTTTGTTTGAACCAGTCAAAGGATACATTCAGTTTGGATTTACAGTGTTTGGTAAGAAATCAGTAAGAAGGGAATGCGTCTGATCAGTTATTGTGTTTGACTGTGTTTTGCTTTGGATGATGGAAGCGCCAAGTTCATTATTTTGATCAACGTGGAATCAATGTTTAGTTGATTATTTAATATTCTAAAGATTAAATATCTGGAATTTAATTTTCAGTTATTTTAATTTAAAGAACTATAAATAATAAGTAAATAATTGAAAAAAGAGGAAATAGAATTAATTGGATAATAAAAACTTTTATTTATTTTTAAATTATTCGTACAATTATTGTTTACAATTTATTTACAACAATGATTTTACATTAATTTAAATTTAAATAAAAAAATGAAACTATCCTATTTTTTTCTAAGCCTCCAATTCTTCATTCTTCATTTAATACCCCTCTCCATCCAATTATTCATCTGCAAAAGAAAAGGAGGAAAAGTCAAATAGCAGATAAATAAAGAGACAGATATAAAATTCATCATTAAGGGCCACTGATTGGGATCAGTTAACCCTCTCTGCAAATCACGAGATTTCTCCCGGTTCACAAAGAGGGACGAGTTTTTATTTGCTAAAAATGAATGCACAAAGGTCAAATTGCACAATTCAAAAAAATTGTCAAACTGCATAGTTCAATACAAACAGAAAGTCCAAACTGGATCACCACTTTCAAACCATCCAAAAATTGTCAAAATACAAGTTACTGTCACAAAGCTATTCAAAAGATTTGAAAAGATGTCAAAAGCACAAAATCTGGAAAAAGGGACAAGAATGCAGAGAGAAATTGTTATGCAAGCAAAGCTATTTCTTTTCATCATTTCCCAAAAATAAAATTGTCCTTTCAGAACAAAAAGTACAAGCACAAACATAGTTTAATATATTAGCTGTACTGAAGAGAAAGAGAAGAGAGATAGAAGAGCAGGTTTTGCAGGCTTAGGCTTTAGGCTTGAGAGATAGAAAGATATATAAAACAAAACAAAAGACAGTACAGTAAAAGGAAGAAAAAGAGGGCAAAACCAATACAAACAAAAATATACAAGACCTGCATAAGCCTTATCCCTTTCCACAAGGACATAACCATCAGTACTGTCAAAAACATAACAAGCATAAGAACCAAAAGCCTCACAACCAGATAACACAAGCCTGCACCTGTTGAAACCTCACAAACCTGTACCTGTACCATTAAAATTCCAACACAAAAAACCAGTTGCAAAAAGGCCATTAACCTGCATTAAATCTGTGTACCATACCTGCCTAAGCACAAATCAAAAGCCAAAACCAGTAAGACCCTGTTCAAGGCCAAGACCTGCATTAGCTTTACCAACCAATGCCATTAGACCTGTCAAACTCAACATAAGCAGAAGCCTAACAATAAACCAGTAGAAACAACAAAAGCCAGTAACGTAAAAACCTGTAAAGCCTATCATCAAAAGACAAGCCAGAAAGCCAGTTTCAACACCAAAAGCCTTACCATTCCAAACCTTGTCAAGACTCAAACCTGCTGAGCATATGCCAAAACCTGCTTGAAGCCTTCAAGCCTCACGCGAAAAAAGGCAAAGCCTTACTACTCAAAAAAGCATCCAAAATCAAACCCTCAAGGCCCTCAGTAGAGACATCATAGGGCAGAAAAAGCAAGGCAACAAAGGCAACATAAGCATGTAAACAGGGCCCTCAGAACCCTAGGCTCATCATGGGGCAAGGAAGAAGTAAATGGGCAACTCAATAAGGCAACAGAATCGAGAGAGAAAGAAGTGAAGAACGGGCAACACAAGAGCCTCAGAAAAGGTTTCTTCATTGGCTAATCAAAAAAGTCAACATTCAGAAGCATACTAAACTCAAGGCAACATAAACAGAAGGCAACACAAGGAAGAGAAGAAGAAAGAAGTGAATATCAAAAAGGGCTCAGATCATCCTCATCACCAAATAAAAGGGCAAAAGACAAAGAATATACAACCCAGGGTTCCGAGTCCATCATCACGCGTATTCTCTGCCCAAGCCTCCTACGCGCCTCCCCATCTCCTCCATCGCCTTCCTCTAAAGGTAGTTCCCTTTCCCCTTCTCTTTCATACCTCGTTAAACAAACAAAATGAGCTCCTAATCAAAAAACAGTAGATCGGAACATGCAAAAGAAGGAGAATAAAAACCCTAACGCGTTGAAAAGAAAAAGAATCGTACCTCTGTTTGTCACCATTTGAGTGGGCGTGAAGAGAGGAGAAGAGGTGGAGGTCGCTGGTGGCTGAGGCGAAAGGTTTAAGCTAGGCATTCAGAACGATCGGAGAAGATGAAGTAATGAACGAAACCCCAAGACGGCGCACGAACCCTAAGCGTTATCCCAAATGAAGCAAATAATCAAAACCCTAAAACGTTTGTCAAAACTTGGTGGGCCTAACGCGTTTCTGAAGCATCTGAGCCCAAGCGTTCTAAGTCATACACCCCCCTCGTTTCTCTTGTTTGGGTCATAACCTCCCAAAGGCCCATTCAAAAGCCTTAACCTTTTTTATTATAAAACAAGTTCTTTTTTTTTTATTTTGTTAATAAATTAACACAAACCCTTTTATTTTATATATAAAATATTTTTTAAACACAATATATTTTTCTCTAACTTAATATATTTTTCACTAATACATTAATACTAAAATACATAAAAACACATTTTTAATTTAAAACATTTAATTTAAATTTTCTTTGTACATACATATAAAGATACATTTTTATTACACAATATAATTAAAATTGAGAAACACTTTTTTTTTCTTTCTTTCAATTAAAATATCCTCTTTGTACGTAATCAATAAAATACATTTTTTAATTAATTTAAAACATTTAATACTCTTTGTACATATTAAACACAAAGATATAAGGATGCAAATTTATATACACAACTTAAATAACAATTTTCAAACTTAGAATATTTTCTTTTATTAAAACATTCTTTTTGTATATATTAAGAATATACAAGATTACAAAAGATTAATTAAACAAATATTTTAATTTCTTTCTTTAAGTTAAATAATACTTAATAATACACTTAAATTCACATTGTCGCACCTGTAAATAATTACATACACATATGCACGTACACTTACACAATATACTTGTACTTGATACCTTATACATTTGCTTATTTTGTATATTCGTTACATTTACATTTGGTCGCAAATTCGATTTGGTTGTAATCTATTGGACACTATATTCCTAAGTCTCATCCCCATTCGTAAATTTGTACCCCCGCTCCCGGATACTTATTTTGTAATAGCGTAGATTTTAAATTCTTGCAATTTACCGCTTTCGAATTATACCATGGTTAGACCTAGGGTTTGCGTGTACATAAAATCAAATGCTAGATAACCTAATACAAGACAAATACATGAAATCAATACACAATCACACTTGCACCCTCTAGGGTAATCCCACATGTTGCCTTCCAAAATGGGCCATGCTTGCACGTCGAGTATCTTTGGCAAAACAAATTCAAATGATCATAAGTCCCTCGATGACGCTTTCGAATGTTGCCTAAAACGGAATGATCATAGTCCCTTCAAAGCAAATTGCCAAAGACACTTGGCACCATTGCATTCATGGTTCATACGATGACCCGCGCCCGTCCCGTTAAACATCCTAAACGCAAGATTGTCCACCAAATTCAATGGTGGAACAAAATTGTTCAAAAGGGTTGAAAACATAGAGAAAACCTTTGAGTACAATAGGGTAGACAAAACTCTTAGTTACTTGAGATCAACTTGCAAAAACACTTGCCTTATTTTCAAAAACCACATTCCACAAACACTTTCAAAACAAACTCTCAAAACATTTTGAAACATCTTTTCGAAAAGATACACACCTTTGTAAAACATTCGAGTAAAGAATTGTTACAAGGGTAGCCTAAGACAAGGCATCTTCTTCCAAAACATTTTCAAAACACACCCACATACACACCATTTTCAAGCAATCGAAAATCAAGGCAAGTGATCTAAAAAACTAAGTAACTAAGAGCCCATGGATAACCATGGATGAAAAGGGTGCTAATACCTTCCCTTTTCATAATCTATCCCCCGAACCCACGAAATATCTCAAAAGGTTTTTGCTGTGCTTTTTTAACCTTTCCTTTAGGATAAAATAAAAAGTCGGTGGCGACTCTTGCTCAACCGAACAAGTGCGAATACAAACGCAAAACTCACAGTCAGTTCTCCCACCGTATCACAAAGCCTTTAGCAGCGCTTTGGGCCTATGACAATGCTTCCTATTATTGAGCCTATAGAAGCGCTTTGAGATTAGGCAACGCTTCTAGATTTTTTTTTTATTTCAATTTTAATTGACCTTAGGCAGCGCTTTCATAAAGCGCTGACTAAAGTGAGGCTTAGGAAGCGCTTTTAATCAACTTTAGGCAGCGCTTTATTTCAAAGAGCTGTCTAATATTCATAATTTAAAATTTAAAATTTAATCATGATATTTAGCAGCGCTTTTATAAAGCGCTGCCTAAAGTGAGGCTTAGGCAGCGCTTTTTCTTAACTTTAGGCGGTGCTTTTTTCCAAAACGATGTCTAATATATATAATTTAAAATTTAAAATTTTATCGTGACATATAGCAGCGCTTTGATTTACAAGCGCTGTCTAAAGTGTGCTGCGTAAGAGCTGTTTTGGCGTAGTGATAAATTAATTCAAGCAATATAGTACAAGATACATTAAGTAATATTACAAAAGCTTCTTATTAAAGTTGTGTATCCTTGTAATATTCATTATCTTCATCTGATATTATATTGTCTTCACACTCAAACTCTTCCTGCCTTTTATCTACAAGATTTGTTGACAACAAGAGAGTCGCATCAACATGTTAACCCTCAACTACAATATCACATCAACTTGTAATATTTTTAATTTTAATCACCTCATTAGTGGGTGAAATCTCATCATCTTGGTATGCAACATCTTCCATTAGATTGGCGATTTCAATATGACCCATTAGTTTGGACTTGATTATAACACACCATCCTCACTTATGTGGCTGAATTGAAGGATAAGATACATAATAAACTTGCCTAACACCATGTTCCATAATGAAAGGGTCATATTATTTGTACCTTTTATCCATTTGAATTTCAATAATGTTATATTTTTTATTCCTCTGGAAGATGGATCATACCAACCACAATAAAATAAACAAATTTACTTTTAGATTATTGTATACTAAGTTGTAAATGTTTGTAATAATTCCATAGAAGTCATCTTAACTACCCTCTATAACTCCATTTACAAATACATCACTATTTATAGTTTTATTTCCCTTTGTCCATGATTGAGTGGAGCATTTATATTTGTTCACGAAGTATGTATTTCATTCATTTGCACATTGATGAGGGCCTTCATTCAAGCTTCTCAAATGGAGTATTCTAGGAATTTGTGCAACAATGCATGATAATTATTGTTTGAACGATGCTGGAAAATAGACATCTATGTAATTAGTTTATGCTTGTTCACCCATGTTTTGAAAATAGTAGGTTTGAAATGTCCTATATCATAATACAATATAAGTTAGAAGGTAATAAGTATTATATCCAAGGTATTCAAAAATTAAATATCTACTTAATATACTTAATCAAGATATGATTTAACTTTAATGCAATTAATAAACACGTGAACATGAGCATATTGTAATTATTTTTAGTCAACCAATGCACACTTGTTTTTCTAGAAGGATTACTCGGAAGGACAAAGAATGATCATGTAAATTGAATTTTTTATTAGTGGCAACTTCGTTCCTTATGATTCTTGAAGTCAGCATCATGTGATTGAAATAATAAAAGCAAAAAATGATGTTTCTCAATACAAGTAATGTGTGCATATCGATTCCCCAACTCTTGCCTTATTTTTCACCGATCGCCTTGAATCACCCATAAAAATTTAAAATTGATATATCCATCTATATTGAACAGGTCCACCAAGGAAAGCTTCATATGCAAGATACACACCAAGATGCTCCATAAAATCAAAGAAACCAGGAGGAAAAATGTTCCAGCTTAGAAAGAATGATAGAAATATTTTTGTCTAATTTAATTATTTCCTCTACTCTTAAAGTTGACGCACAATCATCTTTTAAAAATTGATTAACTTTAGTTAGTGGATTAAGTGCATGGTTGGGTGGTGAACTGAGAACAATTGGAAAAAACCGTTTCATGAAAACATGACAATCATGACTTTTTATTCCTTGCAACTTTCCATTCTTGGCGTCGACACATGTTACTAAATTAAATGAATAATCATCAGGAATTCTCAACTCAGTTAACAATCGAAAGACTACTTTAGCTTCCCGGGGGAGTTAGACTATAATTAGTCCCAGATTTTAATAATTTTCTATTTAGTTAAGGTTTCAACTCCAAGTCTTTTCAATTACACAAAAGTTCTAAGTTCTTTCTCGCCTTCTCATTATCTTTTGCCTTGCTTTGGACATCCACCACTATGTTATATAGTTATCAAAAAAATTGTTCTCAATATGCATAATATCATAATTATGTCGCAACTTAGAACCTACGGTGAAATTCAAACCACAAACTTTCCCACCCCTTTTCAAAGTAAATGCCTTTTAGTGTCTCGTGTAATGCTAACGTTCCATTTTTCCATGTGTACCCCAACCATAAAACATGCCATGTGCAAAAGATTCTCTAATTGTCTACATCAAATCATCTCGCATAGAAAATATTTATTTAAGAGATATATCATATGTACATTCTCCAATCCATAATCCCTTCAGATCATAAATCTAAGTTTGTAAATATACGTAAATTCTAGCTCTTGGTCTCGACAGTCCCGACATGAAAGGTGTAAAAAACATGTAAGATTTTGTCATACACATTCCAAAAGGTAAATTTTAAGGGGTAATAATAACTTTCCAACAAGAATATGCAATTCAAATATGTTACCTTTTCTCCTTTTTTGAAATCATTCTTATTTCTTCTAAACACATGGCTTGCAACTTAGAACCTACGGTAAAATTCAAACCACAAACTTTCCCACCAATTTTCAAAGTAAATGCCTTTTAGTGTCTCATGTAATGCTGACGTTCCATTTTGCCATGTGTACCCCAACCATAAAACATGCCATGTGCAAAAGATTTGCTAATTGTCTACATCAAATCATCTCGCATAGAAAATATTTATTTAAGAGATATATCATATGTACATTCTCCGATCCACAATCCCTTCAGATCATAAATCTAAGTTTGTAAATATACGTAAATTCTAGCTCTTGGTCTCGACAGTCCCGGCATGAAAGGTGTAAAAAGCATGTAAGATTTTGTCATGCACATTCCAGAAGGTAAATTTTAAGGGGTAATAATAACTTTCCAACAAGAATATGCAATTGTCAATTCTTGGATATACGAAGTAATACCCTCATAGCATTATCCAAGTTAGACATTTGTGGGTTTTGCGGCAAATTCATAATATATTCAATCAAAGTGTTTCCATACTTTACCATCAGATGGATGTCTCATCATTCCTGGACTAATTCTATATGTATGATGTCATGTCATTTTACTTGCATTATGCATTGAAGCAAACATTCTCCACAATCTTGGTATTATTAGCAGATAAAACATGGACTTCACTGTCACTAGTTTTTCTTATGATCAATGATTTTACTACGAACTAAATACCTCGGACTTATAAAACTTACATTCCTTTAATGCCACATTATTTTTATTAAACTCATTGTAAAAAACAATATGCAATCTCCAGTGCAATACTCAATCTTTTTTACTTTTGGTCCCAACTTTGACACCATCCACTTCGCATCATAATAACTTGTAGGAATTTTTTCTTTCACAAGAGTCGTGTCCAACATAATTTTCGCAAAGAATTCTGAACACTAATCAGGAAGGTTCCAATTTAAGTTGACAGCTAAGATTATCTCACACATTGATAGTCTAGAGTCAAAAGACCGCTTAAAAAATTGTGTATTTATTTCTTTCAACAATTGATAAAACTTTTGGACTTTCTCGTTCGGGAGTTCTTCCACATAAAATCTTGAAGTTCATCATAAACCACATTCACCCCAAATGCATCACTGACCATATAATCTATAAGATTATATTGTTTCTCATATTGCATATGTCGTTGAATGCTTGAAGCCTTTGTATTTATCTCTGGTCCAATATGTGGCAATTCTTATCTCCATTAGATGTCCAAACTCAATAAATATTCCTTAAAACCTACTCTCTCCGAATGATATTTCATCTAATCAGAGTCTAGAACTGCATTTTATACACATGCTTCTTACTCCTCCTTCACTTTGATAATATTTTTTAACAAACACAAATATGATAAATCTTTTAACTCTTTCCTTAAAATATGACTTAAGTCCACATCTTCCTCTTCTAAAAAAAGTACTAAGGTACATCCAATTATGATAATAGTGATGATATTTCATTCTGCACTTAAATTTAAAAAGGGAGATTTTAATTTATCAACCAAAAGTTTGATCTTATATTAAATAACTAACATACATTTAAATCTAATAAATTCTTTAACTAACATATATTGACAATTAACTAACATATATTGACAATTAATGTACATATTATTTTAAAACATTAGTACTAACTTATAGATAAACTATACTTTTAATTTTTTAAATGTTTAAATTCTAATATATTTTCTTAATAACTAACATATAACAAAAATATTTATAGAGTAGTATATTTGATTATTTGAAATCAATGTTAAACTAATTACAAACATAACTAAACTAAGTAATTACTTACTAATAAGTTTTATTGAAAATAAAATAAAATATTTTATTAATTAAAGTTGTTAAGTCTCTTAAAAAATTTTGACACCAATTTTGATTTGAGAGTAATTTTGTAATATTCTCCATTAACTTATTCTTAATTTTTTATTTTATTTTATTATTTTTTCTAAAAACTATATTTTTTTGTTCTCATATTTTTTCTAATCTTATTAATTATTGTCAAATCTCCTAAGAAATTTTTTGACGCCAATTTTGATTTGAGAGTAATTTTGTACTATTTTCTTTTACCTTTTTCTTAATTATTTATTTTATTTAATTATTTTTTCTATATACAATATTTTTTCTTCTCATATTTTTTCTAATAACACATTTTATATTTTATTAATTAAAGTTATTAAATCTCTTAAGAAAAGTTTTAGCGCCAATTTTAATGTGAGGATAATTTTATAATATTCTCTTTTACCTTTTTCTTAATTTTTTATTTAATTTAATTTTTTTTTATTTTAAATACTATAATTTTTGTTCCCATATTTTTTCTAATCCCACATTTCATGGAACCTTAACTTCCCCTTCCCATTACTTTCTAACTCCAAGTTTCATAAAGTAATATTTTTATTTCTTTAATCAAACATTAAAAATCAATCATCTCACATTTCTTGGAATTTAATATATTTACGTGGGTTTGTTAAAAATTTTGAAATACATGCTTTTTGATTCTATTTATAACTTTTTTTATTATTTTTTATACCTTTCCCTTTGATTTTTTTCTTTCCTCTTTCTTTTTCAATATCTTTCCTATTTGCCATCTCCATCACTATAATATACAGTATCTTCACGTTTCAAAGTTTTTCTTTTTTAAAGATGGTTTCTAATATTATTGATGTTGATGATATTGTTGCTGGAAAAATAAATTGAAAAATACATGTTTGTGTAATTAGTCTTTGAAAAGATCTTGAATACATTCATTTTGAATTGTTCCTCTTAGATGAAAAATTATATCGACATGACTTTTATTAAAAACATTCATCCCATGATCAAACCATTTATATGAAATTATTTGTATTTATTTTGTAATTAATCAAACATTAAAAATCAATCATCCCACATTTCTTGGAGCTTAATAGATTTACGTGGATTTGTTAAAATTTTGAAATACGTGCTTTTTTTTATTCTATTTATAACTTCTCTTTAATTTTTATATCTTTCCCTTTGATTTTTTTTTCTTTCCTCTTTTTTTTCAATATTCTTCCTATTTGCCATCTCTCTCACAATAATATACAATATCATCTCGTTTCAACGTTTTTCTTTTTTAAAGATAGTTTTTAATATTACCGCCGTTAATAATATTGTTGCTGGAAAAATAAATTGAAAAATACATACTCAGGTAATTAGTCTATAGAAAGTTCCTAAATACAACAATCCACAAGATATGTTCATTTCGAGTTGCTCCTCTTAAATGAAAAGTTATATCGATATAACTTTTATAAAAAATATGTATATTTTATTATATTTACATCTCACAAACTGTTTTGTTTCTTCATCTTAAAAGTCAAACTTTCAAGCAAGCTTAGGATATTAAACAACATGAAAAATCTATTGAATTAGGAGTTGCTTATAACATTGAGAATTTTTTGGTCTTTTAATGGGTTAGAGATTTTTCTAACTTTATAAATTTAACATTACTTTTTTATTTACATTTTTTATCTATGTTAATATTATTATTATTATTATAAATATTGGTTCTTTATAGATGTGGTTGAACATGTGGTTGAAAAAACTGATATTAAAGATGTTAAATCAAAAGGAAAAAAGGATCTAACTCATGGATTTAATTCTTAAAGACCTTGAGTAAGTGCAATTATCATTAATAAATTATTTTTTTGGTTAATATATTTGATAAATTGTTTATCTCACACTTTAGGTTTTCAAGAGCAATAATGTCATATTTACTTTATGGGGCCATTTTGATAAAGAAATTGACTATTATCTAAAAGAAAATGAAAAAGAGTTTCCTATCATAGTTATCATGCATCTAGGCAGGCTTAAAGTATTTGATGGTAATGATATTATATAATTTTTATTAATATTGTTATGATTTTTATAAAATATATATATCTTTTTATTTTGTCAATATATGATTGAATATTTTATTGTAATTCAAATTATTAGGTCAATCGAGAATTGTTAATGCTTTCAATAAAACCAAATTGCTTATCAATTTTAACTCTGTAGAATATTTTGACTACAAGAAAAAAAATATGCACTTCTTTATTCTAGAGACATATTATATATTTTACGAAATTGTGTTATTTGATTATTGTTAGAATAATAATGTAAGTGTGAGTAAGTGAAAAAATAGTCTTATATTGGATAGAAATGTGGAGATTTGAGTATATATAAGTGAAAGAACTCACTCACCTATCACCTTAAAGTTTTAGGTGGACAAGTGGTGTGTCCTAAGATTTTAGATGGACAAGTAGTGTGTCTCTCACAAAGGTGCCTAGTTCTACACTTGTATCAATACTTCTTAGAAAAACATCAATACAAAGTCGAGGAGTATGCACCTTTAGGATAATCCACTCACCTATCTCCTTAAAGTTTTAAGTGGGTAAGTGGCGTGTCTCTTACAAAGGTGCATACTTCTCAACTTTTTATTATTGCTTTCTAGCAACTCCCCCTACAAATAATATCAGAGCCTTTGGTTTAAAAAATGGATCAGCTTAGTATCAAAATGTCTAAGAAATGGACCAACTTAATATCAAAATGTCCAAGAAAAGATGTCTAATTGCATGGTGTCAACGGCAGTACAATTGTCTTGAAGGAGAATATTATAGACTCACTTAAGGGAACAGTAACTCCCCTAATAATTATTACTTTGTTATATAATATATAAATGACAGATTTGAAACCAAAAATATATCTTTGAAACAAGAGCTTATTTTTTCAATATATTTGTATAACGATATGCTCCAAACTGAAAATATGAATATTTCTGAAAGTATTCAAGCTGAATCTGTCTTATTTTAATTTTATAAATGTAAATTATTTCTTTTTACGTTAACTATTTATTATACTTATATAATAACCGATTATTATAATTTAAATTTTAAAATAATATGCAGAAGAGTGTTTGTGTTGTCTTGGCTAAAATTATGGCATAAACACTAATAAGAATTAGTACTATGATTCATGCGATATATATTTAAATAAGGTTGAACGTGTTTAAACTAAATACTTTTGTGAAGAATGTGATAATTTGGTCGATGCAATTATAAGGTCTTTTTTATACTATTAACATTGAATCAACCATTTATATTGATTTATTAAGTATAAATAATAATTATTATTATTATCATATTTAAGGTGCACATAGATGTTTTGGATGAGGGTGAATCAACTATATTCGTGTTGTTTGATAGAGTTCAACTATAATAACTTAATTTGTTTTTCTAAAATTTTTATTTACTGACTTACATAATAAATTATTAACAAACTAATTTTCTATTTTTGAAAAAATATATACTCATTTATTTAAGAAATTATCTTTACAACGTCTTATATAAATTAACTTACTAACTTATTTTCACCTAATATTCTAAACTAGTTTTACTATTACTAAAATAATAAATAAATTTAATTTGTCTTTTTAAAATTTATACTTATTAACTTAACTAATAGTATATCTATATTAGTATATTTACTATATATTAAATATTTGTTTTTAATTACATATTTTTAATAATTTTTTTATTCAAACAAATATACATATATTATTAAACGAATGAAGACGATGTAATAACAATCATTGAGCGAATGACTTTCATTGATCACCAAGGATAACACAAAAGAAACTCTTCCAAAGGAATAACAATATCATAGAACTGAATATGAATGATATTATTCTTTCTCAAAATAAGTTGTTAACTCAGACGATGGATGAACTATTAAACAATTGACAAAACTGCTACAACAACTAAAAGAAATGCATGAAGTAACTTAACAAAGGTAATATGAAATTTGTGAATTCTACATCAAAAACCATTCAAGCGAATTATTCTCCTATTAATGAGGAAGTAGACATGTATACAACCAAAGGTCTGTGCTATATCAGAATAATAACTTCCCATGGAACAAGAATTTTAATCAAGGATGGAAATTTGAGGATGGTCCATCCAATATATAACCTTTTCACCATTATTCATAAGAACCTACATAGCAAGATAAAGTAATAAAGCTGGAGGATACACTCAATCATTTAATGCAGGTGTCTATGGCCAGTGACAAAAATACCAAAGCCTCCATGAAAAACCTTGAAACACAGATGGTCAAAAATCCAAGCAGTTCTTAGATCTCCCAAGTAACACATTCAGCACAAACACAAAAAACAATCCAAAGGAGAACTATAATGTTGTTATTAAGAATGATGAAATTATTGTCAAAGCCAAGGAAAAAAGACCAAAATAAGGAGTAAAAGAACCAGAGGAAGAAGGATTGCGGGATGAAGCATGTAGATATGATCAAAAGGACCTACCCAAGAAGAAAGATGATCTTGGAGTAGTTTTATTGCCTATTTCTATAGGTAATATGAAGATTGGGAATGCAATTATTGACTTAGGTGCAAGTGTGAATATTATACCACTATCAGTGGTAGAAAGGATTAGGTATCTGCAAATGCAGGCATATGTAAAATAATTGTAAATGGTAGAGATGATATCCAGGACACAAATGGGAACACTCAAGGATGTGCTTATACAAATTGAAAAATTCTCATTTTCTGTAGACTTTATGATACTGGACATCAAAGCACCCAACGATACCTCTCATCGTAGGAAGACTTTTCATGAAGACTGTGAGGGTGCTAGTGGATATTGACAAAGTGAAGTAAAAGTTAGAATCAAATATTGCGAAGTAAGTTATAAGGTAATTGGCGTGACGTAACATTGATCACTATCAAGATAATGACATAAAACAAACGCTTATAGGGAGGAAACCCAATATTATTTAGATAACCTTTTATCTTTATTTGTAAAATTTATAGTATTTCCTTATATTGCACTAACTAGACACCATGCATACTCAAAACACTTTACTTGAATTTCTGCTACATCAAATTCGAGGAATCTCGAACTAAGAAAATGACACAACAAAAATAAGGTTATGCTGCTGTGACAGAGGATGTGTTAAACGCAACTCAGTGTGCCTAGCGCACTTAGTTGTATAGGCAGGCTAAGCAAGGATCATTGGGCTGAGCGAGGTCATTTATACATAACTCATTATTTTGTTTCCTAAGGACATTAAATATTTTTCTGCATAGGTGGAATGCAAAGATGGTCCTAGATAAACCTATAACTATTTATTTTAATTATTTTCATGATTAAATGTCAATTTCTGAAAAAGTATTGTCATGTGTGATACGATGGGAGAACTGACTTGGGTGTTTTGCGTTTTATCGCAAATGTTGCGGTTAGCAACCGACTTTTTTTTTATCCAAAAGGAAAGACTGAAAAGAACATGAAAGACCTTTGAGATTATTTCTTGAGTTCGGGGAGTAGATTATGAAAAGGAAAGGTGTTAGCACCCTTTTCATCCATAGTTATCTATGGGCTCTTAGTTGCTTGCTAGATCACTTGCTTTTTGTTTGAAAATGTGCTTTGTGTGGTTTTTTGACAGTATTTTGAAAAGGCGCCATCGTTTAGGCAAACTTTATAATAGTTCTCGTTCGTAAAAACGTATACAAAGTGTTGAGCTTTTGAAAATATTTCATGTTTGGAATGTGTTTTGAAAGTGTTTTTGAAAGTGTTGGTGTTTGTTTTGAAAATAAGCAAGGATATTTGATTTGAAATTAAGCAAACAACTAGGAACAATCTACCTACTCAAAAGTCTTTGTTCATTTCTTCCTTTCCTTTGATATTGCTATCTTACCATTAATTTAGTAAGAAGCCTTAACTTTGGATATAAAGGGACGGGTGTGGGTCATTGTATACCCATGATAACAATGTTGTGAGATATTTTAGCATTTCTCTTTGAGGGACTAAGATCATTTTTGAAAGGCAACTTTGATAGCGTCATCGAGGGACTATGATCTTGTGTTTTTTATTTCTTTTTGCTAAGATACCCCACATACATAACATGGTCATTTTTATAAGGCAATAAAGTGGAATCATCCTAAGGGTGTAAGTGTGCAAGTGTGTTTGATTTACATGTATTGTTTTGTCCTGAATTAGGGTTTGCTAATTGTTGATTTTATCTTTCCATACAAACCCTAATTACTAGCATTTATATAAAGCGATAAATTGCGGAAAGTAAAAATACTAAGTTATTACATCATTAGGGGAGGGGGTATACAAATTTACAAATGGAGATTTGCAAGAAAATTAAACCTAACTATCTATTACAACCATATTGAATAAATGTACAAGAATTGAATAAATAACGTACAAGTGCAAATGGAAAAAGAAATGATTTTTGTTTGGATTTTTATGAAAGGGTTTATACCTAATTAAGAGAGATGATTAATTAAAAATTAAACAAAACTTAAACCAAAACTAATTTAAAAAAAGAAATTAAGTTAAAAGTAATTTTAGGGTTTTTTTGTGAAAAGGTTTTAAATTAATAAAAATAAATGAGAAAATTAATTAATTAAGAGAAACCTAAATTCTAAGTTAATTTTAATTAACAAAATAAAATTATAATTAAATCTAAATCTAAATATTAATTATTTAAAAAAGAAATTAATTTGTTTAAGAAAATGTTTTTTTAATCTTTTTGTCTTTATAAAGATAGTAAAATAAATAAGTGTAAATAATAAATAAAAATATTTTTATATTTTTTCATTAATAAAAATAATAATAATAATAATAATAATAATAATAATAATAATAATAATAATAATAATAATAATAATAATAATAATAATGAAGAAGAAAATATGAAATAAAAATAAAATAAGAAAATAAATAAATGAAAATGAAATAAATAAAAGTTGGGCCAGAGGTGCAAAAGTAGGCAGGGGGTCAGAAGCTAGCAAAAAAAATAAAGCCCAAAGGTTTGGGACCCATGCGCCTGCTTGCTAAACAAAAAAGGGAAGAGAAAAATGTAAAAAAGAGCAAAAGGGTACCACTGGGGCTCGAACCCAGGACCCAAAGGTTAACAGGCGTGCGCTTTACCACTGGGGTGACTATACATTTGTTAACATTGGTGAAATAATAAACATATAACACAAATCAAGTCCTGAATGAACTTCATCTTCAACCTCCATCCATGAATCCTGTAACTCATTCATTTCTCATCCATTCACAAAACTTCCAACATCAAACTTGTTAGAAATTTCCTCACGATTCTGAATTTATAAATAACTTAAACTAATTCTCAAAGATGAGCATGGATTTTTAAACGTACCAAATTCTGACCTAAATATTTCAGCAAGTTCAAACTCAAAATTCTCACTACTCAAGCAATATAAATGAAATCTATGGACATGTATAGTTTCAGGGCAATGATGTCTATATTTTATCTTTACAAATGCAAGCCTAAGAATGCCTAAATGAGAAGATAGAAGTTCAAAAAATATACCTCAAAACTGGAAATCGTGAAATGAGTTTGAGCTTCATTCAAGGTGCTGCAATGATCAAGTTAGCTTCCTTGAGTCTCCAGGAAGCTAATGCAATGTTTAGCTTGAGTTGAGAGTGGCTGAAATGGCTTGGAGAAGTTAATGTGCAGTGCTCTGTTTTTGGTTATGGAGGATGATAGAAATGGAGTTACAGTCGTGTAACAGGGACATGGATGAGTTGTATTTGATGTAAGGAAGCTTTAGGAACTAAAAGGCCAAAGAACACACGAGGGAAATGAAAGTTTGATATGTAAAGTCAGAATTTGCACAACAATGGTATTTTGAGGCAATTTATGGCTAGAGGGAGTTTGGGAGTGTTTCAGGGTGTTAATGCTCTTGTTCTAGCTCACAAATAGTTCCTCTATTTATAAGCAACAAGTTTGGAGGCTTGACCTTAATCAGAATTTAAAATCACTTGTTTGTGGCTTTTTGCTTGATTTTGAAGAAAGCTTGAGAAATGTGGTTCCAATGCACAAGTACAAAGCTATCTAGAGTGGTTACAAGATTTAAACATGTTGCTTCTGAGCATACATTTTGTGTGTGTTCGGAACAATAAGTTAGAGGCTCAAGAAGAGTGGACTTTGTGCATAAAGCCACTTTTTCAAAATGGCAATGTTGTCTTTCTTCCTAAAATGGTATTAAGCATGGGCAATGCATTGAATGCTTGGATTGAAGCTTCTAGAAGATGTGAAAAACATTAATTATGGAGTGACAAACATGTTTAAGGCCTACAAAGCAAAGATTATGCATCCTAGCATGGATTTGGTTCATGTGTTCATCAAGAAATGACTTGTAATTCAAGTTTGAAAATCCTAACTTCTTGCCATTGATTCTCCTTGCTCAAGTATGATCTTAATGAGTTATTGGACATTTTGGAAAGCTTGTAACATCCTATACAAACTATATGTTGGATATTTTTGAAAATTCATCTTTTAACTATTTGAAAAATTGCCATGAAGTTAGGTCAAAATCCTGCCTAAATTAGGGCAAAATTTCACTAAGTTTCCAAGTTTAATGAACATGTATTCTTAAAATCATAACCTGAAATCCATGCATTTCTAGGAGAAGTTATGTTCTACAATGTTTTAGATCTCATTGAGATCTACAACTTTCATGTTGTAAGTTTCCTTTGAATCATCTTGCATCATGGTGAAAATTTGGCATAAAGTTATGAAAAAATATGAATTTTCAAAAACTTAGAAAAATTTCTAAGTTTAGAAATTTTGACTTTTCAAAATGAAATATTGACTTTTTGATTTCTTGATGAACAAGTTTCATATTTTGACATGTCTTGATGAATTATGATCATTGATACTTGATTTTGACCAAAAAGTCAAAGTTTGACTTTTCAGTGTACAGTTGACTTTTTCATCAGTTGACTGAAATTCATCTGTCAATCAATTAATATTGAGAAATGTTTTGAGCCATTCCAATAGGTAAAAGTGAAGCATTTTAATCCTTGAGATCATGCCTTGAACCAATAAGTCATTTGCTAGGTCAAAAATCAGAAATTTCATCTTCTCAGTCAAAACCCTAATTTTAACCATTTTGCCCTTTTGATAATCTGATCAAATTTATTGATAAATTGTGATCCAAACTTGATCAAATGACATATATGAGTTCATAATATTGATATGGACCAAAAATCACGAAGTTTGACTATAAATTGACCACAATTGACTTTTCCCCCAATGCAATTGATTTTTAGGTCAACTGATCAATTGACTGAGCAAAAATGTGATCCAAGACTTGAAACTTGACATGAGTAACATTGAGGGTCCAAAATGATCCATGAAAGTCATATGAGGCATTAAAATTCCATTTGTCCTTGTGCAATCTCAAACCCTAATTTTCAGTCATTAGTGCTTGAGGAGGTGTCTTGAGCTGATCAACCCTTGTGCAGTCTTGAACCAAAGGAGATCTTGTTAGAGATTACTTGAGAAATGAGAGGGAAAATTTTGGGGTACAATAGCTGCCCATGTTCAATCTTCTTAAACCTGAAGATTTAGATTGGCGGATCCGCCATTCGTGACTTGAAGGTGGAAGATGATTGAACACTAGAGTGCCCAGAAATTTGCACTCGAAGATGTATTGTGAATGGGATTATAGATGCCATTTGGAGGGATGATGGTAAACACTGGAAGAAGTATCAGCACAAATCTTTGGTCGATTTATACTAAAACCTGATGTTTTACCTGTGGGAAAAAGGGTTAGTAAAATGTAGATATATGCATGATGTTCACAAGATGAATGAGATCATGCTAAATGCATTTTGTATGTATATGCCATGATGTATGAATGTAAGAGGTATGTTTGTCCGGAAAAATAAATCCCTGACTGCTGCTGAGGAATTTTGAATCTCGGAGTGCTGTTGGGGATGAAGAGTATATATATCTTCAAACTTGTTGAAAGGATGCTTCCACTGGGGAATATCTCTTGAACGTAAGCTGTTATCTGGTCGGATCCAAGCTTCACAACTTGCTAAGAAAAAGGAAGTCAACTGTTATCTGGTCGGATCCAGGCTTCACAATAACTTACTGGGGAAGACATAAATTAACTATTATCTGGTCGGATTCCAGGCTTTGTAGAAAATTTCTTGAAATTGAATTGTTATCTGGTCGGATCTAGGCTTCACAATAACTTGCTGGGGATAAGGAAGTTAACTGTTATCTGGCCGGATTCCAGGCTTTGTAGTAACTATCTAGAAAGGATGAAGTTGAACTGATATTTGGTCGGGTCTAGGCTTTATAGTAACTTGAAATGGTAACTACTATCTGGTCGGGTCCAGGCTTCATAGTGTTTTGCTGGGAATTGTAGATAGTTGTTATCTGGTCGGATTCCAGGCTTCAACATAATTGCTTGAAAACTGATATCTGGTCGGATCCAGGCTTCACAGATTTTGAGGTGGATGAAGTTAGTTGTTATTTGGTCGGGTCTAGGATTTGCAATAAACTTGTGTGAAGAGATAGAGTTGAACTGATATCTGGTCGGGTCCAGGCTTTACAGTAACTTGTTTGGAATTTAGTTGTTATATGGTCGGATTCCAGGTTTCAAAACAAATTTCTGAGGGGAATTACTATCTGGTCGGATCCAGGCTTCACAATAATTTATTGGGGTAGAGGTAAACTCTACCGGGGAAAAGAAGTTAAACCTTGGTTTGGTTGAATCCAGGTTCTTCTATATATTTTAAGAGTTGAACTATTATCTGGTCGGATCCAGTCTTCATAGTATCTTGCAGAGTTTTTTACTATTATCTGGTCTGGCCCAGGCTTCATAATAGCTTGAAAGTTGACTAATATCTGGTCGGGTCCAGGCTTCATAGCATCTTTTGGAGATAGTAAAGTTTTTGTTGACGACTTTACTGGGGATTAGGGGTTGTGGCCCTATGATTTGTAATAATCTGAAAGACAAACTCAAGCTGGAGAGTGTGGACTCAGTCGGGGAAGACAAACTCAGCTTGGGGAGGATATACTCAGTTGGGGAAGAATACACTCAGCAGGGGGAGACAGATTATGTCGGTGGAATTTGAACTCGACTGGGGAGTTATGCTACTCGTTGTTTGTTGGGGGAAATAAACCCTGTTGATGAATATTTGATGAACTACTGATGAGGTAAGTTCTTTGAGGAAGAGATCCACAAGGCTTCTACTTGTAGGATCAACTTAGCCGGGAAGAGAGCTGCCAAGAGATTGGTTTATTGTAGCCGTCTTGTGGAGATAATGTTAATGAAATAACTCTCTGGGGGTACTCCATATACATTAAAGATATGCTTACTGCTGCTTAGTAGGTCACTTGTGCCAAATAGTTTTAATTATTTTTATATGTATATGTTCGTTCAATTTTAGTCATTGGACAATTTCCATTCAAAACAAAAACAGAAAGTTTGCACTTCAATGTATATTTGTATTGATATTTTGCCCATGAATATGCGTTTTTTGTACAAAGAGACAAAGATCCTAGTAAAAGGAAATCGTCGAAAGGAAAACAAAGATTAAAAACAAAAACAAATAGCCATGTGAAATGATGTCATTGCATTCCAACTCTACTATTACCCCCAATGACTTCGAATGCTCTTTTCCATTGACAGAAGTTGATTGGATTGATCTTGGACCGTTTGAATTCAGACCTTGGTAATAAAGTTTACTGTGGTGATTCCACGGGACATAGTCATACGCTTTCAATCCTTAACTTTTGCCTAGACTGCCCTTTCGGGTTTTCAGTCCACCAGAATACCCTTTTTTGCCCAACTCGCCCTTTCGGGTTTTCAACTTGTCGGGTGTACAATTTTTTGCATATATCCCTAATTTTTGCCCAAACCTTTTGGTTTTTCGAGATGCCCTTACTTTTGCCTAGGTATGTCAACGTAGCGAGTCCTTTATGCATAGTATTTTTTAACTATGTCCGTGTTTATAGGATGTGGGAAGTCTTCACCATCCATGGTAGTCAGTATCATGGCACCACCATAGAAAACTATCTTGACAACAAATGGCCCTTCGTAGGTGGGAGTCCATTTTCCTCTGGGGTCTCCTTGTGGCAGAATGATGCACTTTATCACCAAGTCGCCAACTTGATATACTCGAGGCTTTATCTTTTTCTTGAAGGCATTGATCATACGTTTTTGGTACGTCTGACCATGACAAACAGCAGCCAATCATTTTTCATCGATCAAGTTCAACTGATCCAATCTCGTCTGAACCCACTCGTCTTCGCCTAGGCCTTCCTCATTCATAATCCTTAGTGAGGGAATCTGAACTTCTACTGGTAAAACAACTTCCATGCCATAGACTAGGGAAAAGGGAGTTGCCCCAGTTGATGTCCTAGCTGAAGTACGGTAGCCATGAAGAGAAAACGGTAACATCTCATGCTAGTCCTTATAGCTTACTACCATCTTCTGCATAATCTTCTTAATGTTTTTGTTGGCCGCTTCGACTACGCCATTCATCTTAGGTCTATAGGGAGAAGAATTGTGATGCTTGATCTTGAACTAAGTGCAAAGTTCGGTAATCATAGCATTGTTGAGGTTAGTCCTATTTTCGGTGATGATCCTTTTGGGGATACCATAGCGACATATGAGGTTGTGTTTAATGAATCTGGCTACCACATTCTTTATGACTGAGGCAAAAGAGGCGGCATCGACCCATTTGGTGAAATAATCGATAGCGACCAGAATAAAGCGATGTCCATTAGAAGCGGTGGGCTTGATTTCTCCAATCATGTCAATGCCCCACATTGCAAATGGCCACAGAGCGGTCATGATGCTCAGAGAGATAGGAGGCACATGGACCTTGTCACCATAGATTTGGAATTTGTGATAAGTTCTTGAATGTTGATGGCAATTAGTCTCCATTATTGACCAATAGTAGCCAGCTCTCAGGATTTTCTTAGCCATCGTATATCCACTTGAGTGAGTACCAAAGAGACCATCATGCATGTCTTCCATAATCTCCTCTGCCTCCTTCTTGTCCACACATCGGAGTAGAGTAGAGTCATGGTTGCGCATGTATAATAGTCTGTTACTTAGGAAGAATTTGGCTGAAAATCTTTGTAAGAACTTTCTGTCATTGATGGATGCTCCCTCGGAATACTCTTGTGCTTCAAGATATCTCATCACCTCATGGTACCATGGCTTTTCTGTGTCAATGTCAAGCTCACAACAATGTGCAGGTTCGTCGAGTATCTCAATTGTAATCATAGGGGCTTTATTGTCCCATCTAACCTTGAACATTGAAGACATGGTTGCCAAGGCGTCAGCCAGCTGATTTTCTTCCCTAGGGAAGTGCTCAAAAGTGATCTCTTCAAAGTAGGGAATCAGGGATATTATAAGTTCCTTGTAAGGGATGAGATTAGGGTGCTTCGTGTCCCAATCTCCTTTTACTTGGCTAATCACTAGAGCAGAATCCCCAAACACATTCAAATGCTTGATCCTCAAGTCAATGGAAGCTTTCAGACCCAAGATGCATGCTTCGTACTCAGCCATATTGTTCGTGAAATCGAAGCATAGTCTAGCAGTGAAAGGAGTGTGGAAACCTTCAGGAAATATGTTCATAACACAAATTTTGTTACCCAATGCGTTGGAAGCCCCATTGAAGACCATAGTCCATCGGGATCCTTGTTCAGGTCTGTCATACAGTCCAGGTTTCGCACAATCAGTCACCAGCATGATGTTCTCATCCGAGAACTCAAAGTTCATAGACTGATAATCATCAACGGCTTGATGGGACAAATGATCTGCTAGTACGCTTCCTTTGATGGCCTTTTGTGTTGTGTATTTAATTTCGTACTTAGTCAAGATAATTTGCCACCTAGTTATCCGCCTGAAAAGAGCAGGTTTCTTGAAGATGTACTTGATTGGGTCCATTTTAGAAATCAACAGAGTGGTATGAGTTAACATATACTATCTTAGCCGGCAAGCAGCCCATGCCAGAGCGCAACAAGTTTTCTCGAGCAGTGAATAACTGGTTTCACAATCAGTAAACTTTTTGCTCAGGTAGTAAATAGCATGCTCTTTTCGACCAGACTCGTCATGTTGGCCCAAAACACACCCCATAGAGTTATCTAGCACTGTCAAGTACATGATCAAGGGTCTTCCTTCAACTAGAGGCATGAGAATAGGAGGCTCTTGCAGATATTCTTTGATTTTGTCGAAGGCAGCTTGGCATTCATCATTCCATCTGACTACTTGATCTTTCTTCAAGAGTTTGAAGATTGGCTCACAAGTAGCAGTCAAATGAGATATGAAGCGGGCGATGCAATTGAGACGACCCAAGAATCCTCTAACTTCCTTTTCAGAGTGGGGGACTGGAATTTCTTGGATGACCTTTACCTTGGTAGGATCAACTTCAATGCCTTTATTGCTGACAACAAAACCTAGAAGCTTTCCAGATCATACTCCAAATATGCACTTGCTAGGGTTCAACCTCAACTTGTACTTTTTCAGCCTTTCAAATAGTTTGTACAGGTGATCGAGATGTTCCTCTTCAGTTTGTGATCTGGAAATCATATCATCAACAAATACCTCTATTTCATGATGAATCATATCATGAAACAAAGCTACCATAGCTCTTTGATATGTTGTCCCTGCATTCTTCAATCCGAACGACATGACCTTGTAGAAGAAGGTTCCCCATTGAGTAACGAAAGTTGTTTTCTCCATGTCTTCGGGAGCCATCCATATCTGATTATAGCCAGAGAAGCCATCCATGAAAGAGAAGAATTTATGTTGAGAAATATTATCAACCAAGACGTCAATGTATGGTAGAGGGAAGTCATATTTGGGGCTTGCCCTATTCATATCCCTATAGTCTACGAACATGCAAACTTTTCCATCTTTCTTTGGCACTAGCACCACACTTGCAACCCATTGGGATATGATGTCACAACTAGGAACCCTGCATCAAATTATTTCATCACTTCAGTTTTTATCTTCTCAGACATATCAGGCCTCATACGACGAACCTTTTGTTTGACAGGCGGACAATCTTCTTTTGTCGGCAGACGATGAACTATGATATCGGTATCCAACCCTGGCATATCTTCATAAGACCAAGCAAATACTTCCACATAATCATGCAACATCTGAACCAACTGCTCTTGACACTGCTTTCCAAGTTAGCGCCTATCTTGATTTCCTTCTTGTCTGCCTCGGTACCCAGATTGATGACTTCAACTGTCTCTTCGTGCAGTTGAATAGCTTTTTCCTCTTGTAATAGAAGTCTGGCTAGTTCTCCCGGTATTTCACAATCTTCCTCGCCTTCGTCTTCGGCTTGGTTAATTGGATATTCGAAGTCATAGTCGGCAATAGTAGAGTCATTGGCAATAAGATCCAGAGTGGATGAGGACCTGCAAGAGTGTGTGTGTGTGTGTGTGCATGTAAGATACATGGCTATTTTGAAAAATGTATTTGAAGAAAAGAAAGACAATGAACACAAAGATTTGAATGCAAAAGAGTCCAATGATTTGTATTGAATGATCATATGATTAGATGAACATAAATAAAACCCTTGACAGATGGACCAAAGTGCCCCGGGCTAGGCACATGGCTTAAAAGTCATTGTTAAATATTACAGACAAAATGTTCTTGAATTGAAAGAAAAGAAATAACAAGTAGATTACTCCTCAATGAAGGAGATGGGCACGAAGTCCTTTGCATGCCAACTTTTCCACTATGTTGTAGTAGGATACACCCAATCTTCAAATACAGCTTCTTCATTAGAATCACCTACAACGTTAACTTCATTGACACCCTTGTCATGTTTCGGCATAGGCGCGGTGATTACATTCGGAGTTGGAGGAGGATCAAATTCAACAGTCTTGCTATCAATCAAATTCTGAATATTATTCTTCAAGGCCCACCATTAGTCAGTCTCATGCCCGAGGCTACTTGAGTGGAAAGCACATTTGGCGTTCGGATTATACTTTGGCAAAGAGGTATCTGGGTTGGCAGGAGGATTGCGTAATGTCACCAAATTAGCCTTTAGTAAGTGTTGTAGGGCTTGAGATAGTGACATGCCTAATCTCGTGAATTGTCTTCTCGGAGTTTCAAAGCGTTGATGATTAGCATATGGTCTTGGAGTAGGAGTTGGATTGGAGATTCGGATAGCATTAATAGATGGATGATCATTCTTCTTGGTACGGGCCCTTTCCCCGTGCACAACATTAATTTCCTTTTTTGCAGCAAAAGGTTTCTTGACAGGATTAGAAGTGGAGGCAGATGCCACAGAGATCTTCCCACTTTTGATGCCGTTTTCAACTCTTTCACCAGTTAAGATTAGCTCGGTGAATCTGGAAGAGGAACAACCAACTAACAAGTTAAAGAATGGACCAGATAAAGTGCCCATAAACATGTCAATATGCTCTCTATCAGTCAAAGGTGGTTGAACCCTACTTGCAAGGTCTCTCCACTTTTGTGCATATTCCTTGAATCCTTCATTCTTCCCCATTGTCATATCTTGTAACTGAACTCTTGTCGATGCCAACTCGGCATTATATTGGTACTGATGGTAGAAGGAGGTAGCTAAATCTTCACAAGCATTGATATGGGAACTATCTAACTGATAAAACCATTCTAGTTGCGTACCGGTCAAGCTCTCTTGGAAAAAGTGAACCTAGAGTTTATTATCAACCATGTGCAGCTGTATCTTGCGCACATAAGATTTCAGGTGAAGTTTTGAACAAGAAACTCCATCGTACTTTGCAAAGACTGGTATTTTGAATTTGTGGGGAATGACAACCCCTAAAATCAAACCCAAATCATCAAAATCTAAATCGGGGACGACTTGGATCTCAACAGACTTCAACCTATCTTCTAACTGCTTATACTTGACATCGGCGGGTGGATAATGCTCGTCAAAATAATCATCATCAGACGCTTGATCATTAACACAGTCATCTTGGGTACTCTTAACCTCACCAATCTGATTCTCATCTTCTTCAGATGAGACTTTCACTACTGGGATCTGACGAACCGACTCTTTGAACCTTCTGCCCATGTTGACCAGGGCTCTCTTCTTGGGCTTCTTCTTAACTGCCAGCAATGCCATCATATCTTGTTGCCCCTTGGCTAGGGCCAGTAGAGTCTCTTGGAATTGAGAGTTTTGTGCCTGAAGATCCTTCATAGTTTTCTATAGATCCATCTTGCTGAAATAAACAACAGAAAGATAAGGAAACTTGTTATGTGAAAACCTGTTATAATATGATGCATGGAAGATGTATATGCAAATGATTTCAAGGATTGATAAAATTTAAATTTGCATAGAAAAAGGAATGAACAAACGTCAGTTTCATTAATTAGTTCAAATTGATTACAACATGCCTCTTGGGCTTACAAAATAACTCTCTAAGATAAAAAGACTGAACGCATCCTCTTCGGTGCAAGGTAGGTGTTCACACTTTACTCTTCTTGTAGATGTTTCGTAAGCTCCAAGACCCTCTTCTCGCTAGCATAGAATTGAGTTTCGAAAGTATCGCCTTCTTCCTTTAGCCGAATCCAACCTTTTTGCAAGTCTTCAAGAGAAGTAGGCATGTCATGATAGAGGATAGTGTAGGGAACATCTCCTTCAATCACAGGCTCCATGATAACTGGTAAGATGGAGGGATAAGGCATCACAAGTTTCTGAGCACGAGCTCGTACCCACCTAAGGTAAGGCTCGAGGGGAATGGAATTCTTGTGTCCTAGCGTCTTGCTATCCACTTTTCTCACCATCCTCCAAGCTCGGATAAACCTCTGACGGTAGCTTTGATCGTCACTTTCGTAGTCGAATATCACTCCTTGGATGAGCATCTCATGTGGACCAACCCTTCGGGCATGACCAAATTATCGTAAAGCTAAGCAGGGGTTATAAGTGATACCTCCTATAATGCCAAGTAAAGGGACATTAGGAAATTCACCATAATGGTCGATGATAGTAACGTTCTCCAAGGATCGGGAACACGAATGAACATCTGAATATCGGAGCGTCATCATCCTATGGGACCACCTCAAACCTTGCTCATTCTTCAACACAGATCGGGGAAGATGCGAAATAAACCATCTTGCCAAGAGAGCAGTGCAACACATGAGGATCCCTCTCTTCCTCATAGTGCGAGAGTGAAAAGAGTGTAGGATATCTCCCAACAATGTAGGCACCGGATTGCGAGACATGAAGATTTTGACAGTGTTTACATCTATGAGTTGGTCAGGGTTTGGAAACAAAACCATCCCATAGATGAGAAGGGCCAAGATTTATTCAAAATCTTGTAAGTCCAAGGAGTTCCAACAATCTTCAGCTTTCTCAAACAAGAACTTGGCTAAGAAACCTTTGACACCACTCCTTGTTTCCCAATTAGTTGTGATATCAGATTGTTGCAAGTGTAGCACTTGGGAAATCTCTTCAGGTTTTGGATCTCTTTCCATACCGTTTAAGGGTAGTTGGTTGAGAATGAGAATCCTCAAGAGTTGGGAGAATTCTTCCAAAGTTGGTACAAGCTGATAATCGGGGAAAGTGAAGCAATGGTGTAGAGGATCAAAGAATTGGAAAAGCACCTTCATCATATCTTCATCAGTGTTGGAGGTAACCAAGCTTAGGAGGCGACCATGTCTTTCAGTGAATGGAGGATTCTCAGGAACCCTTGATGCTAACTCTTTGAGTTGAGGAGGAATTCCTACGAGATTGACTTGGATAGTATTCCTTCGGATATAAGCCATGTCCTACAAAACAAAACAAAGATAAATCCCAAAAATCCTTGAAATGGTTAGTGAGAATGAGTATGATGTTATGATGTTTATGATGTCATGTACAAGTAAGTATATAGAAACAAGGCAAACAATTCTTTAGGTTTAGGATTGCATGGAGTCTCATAGGTAAGTACCCTCTTGAAGTTTAATTGGCTCAAACCTGTCTTAGAAATAGTAACCGGATTCTAAGGGATCTCAATATCACTGATCTGTCTTCTCGGGCATTATTTCAGCACA
Organism: Vicia faba; assembly: GCA_948472305.1. Classification (NCBI taxonomy): domain Eukaryota; kingdom Viridiplantae; phylum Streptophyta; class Magnoliopsida; order Fabales; family Fabaceae; genus Vicia; species Vicia faba. The sequence goes on along the minus strand of OX451735.1, from coordinate 650,101,258 downwards.
AGCCTCTTTCACGGCGATCGAAATATCCAGAAAAGTCAAACCTCAATGAGTGTAGTATCGAGTATCAACCAACTTCGGACTGCACCAAAGTCGGTTATCTCACTACATCCTAATGGCCAAGTTGGTCAAGTAAAGGTTCTAAAGTCAGTTAGTGCTTCATGACATCACTCAGCCGCCCCGTATTCTCCTTGACTACTCAAGGGATACCGGTACCCAAAAATATGTCACACTAACGTAGCTATTGCTTATACCATGTCGGTATACCCCACACAATTTCCACAACGTATTGCTACTTACCTATAAGGTATCCCAAATCCGGGTAGAGGATTAGAACAAGCCCAAACAAGGAACCAAAATGTAAAGCAAACAAATCAAACAATGAAAGCAAGTAAAGGTGATCTAGCCCTAAGATAACCCCACTTTTAAGTTTATCCTCAGCAGAGTCGCCAGTTCTGTGATACGGTGGGAGAATTTACTTGGGTGTTTTGCATTTTTTCGCAAATGTTGCGGTTAGCAAGAGTCGCCACCGACTTTTCTTTTATCCAAAAGGAAAGGCTGAAAAGAACATGAAAGACCTTTGAGATTATTTCTTGATTTCAGGGGGTAGATTATGAAAATGGAAGGTGTTAGCACTCTTTTCGTACATAGTTATTTATGGGCTCTTAGTTGCTTGCTAGATCACTTGCTTTTTGTTTGAAAATATGCTTTGTGTGGTTTTTTGAAAGTATTTTAAAAAGGCGCCATCGTTTAGGCAAACTTTGTAATAGTTCTCATTCGTAAAAACGTATACAAAGTGTTGAGCTTTTGAAAATATTTCATGTTTGGAAAGTGTTTTGAAAGTGTTTTTGAAAGTGTTTGTGTTTGTTTTGAAAATAAGCAAGGGTATTTGATTTGAAATTGAGCAAGCAACTAGGAATAATCTACCTACTCAAAAGTCTTTGTTCATTTCCTCATTTCCTTTGATATTTCTATCTTACCATTGATTTGCTAAGAAGCCTTATCTTTGGATATAAAGGGACGGGTGTGGGTCATCGTATAACCATGATAGCAATGTTGTGAGATATTTTAGCATTTCTCTTTGAGGGACTAAGATCATTTTGAAAGACAACTTTGGTAGCGTCATCGAGGGACTATGATCTTGTATTTTTGATTTGTTTTTGCTAAGATACTCCACATGCATAACATGGCCATTTTTATAAGGCAATAAAGTGGAATTACCCTAAGGGTGTAAGTGTGCAAGTGTGTTTGATTTACATGTATTATTTTGTCTTGAATTAGGATTTGCTAATTGTTGATTTTATCTTTCCATACAAACCCTAATTACTAGCATTTATATAAAGCGATAAATTGCAGAAATTAAAAATACTAAGCTATTACATCATTAGTGGAGGGGGTATACAAATTTACAAATGGGGATTTGCAAGAAAATTAAACCTAATTATCTATTGCAACCATATTGAATAAATGTACAAGAATTGAATAAATAATGTACAAGTGCAAATGAAAAAAGGAATGATTTTTGTTTGGATTTTTATGAAAGGGTTTATACCTAATTAAGAGAGATGATTAATTAAAATTTAAACAAAACTTAAACCTAAATTAATTTTAAAAAAAGAAATTAAGTTAAAATTAATTTTAGGGTTTTTTGTGAAAAGGTTTTAAATTAATAAAAATAAAATGAGAAAATTAATTAATTAAGAGAAACCTAAATTCTAAGCTAACTTTAATTAAGAAAATAAAATGATAATTAAACCTAAATCTAAATATTAATTATTTAAAAAAGAAATCAATTTGCTTAAGAAAATGTTTTTTTATATCTTTTTGTCTTTATAAAGAAAGTAAAATAAATAAGTGTAAATAATAAATAAAAATATTTTTATATTTTTTCATTAGTAAAAAAAAAAAAAAAAAAAATAATAATAATAATAATAATAATAATAATAATAAAATAATGAAGAAAATATAAAATGAAAATAAAATAAAATAAGAAAATAAATGAATGAAAATGAAATAAATAAAAGTTGGGCCAAGGGTGCAAAAGTAGGCAGGGGGTAAGAAGCTAGCAAAAAAAATAAATCCCAAAGGTTTGGGGCCCATGCGCCTGCTTGTTGAACAAAAAAGGGAAGAGAAAAATGTAAAAAAGAGCAAAAGGGTACCACTAGAGCTCGAACCCAGGTCCCAAAGGTTAACAGGCGCGCGCTTTACCACTAGGGTGGCTATACATCCGTTAACATTGGTGAAATAATAAACATATAACACAAATCAAGTCCTGAATGAACTTCATCTTCAACCTCCAGCCATGAATCATGTAACTCATTCATTTCTCATCCATTCATAAAACTTCCAACATCAAACTTGTTAGAAATTTCCTCACGATTCTGAATATGTAAATAACTTAAGCTAATTCTCAAAGATGAGCATGAATTTCTAAAAGTACCAAATTCTGACCTAAATATTTCAGCAAGTTCAAACTCAAAATTCTCACTACTTAAGCAATATAAATGAAATCTATGGACATGTATAGTTTCAGAGAAATAATGTCTACATTTTATCTTCACAAATACTAGCCTAAGAATGCCTAAATAAGAAGATAGAAGTTCAAAAAATATACCTCAAAATTGGAAATCGTGAAATGAGTTTGAGCTTGATTCAAGGTGCTGCAATGATCAGGTTAGCTTCCTTGAGTCTCTAGGAAGCTAATGCAATGCTTAGCTTGAGTTGAGAGTTGCTGAAATGGCTTGGAGAAGTCAATATGCAGTGCTCTGTTTTTGGTTATGGAGGATGATGAAAATGGAGTTACAGTCGTGTAACAGGGACAAGGATGAATTGTATTTCATGTAAGGAAGCTTTAGGAACTAAAAGGCCAAAGAACGCATGAGGAAAATGGAAGTTTGATATGTAAAGTCAGAATTTGCACAACAATGGTATTTTGAGGCAATTTTTGGCTAGAGGGAGTTTGGGAGTGTTTTAGGGTGTTAATGCTCTTATTCTAGCTAACAAATAGTGCCTCTATTTATAAGCAACAAGTTTGGAGGCTTGTCCTTGATCCGAATTTAAAATCACATGTTTGTGGCTTTTTGCTTGATTTTGAAGAAAGCTTGAGAAATGTGGCTCCAATACACAAGTACAAAGCTATCTAGAGTGGTTACAAGCTTTAAACATGTTGCTTCTGAGCATACATGTTGTGTGTGTTCAAAACAATAAGTTATAGGCTCAAGAAGAGTGGACTTTATGCATAAAGCCACTTTTTCAAAATGGCAATGTTGCCTTTCTTCCTAAAATGGTATTAAGCATGGGCAATGCATTGAATGCTTGGATTAAAGCTTCTAGCAGCTGTGAAAAACATTAATTATGGAGTGACAAACATGTTTGAGTCCTGCAAAGAAAATATTATGCAGCCTCTATGTTTGACATTTTTGAAAATTCATCTTGGAACAATGTGAAAAATTTCCATGAATTTAGGTCAGAATCCTGCCTAAATTAGGGCAAAATTTCACTAAGTTTCCAAGTTTCATGAACATGTATTCTTAAAATCATAACTTGAAATCCATGCATTTCTAGGAGATGTTATGTTCTATAATGTTTTATATATCATTGAGATCTACAACTTTCATGTTGGAAGTTTCCTTTTGTGATACGGTGGCAGAACCAGGCTGTTTTGAAATATTGGTTTGCGTTTTGCGTTTGTGTTCGCAAAATATCGCGGTAAGCAAGAGTCGCCACCAACTTTTATTTTATCCAACTGGAAAGGACAAAAGCACAGAAAAATTCCTTTTTTCGAGATTTTGAGTACGGGGGGTAGATTATAGAAAGGGAAGGTATTAGCACCCTTTCTATTCGTGGTTTTCCACGGGCTCTTAGGTACTTGCTCATCATTTTCAAAGTTTCTTGTGTGTGTTTGATTTGAAAAAAGTTTTTGTTTTACTTCAATTTAAGCCTTGTTTTTGTCTTCAAGAGTGTTACGAAGTCGTTTTGAAAAAAACTTTGTTTGAAAAGAGTGTAAGTGTGAAAAAGTTTGTTTGTTTGAGCAAGTACTTAAGAACTAATCTACCTACTCAGAAAAAAAAAAAGAATGTTTCTGTTCTTGTTTCCTTTAGACAGTGCTATCCCACTATTAGTGAGTAGGTAGCACCGTCGTTGGAGTTTTAAGGATCAATTTGAAAGGGACGTACGATCACCGAAGCAATGTTAGGACGTCTTAGTGATAACCCTAATGTCTTAAGATCAATATTCGAGGCAACGTATCCGAGGCAACCTTTCCGAGGCAACTTTTCCGAACGGGACTTTAATCTTTGTTTAGACAAGAGAGCGACCACTAAAATATCTTATACTTAATGACCGTTTACCGAAGGCAACTGAAGTGGGAGTGTGCATGTGCGAGTGACTCAATTTCAAGTTATTATATTTGCACATTTAGGGTTTGCTAACAGTTTTAATTTTAATCATACATTCTTGTCATGCAACCCTAATACCATACATCTAACAGTTTATATTTGCGGAAATTAAAGTGCGGAAAGTAAAGCTACACTATTACAAGGCTTCAGGTATTAATTGTATAGCCAAAAACAACCCGTAAAAAAATGATAAATGAACGAAAAAGGTCCTAATTAATCTATTACATCCCATGAGAAATTACATCCATATTGCAAAAATAAACAAATGCGTGGCGAATAGAGAACGAGAGGAAATTAGGGTTTTGACTCCGTCTATCCTAATTAGAAGAAAAGATTTTTTTTGGTTGTTTTGATTATTTTAAGAAAATAAGGGTTTGAATTAAATATGCACAAACTTAATTACTAATTAAATTAAATTAAAGAAAATAATTTACATGACCTATTTTTGTATTTTGTTATTTTTAAGAAAAAGGAAATAGAATTTAAATTAGACAAAACCCTAATTCCTAACTTGTTTTAATTTATTTACAAAAGAATTAAAGTTACCCTAAAATTAAATAAACTAATTAAATTAATTTTTTTTGATAAAAAATAACCTAAATCTAATTGGATGAAAAATTATTTTTATGATTTTTTTAATAAAAAAAAAGAATTGATTTTTATGTTAGTAAAAATAAAAAATAATTTAAATAAATTAAATAAAAGGAATTATAAAATAATAGAGAAAAAGAGATATTGGGCCTAGTTAAACAACAATTTGGAGGGTATTGGTAGCACTTCTGGGCCTAAGCAATCTTGGTCCACGTTTGACCTCCTGGATTCCATGTTGTGCGTTGACTGAGGTTTTTGGTGGGTCATCACATGGTGGCCTTCAGATCTGGCTTCCTGGAGATCCAATGATGGATCCTTGAGGGCATATGGTGGACCTCACGCTTTGTGGGATATGGAATCTGTAAAGAAAATTCAAGAAAAATGGCAAATGTTTGGAGGCAGGGGTCGAACCCCTGACCTCATGCCATACAATGCCTTAGCGTTCCCTTGGCTGCCACTAGGCCACTTGATTCCATTTGTTAATATATGAAACAAAAATAATAAAATACATAAAGCGAAGCTGGATACCAAACACGCGCCAAATTTTAAACAAGCGAATGGGATGATGCCACGCATGTCATCTTCTTCCTCTCTCCGTTGGTAAAAGTCAGAGACTTTTACCTACGGACATAGGGCTGTCACTACAAACCCTGCATATCTCAAAATCAAATATAGGCACGATAAATAAAATCTAATGCCATGAATCGAACCGCCTTGGCCTGCTGAGCATTGTGGTGCCCTTCTTGTGGACTAATTTCACCTGTATACAAAGACCCTAAAACGAGACCAAGAACCCTAATAATGGCAAATCTCTATAGAGTTAGAAAAAATGCAATTAATTGTTATGAACAGCTTGCAAATGCTTCAAGGAACAAGAATATACAGGCAATTCATGCTATAAGTGCCAAAATCATGTGGTTCGATTTCAAGAAGAAGCCATGGTCGTGGATCACTTACAGTGAGTTCTAGCCCTGGAAAATGCTTGTTCTTGATTGGTACAGTTTCCTTGCAATCCCAGGAAACGAATGAGATGGCTAGGGGATCTTGAAAACGCCTGGAAGTAGCAAAACAGATTACCACTTTTCTTTGATTTTTCCAAGTTTGGTTCTGTCTTTGTGCGCCTTCAAGACTTTTTATTTCTGGCTGCAATTGTTCACTATATACCAAGGGATGAATTAGGTTTACAAATATGATCTCAATCTTTGCCAATTATGATTTGTGATCTTGATTTGATTTCCATAAAATTCCTTCCAAAATAGGCCAAAATCAATCTTTTTGTGCCCACCTATGCCTTGCACGAATTGATTCACTTGCTAGCTATATATGGGACCTGAAATATGCACAAGATCTTGAGGTTTCAATGATTTGGATTTTTTTCATGATTTGTTTTGATTTAAATTGATTTAATTGCAATAAAAATCAAAATAAATAGAAAAAATAATATAAAGACAAATTGGAAGAGCTAGGGCTCGTGGACCATGCTACCAACTCAAAACAAGTGCAAAAAGTTAGGCCCATTTAACAAAAATTGCAATTTGAGGCATTTTTGACTTTTGGCAATTTTGCAAAAAAGGTCAACTTCACCAATGCATAACTTCCTCAATTTTGACTCTTTGAAGGTGTTATTGGACTTTTTAGAAATCTTGAGATGTCCTATAAGAAACCCTTTTTGTCTAATCTCAATTGAGTCTTCCATGTTCATGTATGAAGCTTTGACAAAAAATGTGTTTTTGTTGACTTTTCAAAATGACCTATAATGTCCAAATCCATAACTTCTTGTGAGTGCATATTTTGAACTTAGGAGATGAATATGGATTGTAGAGAATTGCATCCTCTTCAAAATGAGCCTTGGATGGGTCATTTCTCATAAAGTATGAGAAAGTTATGCTTGGTCAAAGTTGAGTTGACTTTTCCTACAAAACCCTAATTTAGCAACTTTTGGGTTTTGATGAATTGTGAGCAATCCTTGATGAATCATGATCAACCCTTGATCAAATGATGAAATATACTTCAAAATGAGGATGTTGACCAAAAATCTTGAAGTTTGACTGTATGTGGGCCACAGTTGACTTTTGCCCTAGCACAGTCGATTTTCAGGCCTTTGAGTAATTGACTGAGCCAACTTCCTATGCAAGGCTTGAAAATTGACATGGATGATCTTGAGAACATATTAGGAAAATGGTGAGAATTTGGGATCCCTTGGACTCAAGCATCTTGATGTAACATGAAACCCTAATGTGAGATAGACTGCCTTAGGAAAGAGTTTGTCTGATCAACCCTTGGACTTCTTTGAGCAACTTGAGGATCTTTCTTGAAATGTTTTGAGAAATATGGGAGGGAAAATTTTTGGTTACAACAGTTTCCCCTGTTCAATCTTCTTAAACCTAAGGATGTAGATTGGCTTTTCTGCCTTTCGTGATTCGAAGGTGTAAGATGATTGAACACTAGAGTGCCCAGAAATTTGCACTCGCATGAAATGGTATTTGTCTTGTGATGTTGGGAACGAGCTTAAAGATGCCATTTGGAAAGTGATGAGGGAATATGGGCTTAAAGATGCCATCTGAAGGAGTGTCGATCACATAAGAGATTCCTTAGCGAGAGTCTGTATACATGTTGTTGAGGAAGACTACGCTGGGGAATGTTGATCTCTGCTTGTGAGGAATAGAATTTTAGGAGCTTCAGTCATCCTTTATTCTATTAGGGAATTGTCTCTTAGTCGAAGAGGTGAAAATGAACTACTATTTGGTCATGATCCGGGCTTCATAGTGATAAGATCGACTACTATCTAGTTGTAATCCAGGCTTTACAATGACTTACTAGGGAGATGAGATTAAACTTGCTATCCGGTCGTAATCCAGGCTTCGTAATTTCTCGATTCTTATCTGGTCATAATCCAGGCTTCAGAAGGGATTAAGTTGTTATCCGGTCGCCTCCGGGCTTCAACTTGAATTTAGGGCACACTAATATCCGGTCGACTCCGGGCTTCTTAGTATTTGTCCAGGTAAAATGCTATTTGGTCGAAATCCAAGCTTCGTAGTGTCTTGTATTGTTATCTGGTCATAATCCAGGCTTCAGTCCTTTTATCGTTATTTGGTCGTAATCCAGGCTTCACGATGCTTTATACCTTTATCTGGTTGAATCCAGGCTTCATGGTGTCTTGTACTACTATCTGGTCGTAATCCAGGCTTCACAATACCTCGCTTCTTATCTGGTTGAAATCCAGGCTTCGGAAGAAATTAAGTGGTTATCCGGTCGCCTCCGGGCTTCCATTTGATTTTTAGGCTTACTAATATCCGGTCGAATCCGGGCTTCATAGTAATTGGTCGGGTAAACTGCTATTTGATTGTAATCCAAGCTTAACAGTGTCCCTCACTGTTATCTGGTCGTGATCCAGGCTTCAGTGCTTTTTACTGCTATCTGGTCGTAATCCAGGCTTTGTGATGTCTCATACCATTATCTGGTCGAATCCAGGCTTCATGGTACTTGTATTGCTATTTGGTCGTAATCCAGGCTTTACAATACTTGCTGAGCTGCTATCCGGTTGTAATCCGGGATTCACGGCTTGCTGGGAATTAAACTATTATCCGGTCGAATCCGGGCTTCATAGCTTAAAGATAAACCACTATCTGGTCGAATCCAGGCTTCGCGGTGTTTGATACTATTATTCGGTCGTTCTTCGGGCTTCACAATATGATGTAGAAATCAAGATACTATCTGGTCGGATCCGGGCTTCATAGCTTGAACTTGGTGAGAATTTGACTGTATCTTTCCTGAAAGATAAAGGGTTAGTCGTATGCAATGCATGATATGTATCAAGCAATGATGTTCTCAAAATAAATGAGATTACGTTGTATGATGCTTATACGCATGTCATGATGTATGGACATGCAATGTTTTTATGATATTCTCCAGCTGGGGAAAATAAATCACGGATTACTGCTGGAGAAAAGAGTTGAATTCTTCATTCTCGCTGGGGATAACGATCGAAGATGATTGGAAGAATAATCCTGCTGGAGAATACACTGGTGAGAAAATGACTCTGTGGGGAAGAGAAACTCTGCTAGAGGATCCGCTGATTTGGAGAAATAACCTTGGCTGGGGATGAATTACCGTTGCTGGCGATAATGCACCCTGTTGGGGATTGAGTTTCTGCTTGTGGAAGAAATAAACTCCACTGGCGATAATCTTCTGGTGCTGGTGATAGATAAACTCTGCTTGGGGAGAATCAATGTTTTTAGATACCTTTTTCTCTGCGGGGAGTGAATGTGTCTTTGGTCGTATTTTCCAGCTAGGTCTATCCCTATACCTGATGGACAGAGCAACTGTAAGGTTTGGATATTTCTTGTTTGCCCCTGTTTCTGATATTATGAGTAATCGTCTTTGTTTCGCATGTAAATATTTATGAGTAGCAATTATTGTCAAATGCATATATCAAAAATGAAACATTGGATGTTCTTGCAAAACAAAACAGAAAAAAGAAAAACAATTTGAAATTTCTTTGTGAAAATGAATTATATTGATTTTGAAGTTGGCCTGTAAATAGGCGTTTTTGTACAAGAGGCTGACGTCCTAGTAAGAGAACGCCGCCGAAAGATAGAATTTATACAATTCGTGTCAAACAAAGAAAAACAGCTATGTGAATAATCCCATTAGGTTCCAACTCTGCTATTGCCTTTATATCTTCGAGAGTCTCATCACTTTGCTACTTGGTTGAAGGTAGATCAGATTGATTAATGTTGTTTGAGCTTGATAGTTGATACCGAAGTCTGGTTGCTAGATGATCCAATGAGACATAGTGTTACACTTTGATCCCTAATTTTTTCCTGGACCGCCCTTTCGGGTTTTCAGTCCACCAGGATACCCTTTTTTGCTCAAGCCACCTTTTCAGGTTTTCGACTTGTCGGGTGTACAGTTTTTTATTTTCATCCCTTATTTTTGCCCGAACCCTTTTGGTTCACCGGGAAGCCCTTATTTTTGCCTAGGCCAGTCAACCTAGTGGGTCTTTGATTATGCGTAGTATTCTTTCACTATGTCTGCATTGACGGGGTGAGGAAGGTCGTCACCATCCATGGTAGTTAGAATCATAGATCCTCCTGAGAAAATGTTATTAACCACAAATGGCCCTTCGTAAGTAGGGGTCCATTTGCCCCTGGGATCACTTTGTGGCAGTATGATGCGTTTGATCACCAGATCCCCAACTTGATACTCTTGTCGTCTGACTTTCTTATTAAATGCCTTCATCATTCATTTTTGATACGTCTGACCATGACAAATAGCAGTAAGTCTCTTTTCGTCGATTAAGTTCAGCTGATCAAGCCGGGTCTGGATCCAGTCGTCCTCGCTCAAACCTACATCCTTCATAATCCAAAGAGAGGGTATCTGGAACTCAATGGGTAAGACTGCTTCCATTCCATATACCAAAGAGTAGGGTGTTGCCCTTGTTGAAGTTCGCACTGAGGTGCGGTACCCATGAAGAGCAAATGGTAACATCTCGTGCCAATCTTTGTATGTCACCATCATCTTCTGCACAATCTTCTTGATGTTCTTATCTGGGAACTCGAAATTCATGGATTGGTAATCATCCACGGCCTGATGTGCCAAATGTTCCACCAACACACTCCCCTTGATTGCTTTTTGGGTTGTGTGTTGGATATCATACTCGGTTAAAATCATCTTCCATCTTGCTATTCTTCCGGACAAGGCAGGCTTTTCGAAGATATACTTGATTGGATCCATTTTTGATATCAATAGGGTAGTGTGAGTCAGCATATACCGTCTCAGCCGACGAGCAGCCCATGCCAAAGCGAAGCAAGTTTTCTCGAGCAACGAGTATCGGGTCTCGCAGTCGGTAAACCTTTTGCTAAGGTAGTAAATAGCATGCTCTTTTCGGCCAGACTCGTCATGCTTCCCCAGCACGTACCCCATTGAACTGTCGAGTACTGTCAAGTATAAGATCAAGGGTCTTCCTTCGACTGGAGGCATCAGAATAGGTGGCTCTTGAAGATATTCTTTGATCCTTTCGAAATCAGCCTGGCATTCATCATTCCATTTTACCATCTGATCTTTCTTCAGTAGTTTGAAGATTGGTTCACAAGTAGCAGTCAGGTGCGAAATGAATCGGGAAATGTAGTTCAGACGTCCCAAAAAGCCTCTGACTTCTTTTTCCATTCGGGGAGCTGGCATTTCCTGTATAGCCTTTACCTTTGCAGGATCCACTTGAATACCCTTATCACTAACAACGAAACCCAGCAACTTATCGGACCTTACTCTGAAGGTGCACTTGTTCGGGTTTAACCTCAGCTTGTACATCTTCAACCTGTCAAATAGCTTCTGGAGATGGTCAAGGTGTTCTTCCTCAGTCTGGGACCTTGCAATCATGTCGTCAACGTACACCTCAATCTCATGGTGAATCATGTCGTGGAACAAAGCGACCATGGTGCACTGATACGTTGCCCCGACATTCTTCAATCCGAAAGGCATTACCTTGTAGCAAAAGGTGCCCCACTGCGTAACGAAAGTTGTCTTCTCCATATCCTCGGGAGCCATCTTAATCTGATTATAACCAGAAAACCCATCCATAAAGGAGAAGATCTTATGTTGCCCGGTGTTGTCGACCAGAACGTCGATGTGAGGGAGCGGGAAATCATCCTTGGGGCTTGCCCTATTCAGATCTCTATAGTCCACACACATTCATACCTTACCATCTTTCTTCGGCACCGGAACCACGTTGGCAACCCACTGTGGGTAAGAAGTAACAGCTAGAAAACCGGCATCAAACTGTTTCATGACCTCAGCTTTGATTTTCTCAGACATCTCTGGGCGCATACGGCGAACTTTCTGCTTTACTGGAGGACAATCTTCTTTGGTTGGCAGGCGGTGAACCACAATGTCGGTAACCAACCCAGGCATATCTTCATAAGACCAAGCAAAGATCTCAACATAGTTGCGTAGCATCTGTATCAACCGTTGTTTGACACTAGGCTCTAGATTAGCACCGATCTTGACCTCTTTCTTGTCTTCCTCTGTACCCAGATTCACTGATTTCACTGGCTCTTCATGAGGCTGTATGGCCCTCTCTTCCTGTAGTAAAAGTCTAGCAAGTTCCCTAGGCACTTCACAATCATCCTCACCTTCGTCCTAGGCTTGGTTGATCGGACTCTCGAAGTCATAATTGGCAGTAGCAGGGTCGTTATCAGTGGGATCCAGAATGGATGTGGATCTGCATTATGATATGTGAGTGTGTGTAAGACAATAGCTGTTTTAATAAAATGCAAGATAGAAAGGAAAAATAAGGAGCGCAAAATTTGTAATGCAAGAAAACGTCCAATGCTTTATTGCTGATATATTAAAATGACACATAATAAGCCCTCACAAACAAAGCCAAGGTGCCTCGGGCAAGGCACCGGGTTGTAAAAGTTTCAAATTGTCTGTTACAAATTTCAAATCAAAAGTCTATTATTGTGTAATAAAAGAAACTGGCACGAAGTCCTTCGCCGTCCAATTGTTCAATCCATCGTTGGTAGTCGGGTAAATCCAGCTTTCAAACTCTGACTCTTCTTTGTCATCTTCAATTGCATTCACTCCTGGATTATTGATGCGCATAGGAGGTCTTCCAATCTGTGCGCGCCGAACAACCCTTTGAGCCTCTGCAGTAAAGCCCAAACCAAACTTGTCAGTTTTGTGTGCAAAGTCAGGGAGTTGTCCCCAATTTGCACACCCACCTTTTTCGATTACAGCCCTGACATCCTTGAGGGAAGCCATCTTCATCGGAGGTTCTTCAACAACAACTTCAGTCGACGCCAGAGTCCGGGGACCTCTTCAAAGTTCTGACACGTGGTTTCGATGAACTCCCCATCCATCTCCACATACCGAAAGGAGTTAAGATGACTCACCATGTACTCCTCTTCTCCTTGTACTGTAACAATCTTCCCCTTTACTGGATATTTCAACATCTGATGGAGCGTAGAAGTCACTGCCCCAGCCTTATGAATCCACGGGCGACCTAGCAAACAGGAATAGGATGGTCGGATGTCCATTACATAGAACGTCGATGCGAAAGTCTGAGAGCCAACTTTAACAGGGACATCCACCTCCCCGTGCACCATCATTTTGGACCCGTCAAAGGCCCTAACCACAATATTACTCGGCTTCAGAATCAAACCTTCACAGTCCAGGCGGTCTAATGCTTTCTTGGGTAAAACATTCAATGAGGAACCAAGATCCACCAGTACTTGGGTGATTACCGTTGTTTTTGGTAAACAACTGCTGGTCTCCAAAAAAGGTAAGTTTTTTGGTTTACTTGCGGGATCGACCAAACTAATCCCAGAACATATGCTAATATTTATGTAAAAATGAGTGAGAAGGAAGAACGCACGTTCGACCCAGGGGAGAGGTGTTTAAGATTGTTAAACAGTAAATGAAAGCATAAAATGCAAGTAAAAGAAGTAAAAGGTAACTTTGCAAGATAATGGTAAAGTAAAGTAAAAAGACTTTTATTAAGTAAAAAAGGTGTTTCTAACGTACATTGCTCTGCTTTTTATCCTTTCTCACGCAGTAGTTACTTGGATAATATTTGAGAGATTTTGTACTATAAGTTGAACACACCAAAAAATTACACAAACTTCTTAATTTATACTAAAAATAGGTACCATCGAGGGGACATTCTGCGCTAGGATGAAGAAAAGTGTCTCCTGCATGCCTCTTGACCCATAGCCTTTTGCCACGTTTCCTTCCCTTAGATGCTGATGAAAACCACCTTTCCCTCCAATAATTTAAATTTCAAAATGGTCTTCGTCCTATGTGCCAAGGCGTGAACACTTCCCTTCAGTCGAACAACCTGCATCTGCCTCGGTCGAATGAACCTTTGGTCGAAGCTTCTTATTATATCTTGGATCCTTTTCCTTAAATTATCTCATGCGTCGAATTACACCTCCTGGTGTAGTTCATTTCCAGTTGTTTGGTCAAAGAGACCAAATATAGCAAGTGTCGAATTTGGGAGCCAACAAATTGCCCCCCAAGAATGTCTATTTCGACGCCCAAAGAAATAGCCATTCTTTGAACTTCCCATTCGACACTTGTCTTACCAGTTGTCCACCAGGCTTTGACGTGTACTTTTTGCCTTCCAACAGCTGCTATATTTGATAAAACCATCATTACTTTTTCCAAAATGTCTCTTCAAAACTGTCGTTACCACGCTCGCCATGATGGCCTCGTTCCTATAATCTAGGAAAGAATGTCCCAACGTTTCCCAACGCCTGCACAATAATAGTTTCCTGCCTTGCCATGTGCCCCACTACCTGCGAAACATTAAATTCTTTTGACGAGACATTTCCCACTTCTGAAGGCTATAAATACTTCCAAACTTCTCTATTTAGAACTTTTATCATCCTCAGCTTTTCCAAACCCCTTGCATTCTCACAACACTGCATTGTCACCTTCGCTCTTTCTCTTAAGTCTTTAACAATGGCCTTTCTCTCTAATGCCCCAAACAATCCGCAACCAAAGAATGCTAATGATGTTCAGAAACCACCAGAGATTTTTTCTATCAACCCTCCTTCTTCCTCGACTAACAGGTACATTGTTGAACCTGTGGGAGAAGGGCGAGAAGCCTATGATTCTCAACTCCTTATTCCCGTCAGATATGGCGGAAAGATGTATGCTATGTCCGACCCATTATCTTCATGTGCCGAAAATCCCTTAAAAAACCGTGCCTTTTTCCATACACATCCAAGGCTTAAACCCATAGGTTGTGCCAAAAAACCTAGGGAAGATGCTAAAGATACTACACCGGCTAACCAGCAACATCCTCAAACTACTGATGATATCAACCTCCAGTTCATGAATAAAGGGAATTGCATCTTTCGATCAAGCCCTAACCTTTCTATTGAATACTCCGACTGGTTGAATAAAATGGAGCGGGTACAAGCTTCTATCTGGAAGGAGATGGGCATCTATGACTTAGTGATGCTGTTGAAGACAGGGTTACCTTATTGCCCCCTTATGTTGGTATCCTCATTGTACTTTTGGGACAGTGCACATTTCACCTTTCATCTTCCTTGTGGGATGGTGACCCCTACCTTGTTCGACATAACCGCCATTACTGGTCTTCGACCCAATGGTGACTATTTCGACCCTGAAGACTTGTCTGAGGATCCCATTGGGTTTGCTGCTACCAAACCCACTTATACCACCTTCGTAAACCATTTTCATGACAAGGCTTCAAATACCATGTCGGAGGTGGAGCACATAGCCTTCTTGGCCATGTGGCTGTCTCGATTTGTTTTCTGCACTAAATCACTACAGGTGACGAAAAAGATGTTGACGCTTGCAACGCAGCTTCATCACAAATACCCTCTTTGCTTGGCCGAATTGATTCTGGCCAACTTATATGAGTCCATCAGTAATGGTGTGACTCAACTTAAGGTTTTAGGGGACAGAGGAAGTTTGCTGCTATCTGGTCCCTTCTGGCTTCTGCAACTGTGGCTTAACGCCACCTTCGAATCCTTCCTCCCTCAAAAGAACAAGATCAATGAAGAAGCTCCTGAAATTTTAAACAGGAGAGTCGAAGGCATCAGGTTGGCATTACTAACTCCTACTAATGAAGGCCAACAGTTTCAAAAAGCCTTTACAAGCTTCGTAATGATGTTTGTGGAGCGAAAAAGCTTTGATTCGACTATGGCTCCTTTTGCCAGTCGAAAAGTTGGTCCGGAATGGTTTACTAGACTATATCCTTCAGAAGAATATGATGTGGTCGATGAGTTCGTGAGCATGTGGGAAGCGTTTCTCTGCCCCAGGATCATGCCTTTAAGATTTAAGAGCTCGAAGAACCAATTGAGCTTAATTGCTTATCAACCCAATCTTGTCTCTCGACAGTTTGGCATTGCTCAATCGCTTCCTTCGCCTATATACCCTCGAGAGAAACTGCTACTCTTTTATAATGCAGATTACTCAGAGGATGCCGCTACCAAGCATATTGGTAGGTATTCTGGTCGAACTACACCGACCCTGTTCAACTTTAACCTTTATTTTCTGAACTCTACCACTTCTGAGACGTGGTGGAGACATTATTATGAGGAAGAGTTCTTCGGCGAGAAGGACTTCGCCCACCATCTGCGTGAGGCATTCAAGCTGGTTCTCGACAGAGTCAAAAAAGGTATTACTTTTTCCATCCCTTCGTTTTAGATTTGTTTTTCCAAACTCCTAACTAACCATAGCTGTTTTCCCTCTCGCTTAGCTGCCAAGCGGGTTGCTTCGAAGAAAACTGCTGAGAGTACAAAAGGGGGAGACTCTGCTATCAATCCCTCTCCTAAGGTACTTACCTTTCCTTTTTTACCCTTAGTTTTATCTGATGTAGTTATTGATCTTCTCGACTTGGTTTTATATATGCTTAGAAATCAACCCCCAAAAAGCGGAAGGTTCAAGAGATCCAAATCTCTAGCGATGAGGAAGAGGAGTCTCCACCCGTTCCTCTGCAGAGACGAAGATTGAAAAAACCAACTCCTGCCGTCAAAACCCTTCCAAAAATCAGGATTAAAACTACAGCGGGGAGGCTGCCTCCTGTCATCATCAATGAACCCACTGAACAGGAGGTAATCTCCAGATTAAACAATCCTAGTGAAAGTGACAATTCTAGTCCTGGTGTTGAAATCCCAGTACAGGTATCCACTTCGACTGCTTGTTATGTACTTCTCACTCTCTCTTACTTTGTGACGCTTCCAAAAGTAATAAATTCTTTCTATTTTCCAGGACACTGCTGGCACTTCGACACGAAATCCTACTCATGTCGAGGACTCGACCACTTGCTTGAATAGTGACGGGATTCCTACCTACAGATCCTCTTTAGCAAAAGACTCCTTCGTGAGTTCAGCTGATGAAGTGAATCAGACCTCTGAACCCCAGCATGAAACCATAGAAGAAGCTGATGAAGAAGAAGCTGAAGGAAATCAAGAGGAGGTTAGGATTCCCATGGTCGAAGTTGAGACAGAGAGGGAACATGGGGAGATCCCAGAAGCTGAGGGTGAAGAAGCTCTTGCTAAAGGAAACCAAAATCCTCCAGGTACTGAGGCAATTCCTACTCAAGTACCTAACATGGTTGTTACAGCCAACGCAAGCATCCCTTCGACGGGGTCCAGAACCAAAGAGGATTTGGCTTTACTGAAGCAACAAGATCCGTTAGGTTATCTGACTGCAATCTTGGAGGGTCGAGAGAGCTCCTCTGATCGTAGCGCCTCGACTGCATCTGGCAGATCTACCTCGACTTCCCCTCTCGACGAAGCTCTTCAAAAGGTTAAAGCACAAATCTTTAAAAGAGATTTGATGTTAACTTTAGAGGGGGAACCAGCAGCGCCTTCCTATCTGAAGACTATCTTGAAAGTTGTCGATCTTCTTGTTGCCCCTCCAGATGTAGCCAGTGTAATCCTGGATTTACTTTCTATTGTCGAGCAAGTATCAGCAGACTTCAATCATCAAAGACTCATTAATCGTGATATTGAGGAAGCCAATGGCCAAGTGGCTGCTTCCTGGCATGCTGCCACCGAATCCACTTCTAGAGTAAAGGACTTGTCGAAGGCCCAGGAGGCTAGGCAAAAGGAAGTCGAGGAGATTGATCAAGACAATGTTCAATTGAGAGCACAAATTGCAGAGTTGGAAGCAAAACTCGCTGCCAATGACAAAAAGAAAGAGGAGCTTCTTGCTGTGAACACTGAGTTAGAAAGCCAAGAAGAATTGGTTGAAGGGTTAAGACATGTCGATCGAGCTTAATCTCTGGATGCTAAGCTCAAAATCCTTCATCAATCAAAAGCTCTCTGTGATCGAAGGCTAGAATTGCAACGGATCAAGTACCTCCAGATCAAAGCTAATCTTCCCTTCTGAATCTTGTTCCTCTTTATTATGTAATCACTTTCTGTAACAATTTCAAATCCATTTTGGCCTCTTTAATGAAAATCATTTAAGTTTCCATTTTGGAATTCTTTATAATTAGTGATTATACATTATTTATTTTTATCTCTTGAAGCATAGGTCTATACGTTTTCAAGTATTTACCATTTACCTTCAAGAGTCTTCGATCTCCGCTTAACTCTTTGATCTCATAGGCTCCACCTGAGAAAGCCTGCACAATCTTAAAAGGTCATTCCCACTTAGGGGACCATTTTACCAAGCTTCGGTCCTTTCGATCCATTAGGAGTATTACTTTCCAAACTAGATCTTCAGGCTGAAACGTCTTGGATTTTACCCTTCGATTGTAGGATTTCTCGACTCGCTTCTTTTGTAGTCGCAAAAGATCTAAAGCTTTCAACCTTTCTTCTTCTAAGTCTACTAGCTCATCCAACATCATATTCCAATAGACTTCGGAAGGGATTTTGTGATGTATTTGAATCCTTGTCGCTTGTAAGTGGATTTCCACTGGTAACACTGCATCATGACCATAGGTTAGGCGAAATGGTGTTGTCCCTGTAGCTTCTTTGGGACATGTTCGACATGCCCACAGGACTTGATCTAGTGTTTTGTGCCAGTTTCTGGGTTTCTTTCCCACATGTTTCTTTATTAAACTGATCACCACTTTGTTTGCTGCTTCGACCTGACCATTAGCCTGTGCATAATAAGGCGTAGACGTTAATAGCTTAACCCCCACTTCTGCAGCGAAATCTTGCATTTTTCGACCAGTGAAGACTGATCCTTGGTCCGTAGTTATTGTCTCAGGGATCCCAAACCTGTATATGATGTGCTTTTGAATGAATTCAATGACATTCTCCTGGTCTACATTGATTAAAGGAATCGCTTCGATCCATTTAGTAAAATAATCAATGCCCACCAATATATACTTCTGACCTTTAGAAGATGCTGGGCGAATTTCTCTAATGAGATCCAAAGCCTATCCTCTAAAAGGCCAAGGTTTCACAATCAAGTGAAGTTCATTTGCTGGCACATGTTGAATGCTTGTATGTTTTTGGTATTCTTGGCATCCTTTGGCAAACTCAACACAATCTTTTAGCATAGTGGGCCAATATAAGCCTTGTCGAAACAATCACCATTTCATTTTTTGGCCTACTTGGTGTGCTCCACATGCCCTAGCGTGTGTGGTAGAAAGGGCCACATATGCTTCTGTTTCACTTAAGCATTTCAAGAGTACACCTTCTGGCGTTTTCTTAAATAGTTCGTTTCCCATCAACACATAACTCAGTGCTCTGTACTTTATCTTTCGTTCTATCGAAGTTGCTGGATTTTGTAAATAATCCACTACAGGCTTTCTCCAATCCTGCTTTGTTAGATTGTCTATGAACGATATTTCAAAATTCTCCTGATCAGTATATCCCAACTTTGTGGTCTTTAAGTTTGATGGAAATAATTTGGTGGCAGTTACTCTCCCCCTAACTTCGATTGCCTGTTTCAGCCTCTCTTTCGAAACTTTATACCCAGAAGCAATTTGTGCCAAATCGTTGGCTGCTTGATTTTCTAATCTGGGTATGTGTTGAATGTTAACTGCCTCAAAAATTTTC
Organism: Vicia faba; assembly: GCA_948472305.1. Taxonomy (NCBI): domain Eukaryota; kingdom Viridiplantae; phylum Streptophyta; class Magnoliopsida; order Fabales; family Fabaceae; genus Vicia; species Vicia faba. The sequence goes on along the minus strand of OX451735.1, from coordinate 650,081,778 downwards.
AACAACCGTCTGGCTATTACAAAATACATAATGAGATTTTCTTTTATGCATTAATATTCTTTCGTAATTTGTTTTAGGAATAACTCTGAATCTCCCATTATTTCGACTCGAGTTGCCCCCAATTCCAACAAAATTTCAAGGGCTATAACTAATGCTTCATATTCAACCTCATTATTCGAACAATCTCTATCTATTTTTTACTTAAATGTTGCTGGAATTTTATTTGGAGAAATAATAAGGACTCCGACTCCAACTCCATCTTTATAACGAGATCCATCGAAGTAGAGTTTCCATGGTTCGATCTCCAAATAATTTAGTGATCTTTCTTGTACGGAGTGGTCGACTATAAAGTCTGCAACCACTTGGCCTTTTATAGCCTTAAGAGGCATGAAAGTTAATGAATATTCAGTCAATGCAAGTGCCCACTTGCTAACTCTACTATGCAGAATGGGTTTTGACAACATGTACTTGAAAACGTCAAAATGAGATGAAACATAAACATTAACTGGCTTTATATATTGCTTAAGTTTTGTACATGAAAAATATAGACATAAACACAGTTTTTCAACTTCGTTATATCTAGTTTCTGCATCATTTAAAACTCTACTGAGGTAGTATATGGGCCTTTCGACACCATGTTCGTCCTCCTGAGCCAGCATGCTCCCTAAAGTCTTATTTGACACAGCTATGTACAGTCTCATACTTCTACTTCGACAAGGAGGCACCAAAATAGGTGGTTTAGTGAGGTACTCTTTGATTTTGTTGAAGGCCTCTTGATGTTCTTCCTTCCACTCAAATCCTCCTTTGTTGAGTCGAATTAATGGCGAAAAGGCTTGCGTTTTCCCACTAAGGTTGGATATAAATCTCCTTAGGAAATTTATTTTCCCAAGTAGGGATTGCAATTCCTTTTTGTTAGTTGGCGCTTTGGCTTGCAAGATAGCTTTGGTCTTGTTTTGATTTATCTCGATACCTTTCTTGTGGACCACATAACCTAAGAAATCTCTTGCTCTTACACCAAAAGCACATTTCAGAGGATTCATCTTCAAGCCATAACGTCTCATCCTCTCAAAGGATTGTCGAAGATGATCCATATGAGCCTTCCCTGAAACAGATTTGACAACAATATCATCAATATAAATTTTCATGAAAGTGTCAATAAAGTCATGGAAGATCGAATTCATGGCTCTTTGATACGTTTCCCCTGCATTTTTTAGGCCAAAAGGCATCACTACCCATTCATAGGTGCATAAAGCCCCAGGGCAACGAAAGGCCGTTTTCGACACATCTTCCTCAGCAATGAAGATTTGATTGTATCCAGAGTAGCCATCCAGCATACTCATATATTCGAAACCAGCGGAAGAATCCACAAGCATTTCTGCCACTGGCATTGGATATTCGTCTTTGGGGGTCGCAGCATTGAGATCTCTGAAATCAATGCACACCCTCAAGGTACCATTTTTCTTTATAATAGGTACAATATTTGCAATCCATTCGACATACCTGGTTGTTCTAATGAACTTGCACTTCAGCAGCCTTTTGACTTCCGTTTTGATTTTTGATAAAATCTCTGGTGCAAACCGTCTTGGAGTCTGCTTAACGGGTTTCTTTCCAGGCTTTATTGGTAACTACAGCTCGACCAATCCTCTGTCGAGACCAGGCATCTCGTCATAGTCCCATGTGAAGCAATCCTTGAACTCTTTCAATAATTTAATCATTTCGACCTTGAGTTCCGGATCCATCTTTGCGCTTATGTATGTGGGCCTGTTCACAGGACCTTCGCCTAGGTTTACCTCTTCTAGAGGATCTTGTGCCAACATTCTGACATTGTGCGCCAGCGGGTCCTTTTCGAAACCAAGAGGTTCGCCGTCATAAATGGCATCTAACCTCTGGTCTATAAAGTCTTTCGTTCCCAAGTCGGGAGGCTCAGGATCGAAATCTTTCTCAGGTCCTGTCTTCGACAGAACTTGATCATTGGCCTTGGAAGCCACATATTTAACTTCAGCTTTTAAAGCCACTATCATTCTGTTTTCGGCCACATAGGCCGAAATCTTTTGTAGCATTGATGACTCAGTCATCATCATCAAATTCGTTGCCCTAGCCTGTTGGCCGTATATCACTGATTCCTCCAAAGTCTATGTTGGATAAATCTTCTCTATCCCACTGGAAACCATAATCGGAGTGCAGGTATAGAGAGCAGAACGCATTTGGAGTAGGATCCAAATCGAACTCTGGTGGGTTACAAGGCCCTATGTGAGCCAAATTCCTGTCAAAATCATTCTTTCTGACACTATTTATTTCACCCAGGTAGTAACTCTGGTCTGCTTCAATGTTCTCCACAATGCCATCTGGGCGCCACATTATGACCCTTTGGTGCATCGAAGATGGCACTGCTCCAATGCCATGTATCCACTCTCGACCAAGGAGTAGATTGTAGTTGGGCTTTGCTGAAATAACCATGAACATGGTGGGTCGAAGGATTGATCCCACTTTGAGGTCGAGTTGAATGACACCTATTGTGGTGCCAATGTCCCCTTCATAGTTGGATAAGACCATGTTGTGTGGCTTTATGTCGGCATCTCCTTTGCCTAACTTTTCCAGCATGAATTGCAATATGATATTAATGGTTGCCCCACAATCAACCAGAATTTTGTTTATGGTTACCTCCCCAACTTTAGCTCTAATGAACAGTGGTTTCAGATGGCTCTTCATTGCCTCTGTTGGGGGTTCAAAGAATGCGTTTTGTTCTTCCACGCATCCATTGTTCATTATATAATAACATACTGGCTTATGTCTAGCCAGTTCCTGTTCAACCATTAGGTCAGTCTCTTCGACTTTGACCTCTCGGTTATATTCTTTGGGCATCACAGATATGACATTCACCATGATATCCAAACTGTCACTAGAGTCGGAGTCATCATCATTCGACCCATACTCTTCCGCCCAGGGCATAGGATTTCTCTCCAGAGGTTTCCTTTGTCTTTTATGCATATTGGTGCTAACCTCTGAATGAGGCCCAACTGCTTCTTTCTCAGCTTTTTGCCGTCTTTGAAACCTCCTCCATTGTGAACGAGACATAAGATTCTTTCCTTTATAGTTGCTCGACACATGGGTCATTTTGTTCGATGTAGAGGCATGGTATTCCTTTCTGTAATCTAGAGAGGAACCTCTTTCTACGTCGAATGTCTGCCACCTTTCTTCATTTGGTCGTTTTCTTCCCATGGTATTCAGCCAGGTATCAGTGGGCACATTAGTTGGAGGCCTAAAAGTTGGTAGCCTCCTTTCTTGAGTCATGGGTCTTTGTTGATGTCCCCTTCTGGGGTCAAATCGAATTTCTGGACCCATTCTTTGTTGGGCATTGGTACCCTGTTTTGCTTTTACAGTCCGCATCACTTGTATGTGTTCAACGGCCTTTTCATCAAAAATAGAGCTACACCTAGGGCATAGCATAACCTCTGATTTCTTCTTTTGGCATCTATGCAAAAAATCTACCAAATTTTCATCCTCCTTTGGGAATGCAGTTTTGTTTACCTCCTCTTGTTGAAGGGTTTCCTCTGAAACTCTGGCTCCAGAGACTTCGACCATATTAACCTGCAAGTTACTTTTGGCGGTCAGGTTCATCTTCTACATTTTGGTCTCCAAGGCTTCTGTCGAACCCTTTTCAGCATCCAAATAAGAACCTATGATGGTTCTTTTGCTAGAGCTCTCAGCAACTCCTTTGATCAGTTTCAGGCCAACAACAGCCTTTTCGTTTGACGCTTGGTCAACTCCTTTTTTTGAATCCAGGCCTTCAGTGACCTTTCTCACCCCTTCGATTTTTTTCCTGGAGATGTTCCCGGTGAAACTTCCGAAAATGGGTTTTATGATGAAATCTTCCGACACTTCTACCATATGAATGCCAACTGGTTCGGCATAATGAGCTTCTGCTTGTAGTGGGTTTGTGTCGATTTTCATTTCTGGTTTATCAGCAAATTTCAGCCTTCCTTCATTCAGTGCATGTTGAACGAGATCCCTGAAAAGGAAACATTGTGAGGTTTTATGTCCTAAAAAATTATGATATTTACAAAAACCTTTTTTCTTTCTCTGTTCTAAAGGAGGCAATTTGGCCCCTGGGGGCACTATCATCTGTCCATCTTTAACTAATAGATCGAATATTTAGTCATACTTGGATATGTCAAAACTATAAGTTTTCTTGGGAAATTTATCACTGCTTTTCTCAGGTTCCACAAGATTTTTTCCATTTGATGGAACCAACAATTTACAAGCATATGGTGGTCCATTTTTTAATTCAGCTAGATCAATTTTGCCTTCTTCGATATCTACAGGATCGTTGTATGTCTCTGGATCGTCATTATCCATTTCGACATAAGCTACCCTTTCTCGTCGAAGAGTTTTAGCAGTTTTGGCCTTTTCATCCTTAAGGCGTTCTACTTGTCGAACCCTATCAGCAAGTTGGGCCATATCTCTTAGGTATTGTGTATCCAACTTTTTCCTAATTGAATAATCCAGGCCACCTGCTGCTATTTCAACTAATTCATGCTCAGGTACTTGGGTAAAGCATCTGGCTTTGAGTAGTCGAAATCTATTTAGATATTCATCAATTGGCTCTGTGAACCTTCTTTTTACACTAGCTAATTCTTTTAGACTTATCTTGGTTTGACCCATGTAAAATTGTTCATGGAACAATCTTTCTAATTGGTTCCAGTTGTGGATCGAATTGGCTGGGAGGGTAGTGAACCAAGTAAAAGCATTTTTCGTTAATGAACTTGGGAAGTATTTGATTCTAAGGTTTTCATTGTTTTCTATTTCTCCCGCCTCTATCAAATACCTAGCCACATGTTCGACAGTCGACTCTGTCGTATCCCCCGAAAATTTAGTGAATTTTGGGACTTTTCCCCTAGGTGGTAAGTCCGTTTGCAGAATATATTCTGACAACGGGGATGTAAAGTTTGGTCTATGGAAACCAACATTCATCCCGTTTTGAAGCATGATTCTCTCGATCATAGCGGTTAAATTATTATCCGCCCCGTAGTTCTAGTGTCGAACTTGTTGTATTAAATCGTCAGCATTTTGGTTTCTATTAGCCAGAATAACGCCCTGATCGATTTCTCGATGGTTTCGAGGTATCTCTAGTCTTGGTTGTTCTACTTCGACCCTTGGAACTTGGGGGTTTGGATTAATGGTCAAATATTCTTCCATGATTACCCCTTGATTTAATCTTATTGGTACCCTCTGGGGCTGTTGAACAACTTGGGGAAGTTGAGCAACTTGAGGCACCCCAAAGAATTCAGCCATGCACGTTATTTGCACTGTCATCTATTGATTCGACTGTGTGGCAGTCTGAATGAGGGGATTTAGTACTGTACTTAGAGTTTGTGCTAACATTTGTACCATTTCATGGTTACTTTCGTCCATCTGTTGCCTCAAAATTGTTGTCGAAGCATTTGTGAGACTTGGTATCATATGAGATGGCCCTCCTAAAAATTGGTTTCTACTGGCTCCAGATCCCTGTAATGGTGATGTAGCATTTACCAAAGGTTCTGAGAAAGTAGACGCATCATTCATAAGGCTAGCCATTTCAGTAGTTGGCATGCCATATGGCTGTTCTCGACCCATCCAGGTTGTCGAAAAGCCTAGGGGTACAGTTGATCGAGACCCTAGGTTCATCCTTGGTGGGGGCGTTCCTAAAGGACCTCTTGGACCCATATACGTAAGTAAGGGTCCAGTTTGATTCATGGTTAACCCTGGTATGGATCCGACAGAAGTTGGGATATTCCCTTTGACAATAGTGGTAACTGTTGTTCCTGTGATCGGTGGAGGTATTTCTCCATGGTTTGGCTCATTAGCCATACTACTCTCTCCGCTTTCTTTCCTAACAGTATATTTGTTGGTTATTCTACCACTTCGTAATAACATGCAATGTTATAACTGTACAGGGAAAAAAACACAATAACATAGACAATTAGCAAGGTCCCACCAGGTGTGCCAATTTGTTTACCGTTGTTTTTGGTAAACAACCGTTGGTCTCCAAAAAAGGTAAGTTTTTTGGTTTACTTGCGGGATCGACCAAACTAATCCCAGAACATATGCTAATCTTTATGTAAAAATGAGTGATAAGGAAGAACTCACGTTCGACCCAGGGGAGAGGTGTTTAAGATTGTTGAACAGTAAATGAAAGCATAAAATGCAAGTAAAATAAGTAAAAGAAGTAAAAGGTAACTTTGCAAGATAATGGTAAAGTAAAGTAAAAAGAATTGTATTAAGTAAAAAAGGTGTTTCTAACGTACATTGCTCTGCTTTTTATCCTTTCTCACGCAGTAGTTACTTGGATAATATTTGAGATATTTTGTACTATAAGTTGAACACACCAAAAAATTACACAAACTTCTTAATTTATACTAAAAATAGGTAACCGTCGAGGGGACATTCTGCGCTAGGATGAAGAAAAGTGTCTCCTGCATGTCTCTCGACCCATAGCCTTTTGCCACGTTTCCTTCCCTTAGACGCTGATGAAAACCACCTTTCCCTCCAATAATTCAAATTTCAAAATGGTCTTCGTCCCATGTGCCAAGGCGCGAACACTTCCCTTCAGTCGAACAACCTGCATCTGCCTCAGTCGAATGAACCTTTGGTTGAAGCTTCTTATTATATCTTGGATCCTTTTCCTTAAATTATCTCATGCGTCGAATTACACCTCCTGGTGTAGTTCATTTCCAGTTGTTTGGTCAAAGAGACCAAATATAGCAAGTGTCAAATTTGGGAGCCAACAGTGGGCCAGAGTAGTGCCCCTGCACTCGATCGAGACATGCAGAGCATCATTGTGATTTCTTCCTTTAGCAGTCAGATCCGCGTCGGAGAAACCCAACCCGTTATCAGCGGTCAAACTAGCTACACAGTCTTGGAATTGATCAGCAGAGGTTTCCTGCGGAACATGCGCAGTTTTGAGGAAAGCAATTAAAGCCTTTGCATGGGCTTCCGAACACAACAACAAGGATAACATGGAGATTTTTAACGGGGTATACCCCAGCTGCTCGACTATGTTGTAGTCGCTTTTCTTGATAATCTTCAGAATTTCCTCTATCTCTTGTCTAGAGGTTTCTACAATGACCTTCTTAGGTGCCTCCATCCGGGCAGGCTCACCTATGACTTCTTTTCCCCGAGTGTCAGATGGCTCGGCGACAAGGGTGATAATTGGAATATGAACTGGGACAATTTCTGATGTACTGGCAAATGGAATAACAACAGGCTTTTGAACAGTCGGAGGGGAAATCTCAGGAGAGAAGAGTCTTCCACTTTGAGTGACCTTTCTAGCCCCAACAATATTGCTGACATCAGTATCAACTTCTTCAACCTTCAAATCTTGTTTGATCCCATGATAATACACATCGGCCCCATAGTGCCATGGGACAACCTTATCCAAAGTGTATGGGATAGGACCAGGAACAGTAATGATTAATAGAGCAACTCTCGGAACAGATGTAATCCTAACAGGCTTTCTCGAGGAAGCCTTGGAAGGATTGGCAGAAATGGTTATGATGGAAACATCTTCAACAGGAATCAACAGAATCAAAGTTTTCTCGAACAGGATCTCTTTGTTATCAATCAGGTGTTGAACACCTGGTTTCAATAAATGGCAACTAGTAGGCAGGATTGAACATAGGTGGCAACCTTCGCCACAACCCAGAAATAAACCAGCCAACAATAGATTCTTCTTCACTGTCAACAACGGAGTAGAAATGTCTTCCACAGAGGTCGTAAATAAATCATCTTCTTCGCATTTACTAGATGAATGAGACATATCAACTTCTTGTCGCAACCTATTCCCAAACTTGTTACCCATTCTCAGAAGAACCACCTTCTTCTTCTTCTTTTTCTTCTCCTTCAGGATGAGAGTCTTTAAATCTTCCTGCCCCTTATCCAGGTTCAAGAACATCTCTTTGAATTGAGCATTATGTGCTTGAAGAGCTTTGATAGCTTGATCGGTAGGTGTTTCAGAAGACATTTCGTGCTAAAATAAACAACGATGAAGATGAGAAACCTGTAATGGTACCTGTAATGATGTGCATCATAATGGAATGCGCATGAAATGATTTCAAAGACTTTGGGAGATTTAAATTTGCAAACCAAGAAATAAACAAACTTTATTAGATTTAAACTTGTAAGAATGTTTAACAATGCCTTTAAGGCGTTACAAAAGAAATAGACTGAAAACAAATCTAAACTAGAAAAAGCAACAAAATCAGAAATTCCATGGACGCTTTCCCTTGGTGCTGGTCATTGATCATCCTTTCGTTCTCAAGTTGCCTCGTGAGCTTCAAGATATTCCTCTCTTTCTCATGATACTTCTCCCGGTAAGTATCCCTCTCCTCTTTTAGCTGAATCCAGGATCTTTTCAATACCCCCAGATCAGTAGGCATGTAGGGATAAAGGACTGTATAAGGAAACCCCTCTTCATTAGTATGCTCAACAATCACTGGCAACACAGCTTCATAAGGCATCCCAAGCTTCTGAGCCCTATCTCGGACCCACTGTAGGTAAGGTTGCATAGGGAGAGAAGTCTTTGGTCCTAGCTCTTGAGGGTCAGACCTGTTCACCATGCCCTAGGCTCGTATAAACCTTCGACGATGCTTTTCGACGTCCTCCTTATAGTCAAAGACAATATCTGCAAGAAGTAACTCATGAGGGCCGTCTCTCCGAGCCCGGCCGAATTATCGCAAAGCCAAACAAGGACTGTAGGTTATTCCCACTTTGATTCCAAGCAATGGAACATTAGGGTATTCCCCACACCGATCAATGATAGCAACACCCTCTATATCCTTAGAACTCCAAAGAATGTCCGTGTGAACAAGGGACATTATCCTGTAAGACCATCCTAACCCTTCCTCATTTTCAACACGGACTTGGGGAGGTGCGAAATAAACCACCTCGCCAACAGCGCATGCAACACATGAGGGTTCCCCTTCTACGCGCCGTACGAGTATAGAGGGCATGTAGGATATCACCCAAGAGAGTAGGTACAGGATTGCGAGACAAGAAGATCTTAACTGCATTCACATCTATGAAGGAATTTGGATTCGGGAAGAGAACCAAACCGTAGATAAGGAGAGCTAAGATGTCTTCAAAAGCCTGAAAGTCTAAACTGTCCTAGAATAGTTGAGCTTGATCCATCAGAAACTTGGCTAATAAACCTTTAACCCCGCTTCGTGTCTCCCAATTAGACACTACATCAGCCTTTTTCAAGTGTAAAGCTGAAGCAATGTCTTCTGACCTAGGAGTCCTTTCCAAACATGTGAAGGGCATCTTCTCGAGGATGGATATACCCAACAAATGAGAAAACTCTTCCAAAGTGGGAACTAGCTGATAATCCAGGAAGGTGAAGCAATGGTGCACTGGATCGAAGAACTGCAATAACACACTCATCATTTGCTCATCCAACCTAGAGGTAACCAAACTAAGAAGCTGACCATGTCTTCTAATGAAGGAAGAAGTATCAGAAACTCTCGAGGCTAAATCTTTGAGTTGAGCATGTATTTGCACAAAGTTAACTCGGATGGTGTTTCTGCGCAAGAAAGCCATAATCTGCAAAACAGAACAAAGATAAATCCCCTCGGTCTTTGAAATGGTTAGTCTAATGAAGCATGCATGCTATATTATGATGCATGATGTCATGATAAAAACACACAACAAGTATAGCAGATAACAGACATGGTAAAGGCAAATAAGTCACACAATAGCCCTTAAGTTTAAGGCTTGCATATGGTCTAGGTATTACCCTCTTGAAGTTCAGTTGGTTTCTACCTGTCCTAATAATAGTAACTGGGTTCTAGAGGTTCTCAATATCACTGACCATCCTCCATCGGTCATGGTTTCAGCTCACACAATCTTTTCTTGCAGCCAGAACTATCTCGAGAGTATAGTCTCAATGAGTGTAGCATCGAGTATCAACCAGTTCCCAGTTTTACATCGAGACCGACTATCTCACTACTTCCTATGGCCAAGTTGTTCAATTATAGGTTCTAAGGTCAGTTGATGCTTAACGACCCATATGGAAGCCCCATATTCTCCTCGTTTCTCCACAAGGGATACCGGTACCAACCAATGTGCCACATCAATGTAGCTACTGCTGCAACCGTATCGGTTTACGCTGTACAGTTCCCTCACAGTTTATTGCTACTTACCTAAAAGGTGTTCCTCAGATCTGGGTTAGGATCTATAGTAACTCCTGATACAAAGCCCTCAAAGATAAAGCAATCAAATCAAACAATAGAAGCAAATATGATGAACTAATCCTAAGGTATACCCCACTTATTAAGTCCCCAGCAGAGTCTCCAGTTCTGTGATACGGTGGCAGAACCAGGCTGTTTTGAAATGCTGGTTTACGTTTTGCGTTTGTGTTCGCAAAATGTCGCGATAAGCAAGACTCGCCACCGACTTTTATTTTATCCAACTGGAAAGGACAAAAGCACAGAAAAATTCCTTTTTTAGAGATTTTGAGTACGGGGGATAGATTATAGAAAGGGAAGGTATTAGCATCCTTTCTATCCGTGGTTTTCCACGGGCTCTTAGGTACTTGCTCATCATTTTCAAAGTTGCTTGTGTGTGTTTGATTTGAATTTTTTTTTGTTTTACTTTGATTTAACCCTTATTTCTGACTTCAAGAGTGTTACGAAGTCGTTTTGAAAAAACTTTGTTTGAAAAGAGTGTAAGTGTGAAAAAGTTTGTTTGTTTGAGCAAGTACTTAAGAACTAATCTACCTACTCGAAAAAAAAGAATGTTTCTGTTCTTGTTTCCTTTAGACAGTGCTATCCCACTATTAGTGAGTAGGTAGCACCGTCGTTGGAGTTTTAAGGATCAATTCGAAAGGGACGTACAATCACCGAATAAATGTTAGGACGTCTTAGTGATAATCTTAATGTCTTAAGATCAATATTCGAGGCAACGTATCCGAGACAACCTTTCCGAGGCAACTTTTCCGAACGGGACTTTGATCTTTGTTTAGACAAGAGAGCGACCACTAAAATATCCTATACTTAATGACCATTTACCGAAGGCAACCGAAGTTGGAGTGTACCCTAGGAGTGTGCATGTGCGAGTGATTCAATTTCAAGTTATTATCTTTGCACATTTAGGGTTTGCTAACTGTTTTAATTTTAATCATACATTCTTGTCATGCAACCCTAATACCATACATCTAACAGTTTATATTTGCGGAAATTAAAGCGTGGAAAGTAAAGCTACGTGTTGTACCCCAAAATTTGCCCTCCCATATTCTTCAAAGTTTTGACAAGTATCATCTCAATTTGCTCAAAGTCTACTCAAGGGCTACACAGTCAACCATCCTCTTAAGCCAGTCAAATTAGGGTTTTGGTTCTTGCAAGGAAGTTGAGGTTTTCAAGGGCTCAATCAAGTCCCATATGCTCACATACATTGTCAAACACCTACATGTCAAGTTTCAAGGCTCACAAGGTCAAGTTGCACAGTCAAAAACCCTAATTGCTTCACAGTCAACTGTAGGGGCAAAATGGTCATTTGGCAGTCAAAAGTCAAAATTTGTGGTCAACATCTTATTTTGAAGCCACAATCATCATTTGATCAATTCTTGATCATGATTCCACAAGAATGGCTCAAAAATCATCAAGATGCAAAAGTTTCTATTTTTGGACAGTTGAAAAGTCAACTGTAACTTGACCAAGGCATAACTTTTTCATGGTTCATCAGAAAAATCCCATTCAATTCTAATCTTGAAGGGGAAGACATTTACTACAACTCATCTTCACATTCCAAGTCCAAGAAATGCTCTCACAAAAAGTTATCAATTTCAACATTATAGGTCATTTTCAAAAGTCAACAAAAAGGCATTTTAAGTCAAAGACCATAACTTGAGATTGGTAAATCAAAATGACATGGGACCAAAGGCATTGGTTAGAGGAATTCAAGACCTTTACAAAATTTCCAAGAACATGCTCATATGATTAAAATTGAGCAAGATATGCATTGGAGAAGTTGGGAAATCTTTGTGAAATGGCCAAAGTCAATTATCCTTGAAACTTCAATTTTTGACAAAAGGGTCCACTTTTTTCACTTGATTCATCCTTGTCATGCCATCCACGTGTCCCATGATTTATTTCAAGATTAAAAATTAATTTTTCCATTTTTATTTAATTTTATTTGGTTTAATTCATTTTAAATCTTTAAAATTCAAATAAAAATCAAAAAAATTAATTAAGGGATATCTTTGAGTTTGAATGACCTTGATGTATCATGAAACACATACCAAATTCGTGTACAGCCTATTTCAAGCATAAAATTCAAATTTGGACAAGAATGGCAAGTTTCTTTAATGGAGGTTATGGCAAAATCCAAAACATAATTGCATTGGTTTAAGGCTCATGATATTGATTGATTCTCATTCAGGACCATATATGCAAGCCTCCCACACATGATTCACGACCGAGAACTCTCTAAAACGGCCAAACAAATTTCCAAAATTCCAAGGAAAAGTGTGAAACTGAAAACCACTTTGCAGCATAATTTAAACCTCCCTTTTGATCCAAACACGTTCCTTACATCCCCAGGAATCGTTTGCAGCCAAGAACAAGCGAAAAATCTCAAGAACTCGTGCCACACAAGTCACACGGTTTACATTCTTTCTCAAAATCACAATCATCCATTCATACGTTTTTAACACTTTTTATTGATTGCATTGTGCTCATAGGATCCATATGAAGCTTTCCATATGACTTAATTGGATTATGGTGCCTTAAAACGCAAAATGCCATTGTTGAGTTCTAGGTTTTCAGAGCTTGCAATTTGGGGTTTTTGCCATACTGCAAAATTAAGCCTCAAGACATGCATGGTCAAACTCAGCATGATGAGACGAACATGAAACATACCTCGCGCCCAATTTATATTGCACGAGCGGCTAATCGCTATTTTTTAAATGCTTGCATTTTGTGGGGGTTTAAAACCCCCGCTATGTGTTTTATATTTTACAGGAAAGGTTGAAGACGAAGGGCTTGGCAATACATGATTGGCAGGTTCAAATTGGCGCGCGCGTTTCCACTTGATTCAGCATATAGTGGGCTTATTTCATATATTCCTTTTTTCTTATTATGCTACCAAACAAACGCGCTTGGCTCAGTGGCTTGGATGCACGTGTATAGACCCTTGGGACCTGGGTTCGATTCCCAGGTCCCCCATAATTCCAATATTATTTTTTCAAATGCATTCTTGTGCAGATTCCCAAATGATGAGCACCATAAGCCTCACATCTCAGCCTGCCAAATGTCCATCAGTGCAAATCCAAGGGCCAAGCATGAGGACCATGGTGCTCTGGAGTCAACATGGGCGTAGGCAACCAGAAAGAGTCAACGTGGCTGAAGATTCAAATGGGCCTCAAATTCCTATCACACCCTCCAATCTGGCCCAATACCCCCCATGGTTCTTGCATTTTTTCTTTTTTTCTTTTCTTTTTTATTTACTAATTATATTTATTAACTGTTATTATTTAATTAACTCATAACTATTTTTTCACAATAAAATTCAATAAAACCAAAAAAAATACTTTATTAATTTAAGTAATTATTTTGTAAATAAATATTAAATAATTGAATTAGCTTTAATTAGGCAATTTTAACTTTTTTAAATAACTAAAATAATTTAGAATTAGGTTAACTTAGAATTTTAATTCTTTTATTTTATTTCATAAAAACATAAAAACACAAAAAAAATCGTTTCTTTTAATAAATAAATTAATTAGTACTTAGGCTTTATTTAATTAATTGCATTTAATTCAAAAATGACAAAAAAATTCAATTTCTTTTCTTAAAAGGGTCAAAACCCTTAGAACGTTCCCGATTAATTTTTATTCGCGCGCATTTACTTTATTTTGATTATTATGTAATTGCTTTCAAGAATGTAATAGTAAATAGGTTTACCTCTTTATTTAATTTTCCGTACTTATTTACCAAAACGGGTCTTTGTATTTTTGGCGATGTATAGACCTGCGCCTTGTAATAGCGTAGAATTTATATTTCCGCAATTTACTTTCCGCACCCCCTAACTGTTAAATGCATGAAAGAATGTATGTAAATAAAAATTAATCCGTAGCTCACAAATAAAAGAAAATTAACTGAAAAACAACACACAAAGCACATGCCACTCCTAGGGTACGCTTCACTCGTTGCCTCGAAACATGGTCATCAAGTATAGGGTGTCTTAGAGGTCGCCCTTCTGTCCAAAAGATCCAGTTGCCTCGAAACGGTTGCCTCGGATAAAAGGATCTAGGACATTAGGGTTACTTCTAAGTTGTCCTACCATTGCTTCGGTGACCACACAGTCCCGATAATCGAATTGACCCGAACACCTCCAACGATGGTGCTACCTACCTCTCAATGGTGGGATAACACTATCTAAAGGACTCTTACACAGCTTAATTCCTTAGGGTAGGTAGATGACTCATGGGTACTTGCTCTTTTCAAAAACAAACAAAATACTTTTCACACCTTACACTTTCAAAAAAGTTTTCAAACAATACTTCATACACTCTTGAGGACTGATACAAGAGTTACCTAGAAGTTTTCAAACGAACTTTTTCAAAACCCACTCACATTTGAAAAGCAAACAAATTTTGAAAACATAAGAGCAAGTACCTAAGAGCCCGTGGATAACCACGGATAGAAAGGGTGCTAACACCTTCCCTTTCTATAAATCTACCTCCCGAACCGAGAAACATTCTCATAAGGAATTTTGCTGTGCTTTTGTCCTTTTCATGTTGGAGAACATAAAAGACGGTGGCGACTCTTGCTTCCGCGACATTTCGCGAAACCAGCTAAAAACAGTCAGTTTTATTTCCACCGATCACAGAACTGGCAACTCTGCTGGGGAAATTAATAAGTGAGGTGTACCTTAGGATTAGATCATACTTATGTTTTCAATTGCTTTGCTTTGATTGCTTTATATTTGTGGGCTTTGCATCGGAGTTTCATAGATCCTAACCCGGATCTGGGGATACCCTTTTAGGTAGCATAAGCTGTGAGGGACCTGTCCGGCATAGACCGGCACGGGTGAAGCAGTGGCTACATTGGTGTGGCACCTTGGTCTATACCGATATCCCTTGTGTTGCAACAAGGAGAATATGGGTCTTCTGAGGAGTCATTAAGCACCAACCTACCTTAGAACCCTAATGTGACCCAACTTGGCCATAGAACAGTAGCAGTATGCTACACCCATTGAGGCTAAACTCTCGCGATGGTTCTGGCCGCAAGAAAAGATTGCGATGGTGGAGTTATGACCGATTGAGGGTAGTCAGTGATATTGGGATCCTCTAGAACCCGGTTACTTTTGATAGGACAGGTCTTAACCAACGAAATTGAAAGAGGGTAGTACATGAACTTCATGCTGGCCTAAAACTCTAAGGGCTGTCTTGTGTGACTTGTGTGCCTTATCATGTTTGCCTTTGTGAATATTTGTGGTGTGTTTTATCATAACATCATAACATCATACCATTGCATGCATCATGCATAAGGACTGACCTATTTCAAAGACAAGAGGGTTTCACCTTTGCTCTGTTTTGTAGGACATCATGATGCCTGTGCGAAGGAACACTATCCGGCTCAACTTTGTTCACCCACCTGATTTGCTTAAAGAGCTGGTTGACAGAATTCCAAGCACTGCCTCCTTCATCCAGAGGCATGGTTCTCTTCTCGGTTTGGTGACTTCAAAGTGGGACCAACAACTGATGAGTGTCTTGACCCAGTTTTATGATCCTTTGTACAGTTGCTTCACCTTTCAAGACTTCCAGCTGGTCCCAACCCTGGAAGAATTCTCTGATTTGCTTGGTATCCCTATCTTGGATCAGACTCCCTTCACTGGTTGGGAAAAGACTCTTAGACTTGAGGAGATTGCAGCGGCCCTTCCTTTGACCAACAAGGAGGTAATGGACAACTGGGAGACTAGAAGCGGAGTTAAGGGCTTCTTGGATAAGTTTCTGATTGGTAAAGCTAACAGTTTCTGGAATGACTTAGACTTCAGGGCGTACGAGGACATTCTGGATCTCTTAATCTATGGTCTAGTATTGTTTCCAAATCCTGATAACTTTGTCAATATCAATGCCATAAGGATCTTCATGTCTCGGAACCCTGTACCCACTCTCTTGGGTGATGTCCTGCAACAACTCTATGCTCGTACTGCCCGAAGACGAGGAACTCTGTGGTGTTGTACTCCTTTGTTAGTGAGATGGTTTATTTCGCACCTCCCCAAGTTCGTGCTGAAGAACCAAGAAGGAAGAGGCTGGGCTCATAGGTTAATGTCTCTCACTGATAATGACATCATTTGGACTCTCAGAGGTTTAGATGAGGTGGTTGTTATTGATCGTTGCGGAGAATATCCTAATGTTCCATTGATTGGTACCCAAGGAGGAATCTCTTACAATCCATGTTTAGCTCTCCGTCAATTTGGAAGAGCCAGAAGAGCAGGGCCTCATGAGATGTTGGTACCTCACATCAGTTTTGAGTTTCAGGTAGATAGTGACAAACTGCACCATAGATTCATCAAAGCTTGGGACGGAATTCACAAAGCTGACCCACATGAGTTGGGACCGAAGACTTCTCTGCCAAAGGAAGCCTATTACAGATGGGTCCGCATCCGTGCTCAGAAGTTAGGTATGCCATATGAAGCTGTCAGGCCTATCATTCTTGAAATTCCTGATAGAGACGGGGTTCCTCCAACCATACTCCCTCCTCATATACACACTGATGTTGATACCCTAAAGAGGTCTTGGGCGCAACTACAGGAAGAGCGGGATTATTATCGGGAAAAGTTCAACGAACAGGAACAGAAGATCCAGAAGCTAACCAAGCAATTGGAGAACGAGCGGACTCTGAATGATTACATCCGTACTGAGAAGAGGAGGCCATGGGAGCACTGATGGGCTTTGGATGTTTCCTTTACAGCTTTTATTTCCTTTTCAGTATTTTCATTTCTGTAACGCCTAAGGGCAATTTGTTGAACAATTTAAATTCCAAAGTTTAAATCTAATAAAGTGTGTTCCTTTTGTCTACAAAGTTGATTCCCGATTGTCTTTGAAAACATAATTCATACGCATTTCATTCATCATATGCATCACAGGTACCCTTTTCTAAAGGTTTCTTAATCTTCTTCGCTGTTTATTTCAGCACTCAAGCATCATGAATCCTGAACCAACTACCGAGCAAGCTATCAAGGCCCTCCAGGCCCAGAACGCCCAATTTCAGGAGATGGTCATGAACTTGGCCCAAGAACAACAAGAGCTGAAGGCTTTGCTCCTGAAGAAGAAAAAGAAGAAGAGGACTGTGCTATTCAACACTGGGCGCAGACTCGAGAATACATTACAGAATGAAGCTGAGAGGACTACTCCGTCTGTGGGGGAAGGCAGTCACCAAGGGAGAGAGGTCTCTAGTCCTGTGGTCTCTGACACCGAGACAGACTTCAATGATGAACAGTACCCTCCTGCTGAGGACCGGTACAAACAACTGGAGGACAGGTTAAATGCTATGGAGATTCAACGTGTGCCTGGGTTGGATTTCAGAGACTTGGGGTTATCTTCTGGGATGGTGATCCCACACAAGTTCAAGGCGCTGACCTTTGTGAAGTATGACGGGGCTTCCTGTCCTAAGATGCACCTCCGTTCTTATGTAAGGAAGGTCCAGCCTTACACAGCAGACAAGAACTTATGGATCCATTTCTTCCAGGAGAGTCTTTCAGGGACTCACCTCGACTGGTTCTATCAGCTGGATGGAACCAACATTCGTAACTGGGAGGACTTGGCCACTGCTTTTTACAAGCAGTATCAGTACAATTCCGACCTCGCTCCTACGCGTACCCAACTCCAGGGTATGTCGCTAGGATCGGGAGAAGGTTTTAAGGAGTACGCACAGAAATGGAGAGACCTGGCTGGCAGGGTGCAGCCACCATTGACAGATCGTGAACTAGTGGACATGTTCTTGGGGACCCTATCTGGTCTATTCTTCAACCATCTCATTGGTAATTCCTCTGCTGGGTTTACAGACCTGATCCTGACTGGCGAGAGGATCGAAGCTGGTATCAAATCAGGGAAGATACAGAAGGGTGCCTCCTCAAATACTGAAAAGAAGCCCTTCAAGAAGGAGGCTAGTGCTGTGTATGGTCCCAGAAGGCAAAACAAACCAGAACGCCGCCAAGCTGTCAACGCGGTGATGATTTCAAAGCCTGCTGCTGCTCCTCAGCAATACAACCAGCCAAGAGCTGAGAGGCCCAAATGACAGTATACTCGGCTCAGCATGACTCTCTCTCAAATCTTACCGCAACTTCTGTCAACCAGCCTGGTAACTGTCAAGGAAGCTCTGAAGGTGGTAAACACAGCATCTCCGAAGTACAACCCCAACGCCCGTTGCGCTTATCACTCTGATAGCCCGGGACATAACATAGATGATTGTTGGGCTCTGAGGAATAAGGTTCAAGACCTTATCGATGCTAAAGAGGTTCAGTTCGAGGCGCCCGAGAAGCCTAATGTGGTGACTGCTCCCATGCCTAACCATGGAGTAAATGCTATTGGGGATGAAGACGAAGTGGAGGAATCCAAATTCGACAGCTGGATCTACCCGACGACCAACGGTGGACCTAGCAATTGGACTGCAAAAGACTTTACACCTATTACTTTTGTCACCCAGTAATGAACTTCTTTGTTTTGGATTTGTAACAAACAATAATTTGAAACTTTATGGCCCGGTGTCTTACCCGGGGCACCGTGGCGTCATTTGTGAGGGCTTGTTATTTGTCACTTCCATATATCATGAATAAAAGCATTGGACGTTTTTCACATTTCAAATCTTGCGCTCCTTTTCTTTCTTTATATATTGCAAAACAGCTATATTTACACACACTCACTCATACAGGTTCCAATCCACTCTGGATCTCACTAGTAACGACTCTGCTACTGCCAGTTATGACTTCGAAAATCCGATCAACTTAGCCGAAGACGAAGGTGAAGATGATTGCGAAGTGCCTGGTGAGCTTGCAAGACTGCTACTCCAGGAAGAGAGGGCCATTCAGCCACATGAAGAGCCAGTGGAAACGGTAAATCTGGGTACTGAGACAGACAAAAAGGAAGTCAAGATTAGTGCCAACCTGGAGCTTAGTGTGAAACAAAGGTTGATCCAGATGCTGCATGACTATGTGGAAATATTTGCTTGGTCTTACTAAGACATGCCTGGGTTGGATACTGACATTGTGGTTCATCACCTGCCTACCAAGGAAGACTGTCCTCCGGTTAAACAGAAGGTCCGCTGTATGCGTCCAGAGATGTCCGAGAAAATCAAAGCTGAGGTTATGAAACAATTCGACGCCGGGTTTCTAGCAGTGACTTCTTACCCTCAGTGGATTGCCAACGTGGTTCCAGTGCCAAAGAAAGATGGTAAAGTCAGAATGTGTGTTGATTTCAGGGATTTGAATAGGGCCAGCCCTAAAGATGACTTCCCTCTGCCTCACATCGACGTTCTGGTTGACAATACTGCTCAGCATAAGGTATTCTCCTTCATGGACGGGTTCTCCGGTTATAATCAAATCAAGATGGCTCCTGAAGACATGGAGAAGACCACTTTTGTTACTCAGTGGGGCACCTTTTGTTACAAGGTCATGCCTTTTGGGTTGAAAAATGCTGGGGCAACCTACCAACGTGCCATGGTTGCTTTGTTTCATGACATGATCCATCATGAGATCGAGGTATATGTCGACGATATGATTGCAAGGTCCCAAACTGAGGAGGAACACCTTGACCATCTGCAGAAGCTATTTGACCGTCTGAAATTGTACAAGCTGAGGCTGAACCCGAACAAGTGCACCTTTGGGGTAAGATCTGGAAAACTGCTAGGCTTCGTCGTAAGCGACAAAGGTATTCAAGTGGACCCTGCCAAGGTGAAAGCCATACAAGAAATACCGGCTCCCAAGACAGAGAAAGAAGTCAGAGGCTTTCTAGGACGGCTGAACTATATTGCCCGATTCATCTCACATCTAACTGCTACCTGTGAACCAATCTTCAAGCTACTGAAGAAAGATCAAGTAGTACGTTGGAACGATGAATGTCAGGCCGCTTTCGACAGAATCAAAGAGTATCTCCAAGAACCACCCATTCTTATGCCACCGGTTGAAGGGAGACCTCTAATCTTATACTTGACAGTACTTGACAGTTCAATTGGGTGTGTGCTGGGGCAGCATGACGAGTCTGGCCGAAAAGAGCATGTCATTTATTACCTTAGCAAAAAGTTTACCGACTGTGAGACCCGATACTCACTGCTCGAGAAAACTTGCTGCACTTTGGTATGGGCTGATCGCCGGCTGAGACAGTATATGCTGACTCACACTACTCTGTTAATTTCAAAAATGGATCCAATCAAGTACATATTCGAAAAGCCTGCCTTGTCCGGAAGAATAGCGAGATGGCAGATGATCTTGACAGAATACGACATCCAGTACACAACTCAGAAAGCAATCAAAGGAAGTGTATTGGCAGACCATTTGGCACACCAGGCAGTGGATGACTACCAGTCAATGAACTTTGAATTTCCTGACGAGAACATCATGGTAGTGACTGATTGTGAAGTACCTGGACCGGATGAAGGACCTGAGGAAGGATCCCGATGGTCTATGCACTTTGACGGAGCCTCCAACGCTTTGGGTAACGGTATTGGCGCTGTGATCATATCCCCCAAAGGCACTCATACTCCACTTACTGCCCGGCTATGTTTCAACTGCACCAACAACATGGCAGAGTATGAGGCGTGTATCATGGGTCTTCAAGCTGCAATTGACCTAAGGATCAAGTTTCTGAGTGTCTTCGGAGATTCCTCTCTCGTGATCAATCAGATCAAAGGCGAGTGGGATACGAAACACCCAAATCTTATTCCTTACAAAGAGTATGTGTTGACATTGATCCCCCATTTCACGGAGATAATTTTTGAACACTTCCCAAGAGAGGAAAATCAGTTGGCGGACACGTTGGCTACGATGTCTTCTATGTTCAAAGTCAAATGGGACAACGAGGCTCCCTGGATCATTATCTGGAAATTGGACGAACCTGCACATTGCTGTGATCTCGAGGCTGAAGAGGTGACTGAGAAACCTTGGTATCATGAAGTGAAGAGGTACTTTGAAGCTTAAGAATACCCCGAGGGTGCATCTGTCAATGACAAGAAATTCCTGAGAAGGTTCGCTGCAAAGTTCTTCCTCAGCAATGGCATTCTATACAAGCGAAACCATGATTCGACCTTACTGCGTTGTGTGGATAAGACTGAAGCAGAAAAGATCATGGCAGAACTACATGAAGGTACCTTCGGAACACATTCCAGTGGACATACCATGGCAAAGAAAATCCTCCGAGCAGGTTATTTCTGGTCCACAATGGAAGCTGACTGTTACCAGCATTCTCGGACATGTCATAAATGCCAAATCTATGCAGATAAGGTGCACGTTCCTCCAGTTCCTCTGAACGTCTTGACAGCACCTTGGCCTTTTGCAATGTGGGGCATTGATATGATCGGTGAGATCAGACCTACGGCATCCAACGGGCATCGCTTCATCCTGGTAGCGATTGATTACTTCACAAAGTGGGTTGAAGCAGCTTCCTATGCTACGGTAACCAAGAACGTCGTGGCACGATTCATTCGGCATAACCTGATCTGTCGATACGGTGTCCCGGAAAGGATCATTACGGACAATGGTACCAATCTTAACAACAAGATGATCACTGAGCTCTACGAGCAATTCAAGATACAGCACCACAACTCTTCTCCCTACCGGCCGAAGATAAATGGGGCTGTAGAAGCAGCAAATAAAAATATCAAAAAGATTGTGCAGAAGATGACAGTAACCTATAAAGATTGGCACGAGATGTTACCGTTTGCTCTTCATGGGTACCGTACCTCAACACGGACGTCAACCAGGGCAACTCCCTTTTCCTTGGTCTATGGCATGGAGGCAGTCTTGCCTATCGAAGTCCAGATACCCTCTCTCCGGATAATGAAGGATGCAGGTTTGAGTGAAGACGACTGGATCCAGACTCGACTTGATCAATTAAACCTAATCGACAAAAAGAGACTCACTGCTATTTGTCATGGTCAAACGTACCAAAAACGGATGATCAGGGCATTTAACAAGAAGGTCAGACGCCAAGAGTATCAAGTTGGAGATCTGGTGATCAAACGCATCATCCTTCCTCAAAGTGATCCCAGGGGCAAATGGACCCCTACGTACGAAGGGCCATTTGTGGTTAAACATGTCTTCTCAGGAGGAGCTATGATTCTAACCACCATGGATGGTGACGACCTTCCTCACCCCGCCAATGCAGATATAGTAAAAAGATACTACGCATGATAAAAGACCCGCTAGGTTGACACACCTAGGCAAAAATTGAAGGGGTGAAAAACACAAGAAGGGGGGGTTGAATTGTAAAACTGGAAACTTAAAGCAAATGACAAGATATTTTAATCCTGGTTCGTTTGATCTCAAACTACTCCAGTCCACCCGTCAAGGTGATTTCGCCTCTCTCCAACGAGGTCTTAATTCACTATATTCAACTGAATACAAATCTGCTTTAACAACTGCTAAAGCCTTCTTGATTCAAACCACAATCCGGTTTGTCAAGGCAACACTTTCTTACAAAGGTATAAAATAATGTGTGTGAATGTTTTCTACAAAACTATATCACAACTGTGATGTTTACACAAATGAAGCTTAGAATACTAGATTGCTAAACGCTAATGGAGTATCAGAGTTTGTTGGTTTAGCAAAACTGGTAGATGAAGATTATTGATCAGCTTTGTGCGTGTAGAGAGTTTGGAAGCATTAGCCGTGATAATCTTCGAAGCTTGGTTTATATAGCACTTGAGAAGATGAACGTTGAAGCAAATATTCTTGATTCAATGCTAATAACAAGCTTTCCTTTTTGAGCAGATCTTGTCTAGAATGAAGCCGTTGGAATTGATTAGCGTTCAATGCACAGTACCGTTGCTTCTTCAATGCACGTTCTGGCTTGGCTCATTCTGATTCTGCTTCGCTGCTGATGAACTGTTGATTCTGTATCAGAGTGTTTACGCGCAGTTCTGTTCATCAAGCTTCAGCATGTGCGTGAGTTGATCATCTGATCTTCACGTTCTGATTCAGCAACTTCTGATGTTGGTGTATCAAATCAAGTTCTGATGCTGAATAAGTGATCTTGCTTATTTTAATCAGCATATCTGCAAGTCAGAGCATAGTATTTTTAGGCAGCATATAATTCAATCATGAAACATTTAAATACTATATCTTTTCACTTTGTTATCATCAAAACTTAAATATAGGGTACTAGATTCAAACATTGTTCTAACAATCTCCCCCTTTTTTATGATGACAAAAACTAGATATTTTAAATAAAAAATAACGTGAAAAGGTATCTAGGAAATGTTTCAGGGTTAAGAAGTAAAGAGAAATCAGAGTTTAAGATATACTCCCCCTGAGTTTGTTACTTCCCTTTGATATGCGTGTTCTTCAGGATCAGATCTTTTTCTATCTTTGAACATCAGATTATAGGTCTTTGACTTATCAGAGAGCAGAGCTTCAGAGCTTTTCTTGTCAGAGCTTTGCTTCGGATCAGAGTGTTAGGACGATCAGAGCTTCATATATCAGAACTTCATATTTGATCAGAGCAACATGAGCTTCTACATTTTGATCAGAGCATCTAGTTTCTAGTCTTCATGAGCTTCCTTGTGCCTGTAGACTTAAAAACAAAACAAAAAAACATTTCAAGTAATAGAGTTAGAATGTTTGAGAATTTCTGTCTAGTTAGCCGTTATTGATTTTAAATATCATTCTTGTTCTCCCCCTTTTTGTCAGCAATCAAAAAGTGTTAGTGATGTGTTAAAACAATTTAGATCAGAAAAACAAATTATATTAAAATAGTTCATGATCAGAGCAAAATAGCATTACAAAACATAAGCAAAACAATACATCAGAAAATGAAGAAAACATAGAGAATGTCATGCATGAAAAAATTTTAAGGTTGTGGGGGCATGCGTGAGAACAGGCTTTCCAGCATTGCTTGAATCTTTTCAGAAGTTTCATTCTGCTTCTGAACCATGGTGACAACAGTGTCAATCTTGCTGTCCTGAACATTCATTCTTGCTTCCATCTTCTGATCATTCTCTTCCATCCGCTGCTGGAGACGTAAGTCATTCAGCCTTAATTCTTCCAGAGCCTGCCTGTCCAAGGCAGCTTGAGAACTTTCAGCAGGAGGAAGCTTCTCAGAACTTTCAGCTACATCTTCTGCTGGATTCTCTTCCTGGATGGTCTTGTCCTCTGATGGTTGCACCTGTGCAGCTTGCTCTTTCTCAGACCAGGATTCACTGTCCAGAGGGAGCACAACTTCTTGAGGCAGCTGACTCTCAACTTCCTTCAGCAGCTTGCTAAAGTTCTGTTGAGCCTGCTCATAGTTGACGTCCTGCAGCTTGAGTGCTTCAGCACGTACCCATACTCTGAACTGTGACCAGAGCTGATCAGAAGCAGCTGGGTCGATCATCCCCGGACAGACTTGCTTTAACGAAGCAATCCATTGCAGCATACCTGTTTCAAAATTCAAAATACCAGAGCCAACATCTGGTTGCTTTGGTATGGGTATGGCAATTTTGTGTCTTAGATCAGCAAGACGTTCAAGACTTGTTAAGTCAATGAAAGTTCTGCTGGGGTTTTCAGCGGATTGGTTTTCAGAGGTTGTTTGTTTTGGAGGATGGTTATCAGAATCAGAGGATATTTCTATTGGAGTGGTTGGAGTTTTTGGAGGGGTTGATTCCTCTGATGATGGCAACTGGGGCCTGACAATGGTGGTTCCACATGGCAACTGGATTGCCAGCGGTGAAGGTTGAGGTGAGTGGGGATCAGAATGATATGGAGAAGGGGTTTCATAGCGGTGAAACTCTGTTTGTGGTGAGGGTGGATTATTTTCTGGTTGAGGAGGTGGAATCTCTGATTGCTCAGGGATCAGAGGTTCTTTTGTGAGAGGTTGTTGTTGAATTTCTGGTTCAGGTTGTGATTCTGGTTCAGGTTGAATTTCTGGTTCAGGTTGTGGAGGAGGAATATTTGGTAGTTCAGAATTTGGTTGAGCAGAAACATGTTCACGCTCAATATCAGCTAGCACTCTATCAAGTGCTGGTGTTGTTGAAACAGTTGGTTGTTTGGTAATTTTGATTCTGGGTCTTCTGAGTAGTAAGGCCTCAGAAGGGTCTTCTGGTATGGTTTCATCAATAGTAGGGATTGGAATGGATATTCTGTGAGATGTTTGAGGAGGGGCAGCAGATGTTGGAATAGTAGATGAAATTGAAATAGGAGCAGCAGATGAATTACCTCGTTTCTTTGGAGTCTGATGAGATGATCCTTCTGCTTTCCTCTTCTTAGTCTTCTTCTGAGTCACTTCAGGTTGAACTTGACTCAGATCTTTGATCTTCAGCCTTGAACCTGCATCTTCTTCCTTGTATGAATCTGGATACTTGAGAAACATATCAGGTTGGGATTCCATTTCAGAAAATCTTGGGAAATTACTCAGAGGCACTCTTCTTCTGGAGATGTCAGCCGTTGAAGAAGCTCTGGGTTCCTTCCTAATATTTTCAATCAGCTTCATCTTTTTCAGGTTCTTAGCGTTCAGCGGTTTTCCAACAGTTGGTTCCATAGTGCCCAGCACTTTAGCTTCGCTCAGATAATCTATCAGATTATTCTCTGTTAGAATATCTGATATGAGCCTTCCAAACGGTATCCAGTCCCTTTTGGTCCTTTCTTCTTCTCTAGTCTCTTTCACACTAGTCTTCAGATGGTTGAACAGGAAGTGTGCCAAATTGATCTTCACCCTCTGATCAATAAAGTAGATCAGAAATTGCTGATCCACGTTTATATAATCAGGAGAGCTTGTTGGCTTCCTGTGATTGAAACAGCCCAGAACAATCTTGGCCCATACTCTGCAGTGATCCTTCAAATCCTTAATTTTGCTGCTGGGAAAACCAAGAGTGAAAATGCAGTTGGCTACCACACCTATATCAGGGCATCTATCAGCCATGTCCACACAACGGACTCCACCACCACTTTGACCAATTAACCTAGCAATGAGGTCTTCAGAAATTATTATCTTCTTTCCCATGACAGAGGAGATGACTAGATGTTTATGAATCTTGGCGTGAATCCAAAATTCCTTGACAAGTTCTGGGAAAGTTGGTCCAACCAACCTATCGAAATACCTCTCCCACTTTTGAGCCTTGATCTCTTCAGTTAGGTCAAATCCATTTTCCTTCAAACTTTCGAAATCGATGATTAACTCAGAGAGAACCTCAAGATTCTTTACCGGTGTGAGAAGAGTTCTGGTAGGCACCTGATATTGCTCAGAAGTTTCTTTCTTCTGATTCCCTGCAGAAATGCTGGAGGATGCCATTGTTCTCACTAAAAAGCTTTGAGAATGATTTGAGAAAAAAGGTTTGAAGGAGATAAACTCAGAAATATGCAGAAAAAGTTCTTGAGAGATTATGAGAAAGCGTAAAGAGTAAGAATGAAGAATAATGTGCTTAAATAAAGTTTTCAAAAATTATTTTGAAAAATTAAACGTTTTTAAGAGAGAGAAAAAAAATAATGATTGCCATTAACAAGCGTGATTACTTTGCATTAAATGCTTGCTGATTTTGGGGGATTTGAGAAAGATACTTAAAAACGGTTACCAGACATGTGTCTCAATGCACCCAATCAGCGCTTTCCTTTCTCAGAAGCGTGCACGCGTTCTGCTTCAGGGATTTGCTGATGATTGGATGACACTTGTTTGATGTAGTGATCAGCATGTCTGTATTTGAGATTAGACTCTCAGATCTTTAGACTTGCATCTGATACAATCTGCATGTTCTATCTTTTCTGAAAGAAGATTGATCAGAAGTTCACAGTAATATAATTACATTCTGAAGATAAATACATGGA
The DNA here is from genome assembly GCA_948472305.1 of Vicia faba. Taxonomy (NCBI): domain Eukaryota; kingdom Viridiplantae; phylum Streptophyta; class Magnoliopsida; order Fabales; family Fabaceae; genus Vicia; species Vicia faba. The sequence goes on along the minus strand of OX451735.1, from coordinate 650,054,796 downwards.
ATTAAAACATTTTCATTCTGGGCATACTTTCATGCTGAGATGTTTCAGAATGAAATTAAACCTATCTTCTGAAAGGGGTTTAGTAAAGATATCAGCCCATTGATGGTCTGTATCTATAAATTTCAAGTTTAAAATACCTTTCTGAATATAGTCCCTAATGAAATGATGTTTTATTTCTATATGCTTAGCTCTAGAATGTAAAATAGGATTCTTACTTAAGCAAATAGCAGAAGTATTATCACAAAGAATAGGAATGTTACTCTCAAAAATCTGGAAGTCTTCAAGCTGACTTTTCATCCAGAGCATCTGTGTGCTACATCCTGCTGCTGCTATGTACTCAGCTTCTGCTGTTGACAGAGCAATTGTTGATTGCCTTTTGCTGGACCACGAGATCAGATTTTCTCCCAGAAACTGGCAGCTTCCAGAAGTGCTTTTACGTTCCACTCTGTCTCCAGCAAAATCAGCATCACAGTAGCCTACTAAGCTGTAATCACTAGATTTTCTATAAAACAAACCCAGATTAGTAGTACCTTTCAGATACTTGAAAATTCGCTTAACAGCTGTTAAGTGAGATTCTCTAGGATCTGATTGGAATCTAGCACAAATGCATACGCTGAATAAAATATCAGGTCTTGAAGCTGTCAGATAAAGGAGAGAACCAATCATACCTCTGTAGACTTTCTGTTCTACGCTTTTGCTTACCTCTTCTTTTTCCAGAATGCACGTGGGATGCATTGGAATCTTTGATGGCTTACATTCTGAGAGGTCAAATTTCTTCAGAAGATCTCTGATGTATTTGCTCTGATGAATGTAAGTTCCCTTTGGAGTTTGATTGATCTGAATTCCTAGAAAGAATTTCATTTCCCCCATGAGGCTCATCTCAAATTCTGCCTGCATACACTTAGCAAATTTTCTTCCAAGAGAAGGATTAGTAGAACCAAAAATAATATCATCAACATAAATTTGACAGACTAAAATGTCACTCTTAACTGTTTTACAGAATAGAGTAGTGTCCACTTTCCCTCTGGTGAATTCATTTTCAAGCAGAAAGTTACTTAGCCTTTCATACCAAGCTCTGGGAGCTTGTTTCAGACCATACAGTGACTTTTTCAGTTTGAAAACATGTTCTGGATGTTTTGTATTTTCAAAACCTGGGGGTTGGTGAACATAAACTTCTTCTTCTATATAACCATTTAAGAATGCACTTTTGACATCCATCTGATACAGAGTGATGCCTCTATTAACAGCAAATGAGATTAAAAGTCTGATAGATTCTAACCTGGCGACTGGGGCAAAGGTTTCTGTATAGTCTATCCCCTCTTGCTGACTATAACCTTGTGCAACCAGTCGTGCCTTGTTTCTGACGACTTCACCTTGTTCATTGAGCTTGTTTCTGAACACCCATCTTGTTCCAATGACGTTGAATCCTTTTGGTCTTGGAACGAGATCCCATACGTCGTTTCTGGTGAATTGATTCAGCTCTTCTTGCATTGCCAGAATCCAGTCATTATCCAGAAGTGCTTCATCAATAGAAGAAGGTTCAATCAGAGACACAAGTCCCATCAGAGTTTCTTCAGAGTTTCTGAAGCTTGCTCTTGTTCTGATTGGATCTTCCTTTCTTCCTAGAATAGTCTCTTCTGGGTGATCCAAACTGCTTCTGGGCAATCTCTTCTGAGGTTGATCAGCAGCTGTTGAAGGATTTCTAGCATTGCTTCTTTCAGACGTTGAAGGAATGTCTGTGTTGAGAGCTTCTGATGACTTGTCTTCAGAACCTGCAAATTCAATTTCTATACCTGCAAGATTTTCATTCTGCTTTGACTTTTCAGAGTCAAGCTTGTCATCAAAACGAACACTGATTGATTCTTCCACAATCTGTGTTTCTGTATTGTATACTCTGTACCCTCTTGAGCGTTCAGAGTATCCTAACATAATACACTTATGTGCCTTAGAATCAAACTTGTTCAAATAATTCTTTGTATTTAACATATAGCAAGTACATCCAAATGGATGAAAATACGAAATGTTGGGCTTTCTGTTCTTCCACAATTCATATGGAGTCTTTTCCAGAATAGGTCTTATTGAGATTCTATTCTGAATGTAGCACGCTGTGTTTATTGCCTCTGCCCAGAAAGTCTTAGCAACGTTTGTCTCATTGATCATGGTTCTGGCCATTTCTTGCAATGTTCTATTCTTTCGTTCTACAACTCCATTTTGTTGGGGAGTTCTAGGACAAGAGAAATCATGCAGAATGCCTTTGTCATTAAAGAATGACTCAAAATCTTTATTTTCAAATTCTCCACCATGATCACTTCTGACTTTAACGATTCTAAGATCTTTTTCATTCTGAACTTGGTTACAGAAGGTAACAAACACAGAGTGTGACTCGTCCTTGTGTCTTAAGAACTTTACCCATGTCCATCTGCTATAGTCATCTACGATTACTAACCCATACTTCTTGCCACTGACAGAAGCAGTCTTAACTGGTCCAAATAAGTCAATGTGCAGAAGTTCTAATGGCTTAGAGGTAGAAACAACATTTTTGGATTTAAAAGAAGGTTTTGCAAATTTGCCTTTCTGACATGCTTCACACAGAGCATCTGAATTGAACTTCAAATTTGGAAGTCCTCTGACCAGATTGAGTTTGTTAATCTGAGATATTCTTCTCATACTAACATGCCCCAATCTTCTGTGCCAGATCCACTGCTCGTTGTTAACAGACAGAAGACATTTTACGTTCTGACTTTTTAGTTCAGAAAGTTTGATTTTGTAAATGTTGTTTTTCCTCTTACCATTAAATAGGATAGTCCCATCTTTCTGACTAACAGCTTTACATGATTTTTGATTAAAGATTATATCATAACCGTTATCACTTAATTGACTTATGGATAACAGGTTATGCATCAATCCATCAACTAGCAGAACATTATTAATAGAGGGAAGATTTCCGTTACCTACAGTTCCAGAGCCAATTATCTTTCCCCTCTGATTGCCTCCAAAGCCAACGTGGCCTCCAGGCTTAAGTTCCAGGCTTTGGAACATATGCCTTCTTCCCGTCATGTGTCGTGAGCAGCCAGAGTCCAGGTACCATGACTGGTGTTTCTGACTTGCTGCTAAAGATATCTGCAACATGTATTATTTTATCCTTAGGTACCCAGATCTTCTTGGGTCCTGACTTGTTAGTTTTACCAAAACTCTGGTTGAATTTTGGTTTCACAAAGTGATTACTACTAGTATATTTGATGTCATGTGTGTGACCATACACAAAGTGTGAATTTAAAGGTGTGTGTTTAATGGTTAAATCCATGACATTTTTAGGTGTAGGAACCTTACCTAGGTATCCTATTCCTTTCCTGCCGTTTCTGCTAACTCCATAGATCATTGAAGCCATTCTGCTTCTATCTATGCTTTTAGCAAGGAACTTCTGGAAACTATGATCATACTCCTTGATGATCTCATCAGCGTTGCTGGGAGTTTCAGAAATTGGTTCATTCTGAGAGTTTTGTAAAGAGTTTTCTAATTTTAAAATTTTATCTCTCAGCTCAGAGTTTTCCAATTTGAGACTCTCAGACTTATTAGAGTCAGATTCAAGAGTCCTTTTCAGGTCTCTGAATTTAGCTCTAATCTGCTGATAACGTTCCAGAATTTCATTGAGGCTTTCAGCAAGTTCAGCCTTTGTAAAATTAACAGCGAAGTTAGGGAATACCTCTTCTGTGTCTGATTCTGAGTCTGAGTCAGAAGCTTCACTGTCATCTGGAATGTTAGCCATGAGCGCTATGTTCGCCCTTTCATCATCTGATTCTGAGTCAGCTTCAGACGAGTCAGAGTCATCCCATGTGGCCATGAGACTTTTCTTCTTTTCTCTTCCAAACTTCTTTTTGGGCTTTTCCCTCTGAAGCTTTGGGCAGTCACTCTTGTAGTGTCCTTGCTCATTGCACTCGTAGCAGATGATGTCTTTTGTATTTGGCTTCTTGCTACCTGAGGAGCCTTCAGATCTTCTGTATCCAGAGGAAGAATCTGTCCTTCTGTATCTGGAAGAAGACTCGTTCTGATCAGATCTTCTGTATCCAGAGGAAGAATCTGTCCTTCTGTATCTGGAAGAAGACTCGTTCTGATCAGATCTTCTGGGATTCCTGAACTTCCTTTGTCTTTGCTTCCACAGTTGATTTACTCTTCTGGAGAGAAGGGAAAGTTCGTCTTCTTCTGATGAGGATCCATCAGATGTTTCTTCAACTGCCTGCAACACTTTAGATTCAGATTTTCTGTTAGATTTTAAAGCTATAGGCTTACCTTGCTTCTGAGGCTCATCAGCTTCTAGCTCTATCTCATGACTTCTGAGGGAGCTTATAAGTTCCTCCAGAGTGATTTTGTTGAGATCCTTTGCTAGCTTCAGAGCAGTAACCATAGGCCTCCACTGCTTGGGTAAACTTCTGATTATCTTCTTGACATGGTCAGCAGTAGAGTATCCTTTGTCCAGAACTTTGAGACCAGCTACCAGAATCTGGAATCTAGAGAACATAGTTTCAATGGATTCAGATTCTTCCATTTTAAACGCCTCATACTTCTGAATGAGCGCCAGAGCTTTTGTTTCTTTGACTTGAACGTTGCCCTCGTGCGTCATTCTGAGAGAATCAAAGATGTTCTTAGCTGTATCTCTGTTGGAGATCTTTTCATACTCAGTATATGAGATGGCACTGAGGAGGATGGTTCTGGCCTTATGGTGATTCTTGAAATCACGCTTTTGTTGATCAGTCATTGATTTTCTTTCAATCTTCTGACCAGTTGCATTCACAGGGTGCGTGTATCCATCTGTCACCATATCCCACAGATCAGCATCATGTGTTAGAAAGAAGCTTTCAATTCTGTCTTTCCAGTAATCAAAGTTTTCTCCATCAAAGACTGGAGGTTTGCCGCTGAATCTGTCTCTATCCTCATTGTTGTCATTGCTGAAATGAGAGTTGTTTCCTGCCATTGTGTTTTTCTGACGCTGGATCTTGTACTGACACGGTTAAGTGTTTTAGCTCAGAACCAGGCGCTCTGATGCCAATTGAAGGGGTGAAAAACACAAGAAGGGGGGGTTGAATTGTAAAACTGGAAACTTAAAGCAAATGACAAGATATTTTTATCCTGGTTCGTTTGATCTCAAACTACTCCAGTCCACCCGTCAAGGTGATTTCGCCTCTCTCCAACGAGGTCTTAATTCACTATATTCAACTGAATACAAATCTGCTTTAACAACTGCTAAAGCCTTCTTGATTCAAACCACAATCCGGTTTGTCAAGGCAACACTTTCTTACAAAGGTATAAAATAATGTGTGTGAATGTTTTCTACAAAACTATATCACAACTGTGATGTTTACACAAATGAAGCTTAGAATACTAGATTGCTAAACGCTAATGGAGTATCAGAGTTTGTTGGTTTAGCAAAACTGGTAGATGAAGATTATTGATCAGCTTTGTGCGTGTAGAGAGTTTGGAAGCATTAGCCGTGATAATCTTCGAAGCTTGGTTTATATAGCACTTGAGAAGATGAACGTTGAAGCAAATATTCTTGATTCAATGCTAATAACAAGCTTTCCTTTTTGAGCAGATCTTGTCTAGAATGAAGCCGTTGGAATTGATTAGCGTTCAATGCACAGTACCGTTGCTTCTTCAATGCACGTTCTGGCTTGGCTCATTCTGATTCTGCTTCGCTGCTGATGAACTGTTGATTCTGTATCAGAGTGTTTACGCGCAGTTCTGTTCATCAAGCTTCAGCATGTGCGTGAGTTGATCATCTGATCTTCATGTTCTGATTCAGCAACTTCTGATGCTGGTGTATCAAATCAAGTTCTGATGCTGAATAAGTGATCTTGCTTATTTTAATCAGCATATCTGCAAGTCAGAGCATAGTATTTTTAGGCAGCATATAATTCAATCATGAAACATTTAAATACTATATCTTTTCACTTTGTTATCATCAAAACTTAAATATAGGGTACTAGATTCAAACATTGTTCTAACAAAAATAAGGGCTTCCCGGCGAACCAAAAGGGTACGGGCAAAAATAAGGGATGAAATGAAAAAAATCTGTACACCCGGCAAGTCGAAAACCTGAAAAGGCGGCTTGGGCAAAAATGGGTATCCCGGTGGACTGAAAACCCGAAAGGGCGGTCCAGGCAAAAGTTAGGGATAAGCGTAATACTATGTCTCATTGGATCACCTTGCATCCAGAATCTGGTATCAACTATCAGGTTCAGACGGCATCAATCAATCAGCTTCATCTTCAACTAAGCAGCAAAGTGATGAGACGCTTGAAGACATAAAGGCGATAGTAGAGTTGAAACCCAGTGGGACTTTTTCACATAGCTGTTTTGTTTTCCTTTTCACAAAAATTGTATAAACTCTGTTGTTCGGCGGCGTTCTCTTACTAGGACGCCAGCCTCTTGTACATAAACGCCTATTTACAGGCAAATTCAAAAAATCAATACAAATTCACTTTTCAGACCAATTGCCAATTGTTTTTCCTTTTTCTGTTTTGTCTTGCGAAGAACGTCCAATGTTCAAATTTTTGATATACGCATTTGACACTAATTGCTAACTCATAAATATTTGCATACGAAACAAAGGACTAATTACAGGTGACATTAGAAACAGGGGCAATAATGAGTTGTCTAAGCAATCTAGTTGCTCTGTCCACCAAGGTACCAAGGTAAGTTCGGTTGAAGAATGTAACCAAGATACCTTCACTCCCCGCAGAGTAAGACAGGCATCAGCAATACTCTCCTTAAGCAGAGTTTGTCTCCCATAAGCCCTACAAGGCACAGTATCTCCAGCAAGTCAGCAATACTCTCCCCATGCAGAGTTAGTCTACTGTCAGCCTTAAGGAAGATGGGTATCCCCAGAAATCTCAATATTCCCCAGTAGAGTATACAGATGTTCCTAAGCAAGCATCCCCGACAGTCTTATTCTAAGATTGTTCCCCGGTGGAATACAGACACCCCAATGGAGCCACTTCCCCAGTGCAGTCCAAAAAGTCTCCCCAGGAGAGTTGAATCAATCTTCTCAGTAAACTCTGGAAGCTTATCCCCAGTAGACTCTGGAAGCTTATCCTCGGTAGATTCTGGAAGCTTATCCCCTGCAGAGCACGAACGCGTCCCCCCGGCATTATTCAAAGGTTATTCTCCACCAGAGCTTATAACTGGGTTATCCTCAGCTAAAAACCACGGAAAGATCGTCCTCGGCGAAGTTCTTCCTATCCCCAGCGGAGTTCATCAAATTCCTTAGCATAACATATCAACGGAGTCCCCAGCGGAGTTATCATCAAATCCTCAGCGAAGTATCTCTTCCCACAGAGTATTCCCCGTAGAGTAATCTCTCCAACAAGTTTATTCCCTAACACAGTCATCTTCTCCTACCGGTTTATTCTTGCAATCATCATCCCCAGCGGAAATGAAGAACTCTACTCTTCAAACATCAGCCCAGGATTCAAGCTCCCGGCATCCGTCAAGGATTTATTTTCCTAGACAAATACCTTCATAAACATATCATATTTCATACATCCTGCTTACATACACAATGCATGCACATACGCATCATACAACACAAATCTCATTTATTCTTGAGAACATCATGACATCATGCATTTCATACATCATAACATTTCATACAACTGATGTTTTACCTTTTCAGGAAAAAGGACAATCCAAAGATAATTACTATCAACTGTCGCAATTCCAGATTCGATACTTGTATCTAGCCAGGGCATATCTGTGAGCGATCAATTCCAGATTCGATTCCTGTATCCAGCCAGGGCATATCTGTTGACGACTACTTCCAGATTCGATTCCTGTATCCAGCCAGGGCACGTCTGAAGAGTTTCCAGATTCGATTCCTGTATCCAGCCAGGGCACGTCTGAAGAGTTTGAAGATTCGATTCCTGTATCCAGCCAGGGCATATCTGTTAACGACTATTTCCAGATTCGATTCTTGTATCCAGCCAGGGCATGTCTGAAGAGTTTGAAGATTCGATTCCTGTATCCAGCCAGGGCATATCTGTTGATGACTATTTCCAGATTCGATTCCTGTATCCAGCCAGGGCACGTCTGAAGAGTTTGAAGATTCGATTCCTGTATCCAGCCAGGGCATATCTGTTGACGACTATTTCCAGATTCGATTCCTGTATCCAGCCAGGGCACGCCTGAAGAGTTCGAAGATTCGATTCCTGTATCCAGCCAGGGCATATCTGTTGAGGACTATTTCCAGATTCGATTCCTGTATCCAGCCAGGGCACGTCTGAAGAGTTTGAAGATTCGATTCCTGTATCCAGCCAGGGCATATTTGTTGACGACTATTTCCAGATTCGATTCCTACATCCAGCCAGGGCACGTCTGAAGAGTTTGAAGATTCGATTCCTGTATCCAGCCAGGGCATATCTGTTAACGACTATTTCCAGATTCGATTCCTGTATCCAGCCAGGGCACGTCTGAAGAGTTTGAAGATTCGATTCCTGTATCCAGCCAGGGCATATCTGTTGACGACTATTTCCAGATTCGATTCCTGTATCCAGCCAGGGCACGTCTGAAGAGTTTGAAGATTCGATTTCTGTATCCAGCCAGGGCATATCTGTTGACGACTATTTCCAGATTCGATTCCTGTATCCAGCCAGGGCACATCTGAAGAGTTTGAAGATTCGATTCCTGTATCCAACCAGGGCATATCTGTTGACGACTATTTCCAGATTCGATTCCTGTATCCAGCCAGGGCACGTCTGAAGAGTTTGAAGATTCGATTCCTGTATCCAGCCAGGGCATATCTGTTGACGACTATTTCCATATTCGATTCTTGTATCCAGCCAGGGCACGTCTGAAGAGTTTGAAGATTCGATTCCTGTATCCAGCCAGGGCATATCTGTTGACGACTAATTCCAGATTCGATTCCTATATCCAGCCAGGGCACGTCTGAAGAGTTTGAAGATTCGATTCCTGTATCCAGCCAGGGCATATCTGTTGACGACTATTTCCAGATTCGATTCCTGTATCCAGCCAGGGCACGTCTGAAGAGTTTGAAGATTCGATTCCTGTATCCAGCCAGGGCATATCTGTTGACGACTATTTCCAGATTCGATTCTTGTATCCAGCCAGGGCACGTCTGAAGAGTTTGAAGATTCGATTCCTGTATCTAGCCAGGGCATATCTGTTGACGACTAATTCCAGATTCGATTCCTGTATCCAGCCAGGGCACGTCTGAAGAGTTTAAAGATTCGATTCCTGTATCCAGCCAGGGCATATCTGTTGACGACTAATTCCAGATTCAATTCTTGTATCCAGCCAGGGCACGTCTGAAGAGTTTGTAGATTCAACACCTGTATCCAGCCAGGGCATATCTGCATAAAGAGTTTGAAGATAAACCCCTGTAACAAGCCAGGTAACTATCTTTCTTTCTCAGGTACGCAAGTTCTCGCTAAGGAGTCTCTTACGCGATCGGCACCTAGATGGCATCTATAAGCCCATCTTCACAACTATCCATCACAGTTCCAAATGGCATCTATAAGCCCATTCCCGACAAGGTTCTGTCACATCTCCAGATGGCATCTATAAGCCCATCCTCCTATCCACCATCTCTCCAAATGGCATCTGTAAGCCCATTCCCGTTGTCACACTACTGATACTCTACTATGTGAGTGCAAATTTCTGGGCACTCTAGTGTTCAATCATCTTCCACCCTCGGATCACGAAAGGCACACAAGCCAATCTACATCCTCAGGTCTAAGAAGATTGAACAGGGGCAACTGTTGTACCCCAAAATTTACCCTCCCATATTCTTCAAAGTTTTGACAAGTATCATCTAAATTTGCTCAAAGTCTACTCAAGGGCTACACAGTCAACCATCCTCCTAAGCCAATCAAATTAGGGTTTTGGTTCTTTCAAGGAAGTTGAGGTTTTCAAGGGCTAAATCAAGTCCCATATGCTCACATACATTTTCAAACACCTACATGTCAAGTTTCAAGGCTCACAAGGTCAAGTTGCACAGTCAAAAACCCTAATTGCTTCACAGTCAACTGTAGGGGCAAAATGGTCATTTGGCAGTCAAAAGTCAAAATTTTTGGTCAACATCTTATTTTGAAGCCACAATCATCATTTGATCAATTCTTGATCATGATTCCACAAGAATGGCTCAAAAATCATCAAGATGCAAAAGTTTCTATTTTTGGACAACTGAAAAGTCAACTGTAACTTGACCAAGGCATAACTTTTTCATGGTTCATCAGAAAAATCCCATTCAATGCTCATCTTGAAGGGGAAGACATTTACTACAACTCATCTTCACATTCCAAGTCCAAGAAATGCTCTCACAAAAAGTTATCAATTTCAACATTATAGGTCATTTTCAAAAGTCAACAAAAAGGCATTTTAAGTCAAAGACCATAACTTGAGATTGGTAAATTAAAATGACATGGGACCAAAGGCATTGGTTAGAGGACTTCAAGACCTTTCCAAAATGTCCAAGAACATGTTCATATGATTAAAATTGAGCAAGATATGCATTGGAGAAGTTGGGAAATTTTTGTGAAATGGCCAAAGTCAATTATCCTTGAAACTTCAATTTTTGACAAAAGGGCCCACTTTTTTCACTTGATTCATCCTTGTCATGCCATCCACGTGTCCCATGATTTATTTCAAGATTAAAAATTAATTTTTCCATTTTTATTTAATTTTATTTGGTTTAATTCATTTTAAATCTTTAAAATTCAAATAAAAATCAAAAAAATTAATTAAGAGATATCTTTGAGTTTGAATGACCTTGATGTATCATGAAACACATACCAAATTCGTGTACAGCCTATTTCAAGCATAAAATTCAAATTTGGACAAGAATGGCAAGTTTCTTTAATGGAGGTTATGGCAAAATCCAAAACATAATTGCATTGGTTTAAGGCTCATGATATTGATCGATTCTCATTCAGGACCATATATGCAAGCCTCCCACACATGATTCACGACCGAGAACTCTCTAAAACGGCCAAACAAATTTCCAAAATTCCAAGGAAAAGTGTGAAACTGAAAACCACTTTGCAGCATAATTCAAACCTCCCTTTTGATCCAAACACGTTCCTTACATCCCCAGGAATCGTTTGCATCCAAGAACAAGCCAAAAATCTCAAGAACTCGTGCCACACAAGTCACACGGTTTACATTCTTTCTCAAAATCACAATCATCCATTCATACGTTTTTAACACTTTTATTGATTGCATTATGCTCACAGGATCCATACGAAGCTTTCCATATGACTTAATTGGATTATGGTGCCTTAAAACGCAAAATGCCATTGTTGAGTTCTAGGTTTTCAGAGCTTGCAATTAGGGGTTTTTGCCATACTGCAAAATTAAGCCTCAAGACATACATGGTCAAACTCAGCATGATGAGACGAACATGAAACATACCTCGCGCCCAATTTATATTGCACGAGCGGCTAATCGCTATTTTTTAAATGCTTGCATTTTGTGGGGGTTTAAAACCCCCGCTATGTGTTTTATATTTTACAGGAAAGGTTGAAGACGAAGGGCGTGGCAATACATGATTGGCAGGTTCAAATTGGTGCGCGCGTTTCCACTTGATTCAGCATATAGTGCGCTTATTTCATATATTCCTTTTTTCTTATTATGCTAACAAACAAACGCGCTTGGCTCAGTGGCTTGGATGCACGTGTATAGACCCTTGGGACCTGGGTTCGATTCACAGGTCCCCCATAATTCCAATATTATTTTTTCAAATGCATTCTTGTGCAGATTCTCAAATGATGAGCACCATAAGCCTCACATCTCAGCCTGCCAAATGTCCATCAGTGCAAATCCAAGGGCCAAGCATGAGGACCATGGTGCTCTGGAGTCAACATGGGCGTAGGCAACCAGAAAAAGTCAACGTGGCTGAAGATTCAAATAGGCCTCAAATTCCTATCACACCCCCCAATCTGGCCCAATACCCCCCATGGTTCTTGCATTTTTTCTTTTTTTCTTTTCTTTTTTATTTACTAATTATATTTATTAACTGTTATTATTTAATTAACTCATAACTAATTTTTCACAATAAAATTCAATAAAACCAAAAAAAATACTTTATTAATTTAAGTAATTATTTTGTAAATAAATATTAAATAATTGAATTAGCTTTAATTAGGCAATTTTAACTTTTTTAAATAACTAAAATAATTTAGAATTAGGTTAACTTAGAATTTTAATTCTTTTATTTTATTTCATAAAAACATAAAAACACAAAAAAAATCTTTTCTTTTAATAAATTAATTAATTAGTAATTAGGCATTATTTAATTAATTGCATTTAATTCAAAAATGACAAAAAAATTCAATTTCTTTTCTTAAAAGGGTTAAAACCCTTAGAACGTTCCCGATTAATTTTTATTCGCGCGCATTTACTTTATTTTGATTATTATTTAATTGCTTTCAAGAATGTAATAGTAAATAGGTTTACCGCTTTATTTAATTTTCCGTACTTATTTACCAAAACGGGTCTTTGTATTTTTGGCGATGTATAGACCCGCGCCTTGTAATAGCGTAGAATTTATATTTCCGCAATTTACTTTCCGCACCCCCTAACTGTTAAATGCATGAAAGAATGTATGTAAATAAAAATTAATCCGTAGCTCACAAATAAAAGACAATTAACTGAAAAACAACACACAAAGCACATGCCACTCCTAGGGTACGCTTCACTCGTTGCCTCGAAACGTGGTCATCAAGTATAGGGTGTCTTAGAGGTCGCTCTTCTGTCTAAAAGATCCAGTTGCCTCGAAACGGTTGCCTCGGATAAAAGGATCTAGGACATTATGGTTAATTCTAAGTTGTCCTACCATTGCTTCGGTGACCACACAGTCCCGATAATCGAATTGACCCGAACACCTCCAACGATGGTGCTACCTACCTCTCAATGGTGGGGTAGAACTATCTAAAGGACTCTTACACAGCTTAATTCCTTAGGGTAGGTAGATGACTCATGGGTACTTGCTCTTTTAAAAAACAAACAAAATACTTTTCACACCTTACACTTTCAAAAAAGTTTTCAAACAATACTTCATACACTCTTGAGGACTGATACAAGAGTTACCTATAAGTTTTCAAACGAACTTTTTCAAAACCCACTCACATTTTAAAAGCAAACAAATTTTGAAAACATAATAGCAAGTACCTAAGAGCCCGTGGATAACCACGGATAGAAAGGGTGCTAACACCTTCCCTTTCTATAAATCTACCTCCCGAACCGAGAAACATTCTCATAAGGAATTTTGTTGTGCTTTTGTCCTTTCCATGTTGGAGAACATAAAAGACGGTGGCGACTCTTGCTTCCGCGACATTTCGCGAAACCAGCTAAAAATAGTCAGTTCTATTTCCACCGATCACAGAACTGGCGACTCTGTTGGGGAAATTAATAAGTGAGGTGTACCTTAGGATTAGATCATACTTATGTTTTCAATTGCTTTGCTTTGATTGCTTTATATTTGTGGGCTTTACATCGGAGTTTCATAGATCCTAACCCGGATCTGGGGATACCCTTTTAGGTAGCATAAGTTGTGAGGGACATGTCCGGTGTAGACCGACACAGGTGAAACAGTGACTACGTTGGTGTGGCACCTTGGTCTGTACCGATATCCCTTGTGTTGCAACGAGGAGAATATGGATCTTCTGAGGAGTCATTAAGCACCAACCGACCTTAGAACCCTAATGTGACCCAACTTGGCCATAGAACAGTAGCAGTATGCTACACCCATTGAGGCTAAACTCTCGCGATGGTTCTGGCCGCAAGAAAAGATTGCGATGCTGGAGTTATGACCAATTGAGGGTAGTCAGTGATATTGGGATCCTCTAGAACCCGGTTACTTTTGATAGGACAGGTCTTAACCAACGAAACTGAAAGAGGGTAGTACCTGAACTTCATGCTGGCCTAAAACTCTAAGGGATGTCTTGTGTGACTTGTGTGCCTTATCATGTTTGCCTTTGTGAATATTTATGGTGTGTTTTATCATAACATCATAACATCATACCATTGCATGCATCCTGCATAAGGACTGACCTATTTCAAAGACAAGAGGGTTTCACCTTTGCTCTGTTTTGTAGGACATCATGATGCCTGTGTGAAGGAACACTATCCGGCTCAACTTTGTTCACCCACCTGATTTGCTTAAAGAGCTGGTTGACAGAATTCCAAGCACTGCCTCCTTCATCCAGAGGCATGGTTCTCTTCTCGGTTTGGTGACTTCAAAGTGGGACCAACAACTGATGAGTGTCTTGACCCAGTTTTATGATCCTTTGTACAGTTGCTTCACCTTTCAAGACTTCCAGCTGGTCCCTACCCTGGAAGAATTCTCTGATTTACTTGGTATCCCTATCTTGGATCAGACTCCCTTCATTGGCTGGGAAAAGACTCTTAGACTTGAGGAGATTGTAGCGGCCCTTCCTTTGACCAACAAGGAGGTAATGGACAACTGGGAGACTAGAAGCAGAGTTAAGGGCTTCTTGGCTAAGTTTCTGATTGGTAAAGCTAACAGTTTCTGGAATGACTTAGACTTCAGGGTGTACGAGGACATTCTGGCTCTCTTAATCTATGGTCTAGTATTGTTTCTAAATCCTGATAACTTTGTCAATATCAATGCCATAAGGATCTTCATGTCTCGGAACCCTGTACCCACTCTCTTGGGTGATGTCCTGCAACAACTCTATGCTCGTACTGCCCGAAGACGAGGAACTCTGTGGCGTTGTACTCCTTTGTTAGTGAGATGGTTTATTTCGCACCTCCTCAAGTTCGTGCTGAAGAACCAAGAAGGAAGAGGCTGGGCTCATAGGTTAATGTCTCTCACTGATAATGACATCATTTGGACTCTCAGAGGTTTAGATGAGGTGGTTGTTATTGACCGTTGCGGAGAATATCCTAATGTTCCATTGATTGGTACCCAAGGAGGAATCTCTTACAATCCATGTTTAGCTCTCCGTCAATTTGGAAGAGCCAGAAGAGCAGGGCCTCATGAGATGTTGGTACCTCACATCAGTTTTGAGTTTCAGGTAGTTGTATATGGGACCTGAAATGTGCACAAGATCTTGAGGTTTCAATGATTTGGATTTTTTCATGATTTGTTTTGATTTAATTACAATAAAAATCAAAATAAGTATAAAAAATAAGATAAAGACAAATGGGAAGAGCTAGGGCTCGTGGACCATGCTACCAACTCAAAACAAGTGCAAAAAGTTAGGCCCATTTAACAAAAATTGCAATTTGAGGCATTTTTTACTTTTGGCAATTTTGCAAAAAAGGTCAACTTCACCAATGCATAACTTCCTCAATTTTGACTCTTTGAAGGTGTTCTTGGACTTTTTAGAAATCTTGAGATGTCCTTTAAGCAACCCTTTTGGTATCATCTCAATTGAGTCTTCCATGTTCATTTATGAAGCTTTGACAAAAAAAGGTGTTTTTGTTGACTTTTCAAAATGACCTATAATGTCCAAATCCATAACTTCTTGTGAGTGCATATTTTGAACTTTTGAGATGAATATGGATTGTAGAGAATTGAATCCTATTCAAAATGAGCTTTGGATGGGTCATTTATCATAAAGTATGAGAAAGTTATGCTTGGTCAAAGTTGAGTTGACTTTTCCTACAAAACCCTAATTTAGCAACTTTTGGGTTTTGATGAATTGTGAGCAATCCTTGATGAATCATGATCAAACATTGATAAAATGATTAATTATACTTCAAAATGAGGATGTTAACCAAAAATCTTGAAGTTTGACTGTATGTGGGCCACAATTGACTTTTGCCCTAACACAGTCGATTTTCAGGCCTTTGAGCAATTGACTGAGCCAACTTCCTCTGCAAGGCTTGAAACTTGACATGGATGATCTTGAGAACAAATTAGGAAAATGGTTAGAATTTGGGATCCCTTGGACTCAAGCATCTTTATGTAAAATGAAACCCTAATTTGAGATAGACTGTCTTAGGAGAGAGTTTGTCTGATCAACCCTTGGACTTCTTTGAGCAACTTGAGGATATTTCTTGAAATGTTTTGAGAAATATGGGAGGGCAAATTTTGGGGTACAACACCTTTGAATCGTCTTGCATCATGGTGAAAATTTGGCGTAAAGTTATGAAAAAATATGAATTTTCAAACACTTAGAAAAATTTCTAAGTTTAGAAATTTTGACTTTTCAAAATGAAATCTTGACTTTTTGATTTCTTGATGAAAAAGTTTCATATTTTGACATGTATTGATGAATTGTGATCTTTGATACTTGATTTTGACCAAAAAGTTAAAGTTTGACTTTTCAGTGTATAATTGACTTTTTCATCAGTTGACTGAAATTCATTTGTCAATCAATTGATCTTGAGAAATGTTTTGAGCCATTCCAATAGGTCAAAATTAAGCATTTGAATCCTTGAGATCATGCCTTGAACCAATAAGTCATTTGCTAGGTCAAAAATCAGAAATTTCACCTTCTTAGTCAAAACCCTAATTTTGACCATTTTGCCCTTTTGATGATCTGATCAAATTTCTTGAGGAATTGTGATCCAAACTTGATCAAATGACATATATGAGTTCATAATGTTGATATGGACCAAAAATCATGAATTTTGACTGTAAATTGACCATAATTGTCTTTTTCCCCAATACAGCTGATTTTTAGGTTAACTGATCAATTGACTGAGCAAAAATGTGATCCAAGACTTGAAACTTGATATGAGCAATCTTGAGGGTCCAAAATGATCCATGAAAGTCATATGAGGAATTAAAAGTTCATTTGTCCTTGGGAAAATCTCAAACCCTAATTTTCAGTCATCAGTGCTTGAGGAGGTGTCTTGAGCTGATCAACCCTTGTGCAGTCTTGAACCAAAGGAGATCTTATGAGATATTACTTGAGAAATGAGAGGGCAAATTTTGGGGTACAACACAATAAAAGAAGTTTTCATGATCGGAATAGTAAAAAATGTATGGAATCATAAGTGATAGGTTAACATTAAAAGGACAAAGAAAAAATGGCATGAACACGATTTTGTTCTCTTTAAATGCTTCATTCATGACTAAAGTCCAACTATTTGTGAAATATAGCATGATTATGAATTTTGTGCTATATTAAAAGTTTTATTTTTGTACTTTCTAGAGAAAACATGATGACATAAGTCAAGAATTATAAGCCTACCCAAGTGAGATGTGTGTAACCTCATGTTTTACATGGATGGTAACTATGTAGACTTTGCATATGTCTTACTAATTGGTTGATATATTTGAAAGACGTGGATAAGATCAAGGAATTATTTGGTTATTAAGTGAAAATCTACTTGACCTAAAAATCCTACCTTTTTAGGGTGTAAATCCTTTCATAAACTCCTTTGAGTTGAAAAATCAAAAATTCATTTTGTTCTTTCAAATTTTCAATCCTTAGCCAAATTTGAAAATAAAAAAATGTTCATCATCTTATCTTAAGGATAGGAGAGCACATAAAAACAAGGGTCATGAAAAAACAAAATTTGGGGAGAAAAAGAAAAAGGAAAAGTTTTCAAAAGAAAAATTCAAGTAGTACTCGTGCAATGAAAAGAAAGAAAAATGATTTGAAAAAATCAAAGTCAAAACTCAAAAGTCAAGCATGCAAAAATAAAAAGGCACCAAAAGAAAATTGTTGCAAGAAAGTGGAACAAAGAAAGAGAAATTCGTGAAAATAAATATATTATGCTCTCTTATCTTTAGGATATTTGAATCTAAAGAAAAATTAACATTTTTTTGTAACTCCAACCACATTACAACTTAAAGAAATACCTTAGTGATCCATAACTAACAATATATCTTGTGATAATGGTTAGATAAAATACAAATTATTGTTATAGTACATACATTGTCAGATTTTTTTAGGGAAACAAAAACCATTAATAGACACTCAGTGAGATCATTATTCTGATGAATGATTAATTGTTGATCTAGACATGTATTAAAAATAATAATTTAGTTAAGCAAGAGATTCATCTATATTCCATGGTGTATGGATAGTTATGATATTTATTATGAACTTGCATTTGAAAACAATACCATGCCACAAAAAGAATTTCAAAACTCTTGACTCAAGTCAGTCAACCTTGTCAAAAAAAAAACATGCTTTTAAAACATTTACGAGCCATCTTATTAACTTTGTTTGAGGATAAACAAAAAAGATAAGTTGATGAGAGTTGATAAGTGCAAGATTTACGTTAAATGCGTCAGAACTTATTAACTTATTTCACAAACAATTGATATAAAAACCTTAAATTTATCTATAGAAAATAAGAAAAATACTTGTTTTGGACTTTTCTAGTATATATTAATCAAAAGCAAGTGAAAAGAACTAGAAAACCACAAGTCAACATGCATAAACTAAGCTAAAGCAAAACCTTAAAAAGTAAGGTTTGCTAGGCCCAACATAGGTGCGCTATACGGTGGATGGCATGGCCAGATGGCATGACCAACTACAACTACTTCACGATGAAGTATGGGTTAACTTGCTAGTCAAAGGGGTGGTGCCCTAGGAGAGGAAGGCCAACTAGGGCCACGTGGTAGACATGCAAGCATTTATTGGTGAGGAAGAAAAGTAGGTTGGACATATCAAGCTAGAGTAGGGTAGGTGCGTTAGGTGAGAAGGTGGTACGCCTAGCGCGAAGTTTAGAAATTTTCCTATAAATAAAAGTTTCTATCTTAGTGCAAAGAGAGTTTTGCTAGATTTTAAGGTAGTATAGAATTAGAGTAAGTTCACTTTGGTCTACAACATGAGAGTAAGAGAGTGAGGCTGAAGGCATAAGGTTGTTCATGTGACAATGCAAATCACACTTTAAATAACAACTTCACAAGATTATTTCCAATTACGCTAACAATTAGCAAGTGTAGCTAAAAAATATTTGTTGGGGGTTGGATGTAGTCATTATATTCATGTACTAAATAAGTCATGGTCTTCCATGTAATTCTAATCATGCTTTAATATTGATGTCTCTTTAATCTTAATGTTTGTTTTAGCTTTGCTACCTAAATCATGTTTTCATGGTGTAACTTGACATCGACAGGTGCTTGTCATTACTAGATCCAAGACAATATGAAGAAGTGAAAAACACAAGAAGGGGGGTTGAATTGTAAAAACTGGAAATCAATTACAATGAACACGATATTTTTATCCTGGTTCGTTTGATCTCAAACTACTCCAGTCCACCCGTCAAGGTGATTTCGCCTCTCTCCAACGAGGTCTTAATCCACTATATTCAACTGAATATTACAATCTGCTTTAACAACTGCTAAAGTCTTCTTGATGCAAACCACAAACCGGTTTCTCAAGGAATTACTTTCTTACAAAGAATTGAAATCTAGGTGTGTGAATGTTTTCTACAAAACTGTTTATCACAACTGTGATACTACACAAATTAAGCTTAAGAGAACTAGATTGCTAAAATAATTGAGTAAGGAATTTTGGAGCTTTTAGCAAACTGAGAGTGAGGAAGATGATGAATAGATTTTTGGCGTGTAGATTGTTGTAGAGCATTATCCAATTCAATCTTCATTGACTTGTTTATAAAGCATTGGAATTAGTGTACGTTGGAGCAATAATTATGTTTCAATGCCAATAATAATCTTTCCTTATTAAGCAGATCTTGTCTGGAATGAAGTCGTTGGTAATAACTCATCTTGAATGCACAGTACCGTTGCCACTTAAGCATATCCTGGCTTTGGCTCATTCTGACGCTGCTTAGGTGCTGATGAACTGTTGTCTTTATCAGAGTTCAGAGTGTTGAGCGCAGATCTTGTTCATCAAGCTTCAGCATAAGCGCAAGTTGATCTTCTGATTCTGGTGTCTGATATAGCATCTTCTGATGCTGATGTTGATATCCAATTTTCTGATGCTGATGAGGATGTTCTCATGTTGATACCTATCAGAGTTTCCTGCAAAACAGAGTGTAATTTTTAGGTAGCAAATAGTTCTTACATGAATCATACAATTAATATATCTTTGCATTTTGTTATCATCAAAACCTTAAACTTAGGGTAGTAGATTCAAACTTTGTTCTAACAATCTCCCCCTTTTTGATGATGACAAAAACTAGATATTTTTTAATTGATAATTAGCGTGAGAAGCATCAGAGATAACTAAATAATAAGTTGAATCAGAATTAATTAGGAAGTTATCAAAGATAAGGGATAAGAGATATCAGAGTTTAGATTGAAGATACTCCCCCTGAATTTATTACTTCCCTTTTTAATTCCAAGAGTTCTTCAGGATCAGATCTTTATTGACCTTTTTGAACATCAGAATATCAGAGCTTTGGATCAGAGTATCAGAGCTTTGAGATCAGAATGTCAGAGCTTTGAGCTTCAGTGTATCAGAGGTGATTAGCTTCTTGTACCTGTAGCCTTATGCAAAAACAGAAAACATTCAAGTATATCAGAGTTAGAATGTTTGAGACTTTTTGTCTCAGTAATCCGTTATTGAAAAATATCATTCTTGTTCTCGCCCTTTTTGTCAGCAATCAAAAAGTGTAAGTGATGTGCTAAAACGATCAAAGCAGAAAAACTTGTTATATTAAAATTCAGAGCCAGACAAAACAGTACAGATGATATGCAAAGAGAACATTGAAAATATCATGAATGAAAAAAAAACTAAGGTTGGGATGGGAAGCGTGTGAACAGAGTCTCCAGCATTGCCTTAATCTGATCAGCAGTTTCAGTCTGCTTGTGCACCATGCTGACTACTGTATCTATCTTGTTGTCTTGCACATACATCCTTTCCTTCATCTTCTGATCATTTTCATCCATTCTTTGCTACAGACAAATATCATTCAGCTTCAGCTCTTCCAGAGTCTGCCTGTCCAAGGCAGCTTGAGAAACATCAGAAGCAGGGAGCTTCTGAGAGCTTTTTGCAACATCTTCAGCTTGTCTAACCTCTTCAGCTTGAGTTGTCTGATCTTCTTCTGGCTGCACTTTTGAAGTTGGGCGCTTCTCAGACCATGGCTCGCTATCCAGAAAGAGCACTTCTTCCTGTGGCAGTTGACTTTCAACTTCCTTCAGCAGCTTGCTGAAGTTCTGTTGTGCCTGCTCATAATTGATGTCTTGCAATTTGAGGGCTTCAGCATGTACCCATATTCTGAAACGAGTCCAGAGCTGGTCTGAGGCAGCAGGGTCAATCATTCCAGGGCAAACTTGCTTTAGAGAAGCAATCCATTGCTGCAAACCTGTTTCAAAATTCACAATGCCAGAGCCAACATCTGGCTGTTTTGGTTTGGGAATGGCTATTTTGTGTTTGAGATCAGCAAGACGATCAAGGATTGTTAAATCGATGAAGGTCCTGCTGTGGTTTTCTGTAGTTTGTTTGGGAGATGGAGTGGGAGAGTCAGAAATAATAATTGGACTGTTTGGAGTTTTTGGAGTATTTGGAGGGGTAGTTTCTGGTGAGGATGGCAGTTGGGCCATGGTTACAGTTGTTCCACATGGCAGCTGAATTGCCAAGGGTTGTGGCTCAGAGGATTGAGGAGAAGGAGGTTCAGGTGATGGAGTTTCAGAGTGATGAAACTCATGTTGTGGGGGTGATGGTTGAGGTAATGGTGGATGAATTTCTGGTTGAGGAGAGGGAGGAGGAATTGCTGGTTGTGGAGAAGGAGGTGGAATTTCTGGTTGTTGTGGAATTTGTGGTTCTTCTGGTATGGGTGAAAGAGGTTGTTCTGGTTGAGGAGAGTGGGCAATTTCTGGTTCAGTGTTTGGATTGTTTGAGAGGTGAGCAGAAACACGTTCATCAATATCAGACAGAACTTTGTCAAGTTCTGATGCTGTTGATGTTGTGGGTTTTGGATGTTTGGTGCGGGGTCTCCTAAGAGTCAGTGACTCAAAAGGGTCATCTTCTGGTTCGGTTTCATCAATAGTTGGTATGGGGATTGGAAGTTCATGTGAAGCTGGGGTTGGGATTGATGTTGGAATAGCAGAAGAATTTAAAACAGAAGCAGCAGATAAATTACCTCTTTTCTTAGGTGTCTGCTGGGATGATCCTTCTGAAGTGGCCTTTCTTTTCTTCGTCTTCTTCAGAGAAACTTCTGGTTGTGGTTGGTGCAGATCTTTGATATTCAGCTTGGGATCTGTACCATCAGCCTTGCAAGCGTCCAAGTATCTGAGTACCACCACTGGTTTAGATTATATCTCAGAAAATAATGGAAAGTCGTCCAGAGGGACTCTTCTTCTGGTGATGTCAGCAAGAGGAGTAACGCTGGGCTCCTTTATGATATTCTCTATCAGTTTCATTTTCTTCAGATTCTTGGCGTTCAGAGGCTTGCCAACAGTTGGTTCAATAGAACTTAATTCTTGAGCTTCTGTGAGGTGTTCTATCAGCCTATTCTCAGTCAGAATATCTGATATTAACCTACCAAAGGGTATCCAATCCCTCTTTGTCCTTTCTTCTTCCCTTGTCTCCTTGACGCTGGTCCTGAGGTGATTAAACAGAAGATGAACCAAGTTGATTTTTACCTTCTGATTAATAAAATAGATCAGAAACTGCTGATCTATATTTATATAATCAGGGGAGCTTGTTGGCTTCCTGTGATTAAAGCACCCCATAATAATCTTCGCCCATACTCTATCGTGATCCTTTAAGTCTCTGATCTTGCTGCTGGGAACCCCATGGGTGAAAATCTGCCTTGCAATGACAGCAACGTCAGAGCATCTTTCAGCCATATCGATACAGCGGATACCACCGCCACTGTATCCAATCAATCTTGCTATGTGATCCTCAGTGATCACAATCTTCTTTCCCATTATGTAGGAGGTGACTTGATGCGTTGATGAGTATGCGTGAATCCAGAACTCCTTGACCAAGACTGGGAACGTTGGTCCAACCAACCAATCAAAATATCTCTCCCATTCCTGTGCCCTAACTTCTTCTGTCAAGTCAAATCCATTTTCTTTCAGACTGGAGAAGTCAACAATCAGTTCAGACAGCACTTCTAAATTCTTCACTGGTGTAAGAAGTGTTCTGAATGGAACTTGGTACTGTTCAGAAGAAGCTTCCTTCTGAGAACCTGCAGAAACATTGCTGGAGGTTGCCATGTTCACACTTAGGGTTTTTCTGAGAAAACTGAAAAATGGGTTTCTTTTGAGAGAGATGAACACATGGGGAAAATGCAGAAATTTTTTGTAAGATTGTAAGAAACGGTAAAGGATTAATGTGAGATGATAATGTGCTTAAATAGATTTCAAAATAATTTTTGAAAGTGTAAACGGTTTCAAGAAAGAGAAATAATTCATGATTACGTTTTAAAACATGATTACTTTCATTTAATGCTTGCTGATTTTGGGGGATTTGAGATAGATACTTAAAACGGTTACCAGACATGTGTCTCAATGCACCCAATCAGCATTTTGCCTTCTCAGAAGCATGCACGCGTTCTGCTTCAGAGATTTGCTGATGATTGGATGACACTTGTTTGATTTAGTGAGCAGCACGTCTATCCTTTAGCTGAAACGCTCAGATCTTCAGGAATAGCATCTGATACAATCTGAATGTTCTATCCTTCTGAAAAGAGATTGATCAGAAGTTCACAGTAAAACAAATACATTCTGAAGATTAATATATAAACTTAAAACATTTTCACTCTGGGCAGAGTTTCATGCTGAGATATTTCAGAATGAAATTGAACCTATCTTCAGAAAGGGGTTTAGTGAAGATATCAGCCCATTGATGGTCTGTATCAATAAACTTTAAGTTCAAAATTCCTTTCTGAATATAGTCCCTAATGAAATGATGTTTTATTTCTATATGCTTAGCCCTAGAATGTAAAATGGGATTCTTACTTAAGCAAATAGCAGAAGTATTGTCACAGAGTATAGGGATGTTACTCTCAAAAATCTGGAAGTCTTCAAGCTGACTTTTCATCCAGAGCATTTGTGTGCTACAACCTGTTGCTGCTATGTACTCAGCTTCTGCTGTTGATAGCGCAATTGTGGATTGCCTTTTGTTGGACCAAGAGATCAGATTTTCTCCCAGAAACTGGCATCTTCCAGAAGTACTTTTACGCTCTACTCTGTCTCCAGCAAAGTCAGCATCGCAGTAGCCTACTAAGCTGTAATCACTAGATTTTCTATAAAATAAACCCAGATTAGTAGTACCTTTCAGATACTTGAAAATTCGCTTAACAACTGTTAAGTGAGATTCTCTAGGATCTGATTGGAATCTAGCACAAATACATACACTGAATAAGATATCAGGCCTTGAAGCTGTCAGATAAAGGAGAGAACCAATCATACCTCTGTAGACCTTCTGTTCTACCTTTTTGCTTACCTCTTCTCTTTCCAGAATGCACGTGGGATGCATTGGAATCTTTGATGGCTTACATTCTGAGAGGTTAAATTTCTTCAGAAGATCTCTGACATATTTGCTCTGATGAATGTAAGTTCCCTCTGGAGTTTGATTGATATGAATTCCTAGAAAGAATTTCAGTTCCCCCATGAGGCTCATCTCAAATTCTGCCTGCATACACTTAGCAAATTTTCTTCCAAGAGAAGGATTAGTAGATCTAAAAATAATATCATCAACATAAATTTGACAGACTAAGATGTCATTCTTAACTGACTTACAGAATAAGGTAGTGTCCACCTTCCCTCTGGTGAATTCATTTTCTAACAGAAAGTTACTTAGTCTTTCATACCAAGCTCTGGGAGCTTGTTTCAGACCATATAGTGACTTCTTTAGTTTGAAAACATGTTCTGGATGTTTTGTATTTTCAAAACCAGGGGGTTGGTGCACATAAACCTCTTCTTCTATATAACCATTTAAGAATGCACTCTTGACATCCATCTGATATAGAGTGATGCCTCTATTAACAGCAAATGAAATTAAAAGTCTGATAGATTCTAACCTGGCGACTAGAGCAAAGGTTTCTGTATAGTCTATCCCCTCTTGCTGACTATAACCTTGTGCTACCAGTCGTGCTTTGTTTCTGATGACTTCACCTTGTTCATTTAGCTTGTTTCTGAACACCCATCTTGTTCCAATGACGTTGAATCCTTTTGGTATGGGAACAAGATCCCATACGTCATTTCTGGTGAATTGATTCAGCTCTTCTTGCATTGCTAGAATCCAGTCGTTGTCCAGAAGTGCGTCATCAATAGAAGAAGGTTCAATCAGAGACACAAGTCCCATGAGGGTTTCTTCAGAGTTTCTGAAGCTTGCTCTTATTCTGATTGGGTCTTCCTTTCTTCCTAGAATAGTTTCTTCTGGGTGATCCACGCTGCTTCTGGGTAGTCTCTTCTGAGGTTGATCAGTAGCTGTTGTAGGATTGCTAGCAGTGCTCCTTTCAGATGTTGAAGGAGTCTCTTTGTTGAGAACTTCTGATGACTTGTCTTCAGAACCTGTAAATTTAATTTCCATACCTGCAAAAACTTCATTCTGCTTTGACTTTTCAGAGTCAAGCTTATCATCAAAACGAACACTGATTAATTCTTCCACAATCTGTGTTTCTGTATTGTATACTCTATACCCTCTTGAGCGTTCAGAGTATCCTAACATAATACACTTCTGTGCTTTAGAGTATGTAGTTGTTTAGTTATTGGCATGCATTTTTGGTAAAACCAGGTGTGTGAATGTCATGACTGATGTCATAACATTCTAGTTTATTAGGTACTGATTTATTAGGTACCTTTGCAGAAAAATATTGTCATACAGGTGCTGCTGTTTATGAGTGTGTATCTGAGCATTTTGCAAAAAGATCACATTTACCAAAATCAGTAGACAGGAATTCAGATGTCATAACAAATGTTAAGACATCCTATTCTGAACTAACAGTTATGCAGTTTGGGTAATTCTGAGTTTTTTCAGGAAAATGACTCAGTCTTTCCAGAACAGAAAATCTCGTGGACTTGGGGTTAATCTAGCTCAACCCTAACCTGGTTGATAAAGTCTTGTGACCAAGTCTTAAGGTCAAACGGAATTAACCCTAGCTTTTTGAGGAAACCCTAACTGAAGATGCAACTGCTATATATTCAACAGGGCTGCTGTTTGGAATTTATCCCCTTTGACAGAAGATCATTTAGAAGCTGTATAGTTTTAACTATTGTAATCCAAGCAAGTATCATTGTGATAAGTGACTTAGAATAGGTTTTAATTGTAAGGGTTTTGTATCACTCAAAGCTTTGAAGCAAGAGTGTTTTTGTGTCTCTTGACTAAAGCTTTGAAGCAAAGTCAAGTTAGGTTTTTGTATCACTCAAAGCTGTGAAGCAAGAGTGTTTGTGTTGCTTGATTAAAAAGCTGTGAAGCATAATCAAGTGTATGTTGTGAAGAGTGTCTTCATTAAATAATTAGTCAATTGTTTTAAGTATCACTGCTGTGATTGAGGGGGAGTGAGTAGGAACTCAGGTTTAAGTTGTACTTAGATTGAAGTTGCATTGGGTAGGTCTTAAGTGAAGGAGATAAACTGGTTGGTTTATTCCTGAATTAATATCTCTTATAGTGGATTTCCTCCCTGGCTTGGTAGCCCCCAGAGTAGGTGTTGTTGCACACTGAACTGGGTAAACAATTGACTGTGTTCTTTACTGTTTTTGTATTTACTGTCTTATAGAAAGTCAGATACGGTGTCATAACATTGAACGTGACATTGAGTATCTGCAGCCAGAATTTCAGAGTCAAACTTGTTCAAATAATTCTTTGTATTTAACATAAAACAAGTACATCCAAATGGATGAAAATATGAAATGTTGGGCTTTCTGTTCTTCCACAATTCATATGGAGTCTTTTCCAAAATAGGTCTTATTGAGATTCTATTCTGAATGTAGCACGCTGTGTTTATTACCTCTGCCCAGAAGATCTTAGCAACGTTTGTCTCATTGATCATGGTTCTGGCCATTTCTTGCAATGTTCTGTTCTTTCGTTCTACAACTCCATTTTGTTGGGGAGTTCTAGGACAAGAGAAATCATGCAGAATGCCTTTGTCATTAAAGAATGACTCAAAATCTTTGTTTTCAAATTCTCCACCATGATCACTTCTGACTTTAACGATTCTAAGATCATTTTCATTCTGAACTTGGTTACAGAAGGTAACAAACACAGAGTGTGACTCGTCCTTGTGTCTTAAGAACTTTACCCATGTCCATCTTCTATAGTCATCTACGATTACTAACCCATACTTCTTGCCACTGACTGAAGCAGTTTTAACTGGTCCAAATAAGTCAATGTGCAGAAGTTCTAATGGCTTAGAGGTAGAAACAACATTTTTAGATTTGAAAGAAGGTTTTGCAAACTTGCCTTTCTGACATGCTTCACACAGAGCATCTGAATTGAACTTCAAATTAGGAAGTCCTCTGACCAGATTGAGTTTGTTAATCTGAGATATTCTTCTCATACTAACATGCCCCAATCTTCTGTGCCAGATCCACTGCTCGTTGTTAACAGACAAAAGACACTTTACATTCTGACTTTTCAGTTCAGAAAGTTTGATTTTATAGATGGTGTTTTCCCTCTTTCCATTAAACAGGATAGTCCCATCTTTCTGACTAACAGCTTTACATGATTTTTGATTAAAGATTATATCATAACCTTTATCACTTAATTGACTTATGGATAACAGATTATACATTAATCCATCTACTAGCAGAATATTATTTATAGAGGGAAGATTTCCATTACCTACAGTTCCAGAGCCAATGATATTTCCCCTATGATTGCCTCCAAAGCCAACGTGGCCTCCAGGCTTAAGTTCCAGGCTTTGGAACATATGCCTTCTTCCCGTCATGTGTCGCGAGCAGCCAGAGTCCAGGTACCATGACTGGTGTTTCTGATTTGCTGCTAAAGATATCTGCAACATGTATTATTTTATCCTTAGGTACCCAGATTTTCTTGGGTCCTGATTTGTTATATTTACCAAAACTCTGGTTGAATTTTGGTTTCACAGAATACTTACTGCTAGTGTATTTAATATCATGTGTGTGACCATACACAAAATGTGAGTTTAGAGGAGTGTGTTTAATGGTTAAACCCATGACATTCTTTGGTGTAGGAATCTTACCTTGGTATCCTATTCCCTTCCTGCCGTTTCTGCTAACTCCATAGATCATTGAAGCCATTTTGCTTCTATCTATGCTTTTAGCAAGGAACTTCTGGAAACTGTGATCATACTCCTTGATGATCTCATCAGCGCTGCTGGGAGTTTCAGAAATTGGTTCCTTCTGAGAGTTTTGTAAAACATTTTCTAATTTTGAAATTTTATTTCTCAGCTCAGAATTTTCCAATTTAAGACTCTCAGTCTTATCAGAGTCAGATTCAAGATTCCTTTTCAGGTTTCTGAATTTAACTCTAATCTGCTGGTACCTTTCCAGAATTTCATTAAGGCTTTCAGCAAGTTCAGCCTTGGTAAAATTAACTGCAAAGTCAGGAAATACCTCTTCAGTATCTGATTCAGAGTCTGATTCAGAAGCTTCACTTTCTTCTGAAATGTTGTCCATGAGAGCTATGTTTTCTCTCTCATCATCTGATTCTGAGTCAGCTTCAGACGAGTCAGAGTCATCCCATGTAGCCATGAGACTTTTCTTATTTTCTCTTCCAAACTTCTTTTTGGGCTTTTCCCTCTGAAGCTTTGGGCAGTCACTCTTGTAGTGTCCTTGCTCATTGCACTCATAGCAGATGATGTCCTTGGTGTTTGGATTTCTGCTTCCTGAGGAGCCTTCAGATCTTCTGTATCCAGAGGAAGAATTTGTCCTTCTGTATCTGGAAGAAGACTCGTTCTGATCAGATCTTCTGGGATTCCTGAACTTCCTTTGCCTCTGCTTCCACAGTTGATTTACTCTTCTGGAGAGGAGAGAAAGTTCGTCTTCTTCTGATGAGGATCCATCATATGTTTCTTCAACTGCCTGCAAAACTTTAGACTCAGATTTTTTGTTAGATTTTAATGCTAAAGGCTTACCTTGCTTTTGGGGTTCATCAGCTTCTAGCTCTATCTCATGACTTCTGAGGGAGCTGATAAGTTCCTCCAGAGAAATTTTGTTGAGATCTTTTGCTAGCTTCAGAGCTGTAACCATTGGCCTCCACTGCTTTGGTAAGCTTCTGATGATCTTCTTGACGTCATGAGCAGTAGAGTATCCTTTGTCCAGAACCTTGAGACCAGCCACCAGAATTTGGAATCTTGAGAACATTGTTTCAATGGATTCACTTTCTTCCATTTTGAATGCCTCATACTTCTGGATGAGCGCAAGAGCTTTAGTTTCTTTGACCTGAACGTTGCCCTCATGCGTCATTCTGAGTGAGTCAAACATGTTCTTTGCTGTGTCTCTGTTAGATATCTTTTCATATTCAGCATAAGAGATGGCACTGAGAAGGATGGTTCTGGCCTTGTGGTGATTTTTGAAGTCACGCTTTTGTTGGTCAGACATTGCTTTCCCATCAATCTTCTGACTGCTTGCATTCACAGGGTGCGTGTATCCATCTGTCACCATGTCCCACAGATTAGCATCATGTGCCAGAAAGAAGCTTTCAATTCTGTCTTTCCAGTAATCAAAATTTTCTCCATCAAAGACTGGAGGTTTGCCGCTGAATCTGTATCTGTCTTCATTGTTGTCATTGCTGGTGTGTTGATAAATTCCTGCCATTGTGTTTTTCTGACGCTGGATCTTCTACTGACACGGTTAAGTGTTTTAGCTCAGAATCAGGCGCTCTGATGCCAATTGAAGAAGTGAAAAACACAAGAAGGGGGGTTGAATTGTAAAAACTGGAAATCAATTGCAATGAACATGATATTTTTATCCTGGTTCGTTTGATCTCAAACTACTCCAGTCCACCCGTCAAGGTGATTTCGCCTCTCTCCAACGAGGTCTTAATCCACTATATTCAACTGAATATTACAATCTGCTTTAAAAACTGCTAAAGCCTTCTTGATGCAAACCACAAACCGGGTTCTCAAGGAATTACTTTCTTACAAAGAATTGAAATCTAGGTGTGTGAATGTTTTCTACAAAACTGTTTATCACAACTGTGATACTACACAAATTAAGCTTAAGAGAACTAGATTGCTAAAATAATTGAGTAAGGAATTTTGGAGCTTTTAGCAAACTGAGAGTGAGGAAGATGATGAATAGCTTTTTGGCGTGTAGATTGTTGTAGAGCATTAGCCAATTCAATCTTCATTGACTTGTTTATAAAGCATTGGAATTAGTGTACGTTGGAGCAATAATTATGTTTCAATGCCAATAATAATCTTTCCTTATTAAGCAGATCTTGTCTGGAATGAAGCCGTTGGTAATAACTCATCTTGAATGCACAGTACCGTTGCCACTTAAGCGTATTCTGGCTTTGGCTCATTCTGAAGCTGCTTAGGTGCTGATGAAATGTTGTCTTTATCAGAGTTCAGAGTGTTGAGCGCAGATCTTGTTCATCAAGCTTCAGCATAAGCGCAAGTTGATCTTCTGATTCTGGTGTCTGATATAGCATCTTCTGATACTGATGTTGATATCCAATTTTATGATGCTGATGAGGATGTTCTCATGCTGATACCTATCAGAGTTTCCTGCAAAACAGAGTGTAATTTTTAGGTAGCAAATAGTTCTTACATGAATCATACAATTAATATATCTTTGCATTTTGTTATCATCAAAACTTTAAACTTAGGGTAGTAGATTCAAACTTTGTTCTAACACAATCATCTATTGGATACTAGCACCTAAAGGTAGGGTTAGGTTAAATATTTGAACGTATTATACTATGGGTCAGTGTGGAGTCTTGCTGCTTTATAACTGTTGAGTAATGCATTGATCTCATGATGTTGAGACGGAAAGAAGATAGAAATGAGAACAACATGTGGTAATATTAATAACTGAGTATATGAGCATATTACTATCTTATGGATGTTCATGATAAATATGTAATGAGGAAGTTTACCCATATCAAGTTTTCTTATTGTTAACGCATAAATATCCATTTTAATTTGTCATTACTTTCTCAAATCAGAATAAACACAAAAGTTCTTATCTACTTAAAATATCAAAAACTGTTGAATAATCTTTGAAACCACCAGTCTCTAAGAATATTATAATTGTAAAACTTACTTTACTGCTAACGTAACAATAGGTCAGCACTTATTGTCACCGGCTCACCATGGACATTATGGTATTTCAACTTGAGATGGACCGAGGATGCCATTTTGTCTAGGGTCATCGTGAAGGATTTGTCCAAGGTGCAATTGTAAACACTTTCACAAGGAACTACCAGAAATTGAGAGTAGATCATCCTGGTATCTCTTTCTTTTCCCAAAGTGACCATTAGTTCATCGTACCTCCAGAGACGAGTTACCATATCATCGAAGGCTCACATGTTTGATCCTTTATAAAGCCATAATTTCTCCTTATTCATCCCCATTTTTTTAAAGGTCCAAGTACATGATATCATACAAATTTCCTCCATTAATAAGCACCTACGAGACGTCAAAATTAGAGAGTATGTCCATTATCACCAAAGGGAAAATCTTGTTTGGGATCCCCCTAATTTTTCGTTGTCATAGAATATATAAAATATGAGGATTAGGCTCACCAACACCCCAGTTAAAGTGATTCCTTTATTTTTTTAATGACCATTATCTTGGAAATCTTCCTTTTCATCGTCACTTTGGATGGATTCTTTGCACTTGGGACATCACTGACGATGGAAGCAATATTGACACTTACTTTTATGGTATTCTTCTTCTTCACTAATGATATGCTTCCTCATGGTTATAGAAACCACCTCAATGCTTTTCTTGGGGGATTTCTCTTTCTAGGGGGATCACTTCTTCTTGGTGAACCTTCTCGGTTTCCTTGAACTTTATTTTTGTTTCAGATAGTTAGCCGCCCCCTCTTCACCAGTCCTTCCATTTCCATCTTTCATCTTACATGTTCCTCAACCTTTTGTATTATTGTGTATTTAGGAAGATTTTATAACCTGGTATCGATTCCCGACCTTGACCTCCTTGAACACATGCTTGTGCATTCCTTCTAAAATTTCTCAAAGTATTCATGAGAGTGTAAGTGTTAAATCTGGACTGATGGTTGAGTTCTCATTCTTCTCTATAACACTCCCCGTCTTTTTTCAAGTGACCAATTAAGTCCGAGATTTCCCACTCATCAGTCTCCTCCTTCAATCAGGAGCTTTTATCCATATTTGATATAAGGTTTTCCCTACTTGATAAATATTTTAAGTTGTGGGCTTCCTCGTGTCCCAACTTCTAGAACATGAAATTCATTCTCAACCACTTCTCAAATATCTAGCATTTCATCCCATCATTTGTGCCCCCACACCATTTCTAATATAGTGAATGTATCAATGTACATGTACATGGTCACCTTCAATTCCCTTTA
The DNA here is from genome assembly GCA_948472305.1 of Vicia faba. Taxonomy (NCBI): domain Eukaryota; kingdom Viridiplantae; phylum Streptophyta; class Magnoliopsida; order Fabales; family Fabaceae; genus Vicia; species Vicia faba. The sequence continues at coordinate 650,022,465 of OX451735.1, read as the reverse complement.
GTGATCCCACTAAGCACTAAATTATCACGTGTTTCCTCTTTTGAGCAGTTAAATGGGCAGTGAAGGCTTTAGAGAGATATTCCAAGAATTTTTGATCCTATTAGAGGATGGTGTTAAATCAAATCATTATAGATCTAATTATGGTTAGTGCAAAGAGCTTGAAATGTACGACCTTCTGGGCATAATAATAATCTAAGCGGTTGTACATGTGCTCTACATGTTCGTCTAGATCTTAGTCCCATCATAGCTTTGAAGCTTCAGAGGTTTTTTAGTGACCTAGGGATCCTGCTATTGAGGATGCGAGCATACAAGGAGTTTCTTTTTTCTCTGGGGTTAGAGCATCTTCTTCATACCTCTTTCTCTCCTTCTAGGACGACATATCTCTTGGTGAGTGTGGTTACCACTTCCCCTTTCAGGATTGGAGGGAGAAGTCACGTGTCTTCACTGACAGAGATAACTTGATAACCTCAGGATTTCTCATTGCATTACTATTGTAATAAAGGCCAACTCAAGGATGGCGACTTGATTTCATTGGGAGGCTACCTTCCGCACAAAGCTATTATTCAGACTATTGTGTTATAGGTTGTCTTCAATCCTAAAATGCCTTTCAACCATGAATTGTGAATTATGTTATTGTACCAGATTGTAAACATTGTGAACAAATCTATAGCTTTTTGCACCCCTAAGGTTAGGCTGTAACAGCTGAAGGTTAGGGAATATTTCATATCCAGGAATCATATGTAGTGGTGGAGGTCTATATGAAGGCTCACCTTGATAAAATTGTTGTGTGGATATGAAGAACATAATAGCTTGGAGTACTCATTGAACAACTCTAGGTGGAGCAAAATCTTGTTGTGAAGGATTGAAAAAAGATGATACCAAGATTGGATCATCCTCTATTTCAGGAAGAAGAGGTGGATCTTTAATAATTTCAAGATCCGCATAAATAATTTGTCTTTAGATGACTGATCAAGTGACTTTGGACGCCATCATGGTTGATGAATCTAAAAAAGACATGTTGGGAAAAGAAATTGAGATTTCGATGGAGAATATCAAAATATGGATATTTGAACTTCTAAGAAAGGATATCAGAATCTCTAGACCGGAGGATATCTGAACATGGAAGTGCGTGAGAGTTAGATTTTGATTCCCATAGACAGTGTTATTGTTTCGTGGTGAAACCAAAATTGTCATGTGGATGATGAGGCATTGCTCGTTACTGTGGCCTTGAGTTTCCGATAAGGTGGATAGGGGGGTTAATGTGCAAAGTTAGCACTCCAACTCCGAAGTCGGTAAAAGAATGAAAAAGTAATGTGAGTTTGAGAATGAATTTGAATACTTGAGAAATTGTATGTCTTCCTCTTAAATAATGGGATCGGTTCTCAATAGAAAGTAAGGAGTAAGATGTGGATTGCGATCAACCGTCAAATTGATTTGGAAGGTCAGCAGAGTCCCCGAAGGCAAAATTACATATTTCATAAAGAATAAAGGTTTATATGCTTTTTACACTATATTGCTTTTACTATACTATTGAATCTTTCGTCTTGGACCTTGTGGAATGTCCAAAACATAAAGGCCATATTACACCAGATGTCATTTAAGTTATTTTTTGTAACAAGTTGGTCCTTTAATTTTTTTTGTAACAACTTGTTCCTTTAGAGTGATTTCTACATCTTTTTTCTTACATTTTGAATATTTAGAATGTGTGATTGTTGCATTTTTGATTGCACTTCATCATTTTCATACCACTCAAAATAATTACATTCACAATTAACACATTCACTCTGTCAAAAAAGAATAACAACATATATTATAACTTAAAGTAAAATTGTTGCATAAAAAATTCAAATGATCAACCTATTTTAAAAAAATAATTTAAAAAATCTCTAATATAATTTTGTCAAATCTAAAACTAAGAAGAAAAAAATAATTAAAATTATATTTAATTTATTTGCTACATGTATTATTCCTTTAAAATAAATCACAATTATCAACAAGTACTTTGGACTCAGATATAATGCTAATATTTTTTTTCATTTTAAAACACTCTATGGGATTTTCAAAAAAAAAAACTGTCTGGGTTTTAGCCAACCAATGGAAGGGTAATGAAGCATTTCTATGTTGACTGTCGGAAAATGAATAGCCACTCTGAGTTCATATTACATTGTCATTGATATTGCTACCACCAATTTAGTTTTATAATAATAGTCAGTAATTTGTATCTTCTCATTCAAGAAACAGGCTGTTATGCTTATATTATTATTCATATACATTCATACTATTGATCTGCATATAGGACAAAACTTTGTACTTGCAAAGAAGTACACTATTGGAATTAGGGGTGTTCAAAATCAAACCGGCCCAATAGAAAATCGCAAAACCGAACTGAACCAAACTGAAACCGCAAAAAACCGTATTTAGTTCAGATGTGTTTGGGTCATTTTTTCGTGAAACCGCATGGTTCGGTTCGGTTTGCGGTTTGTATTTTATAAACCGAACCAAACCAAACAAAACCGCATTATGTTATAAAATCTTACTAACCAATATATATTTCTATAATTCTTTAGAGAAATCAACATGTATTATGTGTATATTTTATCATACTTTGTATTATATTCATTTTAATTTACAAATCATAAAAAATAAAATATTATTCATTTATAAATACTATTTTCACAAAATATATTTTATCATATTCTTTGTATAATATTTATTTAAGAATGCAATCTTGTTGATATCATTATTTAGATTTAGATAAAATTATAATACGCAATTTTATGTATTAAATTATAAATTTATTTTGACAATTATAAATTTTTTATGGTAATGTATGAACAATTAAATATAAAATTATATTTTCTTATATATTTGTATGTATGACATAATAATTATTTTTGTAAAAAACCGAAACAACCGAACAAATCCAAACCGCATTAATTTGGTTTGGTTTGGTTCGGATTTATCTTTAAAAGCCAACCGAACCAAACCGAACCGCATGTTTTTTTCTCTTGCGGTTCGGATGATTTTTTACTTCAAAATCGTCCAAACCGCACCGCGAACACCCCTAATTAGAATATCATGCAAATATTTGTCCTTTTATGGGCATTCAATGCGTGAGATTTCTTAAATTTAACATTACATCCGTAACGAAGCTATAATAAATTATAAATTATAAATAAATTTGATTTTTTTCCATATATTTAATAATTAATATATATCATTTATATGTAGATTATATATATTATTTATCAAATGTATTAAAAAAAATCAAATTTACTTAATTTTTATACTATTCAGTTTCATATTATAAATAAATTTAATTTTTTTAATTCATTATATAAAATATTGATTATTTGATAAATTTAAAAATATGAAATTTATTTATAATATAAGACAACGAAAGTGCAATCATATAATTATAATGATCATAGTCAGGGACTGGCCCAATCAATCCGAAAGTCTTGTTTTAATTTCAAAAATAGATCTAAAAATATATAAATTTATACTGAATTTAAAATAAAAACGGTACAAAGGTATAGATTTTAAAAAATAATTTTATATTTGTTTTTAAAATAGAAGTGTAAAATAGATTTTGATAACAAATTATAATTTTATATTTATTTTAAAAAAACAGAGAAAATATATTAAATTGGTAATTAAAAAAAATTATTGGACCCTTTAAAATTTAAAGCTCAATGCGATAACACATGTTACACCTACAGTGAGCTGGCTTTGATCATGATCATCTGATTTTGATCAAACAATCTAAAAAAATATACATTTAAATTTTATTTAATAATTTTAAATATACATTTTTTTAATGATCAAATAATAACTAATGCACAACTACAGAAAATAGAAAACCTCGGTTCTTATTATCTTGTATTTTAGGGTTTCTAGGGAGTTTATGTCTAATGGAAGCAGAGAATTTGCAAATGAAGGATTATAAACAAAACTAATTTGTCATGTCCTAGAGAGATAGATCTCTTAAAAACTATATCTTTTTGTTCCATTCAGTAAAAGAAAATTCCACGGGTCTGTATGTGATGTCTTATTGGAAGCCTTTAATATAAATGGTTATCAATGTATGACTGTAGGAAGTATATTAATGCAGCAAAACTCGGCTCTTATTATTTTTCATTTTAGGGTTTCTACGGAGCCTATGTCAAGTGGAAGCATTGGATTTGCAATGAAAGATTTGTTAAGATAAGTCAACGATATTATTAGCTAAATTAAGTAGGAAAATATTGTGTGCTGTAAATAATTTATTTGTACAAATATGTGATTATTGTATGTGAATGTCATTTTCTTAATAGAAGAGGAATTATAGGTTCTTTTATGTATATATCGTACATTGATCAATGAATAATATAATTAGAACTATTACTTTGAAAATCTCTATATGATATCTAGAGCCAACACCGTCTCTTTTTCAATATAAGAAACAATGTTTTTATTTATTAGTAGTTTCTGATGGCTTCTGATAAAAACAAATCAAAGAATTCTAGAACTTCTGTTGTTGTCCAATTCAACAATGCACTCACCCCATAATGGCTTAACGACACTAACTACGTCGAATGGTCGTTGAATGCACATAAAAAAATCAAAGGCAGAAAACAATGGGGTTACATTATCAGAACAAAGACTGCACCAACAAAAGATAAACCCGATGAATATGAAGCATGTGAAGATGAAAATTGCTTGGTCAAGTCTTGGCTTTTGGACTCCATGAACAAAGAAATCAGATCTCTTTTCATTCTCTTAGCTACGACGAAGGAAATTTCGGAAACTGTGAAACAAACATACTCTGTCGACCAAGATGCATCAAGAGCTTATCAATTGTATCATGAGGTAATCTCTACTCAACAAACTGGTGGATATGTTATTACAAACTTTAGAAAACTGTAGAGGCTATGGCAAGAGTATGATAATATTAATAATTATACCATGGAATGCACTAAAGATGTTAAGAAATACAATAAGATGGTTGATCTTACCAGTTGATCAAAACCCGTGAAGTGGTCAGAAGATGATCTGTAGTCGGGCTGTGATATCGAGGAGGAAAAAATGGGTTGTATCTGTAAGACACTTCGACGATCAAGTAAGAGTGGAAACAAGGAGATACAAGCAAAGTGTTAAGGTATTGGTGGTGAATAGTGAATACTCGATACCTGGACCTCACATGTGTGAGAGTTTATATAATACCCCTGGCGTATGGCCATTAGTTCCTGATTTTATGCCTGGATATGCAGGTCCGTAAAATCAGGTAACTTCCAGGACTTGGTCAAATCAGGCAGATGTGTCGGTAACTAGTCATTAATTTCGAGGAGGGGGCCAGTTACGGGCATCTCTCTGGTCGATTCTTGGTCGCCTGCACGACTTTGATGTCGGGAAGGCTGAGAGATACTCGTCGATCATCCTAGGCCAGTGTTGGCTTAGAAGGGCAAAAGGGTCGATATATCCCGACGGAGAACGGGCGGTTCAGGTTATGGACATACGAGTCATACCAAAAGAAAGGGTTAGACTGGGTTCATTCAAGATGTCGGGCCAGTCCAGAACAGTAGCCCCCCAAGTCGTCTTCTGGGTACATGAGTGATGACATTAACACATGCTTGTGGAATGGGGAGCGTCTTGCGGGGAAATGAGTGTTTCTCATTGCACCTTTCTCGTGGGGAGATGATGAGTTGGTCGTTGGGAGCTTTGAACTTGAAGAGGTAGCTTGTTTTGGGTAGCGTGCTAGCAAAGCGGCGCAATGATGACATATGCGCTAGGGTGTAATAATGATGACCCTAGGGTTTCCCAGGTGCGTGTCTCGCACGCACGGATGGCCTCAACTATAAATACGAGAGGATCAAGGTGTTTAGTGTTTTTCGTCTTCTCTCCCAACTGCTCGTAATAGCTCGACCGTCGACCACCGTCGTTTCTTGGGATTTGTCGCTCACAGTTGCTACTTCCAGCCTTTCTTCTTCTACTAACTGGTAAGTTTTCAGTTTTCCACCGTCGTTTCTTGAGTTTTCATGTATTCTCCATTTTCTTTCTAGAAGTGCATGCAGTTAGGGCTTAGCATTTCGTTTATAAGGACACCGTTGGGGAGTGTTAGTGACAGGAGATGGTTCTATAGTTTAGAATTGTTAGAGCCACCATGGAATCTCCCCGGGCACTACATGATGTGTTGTAGATGGTCCCTTAGGGCTTAGGGCTTTTTCTGTAACTTCTACTCGTTTATGCGCCTTAGTGAGGGTTTTAGTCGAGGACACGATCCTCGTTTCCCAGCTCCCATTTGCTTGATTAGCAGTGGAAGGGTGGTCCTGACATTGATGTCGAACTCATCTTTACCCTCTGCTTTTCAGGTACTATGGGCGACAATGCCCGGGTCGATCTCTCGAGTGAGTCTTCACAATCTTCAAGAAGTTCCTCAGACGAGACGAGTAGCTCGTCGAGCATCCTGGAGATTTTCAGGGATGCGCAGAGTCAGTCGGAGCAGCAAACAAGGGGGGTGGTGTGGAGATGACCTTCGCCGCTCAAGTTTTCCTGTATCCCCTCGGGGACGAGGAGGATCCACGGGCTTGGGTCGTGAACGATCCCTGGGACTGACCTTTGTATTTTTTTGAGCATCGGGGGATGTTTTACAGATGTGTATACTCACAAGGAGGGGAACCAAGGAGAATGGTCGCTATACGTCCCCAAAAACGAGAGCAGAATCTGCTCGAAATATGATAGGAGGCGGATTCCCATGTATGACATCGTATTTTCGGAGATGGGTCTTCGGCTCCCCTTCTCTGATTTTGAGGTGGCCGTATTCAGGCACTTGCACATGGCTCCCTCCCAACTGCACCCGAACGACATCGCGTTCGTACGAGAATTCGAAATAGTTTACAATTACTTGAAGATAGGGGCCACCATTCCCTTGTTCTTCCACTCCTTCCACCTCCAGAGGAGCAAGGTCGACGGTAAATGGGGATGGGTTTCCCTGAAGCAAGGCAACGGGAAGCTATTCAAAGTTTATTTCGAGTCTGTCCGCCACTTCAAAGACAAATACATATTGGTGCATCCTTCTTCGAGCAAGGCGATGCTGAACATCTTCAAGACTGTTCCGACATACTACGAGGATGGTACTCTCCGTCTGAACGAGCTAGGAGACCCCATTGTGAAACTGGTTTACAAGTTCCTGTTCCAGTGGATGAGGAAGCATTTTGATAGTGAGTTGGGCTCCTATGTCTGGAGGGAGGGGGATCTCGGATCTGAGGACCTGGAGAGCTTCACTGTCTTGACTGCATTCGTGGCTCGGATCCCTTGTGTTCGGCGGTTCGGAAGGGGAGGTAGGCCAGTGATTGATAAGAACGGGGAGCCTGTATACGAACCAGGCCTTATAGTCGTCAAAGAACTCCTCGGGAGCGAGGACCCCGTTAAATACTTGGGTATATATGTTTTAAATAGTAGTATGTGGTCGTCGTTTATTTGAATCCTCATTTACTAACTATGTTTCTTTTTGTTTGTTTTGAAGATATCATGAATCCCGCTTAGGAGCGCTTAGCCAAGACTCTTGCTGCCATAGCGAGGAGGGCTCAAAAGGATGCACAGACTAGCTCGGGGGCCACTCCTGCCACGGGGTCGGGTGACTCATCATCGGCCCAAGCTACAATCAATCTTTCTCCTGTTGTCGTTTCCTTGAAAGCAAAGAGGTCGCGTCTCGAGGGGGGCGTCGACCTGACTGGGGAAAAGGTGAAGGGAACATATGACTTGTCCTCTTGCTGGCTAGAAAAGACTTTCTTCGAGGGCGCAACTCTCTGTTTTCCCCGGCCGGATCCTTTCATCTTAAGGGAATGGGCTGTCTGGAGAAGAGGGCGATGTTGGTGCAATATGTCGTCGGTTTGATGCGGATCCTGGAGATGGCAGTCGCCTATACCGAGGGAAGTTCCTCTCAGGAGGTTGAGCTGAAGAATCTTCGGGCCAAGATGGATTTGAGCGAGAAGACCCGATTCGAGGAAGAAAAAGCCCATTGTGATCGGTGGATCTGGAACTGACTGTTTAACGTTGGTTCGCGAAATGTCGCGGTAAGCAAGAGTCGCCACCGTCTTTTATTTTCTCCAAATGGAAAGGACAAAAGCACAGAAAAATTCCTTATTGAGATTAGTTCTCGGTTCGGGAGGTAGATTTATAGAAAGGGAAGGTGTTAGCACCCTTTCTATCCATGGTTATCCATGGGCTCTTAGATACTTGCTCATTTGTGTTTTCAAAAATGTTTGTTTGCTTTTCAGAGTGGGTTTGAAAAAGTTTCGTTTAAAATTTCAGTTCGACTATTGTATCAGTCCTCAAGAGTGTTTGAAAAGTTGTTTTTGAAAGCTTTTTGCAAAGTGTCGGTGTGAAAAGAAGTTTTTGATTTGTTTTTTTGAATAGAGCAAGTATCTATGAGTCATCTACCTACCCTAAGGAATTAGGCTGTGTAAATGTCCTTAAGATAGTGCCATCCCACCATTGAGAGATAGGTAGCACCACCGTTGGAGGTGTTCGGGTCAATTCGAGTTTAGGGACAGTGTGGTCACCAGAGCAATAGGAAGACACCTTAGAAGCTACCCCCATGCCATGTTCATGGACATGAGGACTTACTAAAACGTCCTCTACTCGACGACCACGTTTCGAGGGGCAAGGCAACAGTGAGGCGTACCCTAGGAGTGGTGTGTGAATTGTGTGTCATTTTCAGTTATATTTGTCTTGTCATGCATTTGGTGGTCTACGCTTTGATTTTATTTGAGCATACATTCTTTCATGTGTTTTAACAGTTTAAAAGGTGCGGGAATTTAAAGAGCGGAAAGTAAAAGTCCTACGCTATTACAAGGCGCGGGTCTACATCGCCAAATTAAACCAAGACCCGATTTGAATAAATAAAATACGGAAAATAAATGTCCTAATTATCTATTACAAGGCTTTGGGGCAAATACATTACATTCATAAAAGAGATAAAAAATAAATGCGCGAAAAGGATTAAGAATCGAGTGCGAGGGCGTTGGACCCTTTAAGGAATTGAATTGAAATCAAGAAATTAATTAATAATTAAATAAAGAAAAGAACTTGTTTTTATGTTTTTTTTGGTATTTATGGAATTAAAGAAAATTAAAAAAAGAAAAGAAACCCTAATTCTACATGTTTTTAATTATTTAAAAATTGTTTAAGTTAACCTAATTTAGTCTTAATTAATTAATTACAAGCTTATTTACAAAATAATTAATGGTTAATAATAATAAGAATAAAAATTATTTATTGAGAAAAGAAGAATAAAAAATGCTAAAAGACTTGTTTTTATATTTTTTAATTGTCTAAGAAAAAGCATTAAAGTTAAAAACTTAGAACTAAAACTAAATTGATTATTAAGTTTATTTACAAAATTATATATTAGTGAATTAAATAATAAACATATTTTATTTTTTGACTTTCTGATTTTTTTGTATTTTTATATTATTAAAACTAATTTTGTGGAATTAAATGAAACAAATAATATAATTAAAATAAATAAAAGAAAAGAAAAAAAAGAAGAGAAAAAAAGTGCAAACATGAGGGGTTTTCTGACCCAATTAGGAGGTTGATTTGCAGTAATTTGGCCCAAGAATTCAGGCCTTGTTTGACCTTTCAGTGGTCACGTGTGCATGGTTGACTAGTGTGTATGGTGATCTGCAAGTTCTGACCCCTGGATTGGGATTGCTGGACATGTGGCAAGCTTAAGCATTGGGGTGTATGATGGACCACAGGATGAGAGCTGCATAGAAACGTATTACAAGAAAAAATATGAAATATAGAGGGGGGCCTGGGAATCGAACCCAGGTCCCAATACCTGCCAGCCAAGTCATCTTCCACCAAGCCAAGCGCATTCATTTATTTACTTAGTGGGCGCTGATCAACATAAGCGAAAAGTGCAATCATCCTGGGAACCAACAAAAACGCGCCAATGATTTGAATCCACCAACCACGTTCCTCCACGCATCATCTTCTCCAATTGCTATTTGTTTTGCCTGAAAAAATAAACTAGATAGCGGGGGTTTTAAACCCCCACAACCTGAAATCACAAATAATAGCGAATAGAAATTGGGCAATGATAAATTGAGCGCGAGGAGTGTTTTGGATTCGTTGGAATGTCACGAATTCAATGGTCCTCATTTCATGGCCTAATTTTTCCATATACTCAAAGCCCCAAATGGAAGCTTCTGAAACCCTAGAACATTTCAATGGTATATTTTGCTACAGGCATGGTTAGAACAATTAAATGGTATCATGAGTTTCATAAGGTCCATATTAATATAAATCAACGTTTAAAATGTATGAAATATGCATATAAATCAAAATACGATTATGAGAGTTTTCTTGAACAGGACTATGGCGTTCTACCGTTTCTCTGCGTGTGGAAGCTGGAAAAGTATTGGGTTATGTTCAGGAAAGTCTCAGCAAGCTTTTGAGATACTTTTTACGCCTTGAAACGCCTTCTAGATGCTAAAACAGTTTTGAGGTTTTTTAAGAAAAAGTGCAAGTTTTGTTTTCAGGTTCTAGCGCAGCATCCTTGTTTTTGTGATTAGTTTTAGGTTTGTGTATGTATATGGAATGAATTAGGGTAGAAATCCAAGTCCATAATCCTTTGCATTCATGATTTTGAATTCTTGATTTTGCATAATCTTTTTCAATCTTTTTCATACCTTTTTGATACCAATCATTGCCAATCCTTGCCTTTTTGAGCATGCACGAAATCTTGAGTGAATGATGAGTTGAAATGCTGCATAAAAAGATTTGAAAACATTTGTTTAGTATTTTTCTCATATTTAATTTTAATTAAATGAATTAATGGATTAAAAATTCAATTAATAAATTAAAAATAAGAAAATAACTCCCCTTTGGGTCAATGGGTCGTGCGTAGCTTTTGGGTGATGATTCTTGGAAGAAATTGTGGCCCATTAGCAATTTTGAGGCATTTGAAGCAAAGTTGACTTTTCAAAATTCCCCAAAATTTCCCAACTTCCACAAGGCATATCTTGCTCAATTTTTAAGCTTTGATCATGTTCTTGGACATTTTTGAAAGGTCTTGAAGTCCTCTAACCAATGCCTTTGGTCCCATGTCATTTTGATTTACCAATATCAAGTTATGGTCTTTGACTTAAAGTGCCTTTTTGTTGACTTTTGAAAATGACCTATAATGTTGAGATTGATAACTTTTTGTGAGAGCATTTCTTGGACTTGAAGTGTGAAAAGGAGTTGTAGGAAATGTCATCCTCTTCAAAATGAGCTTTGGATGGATTTTTTCTGATAATCCATGTGGAAGTTATGCCCTGGTCAAGTTACAGTTGACTTTTTCAACTGTCCAAATATGGAAACTTTTGCATCTTGAGACTTTTTGAGCCATGCTTTGAGAATCATGATCAAGAATTGATCAAGTGATGTTTGTGGCTTCAAAATAAGATGTTGACCAAAAATTTGGACTTTTGACTGTCAAATGACCATTTTGCCCCTGTAGTTGACTGTTGAGCCATTAGGGTTTTTGACTGGGCAATTTTGTGCTGTAAGTCTTGAAGCTTGGCATATGGATGCTTGACCATGTTTGTAGGCATGTGGGACTTGTTTGGACCCTTGGAAACTTCAATTTCTTTGCTAGAATCAAAACCCTGATTTTTGACTGTTATGAGGCCATTGAACTGTGCAACCTTTGGGAGATTTTGAAGCATGCTCTTTGCAAATCTTGAAGAATATGGGAGGGCAAATTTTGGGGTACAACAGTTGCCCCTGTTCAATCTTCTTAGACCTGAGGATGTAGATTGGCTAACGTGCCTTTCATAATCCGAAGGTGGAAGATGATTGAACACTAGAGTGCCCAGAAATTTGCGCTCACATGTTAGCAGTGTGATGTGGGGAATGGGCTTACAGATGCCATTCGGAGATTAGTGGATAGGAAGATGGGCTTACAGATGCCATGTTGAGAGGTGATGGATAGGTGGATGGGCTTATAGATGCCATCTGGGTGTCGATCGCGCGAGAGATTCTTTAGCGAGAACTTGCGTACCTGAAATAGAAAATGATTACCTGACCTGTTACAGGAATTGGTCTTCAAACTCTTTGTGTAGATGCACCCTGGTTGGTTACACGGATCGGGTCTGGAGCTTCAAACGGTGATGAACGAATCAGGGATGGTTACTACCTCAACGGGACGATGAGAGAACCTTGGGCGATTACTACCTCAACAGCAACGATGAGAGAATCTGGGGCGATTACTACCTCAACAGTAACGATGAGAGAATCTGGGGCGATTACTACCTCAACAGTAACGATGAGAGAATCTGGGGCGATTACTACCTCAACAGTAACGATGAGAGAATCTGGGGCGATTACTACCTCAACAGTAACGATGAGAGAATCTTGGATGTCTTCTACTGAGTCTTTATTAGGAAAATCTTTAGGAATCGATTTAACTGGACACGAGAAGGCCTTTGACTGGGTAAGAATCAGAAAAATCTTTAGGAATCGATTTAACTGAACTGGACAAGGTCTTGAAATCTTCAACTGGAATAAGAATCAGGGAGATCTTAGGGTCGATCTGACTGAACCAGAGAAGGCCTTTGACTGGATAAGAATCAGAAAAATCTTTAGGAGTCGATTTAACTGAACCGAACAAGGTCTTGAAATCTTCAACTGGGTAAGAATCAGGGAGATCTCAGGGTCGATCTGACTGAACCAGAGAAGGCCTTTGACTGGATAAGAATCAGAAAAATCTTAGGGTCGATTTAACTAAACCAGGCAAGGTCTTGGAATCTTCAACTGGATAAGAATCAGGGAGATCTTAGGGTCGATCTGACTGAACCAGAGAAGGCCTTTGACTGGATAAGAATCAGAAAAATCTTTAGGAGTCGATTTAACTGAACCAGGCAAGGTCTTGGAATCTTCAACTGGATAAGAATCAGGGAGATCTTAGGGTCGATCTGACTGAACCAGAGAAGGCCTTTGACTGGATAAGAATCAGAAAAATCTTTAGAAGTCGATTTAACTGAACCAGACAAGGTCTTGGAATCTTCAACTGGATAAGAATCAGGGAGATCTTAGGGTCGATCTGACTGAACCAGAGAAGGCCTCTGACTGGATAAGAATCATAAAAATCTTAGGGTCGACTTAACTGAACCAGGCAAGGTCTTGGAATCTTCAACTGGATAAGAATCAAGGAGATCTTAGGGTCGATCTGACTGAACCAGAGAAGGCCTTTGACTGGATAAAAATCAGAAAAATCTTTAGGAGTCGATTTAACTGAACCGGGCAAGGTCTTGAAATAACTTCAACTGGATAAGAATCAGGGAGATCTTAGGGTTGATCTGACTGAACCAGAGAAGGCCTTTGACTGGATAAGAATCAGAAAAATCTTTGGGAGTCGATTTAACTGAACCGGGCAAGGTCTTGAAATAACTTCAACTGGATAAGAATCAGGGAGATCTTAGGGTCGATCTGACTGAACCAGAGAAGGCCTTTGACTGGATAAGAATCAGAAAAATCTTTAGGAGTCGATTTAACTGAACTGGACAAGGTCTTAGAATCTTCAACTGGATTAAGAATCAGGGAGATCTTAGGGTCGATCTGACTGAACCAGAGAAGGCCTCTGACTGGATAAGAATCAGAAAAATCTTAGGGTCGACTTAACTGAACCAGGCAAGGTCTTGGAATCTTCAACTGGATAAGAATCAGGGAGATCTTAGGGTCGATCTGACTGAACCAGAGAAGGCCTTTGAATGGATAAGAATCAGAAAAATCTGTAGGAGTCGATTTAACTGAACCAGGCAAGTCTTGGACATAGCTGGTAATTTAACTGGATCTTTCCTGAAAGGTAAAGGTCAGTCATATGCAATGCATGATATGGATCAAGCCATGATGTTCTCAACATAAATGAGATTGTATGTTCATGATGCATATATGCGTGCTATAATGTATAGAAAGGCGATGTTTATGAGTGTATGTTTTTTTCTAGGAAAGTAAATCCTTGACGAATGCCGGGAGTTAAAATCCTGGGCTGATGTTGGAGAATAGTGCTTTGTTGTTTCCGCTGGGGAAGATAGTTGCAAGAATACCGGTAGGGGAGGATAACTCCGTTGGGGAATAAACTTGGCGAATGGATTACTCTGCGGGGAGAAAATTATTCTAGCTACCTTGCTGGGGAACAATACTTTGTGGGGAGAGAGGTACGCTGTTGAGATGTTGATGGTAACTTCGCTGGGGATACTGTTGATGTTGGAAGTGTTAATAGACTCCGCTGGGGATAAGAAGACTTCACTGAGGACGATCTTTCTGTGGCTTTTGGCTGAGGATAACCCAGTTATACCCTGGTAGGGAAATAACCTTTGAGTAAAGCCGGGGAACGCGTTCGTGCTCTGTAGGGGGGAAGCTTCCAGAATCTACTGGGGATAAGCTTCCTGCTGGGGAGATGGATTCAAACTTTCCTGGGGAAATCTTGATTGGACTCTCCTGGGGAAATTTTGAGATGTACTGGGGAAGTGGCTCCGCTGGATGTCTGGTATACCGCCGGGGAACAGTCTTAGACCAAGACTGTCGGGGATGCTTGTTAAGAATATTCGTATACCGCTGAGGAATGTTGAGATCTGCGGGGGATACCCAACTTCCTTAAGGCTGATAGTATGGCTTTGCTTGGGGAGAGTGCATTGACTTGCTGACTCACTCTCTGGGGGATTAAGATATACTGGTTATGTTCTTCAGCTGAACTTACCTTTATACCTTGGTGGACAGAACAATTAGATCGCTTAGACCACTCATTATTGTCCCTGTTTCTAATGTTACCTGTAATTAATCCTTTGTTTCGTATGCAAATATTTATGAGTTAGCAATTAGCGTCAAATGCATATATCACAAATTGAACCTTGGACGTTCTTTGCAAAACAAAACAGAAAAAGGAAAAACAAATGGCAATTTGAACTGAAAAGTGTATTTGTATTTATTTTTGAATTTGCCTGAAAATAGGCGTGCCTGAAAATAGGCGTTTATGTACAAGAGGCTGACGTCCTAGTAAGAGAACGCCGCCGAACAAAAGAGTTTATACAATTTGTACAAAGGGAAAATAAGACAGCTGTGTGAAAAGAATAATCCCACTGGGTTTCAACTCTGCTATCGCCTTTATATCTTCGGGCGTCTCATCACTTGATGACCTAGCTGAAGATGAAGCTGATTGATCGATGCCGTCTGAAATTGGTAGCTGATACCGGATTCTGGATGCTGAGTGATCCAATGAGACATAGTATTACGCTTTATCCCTAACTTTTGCCTGGACCGCCCTTTCGGGTTTTCGGTCCACCGGGATACCCATTTTTGCCCAAGCCGCCTTTTCAGGTTTTCGACTTGCCGGGTGTACAGATTTTTTTCATTTCATCCCTTCATTTTGCCCGAACCCTTTTGGTTCGCCGGGAAGCCCTAATTTTTGCCTAGGTATGTCAACCTAGCGGGTCTTTTATCATGCGTAGTATCTTTTTACTATATCTGCATTGGCGGGGTGAGGAAGGTCGTCACCGTCCATGGTAGTTAGAATCATGGCTCCTCCTGAGAACACATGTTTAACCACAAATGGCCCTTCGTAGGTAGGGGTCCATTTGCCCCTTGGATCACTCTGAGGAAGGATGATGCGCTTGATTACCAGATCTCCAACTTGATACTCTTGTGGTCTGACCTTTTTGTTAAATGCCCTGATCATCCGTTTTTGGTACGTCTGACCATGTGTTGGCTGAAGATTTTGATAATATTATTAGAAGCCAAATGAATTAAACGTTTCGATCAAAATGAAGTAAAGCGCCATGTTTCGAAGTAGCAGAAGCAGTGTTTCGAATAAGCATGTCAAAGCTGGAGCTTCGAGTGGCAATTATGGGAACATATCTAAAGAAGTCTCGAAATAACAACAAGGCTGTGTCTGGGAAGTGCGTTCGAAACGGAGAAATACCAAAGCATTTGAAATTCAAATGGAAGCGGGACATTCGAAGTTTGAAATTTATGTGCTGGAGCATTTGGAGACACGTGGAAAGAAGAAAGAGGCATTGTTCTGCATGTTCTGAACGTGGCATAATCCTATAGCAAGACCGTTATGGTCGAATTAGTATAAATAGAAGTCTTAGTATTAGGATTTCGTGTGTCATATCTATTGTACTAAATACTCAGTAACATTCAAACTACCACATGGCAAGGGAAACGAATGCAAGAGCAATGTACGTATGATAGCACCATATATTTATGATTTAATGAAAACCTTTTACCATTTCCAGCACTTTCCTTTATCGTTTTGTCAAATAACATTTATAAGTTTTCTCATTTACAGTCTTTTCACTTCGAAATCTCTTCATTAAAGTTTTACATTTCAATGCTTTCTTCACATTTCAAGCACTTTACATTTCAGAAAACTGTCATATTTTCCATGCCTTTACCTTCAAGCTTTATCCTTCGAACGCCTATTTTTACTTAAAGTCATTTATAGATTTCTTGCATTAAACGCTTTCTTCATATTTCAAACCTTTTACGTTCCAGAAATCCTTTACATTAACTGTTTTTATAATTCGAAACCATTTACTTGCCTTTTATGCAATTTTACATGTCTTTACAATTAACATTTATTCATGCAACTTAGTTTCGTACATGCACATTTTGATTACATCTTTAAACCTTTAAGAGAGAAATCGAAATAAGCCAAACACCTATACAACACTCAAATATCAACCATGAATATCTGTTCGATCATGAGAGTTACCCTAATGACCAAGGAATCCTAGGATCAATCTAGTCGATCCTGTGAGTTACCAGAGGAATTGAATAACAGTCAGAAAGATTATTCGATAGTTTGGAAGACTAGCGGTTGTTTACCAGAAATCACTGGAAACAAATTGGCACACCTGGTGGGACCAATAATTGGATATTAGAAATAAAGATTGTTGAGACATAACCATTATAAAAACGTTGGAACCTAAGAAGTTTGCTGTTTTATGAACCTGAGAAGTGGTAAAATAACCAACAGCAACCAACCTTTATTCAGAAGAAAACGTTTGGACAAAATGTCTAATTCTGACAATCAGCAAGGGGAACAAAATGCCCCACATACAACAGGCACTAATGTGTCCACTTCGATTGGAACATCTAATGTGATCCCTTCGAATGCACAGTCTGTTGCATCTTCAACCAGTAATATAGCCACCAATGGAGTAAGTGGCATATCAACTAATAGTTCGATCTTAGGAAATACTGGAACCATTGGTTACCCTGGGGGATTCGTTCCACCATCAGGGACACAATCCCATTTCGCCACTCCATTAACTAGACCACCCGGTTTCGATGGAAATAGAACCAGAAATTCCTCTTATGGAATGCCAACATCTTTTATGGCAGGTTTACACAATTCCACATCGAATTCATCCCCACAACTAGGGTCTGGGTCTGGGGCGAATCAGTTTATGACAAATAACCAAGGGTCAGTGGGTTATAGCACAATGCCTATCTTAACCACAGAAAACCAGTTGGCTTTTAGGCAATTGATGGATGACAGTAACCATAATATGATAGGGGTGTTAGCACAAACCATGCAGGAGATATTTGCCCCAATAGTGCAAAATGTGACTGTGACAAACAGGGAAAACGCTGACAACATGAGTCGAATAGCAGATTTCTTTGCTCCCCCAGAAAGGCGTAGGCAGAATCAGGCGGGATTTCGAGCAAACATGCCTGTTATAGAACAAATTGCTAACGAACCAATTTATAGACCACCCAGAGAAGAAGTTAACTTAGGGGCCAAGGCACCAAGGTTAGAAGCCCCAATAATCCCAGGCCCACAAAGAGAAATTATGGAACCAGGGGCAAGGGTCGAAAGGCTAGAAGCCCCAGAGTTTCGAGAAGAACAACCTAGGGGAGTTGTCTTGGTTGGTCGAAATCAAGATGCCGATGCTGTCGTTCATAGAATTCGAAACGATAACATCTTGGCAGAAAACAATCTAACCACCATGATAGAAAGAGTCATGGCCCAGAATGGCCTCAACACAGGAATGAGAAGGCCAAATTATGCTTCTCCTATATTGGATTGCATAATGCATACTGATTTACCAAGGGGATATAAAGTCCCTAAATTTACAAAGTTCGCTGGGGATACCAATGAGTCAACAGTCGAACACATAGCGAGATATCTAACCGAAGCGGGAGATATAGCCAATAATGAAGATCTCAGGATCAAATACTTCCCAAGTTCCTTGACTAAAAACGCCTTCACATGGTTTACCACTTTGCCTCCTGGGTCCATTGATACTTGGGCTCTCTTGGAGAGGTTATTCCATGAACAATTTTACATGGGACAGTCGAAAATAAGCTTGAAGGAATTGGCCAGTGTTAAGAGAAAGTTCACCGAACCCATAGATGATTATCTGAATAAATTTAGGCTTTTGAAATCCAGATGTTACACCGTAGTGCCTGAACATGAGTTAGTCGAAATGGCCGCTGGTGGTTTGGATTACTCTATTCGAAAGAAACTAGATACTCAATATTTAAGGGATATGGCTCAGTTAGCCGATAGGGTTCGACAGGTCGAAAGGCTAAAGGCCGAAAAAGCCAGAGTCTTTAAGAATAGCAAGAAAGAAAGGATTTCCTATGTTGGAACTGAGGAAGCAGAAGAATATCCTGAATTCGAATTCGAAGAGGTCGAAATCGACCTCGCTGAATTAAAGCAGGCTCCACCTTATTCCTGCAAATTATTGGTTCCCACAAAAGGGAAAGAGATTGTTGAAAATGAGAAAAGTGACAAATTCCCAAAGAAGGTTTATACCTTCGATGTCACTAAATGTGACGAGATTTTTGACTTACTTATCAAAGATGGCCAACTAATTGTGCCATCAAATGTCAAAATACCTCCTTTGGATCAGAGAAAGAAGAGAGGATTTTGCAAATATCATAGTTTCCTAGGCCACAAAACCTCACAATGTTTTCTTTTCAGGGACCTAATTCAAAACGCGATCAAAGATGGCAGACTAAAGTTTGCTGATAAGGTGAAGATGAAAGTGGACGAAGATCCCTTGGACGTCGCAAACACCAACTACTCCGAGCCTGCATGCATTGGAGAGATCAACATGGTGGAAACTGATCAAAGTGACGCCCTAACAGGAGAGAAGGGTACTGAAACTGAAAACTGGGTGATGGTCGAAGTCAATAAGGAGGTCACTGAAGACATCCAGAATACGCCAGAGACTTCGATTGCCGCACCTGTAGCTGTTGCAAGAGAAACCCAGGCTACTGAAGGCCAGGGAAATCAAAACCAAGAACTAACACAAGTCACTGAAGGCTTGAGGCTGGAATTGGAGAAAGTCCAAATCACGAAGCCAATTTCCCCTCAGAAGGAAATATGGGACACTCTAGGGGAACCCAGTGGAAAATTTGACTATTTGGTCAAATATTCTGCCCCAGAGAGTTCGAAGGTTCAGATTAAGGATATAAAGCCCACAGGATGGGGCGATGATGAAGCTAAGGGGGAAGATGTTGAAATAAATATGGTGGATATGGAGAGGCCTCGCTCTGAGATGGAGGAAGTAGAAAAATACTTAGAAAAAGAAAAGTATAGAATGGAGGATAATCACACTGGAGATGCTAGTCTCAAGGATTACCTCATGACATGCCACAAAGGAGATTCAGGCATGATATTGTGCCCTAGGTGCAGCATCCTCTGCAATCAAAGAATCGCTGCGAATTTCGAAAGGGTACAGAGGACTCGAACTGGCAACAATTGGCGCCAGGATAACCAGCTTTTTAGGTGTTATCCCAAGGCTGGAGAAAGTTTGCTGGAATTTGTGTTTCGCTGCTACAAAGGGGCAACCAAGTGCTTGATTTGCCCAAGGTGTTCTGCTGTGTATGACCAAAGCATGGCCAGAGCCTTCGAAACGATTCCCTTCGCCCCTTGCTGGAACCATCAAGAAACTGTCCAGATGGGCCCACGTTTCGACAGCAGACACAAACAGCGAAGGCCTGATAGCCCTCACCCCAAGGCTGCTCGAAGAGTGACTTTCAAACTCCCTGCTGAAGTGCCAACCGATAGATGGTTACAGGTCAGAAATGACAAAGGCAAAGATAGATGGAGAAACGTCGAACGAAATGCACGCCATGCTGTGACATACAGGAGGCAATTCAACACAGCAAAAAGGAAGGAGGTGAGATTAGAAAATTACAAAGGAAGGAACCCCATGTCAAGATCCCAGTGGCGCAGACAGCAAAGGATTCGAAAGGCTGAGAGGGAAGCTGTGGCAAACAAAGGGGTTACTTCAACAAAGAACCAAGGTGAATCTAGCACCAACAAACCAAAGAATCAAACTGAAGACAAACCTCCAGTCAATAGGAGGCTTTTCTCTGAAGTACAACGCGATGAACCAAAGGAATACACTCCAGGCCCAGAAGAGGATGAAGATATGATAACAGATAACTTCGAATCGGAGGGGGAGTCTTCATTCAACCTGAACTGTAACGTGGTGTCTGTGCTTCCCTGCGAATTTGGGCAGGAAACCGAAATCGATGAATATGAGGAGGAAGACACCACAGATTTGATGAAACATAGGCCTGTGTGCTACTATGTGATGGACAATGGGGCTGTTGAGGAACAAAATGCGTTCTTCGAACGTCCAGAACCTGCTATGAAGAACCATCTCAAGCCAATTTTTATTCGGGCGAAAGTTGGTGTCCATGGTGTGAACAAAGTTCTAGTGGATGGGGGTGCTGCAGTTAATTTGATACCCCATTTCATGCTAAAAAGATTAGAGATCCGCGAAGGAGACATCAAGCCCCATAATATGGTTCTGTCCAATTATGAGGGAAAAGTGGGCAAAACACTGGGAGTGGTCCAGTTGGAATTGACAATAGGCTCAAGCTGTAGGCCCACCATGTTTATGGTGATCGAAGCCAAGGCCAACTATAACTTATTGCTGGGAAGGGAGTGGATCCATGGCGTGGGGGCAGTTCCTTCGTCAATGCACCAGCGACTAGTTCTGTGGAGAGATGATGGAATCGTGGAAAACATCGAAGCAGACCAGAGTTACTTTATGTCAACGGTCAATTTAGTTGACAAGAGGGATTATGATAAAAATCTGGAAAAGATTGCTCCGTGTGTTCTGAATGATGAGATTCATGAAACCAGAAACGCCCACTACTACATGACCCTTCGCCATGATGGCCTTTACTGGGATAGAACAATAATCAGTGAAGAAAAGGGAGTCGAAAGCACTATACAAAAACGGCCAGCAGGCTGGGACTTCGACAACCTTATCCATGACTGAGTCCATTTTTTCCGAAAGGATTTCGGCCTATATGGCTGAGAACGAATCAAAAGCGGCCTTAGAGGCTGAAATAAATAAATCAACTATAAAGACGAACGAAGTAAGTGGGGATGGCTCGAAATGCTCACCCTTCGAAGAGTTTGAGATGGATCAAAGGTTTGATGCCATCTATGATAAAGAACCCTTAGGCTTCGAAAGGGACCCCGTAAACTCAGGTGCCAAAATGTTGGCACAAGATCCACTCGAAGAAGTCAACTTAGGGGATGAAAAAACGAAAAGAATAACCTACATAAGTGCAAAACTTAGCCCAGGCCTCAAGAAGGAAGTAATCGAAGTCCTCAAGGATAATAAAGATTGCTTCGCATGGGATTATGACGAGATGCCTGGTTTAAAGAGGGAGTTGGTTGAACACAGACTGCCAATCAAAGATGGCAAGAGGCCCATCAAACAAACTCCCAGAAGATTCGCACCAGCGGTTCTCACAAAAATTAAAGCTGAGATCGAAAGGTTGCTGCGTTGCAAATTCATCAGAACAACAAGGTATGTCGAATGGTTAGCAAACATAGTACCTGTTATTAAGAAAAATGGTTCTTTAAGAATTTGCATAGATTTTAGGGATTTAAACACTGCAACCCCTAAAGATGAATATTCCATGCCTGTGGCAGAAATGCTAGTAGATTCTGCTGCAGGGTTCGAATACTTGAGTATGTTAGATGGATACTCTGGGTATAATCAGATTTTTATTGCTGAAGAAGATGTTGCAAAGACAGCATTTCATTGCCCAGGAGCCTTAGGCACCTACGAATGGGTGGTGATGCCTTTTGGTTTAAAGAACGCTGGGGCAACTTATCAAAGGGCAATGAATTCAATTTTTCATGATTTCATTGAAACCTTCATGCAGGTGTATATTGATGATATAGTCATCAAATCTATATCTGCAAAAACACATTTTCATCATTTGAGCCAATCATTCGAGCGAATGAGAAAACATGGCTTAAAGATGAATCCCCTTAAATGTGCATTTTTTGTGCAGGCTGGAGATTTTCTTGGTTTTGTGGTTCACAAGAAAGGGATTGAAATCAACCAGAACAAAACCAAAGCCATAATGGAGACGAAAGCACCTGCATCAAAAAGGGAGTTGCAATCTCTGCTAGGGAAAATTAACTTCCTCAGAAGATTCATTTCGAACCTGAGTGGAAGAACCCAAGCTTTCTCTCCGCTACTTCGTCTAAAGCAAGGCCAAGCCTTCGAATGGAACGAAGCTCACCAGGAGGCATTTGACAGGATAAAAGAATACCTCTCTCAGCCTCCTATTTTGTCTCCACCTTCATGGGGGAAGCCCATGAGATTGTACATATCTGCCTCTGAAGTTAGTATAGGTAGTATGCTAGCACAAGAGGATAGCAATGGTATCGAAAGAGTCATATACTATTTAAGTAGAGTGCTAAATGATGTAGAGACCAGATATAGCAATTTAGAAAAGCTATGTCTCTGTTTGTATTTTTCTTGTATGAAACTCAAGTATTATATAAAGCCTGTTGATGTTTATGTTTCATCTCATTTCGATGTCATTAAACATATGCTTTCAAAACCAATAATCATAGCAGAGTTGGCAAATGGGCTTTAGCCTTAACAGAATATTCTTTGACTTTCATGCCTTTAAAAGCTATGAAAGGTCAAGTGATTTCTGACTTCATTGTGGACCATTCTTTGGTTGAGCAGACTGTCATGAGTTACGTCGAAATGCAACCATGGAAATTGTACTTTGATGGTTCAACCCACAGGAATGGAAGTGGCGTTTGAGTCTTTCTGATTTCTCCTGAAGGAATTCCAACAAAATTCAAGTATAAATTAGATGGTCCTCGTTGCTCGAACAACGAAGCTGAGTATGAAGCGCTCATTGTTGGACTTGAAGCTTTGTTGGAATTGGGGGCAACCAGAGTCGAAATTAAAGGAGACTCTGAATTAGTGGTCAAACAAATCACAAAGGAATATAAGTGCATAAAGGAAAACTTAATGGTATACTTCGTCATAGTCAATAGGCTATTGAGGAAATTTGAATACATGAATATTCAACACATACCAAGAATAGAGAACCAAGAAGCAAATGACTTAGCGCAGTTGGCTTCGGGTTATAAAGTGTCTACCAAGAACTTTAAGGATTTGGTTGAATTAAGGGATAGAGTTATGGCTACTAGATTCACACCATCGGATCTGGAAAGTATGAAATTGGGATATGCTGAGAAACAGGGATTCGAAATATTAGCCATAAATACTTTGTCAGATGCAGATTGGCGAAGTCCACTGAAGAGTTATTTAGCAGACCCAACTCTAAACGTGGATAGAAAGACAAAATACAGAGCATTGTCATATCTCCTCATGGGGAACGGATTGTTTAAAAAGACCCAAGAGGGTGTATTATTGAAATGCCTAGGAGAAAGTGAGGCATATTTAGCATTGTCAGAAGTCCATAATGGGGCATGTGGGGCACATCAAGCAGGCCATAAAATGAAATGGCTGTTATTTCGATACGGCTTGTATTGGCCTAGCATGCTCAAAGATTGCATAGACTTTGCTAAAGGATGTGAGGAATGTCAGAAACATGCAGGGATTCAACATGCCCCTGCAAGTGAGTTGCATTCGATCATCAAACCATGGCCATTTAGAGGATGGGCATTGGATTTGATAGGAGAAATAAATCCTGCTTCGTCCAAAGGACAGAAATACATCTTGGTGGGAATAGATTATTTTACCAAATGGATCGAAGCTATACCACTGATAGTTGCTGATCAAGAGGCTATTATTGAATTTATACAAAAGCACATTATCTATAGGTTTGGATTGCCAGAGAGCATAACCACAGACCAAGGCTCTGTGTTTACTGGTAGAAAGATGTAAGGATTTGCCCAAGAAATGGGGTTTAGATTGCTAACATCAACGCCATATTATGCTCAAGCAAACGGTCAAGTCGAAGCAACAAATAAAGTAATAATAGGATTAATCAAGAAGCATATTGGCAAAAAGCCAAGAAACTGGCACAAAACTCTGGACCAAATATTATGGGCTTGTAGAACATCTCCTAAGGAAGCTACTAATACTACGCCTTTCCAACTCACATTTGGTCATGATGCAGTGTTGCCAGTAGAAATTCATCTACAATCAGTTCGAATTCAGAAACAAAACGAAATCCCAGCTGCATTATATTGGGAAATGATGATGAATGAATTAGTTGAGTTGGACGAAATTAGATTACATGCATTGGAAGTCTTGATGAGACAAAAAGAAAGAGTGGCCAGAACATACAACAAAAGGGTGAAGAAAAAAGTATTCTTTATTAATGACTTAGTTTGGAGAGTCATATTGCCTATGGACAAGAAGAATAAAGCATTAGGTAAATGGTCACCTCATTGGGAAGGACCTTTTCGAATATTAAAAGTATTCTCAAACAATGCATACGAAATCGAAGAACTCGTGGATGATAAACGTATCCTAAAGGTTAATGGGAAATATTTAAAGAAATATAAGCCACGCCTGCAGGAGATTCGAATAGTAACAACGTAACCAAGATGTTATTAAAGGCCAAAATGGCAAGATAAAATGCCAAAATGGCGTTGTTCGAATATTACATATAAGAAACCAAAATTGTAGTCAAATAAACATCAAAATCTAGAAATAAGAGTTATTTTTCAATCGATTGAAAGTGCTTCGAAATGATTCAAGCTTCTGCTGAGCGAAACACCTGGCTCCTTCCAAGGTTTCCACTTCTCCTTTAAGTTGTTCTGCAGTCTCCATTTCTGCAAGCCCCTGGTTGAGAAGCTCTTCGAATTGGTTACCAGCAGTATTGGTTTCGAAGGCTATTTGTTGTTTTTTAGCCTCCTTAACCTTCTGTTGAAGTTCCAGAATCTGCCTTTCCCAAAGAAGTATGGACTCAGCTCGAGCCTCATAATCAGTTTTCGCCTGCTTCAGATGCATAGCTTGATCCTCAGCTTCTTGAGAGAGTTTCGAAGCTTGTTCGTAAGCAGCATCCATGGCAATGCGTTTCTCTTGAACCTTCTTGGCAGCAGATTCGTCTTGGAGAAGGTAACCAGTTATGTTGTCCAGCAAAGCCTGAAGATCGAACAAGAGAGTACTAACTGGCAAGGAGCAGGTAGAAAGATTGACCTTTGTAAGCAGCTCCTTCATAGTATAGCAAGCAGTACTATCTTGCTTGAGCACTTCGAATATATCCACATTGAGAATTGTTTTCCTAATTTTATTAAGAAGTACAATTCTTTCATTTGTGGGAAGAGGATAGCTGGTCGAACTTGTGCCAGCCCTAGCAAGTGGGACGTCCCTCTGAGCCAACTTTGCCTTCATGTACCCAATAGGGTCATTCCGTCTCAGAAGTGCCAGTTCCTCGTCAGTCATTCGAGACAAAGAGGATTCAGGGAGTTCCACATGTAGGGGAGCCACGTCCATTTCAACCTCCATGGGTTCGTTGGTTGCATTACCATCCCCTTCATTCGTTTCGTGCTCTTGGTCTTCTTCATCCTCATCCAAGTCCACCACTTCGATGCCTTCCCTTTCACTGCTATTTGCGTTGGACTCCGTCCCAGCAGTCGAACCATCATTGGCATTCTCCTCCTCAGATTTTTCGTCTGCAGATTCTTCGTCTCTTTGCCCAGAATCAGCTTTCTCTCCTTCAGTTTGAGTGTCCTTTGGGTCCTCTTGAAGAGTTTCAAGAGGGGACTTTTGAAGAGAAGCTCTTTGCAAATCCTCTGTAGATGTTTGAAATGGTGTTTCGTTTGTCTCTTTCAGAGGAATGGAGGTACCTTGATCATCCTGCTGTTCAGAAGTTCCAGTCAGAATCGCCATATTAGACGAACCTTTATTCTGAACGAGGTTGCTGGAATCTCCTTGAGGAGAGGAGTTGAGTGGAGCAGCAGCTTTGGATGGTGAGTTCGAAGTAGTGGAAGCTGGATTCAAGATGTTCTGCAAGGAGCAACAGAATGTTAAAAAACATTCACCAAGGTAATAAGAAGTTATTATTGTTAAAAAGATTTAAAGGTTCAATTTACCTGTGGACTCTCGGAGGAGAGGTTACTAGCTATACGTTCCAACATTGTGTTGGAGGTCGAAGATGGGTTTTTGGATTTGGGTGAGGGAGCAGCATCCCTGGAATCAAGTCCATAGACACTAGTTGGAATGGTACTTTTCGAAATATCTTTCTTTGGCTTCTTCTTCGAAGCAGTTGTTAAGTTTCCTCCAGCCTTGGGATCTTCCCCAGTGGTGCTTGATTTCCGCTTCTTGGGAGTAGGAGGAGGAAGCTTGTTGGTCTGAAAGGATTTAAACGAAGAGTTAGATGCAAACCATAAAACATGAGTGAATTCGAAACATCAAGGCTAAGTGATTACCGTTTGAGTTGGAACACTGGTTGTTGTTGGTATTGTTGGTATTGTTGTGGTTGCAGCAATAGTGGTTGTTTCGGGTGGAGTCACTTTGTCAGTAGTTTCGATGGAGGCTTGAGAGGCACTCCCTTCTTTCGGCTTCGAGGCAACTGTCTTTATCCTGATGGCTGAAAATCGAAACAATTAAAGCAAAGGTTAAAGATATGGAAAATAAAAGACGTTTGGGATTTTCCCAAGCATTCGCACCTGTGCCTTGATCAGATTTAATTGACATGGCAGAAAGGTCGTATCGAAGGTGTCCTGGGAAATCATGAAGCCAGTGTCGAGCCCATGTCACAGTCTCAGATGGCTTTGGTTTCCTTTGAAGATGTTTGAACATCTCTTTGCAAGTGAACCACCAAGGATATGGGGGAAACCAAGCTAGAGCCAGTTCTGAGGTAGGTAATTTGGGAAATTTAGGTGGATGCATTTCGAATGCCAACCTATACCTATCCTTAGGTGACAACCCTGAAGGAAGTTTTAACTTAGAAACTTTTTGTTTAAATTTTTCCTTCAAGGTCTCAGCCGCTTGATGCACAGTGGAGTCCAAGCGCGTGGGGTCATAAGTAGTTTCAAAATAATTTTGGAAAGCTTTAATCTCTTTGGCATGAGTAAACATACCTTTCTTTGCTGGTACCTGCACATCGAAGGCATCAATTAGTTTCTGTTGAATTGTAAGTGTATCGAACATATAAGTTTGATAAAACTTGGTCCACCATTCCAGAAACCCTTTAGCTGTGAGATGGGTAGGTTCGAAGGTTATCAGCTCAAACTGGGCAAAGCCTTGATATTGTTCTTGCTGTATTTTGGCTTCCCGTGCCTTGAAAGTTCGTCCAGAAGTGATGGCACTCTCAGTTTGAAATAAAGGTTCAGGAATCAGTTGGCACAAGCCAAACTGTCTCGAAACAAAATTTGGCTGGTAAGCAAAAAGAAAAATCTGGTTCTTGGCTGGAGTTATTCTTGAAGAAATGAGTCTAGGTAGCAAAAAAGCTCTCCATACATCCTGAATCTCCTTGCTCTTGATAGCTTCTGAGAGAGCCATGGTGAACCAAGAAGGTCCATGAGCCTTCGAAGCAAAAGGCGCCACGATCTCTTCGAACTTGTGCCTTTTGGAGAATATCATGATGTACTTCGAGAATTAGACTTTGAAGTCATCTTTGTCGTCATTTGGAGTTAATCTTCGAAGCCTAGTGCCTTCGACTATCCTATCATTTATCTCAGGATCTTGTTCATCAATGGTGTTGGCAGTTGACAAGGAGGGTTCGAACATGGCATTTAGCCATAGCTGAAGCAACCAAAAAGGGCCAGCCAACAGAATATTCTTGGAGGTATGGGATTTGAGGCTCGAAACAGCTAACCTCAGGCTTTCATAAAGGTCAACTAAGAGCAGTTCACTTAGGCACACTTTTCGATTTTCATGCAAGTCCCTAGCTAGAGGAATGAACCTACTAGCTACCTGTAGGGATCTACTGCAGAAAATGTATCTTGACAGCCACAGGGTTAAGAAAGCAATGTGTTCTACGTCAGACACATTGTCCCCCTCAGCATGGTAATGACTGATAAACTTGGAAAAACTTGCTAGCTTGACTTCGAAGTCAATTATGCTTGAATGTTCTTTGTTGTCAGGGATATAAGTTTCTCCTACTGGCGATAGCCCAGTGATGGCCGCTATGTCGAAGAAGGTTGGGGTGATCATTCCACCTGGGAGATGGAAAGTGTTATAGGTACTGCCCCAGAAATAGAGGGACGCGAATAGCAGAGGGTGGCTGTAGGTGAAACCAGGCTTCGATAGCTTAATCAGGTTATAGATACCTAATTCTTCCCATTGCTGGGATTTCTTAGCTTCTACTTTCTTGAACCAATTTTGATAAGCAATATCAGAGGTGGGGCAAGATCGAAATGGCTTAAAATTACTTTTTACATAATCCAATACAAAGGGGT
Organism: Vicia faba; assembly: GCA_948472305.1. Taxonomy (NCBI): domain Eukaryota; kingdom Viridiplantae; phylum Streptophyta; class Magnoliopsida; order Fabales; family Fabaceae; genus Vicia; species Vicia faba. Next base: position 649,993,811 of record OX451735.1, on the reverse strand, counting down.
CCTTAGGAGGAACAGTTGGGTTTTCTATGGTATTTGAACTAGAAGATTCTATTGCCTTAGGGGCGTCCATTTTGTTAAACAAGGGTTTAAAACTATAACAAACTGGGAAAATCGTCCTGGTGTCTTTTAATATTTCAAAAACCGTAAGAGGGTCATTTAAAGCTAACCTCTTACCAGCAACGGTGGTAGGAATGAGTACCTGTGACGCATACAACATTTCTTTTTCCTTTGAAATCATCTGAGGGGCAAGAACGGATTGACCTTGGTGAGTGATAATCTTACTTTCCATGGTAGTTCATGCAGTTTTTCCTTTCTTCTTGGAGACTTTCTTGAGTTGGGATGAAGTAGAAGAAGACATTTTTGAAGGATGTTGAAAGCTTGGGTTTTTTGACGAGAGAAGGAGGGTAAAAGATTCAGAGTGTGAAAAGAAAAGAAAAAGATTAAGTTGGTGATGTTTTATAATGGGGAAGTTTAAGTATCCACTGAATAAGGGTGTGATACGTGGAAATCATGGGTTGGTGTGATGAAGAGGTGGCGTAAAGTTAACATGGGTAATAGGCGTGATTTAAAGATAATCATTATTTGTAACTGCACCATACTGTGAAGTGGCTCCAGGCGGTTAAGGAATCCAAAAGCGCTATGATTGACGTGACTGGAGTCAAATGCATTAAATGTTACGATGATTCGAAAGTCACATCAAAATCTTGTGTAGATGTTTAAAATAGGTATTTCTCAGAGAAATCGAAATAAATATTTTAAAGGGGCAATTTGTTGGCTGAAGATTTTGATAATATTATTAGAAGCCAAATGAATTAAACGTTTCGATCGAAATGAAGTAAAGCGTCATGTTTCGAAGTAGCAGAAGCAGTGTTTCGAATAAGCATGTCAAAGCTGGAGCTTCGAGTGGCAATTATGGGAACATATCTAAAGAAGTCTCGAAATAACAACAAGGCTGTGTCTGGGAAGTGCGTTCGAAACGGAGAAATACCAAAGCATTTGAAATTCAAATGGAAGCGGGACATTCGAAGTTTGAAATTTATGTGCTGGAGCATTTGGAGACACGTGGAAAGAAGAAAGAGGCATTGTTCTGCATGTTCTGAACGTGGCATAATCCTATAGAAAGACCGTTATGGTCGAATTAGTATAAATAGAAGTCTTAGTATTAGGATTTCGTGTGTCATATCTATTGTACTAAATACTCAGTAACATTCAAACTACCACATGGCAAGGGAAACGAATGCAAGAGCAATGTACGTATGATAGCACCATATATTTATGATTTAATGAAAACCTTTTACCATTTCCAGCACTTTCCTTTATCATTCTGTCAAATAACATTTATAAGTTTTCTCATTTACCGTCTTTTCACTTCGAAATCTCTTCATTAAAGTTTTACATTTCAATGCTTTCTTCACATTTCAAGCACTTTACATTTCAGAAATCCTTTACATTAACTGTTTTTATAATTCGAAACCATTTACTTTCCTTTTATGCAATTTTACATGTCTTTACAATTAACATTTATTCATGCAACTTAGTTTCGTACACGCACATTTTGATTACATCTTTAGACCTTTAAGAGAGAAATCGAAATAAGCCAAACACCTATACAACACTTAAATATCAACCATGAATATCTGTTCGATCATGAGAGTTACCCTAATGACCAAGGAATCCTAGGATCAATCTAGTCGATCCAGTGAGTTACCAGAGGAATTGAATAACAGTCAGAAAGATTATTCAATAGTTTGGAAGACTAGCGGTTGTTTACCAGAAATCACTGGAAACACCATAACAAATAGCAGCAAGTCTCTTTTCGTCAATTAAGTTTATCTTATCAAGTCGTGTCTGGATCCAATCGTCTTTGCTCAGATCTGCATCCTTCATTATCCGGAGAGAGGGTATCTGCACTTCGATCGGTAAGACTGCCTCCATGCCGTAGACCAAGGAGAAAGGAGTTGCCCCGGTTGATGTCCTTGCTGAGGTACGGTACCCGTGTAGAGCAAACGGTAACATCTCGTGCCAATCTTTATAAGTCACTGTCATCTTCTGCACGATTTTCTTAATGTTCTTATTTGCTGCTTCTACAGCCCCATTCATCTTCGGTCTGTAAGGAGAAGAGTTGTGGTGCTGTATCTTAAACTGCTCGCAGAGCTCAGTGATCATCTTGTTATTAAGATTGGTACCATTGTCTGTAATGATTCTTTTAGGGACGCCGTATCGACAGATCAGGTTGTGCCGAATGAACCGTGCCACAACGTTCTTGGTTACTGTAGCGTAGGAAGCTGCTTCAACCCACTTTGTAAAGTAATCAATCGCCACCAAGATGAAGCGATGCCCATTGGATGCCGTAGGTTTAATCTCGCCGATCATATCTATGCCCCACATTGCAAAAGGACAAGGTGCAGTCAGGACATTCAGAGGAACTGGAGGAACGTGCACCTTGTCTGCATAAATCTGGCATTTATGACATGTCCAAGAATGTTGGTAACAGTCGACTTCCATTGTGGACCAGAAATACCCTGCCCGAAGGATCTTCTTTGCCATAGTGTGTCCACTGGAATGTGTTCTGAAGGTCCCTTCATGTAGCTCTTCCATGATCCTTGCTGCTTCAGTCTTATCCACACAACGCAGTAAGGTTGAATCATGGTTTCGCTTGTACAGGATGCCGTTGCTGAGGAAGAACTTTGCTGCGAACCTTCTCAGAAATTTCTTATCGTTGACAGATGCACCTTCAGGGTATTCCTGAGCTTCCAAGTATCTCTTCACCTCATGGTACCAAGGTTTCTCAGTCACTACCTCAGCCTCGAGATCACAACAGTATGCCGGTTCGCCCAATTTCTAGATAATGATCCGGGGAGCCTCATTGTCCCATTTGACTTTGAACATGGAAGACATCGTAGCTAACGCGTCCGCCAGCTGATTCTCCTCTCTCGGGAAATGTTCAAAGGTTATCTCTGTGAAGTGGGGGATCAAGGTCAACACACATTCTTTGTAAGGAATAAGATTCAGATGTTTCGTATCCCACTCTCCTTTGATCTGATTGATCACGAGGGCGGAATCTCCGAAGACACTCAGAAACTTGATCCTTAGGTCAATCGCAGCTTGAAGACCCATGATGCATGCCTCATACTCCGCCATGTTGTTGGTGCAGTTGAAACATAGCCGGACAGTAAGTGGAGTATGAGTGCCTTGAGGGGATATGATCACAGCGCCGATACCATTACCCAAAGCATTGGAGGCTCCATCAAAGTGCATAGACCATCGGGATCCTTCCTCAGGTCCTTCATCCGGTCCAGGTACTTCACAATCAGTCACAATCATGATGCTCTCGTCAGGAAACTCGAAGTTCATTGACTGATAGTCGTCTACTGCTTGATGTACCAAGTGGTCTGCCAATACACTTCCCTTGATGGCTTTCTGAGTCGTGTACTAGATGTCGTATTCTGTCAAGATCATTTGCCATCTTGCTATTCTCCCAGACAGAGAAGGCTTTTCAAATATATACTTTATAGGATCCATCTTTGAGATCAACAAGGTAGTGTGAGTCAGCATATACTGTCTCAGCCGGCGAGCAGCCCATACCAAAGCGCAACAAGTTTTCTCGAGCAGTGAGTATCGGGTCTCACAGTCGGTAAACTTTTTGCTAAGGTAATAAATGGCATGCTCTTTTCGGCCAGACTCGTCATGCTGCCCCAACACACACCCCATTGAGTTATCAAGTACTGTCAGGTATAATATCAGAGGTCTCCCTTCAACCGGTGGCATAAGGATGGGTGGTTCTTGGAGATACTTTTTGATTCTGTCAAAAGCGGCCTGACATTCGTCATTCCAACGTACTACCTGATCTTTCTTCAGCAGCTTGAAGATTGGTTCACAGGTAGCGGTTAGGTGTGAGATGAATCGGGCAATATAATTCAGGCGTCCTAAAAAGCCTCTGACCTCTTTCTCTGTCTTGGGAACTGGCATCTCTTGAATAGCTTTAACCTTGGCAGGGTCCACTTGAATACCCTTGTCACTTACAATGAAGCCTAGCAACTTTCCAGATCTTACCCCGAAGGTGCACTTGTTCGGGTTCAACCTCAGCTTGTATAACTTCAGACGGTCAAACAACTTCTGCAGATGGTCAAGGTGTTCCTCCTCAGTTTGAGACCTTGCAATCATATCGTCGACATACACTTCTATCTCATGATGGATCATGTCATGAAATAAAGCAACCATGGCACGTTGGTAGGTTGCCCCAGCATTTTTCAACCCGAATGGCATGACCTTGTAACAGAAGGTCCCCCACTGAGTAACAAAGGTAGTCTTTTCCATGTCTTCAGGGGCCATCTTGATCTGATTATACCCTGAAAAACCATCCATGAAGGAAAACACCTTATGTTGAGCAGTATTGTCAACAAGGACATCAATGTGAGGCAGAGGGAAATCATCCTTGGGGCTGGCCCTGTTCAGATCCCTATAGTCGACACACATTCTGACCTTACCGTCTTTCTTTGGTACCGGCACCACATTAGCAACCCACTGAGGGTAAGAAGTCACTGCAAGAAACTCGACATCAAACTGTTTCATAACCTCGGCTTTGATCTTCTCAGACATCTCTGGACGCATACGGCGGACCTTCTGCTTAACCGGAGGGCAGTCTTCCTTGGTAGGCAAGTGATGGACCACAATGTCGGTATCCAACCCCGGCATGTCTTCGTATGACCAAGCAAAGATCTCCACATAATCATGTAACATCTGAGTCAACCGTTGCTTCACACTGAGCTCTAGGTTGGCACCAATCTTAACCTCCTTCCTGTCCGTCTCAGCACCCAGATTTATCGTTTCTACCGGCTCTTCATGTGGTTGAATTGCCCTCTCTTCCTGGAGTAACAGTCTTGCAAGCTCGCCAGGCACTTCGCAATCATCTTCACCTTCGTCTTCGGCTAAGTTGATCAGATTTTCGAAGCCATAACTGGCAGTAGCAGAGTCGTTACCAGTGAGATCCAGAGTGGATTGAAACCTGTATGAGTGAGTGTGTGTAAATACAGCTGTTTTGCAATATATAAAGAAAGGAAAGAAAGAAAAGGAGCATAAGATTTGAAATGCGAGAAAACGTCCAAGGTCTTTATTCATGATATATGAAATGACAATTAATATGCCCTCACAAATGAAGCCACGGTGCCCCGGGTAAGACACCGGGCCATAGAGTTTCAATTCATTGTTTATTACAAATAACAAAAACAAAGGAATTCATTACTCCGTAACAAAAGTAACAGGTAGGTTGTCTTTTGCACTCCAATTGCTAGGTCCACTGTCGGCCGTCGGATAAATCCAGCTGTCGAACTCAGCTTCTTCCACTTCATCATCCTCCCTGATAGCATTCACTCCATGAGCAGGCAGGGGAGCTGTCACTACATTGGGCTTCTCAGGTGCCTCAAACTGTACCTCCTTGGCATCAATAAGGTCCTGCACTTTGTTCCTCAGGGCCCAACAATCATCAGTAGAATGCCCCGGGCTATCGGAGTGATAAGCACAGCGGGCATTTGGATTATACTTCGGAGAGGCAGTATTCACAACCTTCGGGGCCTCTCTGACAGTCACCAAGTTGGTGGATAGCAACTGTGGCAAGATTTGTGATAAGGTCATACTCAGCCGGGTAAACTCTCTTCTGGGTCTCTCAGCCCTTTGTGGATTGGTTTGCCGAGGAACGGCAGCAGGCTTTGCAATAACCACCGTGTTGACAGATTGGCGGCGCTCTGGTTTATCATGTCTTCTAGGCCCATATACATCACTGGCCTCCTTCTTAAAGGGCTTCTTCTCAGAACTTGAAGATGCACCCTTCTGAATTTTACCGGACTTCATTCCAGCCTCTATCCTCTCTCCAGTCAGAATAAGATCAGTGAACCCTGCATACGAGTTACCGATAAGATGATTGAAGAATGGCCCGGAGAGGGTCCCCAAGAACATATCTACCAGCTCACGGTCAGTTAACGGAGGCTGCACCTTGCCAGCCAGGTCCCTCCACTTCTGTGGATATTCTTTAAAACCTTCGCTTGATCCTAGCGACATACCCTGGAGTTGGGTACGTGTAGGAGCAAGGTCGGCATTATATTGATACTGCTTGTAAAAAGCAGTAGCCAACTCCTCCCAGTTACGAACCTTGGTTCCATCCAGCTGATAGAACCATTCGAGATGAGTCCCTGAAAGACTCTCCTGGAAGAAGTGGATCCACAAGTTCTTGTCCACTGTGTACGGTTGAATCTTCCGCACATAAGATCTGAGGTGTAGCTTGGGGCAAGACGCCCCGTCATACTTGGTGAAAGATGGTGCCTTAAACTTGTGAGGAATGATCACACCAGTAGATAAACCCAAGTCTCCGAAATCCAGCCCAGGCACTTGTTGGATCTCCATGGCATTCAGTCTGTCTTCCAACTGCTTGTACCGGTCTTCAGCAGGAGGATACTGTTCCTCATTAAAATCAGTCTCGTTGTCAGAGACTACTGGACTTGGAGCCTTTCCCCCTTGGGGACTGTCTTTGCCTACAGAAGAACCAGCTCCCTCATTCTGCAGAGTGTTACCAAACCTCCGACCCGAGTTGAAAAGAACAGTTCTCTTCTTCTTCTTCTCCTTCTTCAGGAGCAAAGCCTTCAGCTCTTCTTGGCCTTGAGCCAAACCCATGATCAGCTCTTAAAATTATGCGTTCTGCGCCTGAAGGGCCTTGATAGACATCTCGGTTGAAGATTCAGGGTTCATGATGCTGAAATAAACAGCGAAGAACAGTAAGCAACCTGAAAAGAAGAATACCTGCTATGCACATGATGAATGGGATGCGTATGATTTATGTTTTCAAAGACAATCGGGAATCAACTTTGTAAACAAAAAGGGACACACTTCATTAGATTCAACTTTGAAATTTAAATTGTTCAACAGGTTGCCCTTAGGCGTTACATAAAATGGAAATGCTGAAAAGGGAAATAAAACTGTAAAAGAACATCCAGAGATCCTCATTGATCCCAAGGTCTCCTCTTCTCAGTACGGATGTAGTCGTTCAGAGCTCGCTCATTCTCCAACTGCTTTGTCAGCTTTTGGATCTTCAATTCCTGCTCATTGAACTTTTCCCGGTAAGAATCCCGTTCTTCTCGCAGTTGCGACCAAGACCTCTTTAATGTCTCATAATCAGTAGGTATCTGAGGAGGGAGGACAGTTGGAGGAGCCCCATCTTTGTCAGGATACTCAAGAATGATGGGTCTGACAGCTTCGTATGGCATATCTAACCTCTGAGCACGGATGCGAACCCATTTGTAGTAGGCTTCCATGGGTAGAGAAGTCCTTGGCCCCAACTCTTGTGGGTCAGCTTTATGAACTCTGTCCCAAGCCTTGATGAACCTACGATGCAACTCGTCACTATCCACCTGAAATTCAAAACTGATGTGAGGCACCAACATCTCATGAGGCCCTGCTCTTCTAGCTCTTCCAAACTGACGGTGAGCTAGACATGGATTATAAGAGATTCCTCCTTGAGTACCAATCAAAGGAACATTAGGGTACTCTCCGCAACGATCAATAACAGCTATCTCATCCAAACCTCTGAAAGTCCAAATGATGTCTTTATCAATGAGAGACATTAACCTATGAGCCCAACCTCTTCCTTCTTGGTTCTTCAGTACGAACTTAGGGAGGTGCCAAATAAACCACCTCACCAACAAAGGGATACAACACCACAGAGTGCCTCGTCTTCGGGCAGTACGAGCATGAAGTTATTGCAGGATGTCACCCAAGAGAATGGGCATAGGATTCTGAGACATGAAGATCCTTATGGCAGTGACATTGATGAAGTTATCAGGATTAGGAAACAAGACTAGCCCATAGATTAAGAGAGCCAAGATGTCTTCATATGCCCTAAAGTCCAAGTCATTCCAGAAACTGTTAGCTTTACCAATCAGAAACTTGGCCAAGAAACCCTTAACTCCGCTTCTAGTCACCCAGTTGTCCATTACTTCTTGATGGGTCAAGGGAAGAGCTGCAACAACCTCCTCAAGCCTAAGAGTCTTTTCCCAACCAGTAAAGGGAGTCTGATCCAAGATAGGGATACCAAGCAAATCAGAGAACTCTTCCAGGGTAGGGACCAGCTGGAAGTCTTGAAAGGTGAAGCACTGGTACAGAGGGTCATAGAACTGGGTCAGGACACTCATCAACTGTTGATCCCGCTTTGCAGTGACTAAACTGAGAAGAGAACCATGCCTCTGGATGAAGGAAGTAGTATTTGGAATTCTGCTAACCAACTCTTCAAGCAACTCAGGTGAGTGAACAAAGTTGAACCGGATAGTATTCCTTCGCATAGGCATCATGATGTCCTACAAAACAGAGCAAAGGTGAAACCCTCTTGTCTTTGAAATGGTCAGTCCTTATGCAGGATGCATGCAATGCTCATGATGTCATGATGTTATGATAAAGCACACCACAAATATTTACAAAGGCAAACATGATAAGGCACACAAGTCACACAAGACAAGCCCTTAGAGTTTAGGCCAGCATGAGGTCTAGGTATTACCCTCTTTCAGTTTGTTGGTTCATACCTGTCTTATCAAAAGTAACCGGGTTCTTAGAGGATCCCAATATCATTGACTACCCTCAATCGGTCATAACTCCAACATCGCAATCTTTTCTTGCGGCCAGAACCATCACGAGAGTTTAGCCTCAATGGGCGTAGCATACTGCTACTGTTCTATTGGCCAAGTTGTGTCATTTAAGGTTCTAAGGTCTGTTGGTGCTTAATGACTCCTCAGAAGACCCATATTCTCCTCGTTGCAACACAAGGGATATCAGTACAGACCAAGGTGCCACACCAACGTAGCCACTGCTTCACCCATGTCGGTCTACGCCGGACAGGTCCCTCACAGCTTATGCTACCTAAACAAGGTATTCCCAGATCCGGGTTAGGATCTATGTAACTCCCATGAAACCCACAATTTAAAGCAAACAAGTCAAAACAATTGAAAACACAGTTATGAACTATCCTAAGGTACACCTCACTTTAAGTAAATCCCCAGCAGAGTCGCCAGTTCTGTGATCGGTGGATCTAGAACTGACTGTTTAACGCTGGTTCGCGAAATGTCGCGGTAAGCAAGAGTCGCCACCATCTTTTATTTTCTCCAAATGGAAAGGACAAAAGCACAGAAAAATTCCTTATTGAGATTAGTTCTCGGTTCGGGAGGTAGATTTATAGAAAAGGAAGGTGTTAGCACTCTTTCTATCCATGGTTATCCATGGGCTCTTAGATACTTGCTCATTTGTGTTTTCAAAAATGTTTGTTTGCTTTTCAGAGTGGGTTTGAAAAAGTTTTGTTTAAAATTTCAGTTCGACTCTTGTATCAGTCCTCAAGAGTGTTTGAAAAGTTGTTTTTGAAAGCTTTTTGCAAAGTGTCGGTGTGAAAAGAAGTTTTTGATTTGTTTTTTTGAATAGAGCAAGTATCTATGAGTCATCTACCTACCCTAAGGAATTAGGCTGTGTAAATGTCCTTAAGATAGTGCCATCCCACCATTGAGAGGTAGGTAGCACCACCGTTGGAGGTGTTTGGGTCAATTTGAGTTTAGGGACAATGTGGTCACCAGAGCAATAGGAAGACACCTTAGAAGCTACCCCCATGCCATGTTCATGGACATGAGGACTTACTAAAACGTCCTCTACTCGACGACCACGTTTCGAGGGGCAAGGCAACAGTGAGGCGTACCCTAGGAGTGGTGTGTGAATTGTGTGTCATTTTCAGTTATATTTGTCTTGTCATGCATTTGGTGGTCTACGCTTTGATTTTATTTGAGCATACATTCTTTCATGTGTTTTAACAGTTTAAAAGGTGCGGGAATTTAAAGAGCGGAAAGTAAAAGTCCTACGCTATTACAAGGCGCGGGTCTACATCGCCAAATTAAACCAAGACCCGATTTGAATAAATAAAATACGGAAAATAAATGTCCTAATTATCTATTACAAGGCTTTGGGGCAAATACATTACATTCATAAAAGAGATAAAAAATAAATGCGCGAAAAGGATTAAGAATCGAGTGCGAGGGCGTTGGACCCTTTAAGGAATTGAATTGAAATTAAGAAATTAATTAATAATTAAATAAAGAAAAGAACTTGTTTTTATGTTTTTTTTGGTATTTATGGAATTAAAGAAAATTAAAAAAAGAAAAGAAACCCTAATTCTACATGTTTTTAATTATTTAAAAATGGTTTAAGTTAACCTAATTTAGTCTTAATTAATTAATTACAAGCTTATTTACAAAATAATTAATGGTTAATAATAATAAGAATAAAAATTATTTATTGAGAAAAGAAGAATAAAAAATGCTAAAAGACTTGTTTTTATATTTTTTAATTGTCTAAGAAAAAGCATTAAAGTTAAAAACTTAGAACTAAAACTAAATTGATTATTAAGTTTATTTACAAAATAATATATTAGTGAATTAAATAATAAACATATTTTATTTTTTGAATTTCTGATTTTTTTGTATTTTTATATTATTAAAACTAATTTTGTGGAATTAAATGAAACAAATAATATAATTAAAATAAATAAAAGAAAAGAAAAAAAAGAAGAGAAAAAAAGTGCAAACATGGGGGGTTTTCTGACCCAATTAGGAGGTTGATTTGCAGTAATTTGGCCCAAGAATTCAGGCCTTGTTTGACCTTTCAGTGGTGACGTGTGCATGGTTGACTAGTGTGTATGGTGATCTGCAAGTTCTGACCCATGGATTGGGATTGCTGGACATGTGGCAAGCTTAAGCATTAGGGTGTATGATGGACCACAGGATGAGAGCTGCATAGAAACGTATTACAAGAAAAAATATGAAATATAGAGGGGGACCTGGGAATCGAACCCAGGTCCCAATACCTGCCAGCCAAGTCATCTTCCACCAAGCCAAGCGCATTCATTTGTTTACTTAGTGGGCACTGATCAACATAAGCGAAAAGTGCAATCATCCTGGGAACCAACAAAAACGCGCCAATGATTTGAATCCACCAACCACATTCCTCCACGCATCATCTTCTCCAATTGCTATTTGTTTTGCCTGAAAAAATAAACTAGATAGCGGGGGTTTTAAACCCCCACAACCTGAAATCACAAATAATAGCGAATAGAAATTGGGCAATGATAAATTGAGCGCGAGGAGTGTTTTGGATTCGTTGGAATGTCACGAATTCAATGGTCCTCATTTCATGGCCTAATTTTTCCATATACTCAAAGCCCCAAATGGAAGCTTCTGAAACCCTAGAACATTTCAATGGTATATTTCGCTACAGGCATGGTTAGAATAATTAAATGGTATCATGAGTTTCAGAAGGTCCATATTAATATAAATCAACGTTTAAAATGTATGAAATATGCATATAAATCAAAATACGATTATGAGAGTTTTCTTGAACAGGACTATGGCGTTCTACCGTTTCTCTGCGTGTGGAAGCTGGAAAAGTATTGGGTTATGTTCAGGAAAGTCTCAGCAAGATTTTGAGATACTTTTTACGCCTTGAAACGCCTTCTAGATGCCAAAACAGTTTTGAGGTTTTTTAAGAAAAAAGTGCAAGTTTTGTTTTCAGGTTCTAGCGCAACATCCTTGTTTTTGTGATTAGGTTTAGGTTTGTGTATGTATATGGAATGAATTAGGGTATAAATCCAAGTCCATAATCCTTTGCATTCATGATTTTGAATTCTTGATTTTGCATAATCTTTTTCAATCTTTTTCATACCTTTTTGATACCAATCATTTCCAATCCTTGCCTTTTTGAGCATGCACGAAATCTTGAGTGAATGATGAGTTGAAATGCTGCATAAAAAGATTTGAAAACATTTGTTTAGTATTTTTCTCATATTTAATTTTAATTAAATGAATTAATGGATAAAAAATTCAATTAATAAATTAAAAATAAGAAAATAACTCCCCTTTGGGTCAATGGGTAGTGCATAGCTTTTGGGTGATGATTCTTGGAAGAAATTGTGGCCCATTAGCAATTTTGAGGTATTTGAAGCAAAGTTGACTTTTCAAAATTCCCAAAAATTTCCCAACTTCCACAAGGCATATCTTGCTCAATTTTTAAGCTTTGATCATGTTCTTGGACATTTTGGAAAGGTCTAGAAGTCCTCTAACCAATGCCTTTGGTCCCATGTCATTTTGATTTACCAATCTCAAGTTATGGTCTTTGACTTAAAGTGCCTTTTTGTTGACTTTTGAAAATGACCTATAATGTTGAGATTGATAACTTTTTGTGAGAGCATTTCTTGGACTTGAAGTGTGAAGAGGAGTTGTAGAAAATGTCATCCTCTTCAAAATGATCTTTGGATGGATTTTTTTTGATAATCCATGTGGAAGTTATGCCCTGGTCAAGTTACAGTTGACTTTTTCAACTGTCCAAATATGGAAACTTTTGCATCTTGAGACTTTTTGAGCCATGCTTTGAGAATCATGATCAAGAATTGATCAAGTGATGTTTGTGGCTTCAAAATAAGATGTTGACCAAAAATTTGGACTTTTGACTGTCAAATGACCATTTTGCCCCTGTAGTTGACTGTTGAGCCATTAGGGTTTTTGACTGAGCAATTTTGTGCTGTAAGTCTTGAAGCTTGGCATATGGATGCTTGACCATGTTTGTAGGCATGTGGGACTTGTTTGGACCCTTGGAAACTTCAATTTCTTTGCTAGAATCAAAACCCTAATTTTTGACTGTTAGGAGGCCATTGAACTGTGCAACCTTTGGGAGATTTTGAAGCATGCTCTTTGCAAATCTTGAAGAATATGGGAGGGCAAATTTTGGGGTACAACACCCATAAGCTATTTGACGAAGAATCGGGGAGGCCCTCTGAGGAACGTATGGTCCTCTTGCTCGAGAAGAAAGAACTTGAGGAAAATGTGGTGGCCCTGACTGCTGAGATTACACCTGTTGAAGACGAGCCGGAGGACACCAAAGATCTAAAGACTCGAGCCGAGCTCGTTGCTCGTTTTTAGTTGGCTGTGGACGATGCTCAGGCTGCTTCCGAGGGGAGCTTCGAAAACACCGTAAAGCAGATGCACGTGTTAAACCCCGGTGTTGAGCTCAACACCTCAAGAATAGGGGTCAACTATTACGTGGCTTCCGTTAATATGCTGGTCCCCGACTATCTCAAGGAGTTCGCTGCTCAGCCGACCGAGGGTCCTTCCCAACTGTCGCCCGCCGCAGAAGAAGAAGTTGAAGGATGATTGTTCTATTTATTCCAGCCTGTGAGTTGTATTGTTGTATTTTTTCTTCGGGATTTTTCCCGTTTATGTAATTTCTAACAAGCGTGGTCTCTAAACACAAATTTATTCTTTTTGGATGGGGCGTTAAAAGCCTCTTTGTTCTAATATTCACACACTAGCGGCCCAAGTGGTCGTTTCGTTTAGTTTTCTGGCCAATGGTCATTTGTTTTGAATATTTAACTTGTGTTGCTTGCATGTTCATTGATAAACTCGCCCGTTTAGGAAGTTTTTTTATTTCTAAGAGTTTGTAGCATGGATTTACTCGTTTTAGTTCGTATGTTTGCCAGTGTGGGGAAACCGATCAAATGGCCAGGGATATACTGGGCACAACCCAAAACTCAAGTCTCGTTTCGAGGGACCTGGGTTCGGCGGTGTGAACTTCTTGTCGCGAGCTGGGCGTTCTACCATCGTGGCACGAGGACTATGGAGATATATCAGTTATCCATGTTAGGATGAAGGTGCGCTCGTTGTAAGAGCAGAGCTTTTCCCCTTCTGGATATTTTGGGTGTTATGCTTGTGCCTAGGCATGCATGTGTGGTCGAGCCTTGGTGAGTTTGTCTTGTCGACCAAACTCGCCGACTGCTCAATGTTTCTAACTGTAGTATTGTTTTAGCTTTTCAGTGTTCCATGATCGAACGAGTTGTTCCCCTTGTAAGTTTTCCAAGTAATACGCTCCAGTCCCCGTTTTTGCATAGACACGATAAGGATCTTCCCAGTTCGCTGCGAGCTTGCCCTCACGAGATTCTTTGCGATTTCTCTTTAAGACAAGGTTTATGACCTCAAAATCTTGTCGTATGACCTTGGCGTCGTAGCCCAAGGCTATTTTTTGTTTGAGAGAGGCCTCTCATAGGGCCGCTCCTATTCTGATTTCTTCCACTAGATCCAGTTCCTCCTGGAGGGCGACGTCATTCATAACCTCGTCTGGAGGAGCCTCAGCTTTCCTGGAAGGTTCTTCGATCTCTACAGGAATGACATCCTCCATCCCGTAAGCTAGTCGAAAGGGGGTCTTCCCGATTGAAGAATGCGCAGTTGTTTGGTATCCCTAGAGTATACTGTGTAACTCCTCGACCCATTGTTTCTTGGTCTCGTCCAATCTTCACTTAAGGCCCCTGAGTATTACTTTGTTTGCAGATTCTTCTTGGCCGTTTGTATGGGGATGCTCGACAGAGGAGAAGTGTTGGGTGGTGCCCAGTTTGGTGACGAATTCCTAAAGGGTGTGGTCCGTGAACTGAGTCCCGTTGTCGGTGACTATCTCTTGTGGGATGCCAAACCGAGCGAGGATATTTCTTTTATAGAAGCGAAGGACATTTTGGGCGGTGATTTTGGATAAATCTTCGGCTTTTATCCATTTGGTGGAGTAATTGACTGCTACGATAAGATATTTGTTCTGATTGGTTCTGACCACGAATGAGCCAAGGAGACCCAATCCCCACCAGGAGAAGGGTCAGGGAGAGGAGATGGATTTAAGCTCGTTAGGTGGAGCCAAATGCATGTCTATGTGTCGTTGGCATTTTCACATTTTTTCACGTGATCTTTCGCGTCGTGCTGCATGGTTGGCCAATAATATCCTGCTCACAAATCTTTTCTCACGAGGGATCTTCCGCCTAGATGTTGGTCGCCGATGCCCTCATGGATTTCGAGCAAGACATGATATGTACTGCTTCGGTCGACACATTTAAGAAGGGGAATGTAAAATCCTCTCCTGTAAAGTTTTCCCTTGACCAAAACGTACGAGCAAGCTCTTCGCCTGACAACGGCCGCTTCTTTCGGATCGTCGAGGAGTTTTCCCTTGGTGAGGTAACTATGTACATCGGTCATCCAGCAGTCGTTGTCCCCGATAGTGAGCACTTATAAGGTAAAGGGTGGCTTCTGAGTGCTTGGTCGAGAAAGGGTTTCTTGTATTACGGGCTAATTCCCCCCTTTCCTCTTCGTGCTTGCCTGCTTAGATAGGATATTTACGCGGACGTTATGCTCGCGGGGAACATGTTGTACGTCTATAAATTTAAATTTCTTTTTCCTCTACTTGACCAGGGCCTAATATTCAGTGAGTTAGTTTTTTTTTACCTGATATTCTCCTCGGACTTGAGAAGCGACCAACTGAGAGTCGGTGAAGATCTCAAATTCCTCGGCTCCTAGATCTTCGGCCAGTCGTAAGCCCGTGATGAATGCCTCGTATTTGGCCTGATTGTTGGAGGTCGGAAAAGATATAGAGAGGGAGACCTCGATTAGGGTCCCTTCCTCCTTTTCTAATATGATTCTAGTGCCGCTTCTAGTCGAACTGGAGGTGCCGTCAACGAAGATTATCCAGCAATGTGATCTGTCGAGATCTTCAGGCGAGGTCATTTCAGCTACGAAGTCGGCCAAGGCCCGTTCCTTAAGGGCTTTCCTGCTCTCGTATTGGATATCAAATTCAGAGAGCTCCAAGGACCATTTCAACATTTTGCCGGCCATATTTGGCCTTCTGAGCAACTACTTTATTGGCTGATCTATTCAGACGACTATGGTGTGGGCCAGGAAGTAGTGTTTGATACTCCTCGTAGCGCTAACGAGGTATAAAGCTACTTTTTCGATTTGTTGATATCTTTCCTCTGGGCCCTGCAGGGCCTTGCTCGTGAAGTAAATTGGCCTTTGTCCCTCTGGAGTTTCTCTAATCAGTGTCGCGCTTATTGCCTCATAGGCGACGACTCGATAGAAGTAGAAGACCTCGTCTTTCTCGGGCCGAGAAAGGATGGGTGGCTGCGACAACTCTCGTTTTAAATGAATGAGGGCTTGCTCGCATTCGAGTGCTCATTCGAAGGCAACTTCCTTGCGCAAGATTTTGAACAAGGGAAGCTTGTGTTGAGAGGACTTTCCCACAAATTAAGAGAGGGAAGTGAGAATGCCATTTAAGATATGGATGGAATTTTTCGAGGTGGGCGTTGGAAATTTGGAAAATTCCAGACATTTATCGGGGTTCGCTTTAATGCCTCGTTCTGTTAGGTAGAATCCGAGGAACTTTCCTGCCCGTACGTCGAAGGTACATTTTTATGGGTTGGATCACATCTGACACTTTCGAGTTTGCTCGAACAATTTCTTTAAGTGGGCAGCATGGTCGAGCTCTTCGGTGGACTTGACGATCATGTCGTCCATATAGACTTCGAGCATATCGCCTATCTCGTTGCAAAAAACTTTGTTCATCATGCGCTGATACGTAGCGCCTGCATTTTTTAGGCTGAAGGGCATTACATTGTAGTAATAGTTGCCTGACTCGGTCATGAAAGTGATGTATTTTTTATCCTTTTTCACCATTGGGATCTAGTTATAACCAGAGTATGCATCCATAAATGATAGCAATTTGAAACCAGCCAAGTTGTCGACCAGTTTGTTAATATCGGGGAGGGAATAAGCGTCTTTTGGGCAAGCCCGATTGAGATCAGTATAACCAATACACATACGCCATTTTCCATTATATTTTTTTCATAAGAACTACATTTGAGAGCCAGGTTATGTATTGGGCTTCAGAAATAAAATGTGCCTCTAGGAGGTCTTTTACAACTAGTTCTACAGCCTTCGCTTTCTCGCAAGACTGTTTTCTTATGCGTTGCACGAACGCCTTGAGGGAAAGATCTATAGTCAAGTGATGGAATACAACTTCTGGATCTAAATCGGGTATCTTGGCCGCACTCCAAGCGAATAGATCAACATTCTCCCTTAGGCAATCTTTGATTTTCCTTTTTGCCAGGTCGGGGAGGTCTGCTCCGATCTTCACTCCTCTGGTGGGATCTTCTCCGAGGGTAACTAGCTCGAAGTCACCGTCCGGGATTGGCCGTGCGTGACTCGGGAGTTCGTCGCGAGCAGAAGAGGGGGTCGAACCTTCTCCTTCGACCATAGGCTCATTTCCCTTCCTTCTTCGCTCGACACGATCTTCCTTGGAGAAGCGGTTGTCGAGGTCAATGGTGTCAACCCTTGATAGCAGCTTGACTTCCTCGGAGCTGGAAGGCAGTGTGGATCCGATGGTCATTCGAGGTTGAACGCTGATGGAACTGAAGCCCTTGGCTGAAGCTTTGAAACACCTTTTTGCTACTTGGATGTCCTTGTGGAGGGTGGCGACCAAGCCTTCGGCAGTGTAGTACTTCATTTTTAGATGCACGGTAGAGGGAACCGCAATGAGTTCAGCGAGACTGGGTCTTCCGAAGATGCATTGGTAGAGAGACGAACAATCTACCACCAAGAATTGGGTCTTGATAGCTCTGGCTGTTACTTCTCTCCTGAAGGTAACGATCAGCTCGACATATCCCCAGGGTTTTGTGTTGGCTCCATTGAAGCCCTGGAGATCTT
Source organism: Vicia faba (assembly GCA_948472305.1). Taxonomy (NCBI): domain Eukaryota; kingdom Viridiplantae; phylum Streptophyta; class Magnoliopsida; order Fabales; family Fabaceae; genus Vicia; species Vicia faba. The sequence continues at coordinate 649,976,241 of OX451735.1, read as the reverse complement.
ATCCCATGTACGGGGTCAGATGGATTTTATTCAACTACTAAGTGGTGAACAACTAGGCGTACATGATGTCCACCGAGCTTCCTTGGTCGACCAATATGTGTCACATATCGGAATTCTCCATGCAAGCTCTCACAAGTAGTGGGATGGTCAAATTCGGGGCTCTGTCCAGTAGTTCCTCTTTGTAGAAGGCGAGGGGATGAGAGCCTCCTCGGAATTTGTCGAGCGTGTCGCTCATATCCGAGTTAGCTTCGATGGGCTGGTCGAATCTTCTTTTCACCAAACCAACTGTGTGCCTGTTGAATCCCTTGCCTGAGATGACCATGGCTGCGGGGAAATATTCCCAAAGACTGTGGAAGGAGAAGTACAGGGGGACATTCTCCATGTCTTGGTAATAGAAATATTCTGACTATGAGATGCTCATGGATACTGGAATGGCGTCGATTTCGGGGAACTTCTTCCCTTCCTCGATGTTTTTGGTTTTAGGTGCTTCTTCGCGGGTGCCCTCCTTATTTTTGTACTGCTTGAGGTACTTGTCTCTAATTAGTATTTCAATTTCATCATTGAGATGAATGCAATCCTCTCTGTTATGCCCGTGACTTTTTTGGAACCTGTAATATTTTCTCTTGTCGGTTCCCATTTTTGACGGTGTTTGTCGGGGGAAGAGAACCCCGACTTACTTAAATTGAGAATTGGCGCATTTAGAAAGAATACGCTACCTTGAGGTTATCAGAGGAGTGTAGTCATGGAAACGACCGACTGGCCCCTTGTAGTCCTTGGGATCGCGGGACTTGTCTTCCCGTTTCTTTTCTCCCCAATGGGATTTTGAGGGCTCATTGTTCTTCGAGGATTTGGAACTCTCTTTGTGCCTTGATTCCATGGAACTGTTGGCCGTTTCCTTCTCCTCGTACTAGATGTACGCCTAGGCCTTGAGAAGGAGGGAGTTGAGTGTGGCCGGTGTCTCAATGCCCACAGATTTGGTAAAGTCATTGCGGGGACGAAGCCCGCGCTCAAGGAGATATTTCTTCATGTTATCGGTCATTGAGACCTGGACGGCTTCCTTGTTAAAGAGTTCAAAGTATACCCGCAGAGACTCGTCTCTTCCCTGGATGATTGCTTCGAGCAAAGCCTCCGATTTTGGGTGTCGACAAGAGGCGGTGAAGTGCCTCGGAAATATCCTCCCGATCTGCTTCCAGGAGGTGATAGATTCGTCCGGGAGACTCTTGTACCAAGACAATGCCCCATTCCTGAGAGTGGTTGGGAACAATCTTCATTTGATAGCCCCTTTGACTCCTTGGTAGTTGAGGAGAGCGTCAATGTATTCAATATGTTCGTTGGGGTCTGTTATTCCGTCGTAGGTCCCTAACAGAGGTGGCTTCTCTAGGCCGACACCGAGTGGGGCTTCTGTGATTTCCCTTGATAGCGGGCCACGAGGCTCGCTGTCTTCACTGTCTGTAGGGGATGGAGAAGGGGAGTTATAATTTCTACCCTGTCGATCATCGCGGCCTCGTCAGGGGGAAGGACTCCTCCGCTTCTGTCGTGGCTCGGGTGAAGGAAATCGAGTGCAGTCGATTTGATGGTTTTTTTCCTCTTCTTGGATGAAGGGGAGTCTTGATCTTTCGCAAGAGGTGTGCGGTTATGTTTCTTGAAGAAAGAAACATCGCGCCTCTCCCTTCTTGGTGGAAGGACACGCCTGTGTGGTGATATACTAGGGGAGTTTCGTCGTCGGGTTCTATGAGGAGGAGATCTTGACCGCCTATTCTCCTAGGCCCCTATCCTTTGATTCTATTGTAGGATGAGGGCGTTGGTCTGATTGATAGCAGCGAGCAATACTGCCATGGTTGGGTCGGTGTTGATAGGGATGGGAACTGGTTGCATGATTTCTGGAAGTTCCTCAGTGGGATTCTTGGGCCGTGCCTTGTCCAAGAATTGGTCGTCGCCGTGCCGGGCGTTAGATGAATCAGGAGACGCAGTCTGTTCGTCTCGGAAACCTAGGTTATCCTCGAGGTGAGGATGTTTCTGACTTTTGTTGGTTTTGTGAGCAGGGGAAATAATAGTCTTTCCGGGAAGATGGAGATTATCATGGTCGGCCATGATTAGTGAAAGTAATCTTGAAAAGTTGTTTTGATCTTTGAATTTCGGGGAAAGAAAAATGGGGAGAGCAGTTTCCCACAAACGGCACCACTGATCTTACCGGTTGATCAGAACCAGTGAAGTGGCCAGAAGATGATATGTAGTCGGGTTGTGATGTCGAGGAGGAAAAAGGGGGTTGTACCTGCAAGGAACTCCGACGATCAAGTAAGAGTGAGAACAAGGAGATACAAGTAAAGTGTTAAGGTATTGGTGGTGAATAGTGAATATTCGATACCTGGCCCTTACATGTGTGAGGGTTTATATAATGCCCCTGGCACATGGCCATTGGTTCCTGATTTTACGCTGGATATGTGGGTCCATAAATTCAGGTAACTGTCGGGACTTGGTCAAACCGGGCAGATGCGCCTGTAACTAGTCGTTGATTCTGAGGAGGTGGCCAGTTACGTGCATCTCTCTGGTCGGTTCCTGGTGGCCTGCACGACTTTGATGTCGGGTAGGCTGAGAGATGCTCGTCGATCATGCTAGGTCAATGTTGGCTTGGGAAGGTAAAAGGCTCGATATTTCCCGACGAAGAACGGGTGATTCGGGTTATGGACGTGCAGGCCATACTAAAAGAAAGGGTTAGACTGGGCCCATTCAAGCTGTCGGGCCAGTCCAGAATAATGGTTAATTCTCAACGAGTTTATGTTTTTTTAGCTGTTTTGGATTCACATTTGGATGGAGTTCGTGGTCGTGTTCTAGCTACCACTCTGCTTCCTAATGTTCAATCAGTTTATGAAATTGTATGTGCAAAGGCAAATCGTCAAGAAGCTATGCTTAGTGGCGAGTCTTTAAATGGGTCCGCCTTGGCTATCAAGAAGTATTCGAAGAAAGAAATCCGCACGTGTAATCAGTGTAATGCAGATAATCATGTCATGGAGACATGTTTTAAACTCCATGGCTACCCAGAGTGGCATCCAAAGGGAAAAGCTACTTCAAATAATAAGACAGAAAACAACAAGGCTCATCTTTCTACTACGGTCGGCTTTGTAACCAAGTTAGGTATGTCTAACTCTACTCATAATCTTCATGTTATTATTAGAAATAGAGATTGGATAATCGATACAAGTGCTACTGATCATATGACTTGTGATCGACATATGTTTACTAATTTCTCTCCTAACTGTCATAAAACTGTTATTATTACCGCCAATGGAGTGAAATCTCCCATTGAAGGTGTTGGTACATTGACTATATCACCCTCCCTATCAATACCTAATGTCTCATTTGTTACTACCTTGAATTGCAATCTTATCTCTGTCAGTAAATTAACAAAATCACATTCATGTGTCGCTATGTTTTATCCAACCCACTGTGTTTTTCAGGATATACATACCAAGGAGAAGATTGGCAGTGGTAGATATAGTGAAGGGTTGTATTATCTTTAAAAAGTTTCACAAATCCATAAAGGAGCATTGGTTCATCTTACAAGTGATCACATACAAGATCAAAATAAAAAATCATTTGGTTTTGGCATAGACGATTGGGGCATCCTTCTTTTAGTTATCTAAAAAAAATTATTTCCATCGTTATTTCATAAATGCAATATTTCAGATTTTCTTTGTGAAACTTGTGTCATGGCAAAAAGTCATCGTGCTATTTTTCCCTCGAGTAATAAAAAATAGATTTTGCTTTCTCTTTAGTACACACTGATGTTTGGGGTCCTGCTCCACAATCTACACATAATGGAAAAAACGGTTGATCAATTTTGTTGATAATTGTACACGGGTAACTTGGGTATATTTGCTTCAACATAAAAGTGATGTGTAAGATGTGTTTTTCTCCTTTTATAAAATGATAGTAACACAATTTAACACATGTATTAAGGTAATTAGATCAGACAATGGAGGGGAATATTTTAAGAAAGAATTAAAAGATTTTTTTAACTTTAAAGGCATTTTACATCAAACATGTCCTTATTTCCCCCTAACAAAATGGAGTGGACGAGAGGAAAAATAAACACATATTAGAAGTGACAAGAACACTCCTAATTGGTGGTAATGTTCCATCTCATTTGTGGGGCGAGACTGTGAATTCTACAATTTACTTAATTAATCGAACCCCCTCTAGTGTGCATAACATTAGAAGACCTCTAGATGTTTTATTTGATCATTAAATTCTCCCTTCCATCGTTCATTTACTACCTCATGTTTTTGGATGTGTTATATATGTTCACTTACACCCACATCAACGTGCAAAATTTGAAAAACGAGCTCTTAAATGTGTCTTTGTTGGGTATGGATCAACTCAAAAAGGTTATCGTGCTTATCACCCATCATCTAAATTTTTTTATATTTCTATGGATATAACTTTTCATGAAGATAAATTTTTCTATGTTGATTCTACACTTCAAGAGGGGAATGAAAATGAAGTGAAACACCATGATATTAGCATGTTTGACTTATTTCGTGAAGATAAATTATCTTGTGAGGATCATTCTGCAGGTAATAAATCAGTCTCAAATATGGACACATCACCTTTAGATAATACAGTTTCCCCTAATCATAATCAACTAGCTCAATCTTCTCCACAAGATCAAGTTGGCTCTCTAGAGGTATTTCCTGATTCTATTCCTGATAATATAATTATAAATGGATTTGATACTAATGGATAATATAATTATTAATGGATTTGATACTAATGTTCATTCTGAAGTTGATACTAATGTCATTCTGAAGTTGATTCTTTTTTTCATGAAACTGATCATGAATTCACTATTGTCCAATATAATCTTCCACCTCATTCTAATTGTGGTCAACCTCCCATTAGATATGAACCAAACCTTCAATTCAAATTTAAATTATCCCATTAGTAATTATGCATCATCTCACAAGTTATCTAAGTCATAAGCATCATTTGTATCTCAATTATCCTCAATTTCTATTCTTAGTAATGTGCAGGAAGCTTTAGCGTATCCTAGATGGACTGAAGCAATGATTGTGGAGATGGAAACTTTAGAAAAAAATAACACTTGGGATATTGTGACGTTGCCAAAAGGAAAGAAAACAGTGGGGTGCAAATGGGTTTATACAATTAAACATAAACCTGATGGAACTATTGAGAGGTATAAAGCACAACTAGTGGCTAAAGGTTACACTCAATCTTATGGTGTAGATTATCAAGAGACATTTGCGCCGGTAGCCAAGCTCAACATTGTGATAATACTTTTGTCACTAGCAGCAAATCAAGATTGGCATTTTCTACAATTTGATGTGAAAAATGTCTTCCTACATGGAGAGATTTTAGAACAAATTTATATGGATTTACTACCAGGTATGATAGATTCAAATGAGATGGAGGTTTGCAAGTTAAGAAAGGCTCTATATGGATTAAAACAATCCCCAAGCTCATGGTTTGGTAGGTTTACCAAGTCTATGAAGGCTTTTGACTATAAAGCAAGTAACTCTGATCACACCTTATTTTTGAAGAAAGGAGAAGGTAAAATTACAACTTTGATTATTTATGTAGATGATATGATTGTTACAGGGAATGACCAAGATGAGATGTCTAGTTTGCAAAAATACCTCACTTCTGATTTTGAGATGAAGCAAATTGGAAACCTTAAATATTTTTTGGGTATTGAAGTAGCTAGATCTAAACATGGTATTTTTCTATGCCAAATAAAGTATATTCTTGATTTACTATCTGAAATTGGACTGCTTGGGTGTAAACCTGTTGATACCCCAATTGAACAAAATCATATGCTACTTAAATGCCAAAATTCAGCCAGCATAGACAAAGGGAAATACCAGAGGTTGGTGGAAAAACTAATTTACTTGTCTCATACACGGCCAGATATTACATATGCAGTAAATGTCGTTAGTCAATTTATACATGATCCACAAAAAGCTCATATGGATGTTGTTGAAAGGATCTTGAGATATTTGAAGTCCACTCCTGAAAAAGAAATTTTATTCTCAAATCATGGAAATTTGAAGGTAGAAGAGTATACCGATACTGATTGGGCAGACTCAATAAATGATAGAAGATCTACCTCTGGTGACTTTACATTTGTAGGGGGAATCTTGTAACTTGGAGGAGTAAAAAGAAACTGGTAGTAGCAAGGTCTAGTGATGAAGCCGAGTTTAAAGGCATGACACTAGGAGTTTATGAACTTTTATGGATACAAAATGTTCTATCAGATTTGGGTTTTGAACTAAGGGAAACAATGACTTTGTATTGTGACTATACATCAACAATTGCAATTGCTCACAATCCTTTGCAACATGGTAGAACGAAGCATGTAGAAATCAATACATTTTATCAAAGAGAAACTTGAAGCTGGAATAATTTCGTTTCCTTTTGTAAGATCTGAATTTCAGTTAGCAGACGTTCTCACTAAAAAAGTGGCAAGTAAGGTGTTTAATGAGTCTTTATTCAAGTTGGAAATGTGTGATATCCATGCACCAACTTGAGTGAGGGTGTTAAGATAAGTCAAATATATTATTAACTAAATTAAATAGGAAAATATTGTGAACTATAAATAATTTATTTGTACAAATGTGTAATTATTATGTGCAGTTCTTATTTCCTTAATAGAAGAGGAATTATAGAAACTCTTTATATATATATATATATATATATATATATATATATATATATATATATATATATATATATATATATATATATATATATATATATATATATATATATATATATATATATATATATATATATATATATATATATATATATATATATATATATATATATATATATATATCGGTGAATAATATAATCAGAATTATTAAACAAAGTTAATTTGTCACGTCATGTTTAGAGAGATAGATCTCTTAAAAAAAAAACTCTTTTTGCTCCATTAAATAAAATCTTAAATGTAATACATGTCATATGCAATGAATGACTAATTTTGACCAAAACCTTCGTTGTAACCCTAAATTGATTTTGTAATGACCAAAATATATAATTAACTAATCACAATAGTTAATGAATTAATGCTTTTATTTTAACTAGACAATGTTTGTAAGAAAAAGAAGAAGGGTTTTTGGTTGTATTTACATGTTTTGTGCAATGAATCCATTTGCAAAATCTAGGAAGATATTAGATTCTCTACCGACTTAATTAGCTAAGTACCGAAGTACCTCACCTTGGATCAATGAGGAAACTTATTCTACATCCACCAAATCTTTTATTACTAATTCCTAAGTCAATATTTTAAAAATTGGATCGGATATCAAAATAAGAAGAATATTGAGTTATTAGTTTATTGATCAAGTTATTAAATTATTAATCGGATCATATGATTAAATTGGATTAAATTGAATAATTTAGTTGAATAAACCGATTTATATAACTAAATTATATATTGATTAAATCGGTCAAATTGGATGATTCGTGTCTAAAAAATATCAATTTTAAATATTAATTCTTTAAATTTAAATTTTAAATATAATCATCACTCACAATAAAATAATATAAAATATAAATATAAATAAATTTTGAATCAAATCTAAGTACAAGCAAAAGAAAGGAAAGCTCTTCTAAATAAATTTTGAATAAAATTTAATTTTAATTTAATTTTAGTTTTTTAAATATTTTTTATTAAAACATCATTGTTTTATCTGAGAAAAAAATATGTATTTAAACCGTCAATTTTTAAAAGCGAATGTTTTTTTTTCAATTTCATGTGATTCCCACCAATTCAATAACATATTCAGTTCAATAATCAGATCAGACCACTAACGCATTTAATTTTCAATTTGATCAATCTGATCGGTCAATTCGATTTAGCTTTTAAAACAGTGACCTTCATTACTCCTTACAAACATCTTTAAATCATGAATTTGTATTGTGATCCTCATTATTAAAATGATAGATGAATTAAATTTAGATAAATTATTTAGATATATTTAACTTATGTGGTGATTTTATAATATTATTTATTTTTATTTTAGCTGTTATTTTTAGTTTTTTTTTTTTTTGTCTTTAGTCTTTTCACTTTATTATTCATTATTAATATTATATATAGTCTTACGAAGACATTAAATTAAATGAATATTTAATTTATTTTTTATTTGATCTTGTTTTTTAATATAGAATTTTACAATAGTATTTAAATTATCGATATAGCTTCTAACAAAAAAAAGTCGAATTTAAGATGCCTATTGTCAAGTTGTTCCTCTTTTATTTTTAGGTTTTTTTCTCAGATGTCTTTAAAGTATTTACAATGACTTTCTTTTTCATATTTTTTACAATCATATTGTCGATGTAGAACTCTATATTGCATCTATTTTGTTCGAGAACACCATAAATATCGGTCTTTGATAGGTGGTGACTACATTTTCAAACCAAAACACATGACATTGTAATGGTAATTGTCATGGTTGGACATGATCGACGCCTTGGTTGCGTCTAACAAATCCATCTTTATTTGGTTATATATGGAGTACACGTTTATGAAGCTCAGAGTTTTGTAACCTGAAGATTTATTGATTAGTCGGTCAAATATTAGGCAGTGGATGCATATCATCAGGGCACACAATGCTCAAATCAGTGAAGTCGACACACATTCGCCCTTTATTTGATGCTTTCTGGACCAGAACCATGTTAACTATCCAAGTCGGATACTTGTTTTGAGTTATGAAACATGTGTTTTCCAACTTATCCACCTCTTCGTTGATTGTCGTCCTCTTCTCTGCGCCAACTTTTCACTTTCTTTGTGCCACAAGCTTCATAACAAAATCTAGGGTGAGACGCTGGCAAACTACCCTATAGTCTATACCCTCAAAAAGGGCCATAGCGAATAAATAAATTTTTCTTCTAAGCGGGGTAATAAACTCTCTTCTTTAATTTTAGTCAGGAGGTACCTAGACTTTTGGTTTAGAAATTTTATGGCCCAATCTAGACCTCTTGTAGATCTTCTATAGACATTAGTTTTTATTTCTCAAGAGCAATTCTAGGATTCAAGTTCACAGGATGTGCTTCTTGCGCGCCTAGTTATAGTATGGTAGTTGTGCCCTTTACGCCATCCTTATCTTGAGGCAACCCTGGTAACACTCTTAGCAATTTCTTGTTCACCTTGGATTACTCAAACATGTTCGTCAGGGAGTGAATATTTCATAATTATATAATATGTTGACAAGGCGCCCCCAAAAGATTAAGGGCATGCCGCCCTATGATGATGTTGTACGAAAAATGTGCGTCTACTACGAGATACTTCACATTAATTAGCTTCGCGCTTTCATTTATCCTGAATACTGTCTTGATAATCATGCGTCCCTTTACTTGTATGTGCTCACTTGAGAGTCCAACCATCGAACCTTAGAATGACCAGATGTCATGTATATCCAACTGGAGTTTTTCAAATTCGTCCCAAAATAAGACATGTTGAGCTTCCTGGATCAACAAGTACCTGACTTATATCCTAATCGAACATTACATTGTGATGCCAAGAATTCGTTTATGTAGATGTATACCCACGACATCCTTTCTTGAGAAAACAAGTTCAAGTTTTGATGCCTTTATTGAAAAGCTCACTAAGATTGCAATATCTCATCCCACTTAGTTGATTATTTTTTCAGGTGCAAGGTTTTCCTTCTAAGTCCACCAAATTAAAATTACAACTCAGTCTAGATTTAAAATCTATGTTACAATATTTATTTCAAAAGTATTGGGTTATATAGTTTATTTATTTTAATTGTATAATCTATTTGAATTGTATAATCTATTTGAATTGTAAAGTTAATAAAATAAAAGGGTTTTGGTCATATTTAAGTTTCATTTTAATAAATGTTGGTGCAATAAGAAAAATGCTATATTTTGTTTCTACTTGAATTTTAGTGTTATATTTTGGTATCAAAGCATGTCAGTTTAATTCAGTCTGTGAGTCAAGTTTAAAAGTGATATGGTTAGGAATCTAGTTTATCATTTTAGATTATAGTATCTTTTTCATATCATCAACACGACTTAATGCAAAAGGCCATCTCATGGAGTCGTTCGTGTGGAGGAAAGGAAATGATAACATTCTATATAATAATTTTTCTCGAATAATATTTTCCAGAATAGACCTCTTAATTACCTTCTCTTGATTTAAGACGTGAGATACATTCCTAGAAGTAGTTGATGATGTCTTACATAAGCCCAAGATTTCGTAAATACAACCACAATTTAAATGAGAGAACTAAGATGTGATTTATGCTAGAGAGTTTTCAAATCTTGATTTCGAGTAAATCCCTTTTTAAAAATGAATTTCTCAAACTATTCTTCAAAATTTTAAAGTGAGGAAGATTTGATCCTTAGAATAAAAAATTAATAAAACTAATTTTGAATATAATAGGTTTAAACTAACTACATATTATGTATATTACTAAGGTAACAACCCTAAGATATAAAATAAATACAATAACCTTAAGAGCGTGGTAGGGCAATTAAGGGTGATTTTTTTTCTAAAGATAGAATAACAAAGTTAGACGGTTAATAAAGGGACTAAACCTTATTGTGTTCGTGCAAAATAGTAGTAAGCCATTCAAATAGGCATATAGTGAGAGGACAAAGATAACCCTTGAGCCAAGTACAACTAGCCTAAAATTTATCAAACTCGAGTTTCAACAAGATTACATATTGAATTCCTTAGTTATATAAGGCAAGTGGTAAATTCTTAATTAGTTTGTTACTGTATGAGAATTATTTTATAAGTTTTTTTGGTGGATGAGTAATTCTATGGCCTTATTTTTTTAAATATATGTTGAATGCATGATATGCACATGACGAGATATATTGTATGTAGAACCAGAGAAGGAATCCTTGAGCGACAATACTAATAAGTAGGAGTTGAATTATCATAATAAGAGACTAAGCAAATAATCTAATTTCTTTATAAATGAAAGAGTCGTAGAAGGTGTGGCAAGTGCCAACCTAGAGCACGAGTGACGGGTTGGAAGGTGTACACTCGTGCAAGAAGTAAAGTCTACGTGTAAGTATAACTAGGACATCAAGAAACCACGAGGATTGGGTGTTGTGTTTCAAAGTTATTCCTTCGGTGACTCGATATCCTTCACCAAGGAGACATGACAAGTGGAACTCAAGAATTGGACGTTCAAGGACATCCCTGTGAGACATGACATTATAGGTAATACATAAAAGAAGAAGTAGAATCCATTATCGATATAATCAGTATATGGTAACAATTTTCTAAAACATGGACCAAATTACTCGACGATATTAGGTGTAGTAGAACAATGAACTTAATGAGTCTATCAATGAGTGAAAACTGGATGCTAGTAACCAAAAAGGATATATGGGCATTAGAATTATCATAGTAGTGCAATGGAAGTATAAGGAATAATTCGTTCTAAAAAACAAGAATCGGGTTGTATGCTATTCATTAGATAATATATTAAGGGGTCAAGAAACTGAACATTTAGCATAAAAAAGAGAAAAGTTTTTTATGATGACAGAAAATTTTATTCTAAGCATGTAGTGTTGAGCGAGCTAGATCAATAAGCATTTCTCATGCAAAAAATAAGTACGGAACCATTCAACCATTTGAGAACGAGAAGTAAAATCACTTAGAGGACAAACCATTAGAATGATAAAGAATGTAATTCACCAAATTATGGATTAGTCGGAGGCTACGATAACATGATAGCAATAATGGGAGGAACACCTTGGAGGTAGGAAAAGCGTTCCTCAAACCAATTCAATTTAAGGAGAAGGAAAGAAACGTCCTTATCAAAAGTCCTTATAATCTACTTGAGAAGGAGATATATTAAGAATCATTTAAGAGGCTAATTATTAGGAACTACTAGTAGTCGAGTAAAAAATAAATGCATACTCATCACAACAACTTGAAGTAGAGTGTCTAAGATAAGTCTAAAAAACTAGACTTGGAAAATGATAAATTTTAACACAAAAGGTTTTGAATAAGGCATGTTGAGGTGGAAACGACCTTGATAAGTGAAAATGCATCAAATGGAAGGCAAACAACTCATATGTAAAAGGAGATTTTGAAAATTCGAAGGAATTACAACTATAATACCCCCAAGTTATACTTCTATAATAATAAGTAGTGGTCTTAATAATTGGTACTGAATACATCAATGTAAATATTTAGATGTGGAAAAGATTAAAATTTTACAATAATACAACCATGACAAAAAATACATCAACAATCAGACAATATCTTCAACGCAACGGAAATACGTTCCATTGAGTCCTTAGTGTCAATTCATAGGTTGCGAGTCCAATCCAAAATACCTCCTCATCTGAAAATAATACAACAAAGTGGGATGGGATGTTAATCTCAGTGGGTTCCTAATTTGAACCACTGAATCTCTCATTACCCTTCGACTCAGGTTAAGGTCTACTTGGAAAGTCCATTAGGGTATCTCTCACCCATCCTGCACGAGAGACTATTGATCAATCACCATTTATGATATAGTTTCTATCACTTATTCGTTAAAAATCCAGAAAAATTGTAACACTTTGTTCTTAGTTAGTAGTCATTTGAGTCATTTTCTATTTAGTTAATGTTTTAAGAGTTTTAGTTTACTTTGGTTATTTTTACGCTTTTGGTAGTGTGTTGGTTGAATACAGGTTCAAGAAGTCAGAGGATCCAGGAACGGACCAGAGCAGCTTAGCAGATGAAGGAAACAAAGGAGAAGAACCAAGTCTTCCCATACGCGTATAGCCTTGTGTGTGGGTGCTTTCATACGCGTTTCATATGTGCGCCAGAAAAGAGAAGGCAAAAATCAACTCTACCCATACACGTACCATACCCATATGGGTGCCTGCAGGGAACTAAATGCGTACCTTCCATGTATGTTGTATGTGCCGCCCAGAGCCATACATGTATGGAGCCCAAAAATGATGAAGAAACCCAGTTCACGTTTATATAAACCAGGAGCGATATTTCTCAAGGATTGGATGATTTTTGATAGCAAAGAACATTGTTGAAGGCTGAAGAACTCAGACTTATGCTTGGAATCAAGATTTTCACGAGCTTTTGTAATTGAAGACCTCTTTTTCAACCAATATCTATAATGATAACACTCTTTATCATGTCTTTATTTAGTTTTATGAGTAGATAAACCCCCAATGCTAGGGGGTGTCCCTGATTTGGATATGTAATGGCTTTTAGTTTATTATTGTAATGACTATGTTATTTTCTTCAGTAAATTCATTCTCATGATATTTCTAATGATTTCTCTTTAGGACAAATTGGGAATGATGATGATTAGCATTAGGATGGACCGCCATTGATAAGGTGTTTATGAGAATATTCTATAGTATATATCACCTAGGACTAAGGATACCCTATAGAAACCAGAGTATTCTTGATTAAGTACTACTTAATTTCGTTGGTAAGTTTCTATGGACATATGGCTTAGGAGGAACCATTAAAGGTTGATCCCTAAGGATTTAGCAGTAAACATCCTTAAGAACCGGTAATTTATGGTTTAAAAAATGTCATTGTAATGATAATTCGTAGTTGTTACAGGAAATAATCACACACCTTCCCTAGCATGTTATCATACCCGTCAAAACTATTCACCATATTTAGTTACTTTACTCGCAATTATTTTTCATAATTCTGCAAAACAAATCAAAAAGCTAGTTTTTGTTTAATTTAATAATAATTCAAACTCGATATTTATATGCAGTCCTTGAGATCGACATTTGGGGAATTTCCCCTTTATTACTGCATAGGTAAAATAATACACTTGTTTTTTTTCCGATCAAGTTTTTGGAACCATTGTCGGGGACTTCCAAAATATAGAGTTTTGATTTAAGTTCCATTAAAATTTTGTTGCTTTGCAATTAAAATTTAATTTATATTATTTTAATTTATTTTGTTGTAGTTACTAATCTGTCTCTAGTATTTTTATGCAAGGAGATCCCTCAACTGAATTTCCTTTTGATGCAAAAATCGAAAGAACTTTTTCATGTAAGGCGTAGACAAGCTCGATTAGCCAGACTGGTATCCTACGAAGAAGAACCATCAGTTCATTCAAATTTAGATTCAGATTCAGAGTCAGAGTCAGAAGAAATACCAATGGCCGAAGATCCCCCAGAGAGACTCCTTGGTGACTATGGTAGGGAAAATGCATTAGGTGATAAGTTAACAATTATAAATCAACCAGTGAATGTGCCAAATTTTCAACTGCATCCAAGCACAACCACTCAGCTTGAGAGAATATATTTCACTAAAATGGTCAATGAAGATGCTAATAAACACCTGCAAAAGTTTCTGACTATGATCCCCACCTTGAAGATTGATGGACACACTGATGAAGCAAAAAAGTTGAGAATGTTTCCATTCACTTTATCTGATGAGGAAGATGAGTGGGTTTATTCCCTTCCATTTGGCAGTATTACTTCTTGGGAAGAAATGGAATATGCTTTCTTTAATGAGTATTTCCCAACATCAGTATTCATGAGAAAAAGATATGAAATTCTAAATTTCAAGCAGAAAGACGGTGAGTCATTGGGAGATGTTTACAAAAGATTCATAAGACTCCTAGTGGCTTGTCCTACTCATAATATGGACCATAGTGAGCAGATGCAGATGTTTGTTAATGGTCTTAGGATATAAGAAAAAGCTATTGATTGACACAACAACTGGTGGCTCATCTAATTTTTCAACAGCCACTGGTATTAAGAAGATCATTGAGGCAATTTTTGCAAACAAGCATTTGAATTTTATGATAGATGTGCAAGCAAACCAGAGGGGGTTATTGATTTGAAGTTGGAAACTAATAAAATTAGACTTGAAGATACAATATCTTTAGAAGTGGAGAAAAATTTGAAGGCAATGAATATAGGTACCCAACAGGTAGCTCAAATTCAACTTGCTCAAAAGGCTCGTTGTGAAATTTGTAGTGGACCTCACTATATTGCGTACTGTCTTGCAACTCCACAACAAATTGAAGAGATAAATTTCTTGAAGTAGAATAATCCCTATTCAAATACTTACAATCCCGGGTGAAAAAATCATCTAAACTTTGCTTGGAAGGATCTGAAATGGAATACTCAACAACAAGGTCAAGGTCAATATCTAAATCAATATCAACAACCGTAGGAACAACAAGCCCCGAAGAAAGAAGATTGGGAAATTGCCATTGAAAAGATGGCAGCTCACAATATTCAATTCCAAGAGGAGACCAGAAACAATCATAGAAACACCACAACTTCGATAAAAAATCTTGAAGTTCAAATGGGTCAGATAGCATGAAGACTTGCCAGTTCTCAAGTACCGGGTAATCTACCTAGTGGAACATTGATAAATCCTAGAGAGCATAATAATCTGAGTGTTTTGGTAACCCGAAGTGGTAAGTCTAATGAAAGTTCTGAAGAGAAACTAGTGGAAGAAGACGGGTGGTTGGAAGTAGAGTTAGAAATCAAGGAACATCAGAAAAATAAAGAGGATGTAGTCGTTTCACTTATGGCCGAGAAGGATAAGAAAAAATACCCAAAACAAATCATCAAACTTCCTTATCTTCTGAGGAAAAAGAAGAAAGATCAACATGAGAAGAAATTTGAGAAGTTTTTGAAAATGTTTGAGAAGTTTTGGAAAATGTTTAAGAAGCTATTCCATTTATTAGAAACATTCCATTTTCCGAGGCACTTGAGCAAATGCCAATTTATGCCAGGTTCATGATAGAAATCATATCAAAGAAATGCACCACAAATATTGAATTGGTCATTCTTACTGAAACATGTAGTGCGATTCTTCAAGGTATGAAAATTCCGATGAAAAAGAAAGACAAAGGTTTTGTAACTATTCCATGCACTATTGAAGATATAAAATTCAAGAAGGCTTTGATTGACTTAGGAGCGAGTGTAAGTTTGATGCCTTTGTCCATTTATCAAAAATTGGGTATTGGTACGGTTCAAGATACAAGGATGACACTCTAGTTTACTAATCACTCAGTTAAGCGACCATATGGAGTTCTAGAAGATGTTTTGGTAAATATAGACAAATTTGTTTTCCATGTTTACTTTGTTATTCTTGAAATGCCTGAATATGAAGAGATTCCTCTTATTTCAGGAAAACCATTCTTAGAAACAAGAAGATGTATGATAAACATAGAGGAAGGAACTATGACCCTCAAAGTCTATGAGGAATGTTGTACCCTAATTTTTGACCCAAGATCCCCAATCCACATGCATCATTACATCTCTAACAAAATAAAAAAATTGCTTGTGTTTTCTCTTTGTGTAAAAAAGGGTTTTGAATCAAGAAATCTCCATCAATACAAGTCTTGATCAAATTAGGGTTTTGATTAATGAAAGTGGATCATTGACTTTTGGCCCAGTGCATGACCTAATGGCTTGAAGCATGATTAAAAGAACTCAAATGAACCATCTTTACCTAATTATATGGCTCAAGAAATTTTCAAAGATACAATTGACTGATAGTGAAAGAATTAGAATCAACTGAAGAAAAGTCAACTGTCACACAAAAGTCAAACTTGGACTTTTTGGTCAACATTGAACTTTAAAAGTTAAGAATCACTAAAGAATTCAAATTTGTTAATATTTATCATCAATAATCAAGATAATTAAGAAATTCAACAAAAGTCAAATATGAAGACTTTTAAATACTTAGAAATTTTCAAGTGTACTCAAAATAACCCTAACTTCATATGCATGTTTCACCATGATTCAAGCTAATTCAAAGAAAATTTCAACATGAAAGTTGTAGGGAATGAAAAGTTATGCAACTTTGACAATTGTAGTGGATATCCAAAAAATGCTCAAATCAAGAGTTATGGGCATGTGAATTTCTGCCGACACTTGGAGAAATTTATCAAACAGTTTTGGTCAGTTTTTATCCTAACTTCATAGCCAATTTTCACTATGATCCAGATTGATTCAAGAAAAGTGTTCAACATGAAAGTTGTAGATAATGATTCAAGCTTTCCAAAATGTCTAAGAAAATGAATTTATCTTTCTTGAGTTGGATGTTTCGAATTTATGAAGTTGGTTGATCAAGGTTGCAGCACAAGTCCCTTTTGTGATGACCTAAAGACCAAATCTCCAAGACATGCTATATAATCTTGATTTTTATGCCATAGTACCTCTAAATATCTCCAAAATCATAAGATTACACAAGCTTTCAAGCCATTGTCCAAATGATACAACCTATTATCCATTTTAATTGTCATTTTTGCAAGAAAGTTAGCAATACCATTCTTGAAAAGCAAGATTTTTGTACAAAACATGACTTGAGCCCATGCCTTTACTTGTTTCTGATTACACTCCATCATAAATTAAGGATAACAAGGTCTCATCACCCAACCCCTCTTGTACTAAGCATTAGGACCATGATTTTCAAGATTTCTTCTCAACTAAGTTTATCTATAAATAGAGATCATTTCTACACTTAAAAGCACCAATTCATAGCTCCAAAACACTCCTCAATCTCTCTCAAATCAGAATTGGCCAAAATTCTCCATTTTGAGCTTTGGAAGCCATTTCTTTGAATCTCTCAAACCTTGCAATATATATATATATATATATATATATATATATATATATATATATATATATATATATATATATATATATATATATATATATATATATATATATATATATATATATATATATATATATATATATATATATATATATATATATATATATATATATATATATATATATATATATATATGAAAACCAACCATTTATGCACCTCATATATATCATATATAACTCATCCAAACACCTGTTACACCTATGTAACAATTCCATCATCATACACCATTTTCACTTTTTACCATTGCAACTTGACTTGGCCAGGGAGTTTCAGCAACTTTCAGCACAAAGTAAGAATTTGGATAGGTTCCTGGAAATCCAAGGAATCTTAATCAATCATCACATTACACTTAGAACTGATAGAAGAAGCTTTGGACTTTTCTCCAAAGAGTTTTTAAAATGATTGATAAACGAAGGAGTTATCATTTTCAAAAATGGTGTTGTTGTTGGTTTGGCGCGAGGAAGAAGAAGAAGAGATTCTTTTTTTTGAAAAAGAGTTTATTTTATATTTAATGGTGATCTTATAACCGGATGAAACAGTCACCCCAGTGGAAAGAGAGGGCACGTTAAGTTTTTGGCAATAATAAGGACGAGGGTTCGATCTAGTGTGAACCCCCCCCCCCCCCCCCCCCCCCCCCCCCCCCCCCCCTTTTGCCATTTTTCCATATTTTCCTGTTTCGTGATTTTTCTAAAGCGCCTTTCATTTTTTTTAGCTTAGTGCATTGTTTATACAAGCCAAGTAAATGGCCTAGTGGTAAGGTTTTTAACCAATAACCATTAGGGCATGGGTTCAACCCCTTTGGCCAACAAAACCTTATTTTTTTTCAAACACTATTTTCTTTTGTATTTTTATCAAACTTCACCAAATTTTTTAACCAATAAAAACAACTCATTTTGAGTTGATTTTTTGCATACTCTTTATTTATCTACCATATTTTATGAATATGATAAAAAATACCAAAAATATTATTTATTTTATCTCTTTTTATTTAATTCAAAACAAGTCCTTTTTACTTATTTTTAAACCTTTTCTTTGACTTTCTTTTGTTAAATATCTTGAATAAAACCTTGTTAAATAACCATGCTATGTATTTGATGAATGTTGTTTGATAACATGACTCTTGTGTATATTTGTACCATGAAGAATTTAATTTTTATTAGGTTTAGGACTTTACTTTTTGATGATAAGCCATAACTTTTTCTAAAACCCTAATCCATGATCCATGACTTATCCCCTTGATTATATATCCATGTGCCTTGAGTTTACTTCCCCTTTAAAGATTTATTTCCTTCAGGAACTCCTTTAAACAAAAGTGATACCATGATTGTTTACGTGTTATTTATTCTATCTTTTGTCATAACTTTTACTTGATAATCATGTTAACCCTCCCCCCCCCCTTGTGTTTAAATACTTGTGATGTGTTTGTTATTATGTTAGTAATTAATATTTAATACTTGTGCCCCCAAAATCCAAGGAAAATGATAGTATTGTTGACTTTATAGTCATAAGCATGTGCATTCCCCTTTGTATAGAAACTATTGTGAATAATAACCTTATGTATCTTCATATACTCTAAATAACCTCTTGAACCCTAAAAATTATTTTCAAAATTTCACCACTTTCATATAAAAACCTTGACCTTGTGTCATTTTATTTTATTTTTCAAATTTTGTTTTTAATCAAATGCTTCAATATACTTAAGAATATTAAAACTCTTTCAAAAGACTAAAAGTGACTTAACCTCACCCAAATATTTTTGCCACTTAGCTTTTCAATTTAAAACTTTTCTCAAAGAGATTAGATATAAATCCTCTTGAAAGTTGAGATATGATTCTCCTATCTCCATAGTAAGTCGTTAAAGTAAATGTGATTCTTTCCACATGAAGAGGTTAGTGGGAAACTTGTTGATCTTTATATCCAAGTTAGTAGCCCTTCCTTCATGATGATTCAAGATCCATCTTCTCATATTTGTGGTGGTATTAGTTGAGCTTTCTCTCTAAAAGATGATGAAATATCTCTCCTCCTAAAATCAACCACAACAAGCCCTTTTGTTATTTTTACCATGAACTACGAGGTTTTGATACTTAATTGGTACGTAGGTATAAGACTTTATCTTTCCAAACAAAAATAGAAATAAAATATATTTCTTTTCCTATAGAGTACTATAGATACATAAGGTGTTAATACCTTCCCTTTGTATAACCAACCTCTGTACCTTTGATCTATTCCTTATGCTTTGATTTTAGTTCAATCTATCTTGCATCTCATGTTAAACAATAGGATTTCGATCTTTTCTCTTTTCATTGGAAACAATAAAGTTCGGTGGTGACTTCTTAAGTCTTTGTGAGTCAATTATATTCAATAGCTTGGTCTCCTCAATTTTTCACCGCGAAAATGAAGAATTGAAAAATGATGTTTGAAATACTATAAAGTACAAAGATGATGTTGGTACAAGTCATATTGTGGAGGTTATAGATCACGTGATTTCTCAAGATGTTCCGATGAAAACACCATAGTTGTCGTTAGAACGAGTTTTGAGTCTGTCAATTTTTGAAAATGATGAAGAGAAGGATGAGAAAGAATCATAAGTGCTTGCTATGATGGAAGCACAAACTCAATGGATTATATCTAAACCACACTGGTGGGAATATTTAAGACCACCACCATCACCAAAAGAAAAGCAAGAGTCTAAAAAGGGAACATAATTGAAACAGCTTCCTGAAAATCTCAAGTATGTTTTCCTTAATCCTGAAGAAAATTGCCCATCCATTATCAATTCTAGTATACAAGGTTTTTAGTAGGAAAAGCTCATCAAATTACTCAAGAAACCCAAGAGTGCCATTGGATGGGCAATTGAATACTTGAAATATATTAGCTTGACAATATGCATGCATAAGATTCTGATGAAAGATGATCATAAGTTGGTGGTTCAACCACAACGAAGACTTAATCCAACCATGAAAGAGTTGGTTCATAAAGAGGTGGTAAAGTTGTTGGATTCATGTCTTATTTACCCTATATTTGATAGCTCTTGGGTGAGTCTCGTGCATGTGGTACCAAAGAAGGGAGGAACTACCGTAATTATGAATGAGAAAAATGAGCTGATTCTGACAAGAAATTTCACATGTTGGAGAGTGTGCATTAATTATAGAAGGTTGAACATTGCAACAAGAAAATACCACTTTCCTTTTCCATTCATTAATCAAATGTTGGGAAAGTTTTGCAGGACACGATTACTATTGCTTCCTAGATGGTTATTCTGGGTATAATCAGATTCCAGTGGCCCCTGAAGATCAAGAGAAGACTACATTTACATGCCTATACGATATCTCTGCCTACCAAAGGATGCAATTTGGGTTGTGTAACCCACCAACTACATTTCAGAGGTGTATGACATCCATTTTTACTGACATGCTTAAAAAGCACATGGAAGTGTTCATGGATGATTTTTCTGTATTTGGGTCTTCTTTTGACATTTGTTTAACTAACTTGTATCTTGTGTTAGAAATATGCCAACAAACTAACTTGATTCTCAATTGGGAGAAATGCCATTTCATGGTGCGGGAAGGCATATTCCTTGGTCACAAAATCTCTCTGAAGGGAATAGAAGTTGACAAAACAAAAGTGGAGGTAATAGAAAATCTTCCACCTCCAGTGAATAAGAAAGGTATCAGAAGTTTATTGGAACTTGTGAGGTTCTACCGTAGGTTCATAAGATATTTTTCCAAAATAGCCAAAGCATTGACTAGTTTTCTCGTGAAAGACAAACCTTTCATTTTTGACAAAGAATGTGGTGTTCCCTTTGAAACTTTGAAGAGTAAGTTGGTGTCTGCTCCAATAATAATTGCCTCTGATTGGTCACTACCTTTTGAAATAATGTGTGATGCAAGTGATATTGTCGTGGGGGTAGTGTTAGGGTAGACAAGAGAAAAGCTCTTACATGTGATTTATTATACTAGTCATGTGTTGAATCCAGCTTAAATGAATTACACAACCATTGAGAAAGAGTTTATAGAAGTGGTTTATACTTTTTATAAGTTTAGGTATTAATTGCTAGGGTCTAAAGTCATTATTATACAAACCGTGTTGTGTTGAAATATTTTTTTTCTAAACAAGAATGAAAGCCAAGGTTGCTAAGATAAATACTACATCTTCAAGAATTTGACCTGGAGATCCGGGATAAAAAGGGATGTGAAATCATAGTTGCTGATCACTTATCCCGAATGTCCATGATTGAAGAAACATAAGAGAAACACCCCCATAAAGGATGAGTTTACTGATGAACACATCCTTGCTGTTACTAGTTCCCCATGGTTTGCTGACTATGCAAATTATTTGGTTGGTGGTGTGATACCTGATGACTTTGATTACAAAAAGAAGAAGAAATTTTTGTATGATTGTAGGTTATATCTATGCGACGACCCATTCCTTTACAAAAAGAGGGTGGATGGTTTAATCTGACGATGTGTTCCAGAAGAAGATAAAAAAGATATCCTAGAGTTATGTCACAACTCAGAGTATGAAGGATATTTTAGTGGAGATAGAATTGCAACAAAGGTCCTCCAATCGGGTCTATACTGACCAACTCTATTTAAAGATGCCTATTTTGTAGTGAAGGAATGTGACAGGTGTCAACGGACATGTAACATCTCCAAAAGGAATCAAATGCCTTAGAATGCCATGTTAGAAGTTGGACTTTTTGATGTATGAGGCATAGATTTCATGGGACCTTTTCCACCATCATTTGCAAATAACTACATCCTGGTTGATGTTGACTATGTCTCAAAGTGGGTGAAAGGCATAGCGTTACCCACTAATGATGCTAAAGTTGTAGTGAATTTCCAGAAGAACCATATTTCTCAAGGTTTGGGGTGCCAAGGGCACTGATCAATCATTGAGGCACCCATTTCTTGAACAAGTTGATGGAAAACTTATTGAAGAATTATAATGTGAAGCACAAGATTGCCACTTCATATCATCCTCAAACGAGTGGGCAAATGGAGGTCTTGAATAGGAAGATCAAGCAAATCCTTGAAAAGAAAGTCACTGCCTCTCGCAAAGTCTGGTCAACCAAACTCAAGGATGCCTTATAGGGGTACAAAAATACATTTAAAACACTAATATGAATATCTACTTATCAATTAGTTTATGGTAAATCATGTCATTTACCGCTTGAGTTAGAACAAAAAGAATTTTAGGCTTCCATATTCTTGAATTGTGATCTGACAAAAGCTGGTGAATCTCGAATTCTTCAAATCCATGAATTAGAAGAGTTTAGGATTCAAGCTTATGAGAATGCCAAAATTTATAAAGAAAAAACAAAAAAATGACATGATCAGAGGATAAAAAAATAATTTTTGGAGGGACAATTGGTTCTACTTTTTAATTTCAGGTTGAAGTTGTTTCCTAGAAAGTTGAGGTCTAGATGGTTTAGGTTGTTCGTGGTTAACAAAGTGTTTCCCCATGGATCAATAGAACTGATAAATCAGAATAATGGGGACACTTTCAAAGTTAACAGACAAAGGTTGAAGCCTTACTACCATGGATAAGGGATTGGCCTAGTAGATGATGTAAGGCTAGAATGATATCCAGAAGATCCGTCGAGCCATGCGACGTTAAAGGAAACGCTTCTTGAGAGGCAACCCAAGAGAGGTAAAAGTAATTTCATTGGTAAAGTTGTTTTAATCTTTTTAATTTGAGTCAATTTGCATCATAGTCGGGTCAGGAAGGCAAAACAGTGAGAACACAAAAAAAATCAGAAGATTTTTTTTTTGAAAAATGCATGTCCTGCCTAAATGCATACTGGACCAGATCATACGTGTATGGGGCGGAAAATAATTCCCTTTTGTTGAATTGCGTATGAAATGCATATCATACGTAGGCCTTACACGTAAGCTAGGCCATATGTGTATGATAGGTGTAACAAAAGGCATACGTGAAACATACGAGATCTGAAATTTTTTAGGTGAAAAAGCCCCTTGGTCATACGCATATCATACGCGTACCGCGACGATAGTATTTGGCCTTACACGTATCATACGCATTCTGGGATTTTTTAACTAAAATTTGGCTCTGCCCGTACACGTGTCGTACGCATATGGCTCTCTGAAATGCGTATGATCCACATATGCTTTTTGCATTATCTATTTATAGTTTTTTTCAAGTTTTCAGTCATTCTTTTCGCTTCTTTGTGCGTGAAAATTTCGTATTACACTACTTTGTATTTTCGTCTAATTGTCCCTAAATCTGTGCAAGTCACATTCTCACCTCACTCTTATCTCACCACCACTAGAAAAATGGCCTCAGAAGCATACAATTCTAACAAATTTAGATCTGCACTCAACCTGAAAAGATTCAAAAGTATCAAAGACCGATATATTGTTGAAGAAAGGGCATGAAAATTAGAATAGGATCAACTTTTAGAGGTCCAGGAAGTGCTCAAAAAGCACAAGCTCTCTCACATGAACAAAAAACCCAGTCCTATAGCACGTGACTTGGTGCAGGAGTTCTATGCCAATGCATTCAGGAGTCCATAGGAGAATGCAGCAGCCAGTGTTGAAGCAAATGGGGATTTGGTATCATGGGTTCGTAGAAAAAAATCCCATTTAATTGGAAAAAGATCAATTTGATTCTAAAGTGAAAATTTCTTGAGCCAAGTTGCCCATTTAACTCAAGGAAGTTGTCCAATAAGGAACACTGGCCATATGATGATATTCAGAAACTTCTAGCTTAACCAGGCAAGTATTGACAACCCACGTCTAAAATATCTCCTTCAAAGATGCTGGTTGTGGGCATGGCCCCCATTCCTAAAGCATGGGCATTCCTTCGGCACCACACATTGGATACGAACCGAAGTGGGTCAGATCTTATTGTGGAGTGAGCTCTCATGTTGTGCTCGTTCCTATCAAAGCAGACTCTCAACATTGGGAGAATTATTGTTGATGACATGGATAACATAGCCCAGTCAAAATGAAATCTTTAGGGCATACTACGGTGATCTGAATGTTATGTAACCAAGCAGGGGTGCCGAATATGGACCAAAGGGTGGTGGTGAGACCAACACATTCATTGGATATCAATTGGCTGAAGAGGAACACATTGATAGATCAGCCTGTAGGGAGAGCTGCTAGGCAACCAAGGTCAGATGGGGTAGGATCACGTAGGTTTCCAAAGGAGATGAGTCATAGGAGGTTCCCATAGAGGAGCCTAATCATTTTGATGAGGACTCTTGGGAGAACTTTGACAAGATGAATATATTTTATTTTACGCAGGATTACTATGTGTAGTTTGGGTTTCCTGGACTATTCCTGACACATCAGACACAGACTTTGGAGGAAACTCAACGATTTAAAGATCGTTTCTAAGGACCTGCACCAGCTCCTCACTACGACCGTTATCAGCACCCTGACTTTCATTCCTCGTTTCAGATTAGAAGACCAGCGCAAAAACAAGCTCCTCGGCAGTAGGACCCTCAACAATGCCAGGAGGGAGCATTGACTCCTTTCACTGCCTGTCAGGGTGCCGATGTTACCATCAACTTTGACGATATTGATATGCCAGACACAGGTTGGGGCAGTGACACATTTTAACATGCAATTATATCTAATTTTTATTTCTGTGAGATTTTATATTTTAGTTGACTTTGTTTAGAATTTTCATTTTATCTTGTTATTTTTGTTTCTTTAATATATATGTAATCACCCACTTTGAGGTTGTTTTGAATGATTAATGTAGTTTGTTTCAAGTGTTATAATTACGGTTTTATTTTGTGAATAAGGGGTGAATGATAGAAATAGTGGATGAAAAGAGTCACGCGACAGACTGTTGGTTATTTATGAAAAATGTGATGCTTCTGGATTTTCTCCCCAAAGTGTTGATACTTATGAAGATGATTGGACACCAGTTGCTTGAGCTATGCTACCAGAGGAACACCGTGTATCCCGGACTGAGAAGGAAGCTGCACCAGACTTGAGGTATTATGGATCTTTCCAGCTTTACTCGACATGGTAAGAACATAAAAATCCAAACACATAATTCATCATGATAGATAATTCAGGTACGTCTCCATCACTTAGAGTTTGCGTAAATTCTTTTCTTGATGTGACTGCATGATTACACACACTGAGGAACGTTGTTTGTTGTACCCCCGAGCCTTTCAAGCCATCCCGTTTAAATTATTATCCTTTGTTAACCCCATTTGAGCCTGTATCTTGTTGTTTGTGTTTCACCTCATCATTTTAACCAATGGCCCAAAAACTTCCATTCCCTGTTCAAAGTGATTGTTGTTATTTTTTTACATGTGTTTGATTCTATGTTTGGGGTTGCTACTGGAATAGCAACCTTTAAGTTTGGGGTAGCCACATAGAATAATTAAAACAAGGTGAGTGCGAATAAAAAAAGAGAACATACCAGAGAATTAGAAAAAAAATGGATAGAAAAATTTGTTGATGTCACAAACAAGAGCACTCACCAAAAGAAAAAGACTTGGTACTCTAAAGACTGAGCAATGGAGCCCTCCAATGAAAATATTGTTCAAAAAAATATAGTTTGGAAGAGACACAATAAAATAATGATAACACTCACTCTAAACCAAAAACCTTGTTTTCCCTTTTCATATCCCAACTTAACCCAAGCCCCATTACAACCTAAAAGACCTCAAAAAGTGTGTGTTGTGCATGTTGAGATGAAGGGAGAATTTATTGAAAACTATGAGTTGGTATTGCATACCGTGAAGTTTTGAGTGAAAAACACTTTAACCCAACAGGCTTGGTGATAGTGTGGAATAAGTTAACAGGTGAAATAATACTGCTTTGTAGAAGTGCGGTATAATACTCAAGGGTGGAACACAGAGGAATCTAAAGGTAAAAGCAAGAGTGAGTCGTAAAAGATCTCATAGGTATTGTGGTAAGCATGAAATTTCATTATTTTGTGGGTGACATGAGTTTTATGATATCCTGAACATTGCCTGAGGACAAGCAATGAGCTAAATTTGGGGTTGTGATTAGTCACCATGTGTGCTATAGTTTATATAACTTATTCGTCAAAAATTCAAGAAAATTGTAACACTTTGTTCTTAGTTAGTAGTCGTTTGAGTCATTTTCTATTTAGTTAATGTTTTAAGAGTTTTAGTTTATTTTGGTTATTTTTACGCTTTTGGTAGTGTGTTGGTTGAATACAAGTTCAAGAAGTCAGAGGATCCTAGAATGGACAAGAGCAGTTGAGCAAATGAAGGTAATAGTGGAGAAGACCAGAGTCTTCCCATACTCGTATGGCCATGTGCATGACTGCTTCCTTACGCGTTTCATACGCGTGCCAGTAAAGAAAAGGCAAAAATCACCTTTGCACATACGCATACCATACACGTATGGGTTCCTGCAGGGAGATGAATGTGTAACATCCACGTATGTTGTATGTTCTGCCTAGAGCCATACACGTATGAAGGCCCAGAAAATGCTAAAAAAAACCAGTTAAGGTTTATATAAACCAGGAGCACGATTTCTCAAGGGTTGGACAAATTTTTACGGCAAATAATACTGTTGAAGGCTGTAGAACTTAGATTTATGCTTGGAATCAAGATTTTCACGAGCTTTTGCAATTGAATACCTCTTTTCCAACCAATATTTGTAATGACAACACTCTTTATCATATTTTTCTTTAGTTCTATGAGCAGATAACCCCCCCCCCCCCAATGCTAGGGGGTGTCCCTGATTTGGATTTGTAATGAGTTTGAGTTTATTATTGCAATGACTATGTTATTTT
Source organism: Vicia faba (assembly GCA_948472305.1). NCBI lineage: Eukaryota > Viridiplantae > Streptophyta > Magnoliopsida > Fabales > Fabaceae > Vicia > Vicia faba. The sequence goes on along the minus strand of OX451735.1, from coordinate 649,948,847 downwards.
CTTCAGTAAATTTGTTCTCATGATATTTCTATTGATTTCTCTTTTAGACAAATTGAGAATGATGATGATTAGCAATTAGGCTGGACCGCCATTAATAAGGTGTTTATGAGAACATTCTATAATATATATCACCTAGGACTAGGGATACTCTATAGCAATCGAAGTATTCTTGATTAAGTAATGCTTAATTTCGTCGGTAAGTTTCTATGTACATATGGCTTAGGAGGAACGATTAAAGGTTTGCTCGTTAAGGACTTAGGAGTAAATATCCTCAAGAATCAGTAATTTATGGTTTAAAATATGTCGTTGCAATCACTACGCCAAAAGTGAGTTTTAACAGTGCACATTAGACAGCGCTTTTGTACAAAAGCGCTGCTATAAGTGAATTAAAAAAAACACGGAAACCGTATAAAATAATTAGTAAAAGCGCTGCTAAACATATGACCTTAGACAACGCTTTTAAAAAGCGCTTTATCATACGTGCTGGTAAAGGGCCACTTTAGATAGCACTTTAAGAAAGCGCTGTCTAAAGTCATAAAAAATTAAAAAAATAATAGAAAAGCGCTGCTAAACGACACTATTAGCCAGCGCTTTTCAAAAGCGCAATCTAAGGTCCATATTAGCCAGCGCTTTTAGAAAGCGTTGTCTAAACCCTTATAAGTGAAAATTAAAAAAATAGAATCTTTGTATTCACAGTATCACGAAAACAGAAGCTAGAAACCCTTTCCCTCGCGAAACCCATTTCCTTCTTCGTCTCAAATTGTTCGCCGTCGTACACCGTCCTCCACCGTACTCTACCGTCTCGCTCGTTTTTCCTCCACCCACACCGGCCAGTTCTCAAGGTATGTTCTTTATTGAAAATTTGTTTAACTCCATTGATGTCTAAACTGAGTTATCCTCCTTGAAAATGTGTTTATATCCATTGATGTCCAAATGTGTTTATCTCTTATTGATGTCTAAACTGGGTTATATGTATGCATTTTAATTTTTGGATTCTTGGTAGGGATTGATGTTGTACCCCAAAATTTTCCCTCTCATCTTACTCAATACATGCCCATTGGAATCTTCAATTTGCTCAAGGTTGCCCAAGAGTTGACCAGACAAACTCTCTCCTAAGGCAGTGTACCTCAAATTAGGGTTCCTACTTTCATCAAGATGGGTGGACTCCAAAGGTCTCATAGGCTCTCAATGGTCTTAATATGTTCTCAAGGACCTACATGTCAAGTTTCATGCCTTGCACAAGAAGTTTGCTCAGTCAACTACTCAGATGCTTGAGAATCGACTGTATTAGGTCAAAAGTCAACTGTGACCCACATATAGTCAAACTTCAAGATTTTTGGTCAATATTAACATTTTTAAGTGACTTTCATCATTTGATCAAGGGTTGACCAAGATTCCCCAAGGAATGTTCCAAATTTATCAAAACCCAAAAGTTGCTAAATTAGGGTTTCATAGGAAAAGTCAACCAAACTTTGACCAAGCATAACTTCCACATGCTTCATTAGAAATTTTCCATCCAAATCTCATTTTGAATAGGATGCAATTCCCTATAATTCATCTTCAGCTCACAAGTTCAAAATATGCACTCATAAAAAGATATGAATTTCTACATTATGGGTCCTTTTGAAAAGTCAACAAAAACACCTTTTGGGTCAAAACTTCTTACATGAACACGGAAGACTCAATTGAGATGAGACCAAAAGGGTTGCTTAGGGGACATCCTAAGCTTTCTAAAAACTCCAAGAACACCTCTCTAGGGTTATAATTGGAGGAGATATGCCTTGTCAAAGTTGACCCTTTTTGCAAAATTTTCAAAAGTCAAATATGCTCAAAATTTCATTTTTTGCTAAATGGGCCTAACGTTTTAGGCTTGCACCTCACTTATAATGTGTTCCACGACTCAAATACTTATCCACACATTATTTGTTTCATTTTCAATTTATTTTGATTTTTTATTAATTAAAAATTGAATTAAATCAAATAATTGATGAATAATAGCAAATATATGATTTGATTTGGTTTTTGGACATGTTGGCAATCAAAATATGCTGAATTATCAAGGTCAAAACGATTCAAGCATAATTGGTACAAGAAAGGGATGATCTGGCTCAAAATAGCAAGTTTGCCTAAGCTTGAAAATCAAATCAAATCTCTTATAATTGCAAAGATTCAATCCAAATTTGTAACCCTAATTCATTCCTAGATATATAATGGACAAGAACAAAACATGGCATAAGGGTTAGGAGTCGTGAAAACACCAAATTTTTTTTCTAAAAAGTGACAAAAAGTGTTGGATCGTTTTTGAACTTAGAGATCAATTCAGGCCATTCCAACGCTTCCAATCGTTTCTTGGACCTTCTTAGAAGCCAATTGAATCATTTGCAAGGCTTGAAGCACCCAGAAACACGCACAATCACTCTCACGGTTTGCTCATGTTTTCCAAATCGATTACTGTATTTCTTGCATCATTAGCATGTTTAATTTATATATTTGTGATCCTCATCATGTTTGCAAGCTAACTGAACAATTTAATTGCGTTTTTGAAGCCTATACGTGCCTTTGCCATTGTTAGGGTTTGCATGTGCAATTTAGGGCTTTCTTACACAGGTGAAATTAGCCAAAAAGAAGGGTACCATGATGTTCACGAGATCAAAAGGAATGGATCTATATTGTTAGAAATCATTTATCGTGTGTCTTGTGCATTTTGGAAATCTGCAGGGGCTATGGCTACGAACATGTGACTGTAGGTAAAAGCTATATGCCTAAAACGACGAATGAGGAAGAATAAGATAACGTGTCCAGTCATCATTGGACTATTTGAAAATGGCGCGCATTTTTTTCTTTTATTCATTAATCCATTTGATTTCATATAATATTATTTGTTGTTATTATACTAACAAACAAGCAAGACAACTCAGATGGTGAAGCGCTTTAGTGGAGAGTACAAGGACCTGGGTTCGATCCCAGGTCCTAACAAATTTTCTTTATTTCGTTTTCTTTCAACAGATCCAGTGCATTGTCATCCTACACGCCCACCATACTCCACCAATCTCTAGCCAATTGATACATCATCCATTCAATCCAACGCACAGACAGTGAGGGACTATGGTGCACCCTCAAGTCAATGCTACAAGGAATCTAAGGCTGACTGGGCTTGAAGCATTTTGGGCCTTAAAAATTTCAGATTGACACCCCCAGACTTGCTGTTCAACACAGGCCCAGTTTGCATTTTCTTTTTAATTTCTTCAATTAATTTCTTTTATTTGTTTTAATTAATTAACCCAAAATTATTATTTTTCTATAAAATAAAAAAAAATCACAAAATACATAAAATCTTTTTTTTAATAAAAATATTTTATTTCTTAATTAATTTAGTCTAATTAATTTAGGGCAATTTAATCTCTTTTTATAATTAAAAATAATTAGACTTAGGATTTGAATTGTACATAACTTAATTAATTTTCTTCAAAAATACACCAAAATATTTTTTCGTTAAAATATTTATTTTAATTAATTAGATTAATTAGGTTAACTTAAATACTCTTTTTCATAATTAAAAAGAAATTAGAAATTAGGGTTTTATTTAAATTGCAATTTCATTGTTTTCTCCAATAAAAAATGTAGAAAAATCTTTTTCTTTCAATTAGGGTTTAGTTTATTTTTCAACATCCATCGCATTTGATTTACCGCACACATTTTTATTTGTTTTATTATTATTGTAAATGTTTCGAGCTTGTAATAGTTTTAATTAGGGTTTCAAATTTCGCACTTTTATTTCCTGTCAAGATAATTATGTAATTGTCAAAGCCTTGTAATAACTAGGTTTATTTTCTCGCACTTTTAAATTCCCGCAAATATTTAACTGTCTAGATGTATGCTAATAGGATTGTATGGCAAGAATGTCTGGAAATTTAAAATGGTAGATCACCTAATGTGCAAAGATTAAATAACTGAAATAACTCATATGCACATATTCACTCCTAGGGTTTACCTCACTTCGGTTGCGTTCGGTAAACAATCATTAAGCATAGGAGATTTTAGTGGTTGCCCTCCAATCTAAAAGATCAAAGTGTCCCATTCGAATGTTACCTCGAAAATATTTCCTTAGAAATGTTGCCTCGGACATGTTGCCTCAAAAATGTTGCCTCGGAAAACTCAAACCCTTATCTCCAGTCATTTCTAGTCCATTCTAAGCATCAATCAAGCTTCCTGAAGACTCCAGAAACTCATCCCAATCATCCCTGAAGCTCGTAGCATCCCATATCGTCGCAACCAAGCATCACCAATTTTGTAACTTTCTTCAATCTCAAACTTTTTATATGCGCATTGTTGAATGATTTGATGCACTCATACATGTTCATAATAATATTTGGAACAATTTAGAACCATTGTTTGTGAGGTTTGATGCATGGATAAAGATTTTCCATTGTTAGGGCAAAGCTTCGTTTGGGATTCGTATTCTACGCTACAGGCATTTTTAGTCCAAACTAACACCATCATTGAACTCGTACAATGCTAATTAGTGGATCTAAGTTATTAGATCTCTCGTCCTCACGCGTTTTTGCAGGTATTCAAAAATATCCTCACCAGAGCAGATGAAGTTGACCACCCTCCACGGTGGTTTGACCCTCCTTGACTCAGGCGACCTAGGCGTGGCACCACGTGATTGGCCCATTCAAAAAACTTGACCCCACCACAATGCGTGTTTTCTGATTTTATTTTAATTTGATTTCTTGATTTAAATTTATATTATATTGGCTGATGATGATTTAACTGACGTGAAACAACAATGACACAATTGGAAAGGGCGCTGTATAGTATTACAAAGGGTGTGGGTTTGATCCCAACTTTTGTCAAATAATTTTGTTTTTCAGGATAACGCGTAGGTTAATACCAAATTGATTGATTCATATTCTCAATCACAAAAAATACTATGACGCAGTGTTAGGAGGGATACCTTTGAGATCAGGGGCGTGAGTTCAACACCCACCCCATACATTTGGTTTTTCTTATTTTTCTAACCCTAGTTTTCACCATATTTTACTAATTATTTTCTAATTAACCATTAACAAACCTAATTTTTTTTTCAAAACATAACAAATTAGGATTAGGTTTTTTTTCTTAGCTAGTAATTATTTTTTTGACATATTTTTTTTAATTAATTATCCTTTTCTCAATATTAAAATTAATTAGAAATAATTAGGTTTTAATTACTATTTATTAACTTAAATTATTTTCTACAAAAAACACAAAAAACATTAATACATTTTTTCTAACATTCTTTTTCTTATTGCTATTAAATTTCCTAGAACAAGTGTATAGGTTCACACTCTTAATTGTAATAGCGTAGATTTATCTTTTCTCGCATTTTTCCTATTATGTAACTGCTCACAGGATGTAATAGCTTAGATTTAACTTTCCGCACTTTACATTTCACAATTTTTAACTGTTAGTAATTAGGATTTGTATGGAAAGACTAAAAGAAATATAGATAACCCTAATTTTCAAGATAAAATAACTGAAAATACACACTTTGCACACTTTGCACCTTTAGGATAACCTCTCTTGTTGCCTTACGAAACATTGGTCATGTCCCTCGAAAGTGGAGATACTTTAGAAAAAGACCCTCGATTCAAAAATATCATCATGGTTTCTGTTGTACCCCAAAATTTTCCCTCTCATTTATCAAGACTTTTTTCACAAGATCTCTTTGACTCAAGACAAGATTAAGGTTTGGTCAGCTCAGGACATCTCATCTTGCACTGATAACCCCAAATTAGGGTTTGAGTTTGCACAAGGATTTTTGGACTATCAATGCTTCATGTGACTTTCAAACATCATTATGAATCCCTAAGATTGCTCATGACAAGTTTCAAGCCCTGGATCACACTTTTGCTCAGTCAATTGGACAGTTGACCTAAAAATCAACTGTCTTGGGGAAAAAGTCAACCATGGTCAATTTACAGTCAAACTTCATAATTTTTGATCCACATCAACATTCTAGACTCATATGTATCATTTGATCAAGTTTGGATTACAATTCCTCAAGAAATTTGGTCAAATCATAAAAAGGGCAAAATGGTCAAAATTAGGGTTTTCACTAAGGAAGGGCAATTTCTGACTTTTAATATAGCAAATGACCAATTGAATTAAAGAATGATTTCAAGGATTCAATTACATGATCTTGGCTTAATTACATGGCTCAGAACATTTCAAATTCATTGGATTGACAGATGAAATTTGCAGTCAACTGATCAAAAGTCAATTGTACATTGAAAAGTCAAACTTTGACTTTTTGGTCAAAATCAAGTGCCAAGGGTCATAATTCATCAAAACATGCCAAAATGTGAAACTTTTTCATCAAGAAATCCAAATTTGAAAATTAGGGTTTGAATTTGAAAATTTTCCTAACTTAGAAATTTTCTAAGTATGGAAAATTTTCTTATTTTTTCTCAACTTTAGGCCACTTTTTCACCATGATGCATATTGATTCAAGGAAAGTTCCCAACATGAAAGTTGTAGACCTCCATGAAATCTACAACTTTTCTTCACAAACTTTTCCCTAAATATGCTTGTATATCAAAATATAAATTTGTGAATACATGGTCATGAACTTGTTAACTTAGTGAAATTTTGCCCTAATTTAGACAGGTTTTGGACCCAACTTCATGGAAATTTTTCACCTAGTTCCAAGAGGTATCTCAAAATGAATTTCAAAGATGAATTATATAACACATTGCAATCTTTCCAAAATGTCCAAGAACTCCTCAAGATCATTTTTGAGTAGGGAGAATTGAAGAGATCAAGTTGGCAATTTCTCACTTTTTGTCCAAGCCATTTCATGAAGAACAAAGTTGCAAATCAATCCTATGCTGGCTAATTCATGCTGTACAGGTCCTAAATTTGTTCCACACTCCTTAATTAAATGCTTACTCAGTTGACAAAGCTTTGATCCATGCTTTTGAACCTTTATCCAACTTGTAATTCCATTTATGGCAAAAAGGTTCCATTGCCATTTTGAAAAAGAGAAACTTTTGCAAACTTTACAATTTTGAGCTTTGGACCTGTCCCCTTGATGCATACAAGTCTCACAGGTCTCAAGTAAGTTGTACAAACTAATACCAACCCTAAGGGAGCAAGTACAAGCATGGAAAGTATAGTCACTTAACTTTACTTCAAATGCAAGGACAGTTGCAAAAAGGCTAGGGCTTGCATATCTGTTGGAGAGCTGACCTAAGACCATTTCCATACTAATATAAAAACATTATGCAACACATAACACGATAAGAAAGGACCTGAAACACTCCCAACCAGCAAAACACCAAAAATCTGTCCAAAACTGCAGATTTTGCATAAGCACATCAATCTTCCATTTGGCTCGTGCGTTTTGAGTTTGGATCATTCAAACATCTTACATACTTGATACCTAGTCAATCCAGACCTTCATCCCTGTTCTGTAATCACTCCTCCACCATCTGCCATTGTTGACTTCAGAGCTTGCAGTTTGACTTGGCCAAGGAGTTCTAGCTACTTTCAAAGCAAGGCAAGGGTTGGGATACATCCAGGGAAGTTCAAGGAAGCTCAAGCAAGCATCAGGCCTCCCTCAAACTCATCCCAGTTCCATTCACGATTACAACTGAAGGAGGTAAAATTTCAAACTCTATCTCCTTGTACAGGCAACCTTAGGCCATGATTTGTGAATAAAAATGTAGTTCTCATCATAACGGAGCTGTACATACCATTATCTTGCATTGATTTCACTTGTGCTGAGAGAATTTGGAGCTTGAAATTTCTGGAAATATTAGGTCAAAATTTAGGGATTTTAAAATTCTCTGTGTTCCTTGATTAATAGATCACATAACTTATATGGTTGGAATCGTGAGTTCAAGCACTACAATTTTCATGTTATGAATTTTTACTTTTATGGAAGTATGAGGAAGTTACAGGGTGTCTGGCCAAGCGTGAGGAAGGAGATGAAGTACAAGGTATAGGGCGCGTTTTGTAATATGTTATTTTTGTTTCACTTAAGATAATGGAAGTATAGCCACCCTAGTGGCAAAGCAGCGCGCTTGTGAGACCCATGTCCTGGGTTCGAACCTGCGCGCTACTTTTGTGTTTTTTTTTCCTTTTCCATTTCTATATTTTTGCAGGTTGGGCTTGGTCTTTTGGGCCAGGATTTTTTGCTAACATCATCACCACTAATATGCTGCATTACCCCCCCTTGTCAATTTCTCATATTTTATTTTTTTATTTGTTTTATTTTCTTATTTAATATTTTAAATATTTCCTTTAAGATATAAAAATCCTAAAAAATACAAATTAATAATATTGCAATTTTATTTTATTTTTTCACATAACAATATATTTTATTTTAATAGATATCACATATTTTCTTATTAAATTTGTAAAATATAGTTAAAACATTTTTAGCTTAATTTATTTTTCATTCCATATTTATAAATACTCATTTTTTGCATATATTTAATTTTATATTTATATACAATATTATTTATTATTTTTATACAAAAAAATACACAAAATAATACCTATAAAAACTTTATCTTCTCTTAAATAAAAATTAGGGTTAAACCCCTTTTAAAAACTAATTCCTTCTCTTTATATTTTTAGGATTAGATTAAATTTTCTTTTACATAAAAACAAGACACAAAAATCCTTTTGTACATGTACATTGCATTGCATTTTCTTTTTGATATTGTATTGTATTTATTCTAATTCGTACAAATTCGATTTGGTTGTAATAATTTATTTAGGTTTATATTCTTGCAAATCCCCATTCAAATTTGTATTCCCCCTCCCATAAATTGTTGTAATAGCTTAGAAATATTTACATTACGCAACTTATCGCTTTATATGCCATGATTAGTAATTAGGGTTTGTATGATAAGAACAAAACAAAGCAAAATAGAAAACCCTAAATACAAGACAAAATCAATGCATGAAAATGATACACTTGCACACAAGCACCCTTAGGGTTTTCTCACTTGGTTGCCTAAAAGAAAAATGGCCATATTACGCATGCGAAGTATCTTGGCAAAACAAAACAAATATAAGATCATAGTCCCTCGATGACGCTATTCAATGTTGCCTTACAAAATGATCTTGGTCCCTCAAAAATGCTAAGATACTTTGAAAAACATTGCTAATCATGGTTATACGATGACCCACGCCCGTCCCGTTTACATCCAAAGATAGGGTTGCTTACCAAATTAATGTTAAGACAATAATGTCAAAGGAATAGAAAATACATAAGAAAGACATTTGAGTAGGTAGATAGCTTCTAGTTACTTGATCTATTTCAAACAAACAATCTTTGCTATTTTCAAAACAAACACACACACATTTCAAAAACATCTTACAAAAATTGAAAACATTTTCAAAAGATAAACATCTTTATATACATTCTCACGAACAAGAATCATTGCAAAGATCGCCTAAACAAATGACCTATTTTACAAAATACTTTCAAACAAACAAAGGCAAGTGATCTAAGCAAGTAACTAAGAGCCCATGGAAAACCATGGATGAAAAGGGTGATAATACCTTCCCTTTTCATAATCTACCCCCCGAACTCAAGAAAACATCTCAAAGGTATTTCCTGTGCTATTTCACCTTTCCTTTTGGATAAAAGAAAAGTCAGTGGCGACTCTTGCTAACCGCAACATTTGCGATAAAAATGCAAAACCTCAAGTCAGTTCTCCCACTGTATCACAGAAATGGCGACTCTGCTGGGGAAAGTTATAAAAGTGGGGTTACCTTAGGGTTTAGATCACATTTATTTGCTTACATTTATTTGACTTGTTTTCTTTACATTTTGGTTCTTTGTTTGGGTTTGAATCCTCTACCCGGATTTGGGAAACATTATAGGTAAATAGCAATACGTTGTGGAAACTGTGCGGGGTATACCGACATGGTCTAAGAAATAGCTATGTTAGTGCGACATATTTGTGGGTACCGGTAGCCTTTTAGTTAATCAAAGAGAATACGGGGCCGCTGAGTGATGTCATGAAGCACTAATGAACTTCTAGAACCCCTTACTTGACCAACTTGGCCTTTAGGATGTAGTGAGATGACCGACTTTGGTGCAGTCCGAAGTTGGTAGATACTCGATACTACACTCATTGAGGGTTGGTTTCTTGGGATATTTAGGTCGCCATTAAAGAGGCTTGAGCTGAAACAATGTCCAAGGAAATGATCCAATGATATTGAGCTCCTTAGAACCCGGTTACTATTGTTAAGACAGGTTGAGCTAACTAAACTTCAAGAGGGTACTTACCTATAAAACCCCATGCAAGCCTAAACTAAGAACTTGTTTGATTTGCTTGTATATGCATATTTGTGCATAACATCATGGACATCATGAACATTATATGCATTCACTAACCATTTCAAGGATTTTGGAGATTCATCTTTGTTCTTGTTTTGTAGGATATGGATTCACTTCGCAGGAAAACTATCCAAATCAACCTTGTAAGAATTCCTCCACAACTTAAGGAGCTAGCTTCAAGGATCCCTGAGAAATCTCCATTCACCGAGAGGCATGGTCGTCTACTCAACTTGGTCAACTCCAACACAGAGGAGGATATGGCGAAGGTTCTCTTCCAGTTCTTTGACCCTTTGCATCACTGCTTCACATTTCCCAACTATCAACTTGTGCCTACTTTGGAAGAATTCTCTCAACTCTTGAGGATTCCTATTCTCAATCAACTACCTTTCAACAGTACGGAAAGAGATCAAAAGCCAGAAGAGATTGCTCAAGCCCTACACTTGCACTCATCTGATGTCACAACTCATTGGAAAACTAGAAGTGGTGTCAAAGGCTTCTTGGCAAAGTTTCTGTTTGAGAAAGCCCAAAGCTGTTTGAATTCCCTAGACTTGAAAGCTTTTGAGGAGATTGTGGCTATACTTATCTATGGGATGGTCTTGTTTCCCAATCCTGACCAACTCATAGATGTGAGTGCCGTTAAAATCTTCATGTCACGCAATACGGTGCCTACATTGCTAGGGGATATCCTACACTCTTTTCACACTCGTACAATGAGGAAAAGAGGGGTCCTGATGTGTTACACTCCCCTCCTGGCAAGATGGTTTATTTCTCATCTTCCCCAATCAGTCTTAAAGAATGAGCAAGGATTAAGGTGGTCACAAAGGTTAATGACGCTAAAACATTCAGATATTCATTGGTGCTCTCGATCCAAAGAGAATGTTATCATTGTTGACCGTTATGGGGAATTCCCTAATGTCCCTCTACTTGGCATTAGGGGAGGCATCACCTACAACCCGTATTTAGCTCTAAGACAGTTTGGTTATGCCCGAAGACATGGCCCACATGATATGCTGATTCAAGGCCTGGTATTCGACTACGACAACGACGAGCAAGGTCTTCGCCAGGGATTCATCCGAGCTTGGAGGATGCTAAACAAGGTGGATAGCAAGACTTTGCGACACAAGAGTTCCATCCCTCTTGAGCCTTGACTCAAGTGGGTACAAACCTGCGCTCAAAGTCTTATGATGCCTTATCCTTCCATTCTCCCAGTGATTATTGAGCCTGTTAAGGAAGGAGAAGTTCCATACACTATCCTACATCCTGACATGCCCACATCACTCGAAGATCTACAAAGGGATTGGATACAACTCAAAGGAGAGCGTGATACTTTCGAAGCCCAATTCTACGCAAGTGAGAAGAAGGTTTTGGAACTCACTAGGCTACTTCATGAGGAGCCGACTCTAAATGCCTACATTGCACCAAAGAGGATGCACACTACTTTTTTATCTTAGAGTATTGTATTATTTTGCCCAAGGGGCATTGATGTACTCAAACTCTATCTTATTAATATAACGTGTGTTTCTTTTTGTTTAAAACGAACTTGAATCTTATAAAATCCTTGAAAACATTACATATGCACATATCATTCATCATAACATAAACAGGTATTTGCAACAAGTTTCCTCATCTCTCTACTGTTTATTTCAGTAAGATGGATCTCGAACAGACTGTCAAAGATCTTCAGACTCAAAACATGAAATTTCAACAGTTACTCACAACTTTTGCCAAAGGACAAGAGGAGCTGAAGACTCTGTTAGCAAAAGAGAAAAAGAAGAAAGAGAAGAAACCAACCGGTGTGGTAATCATGGGGAGAAGGTTTCAAGGGAAGGCTAGAAGAACCTTGGATTTTCCAGAAACATCTGATGAAGGAGAAAGAAAAGGAAAAGAAACAGCGGTTCCACCTGAATCTGAAGAAGAGGAGGAAGAATAAGACTACTCTGAGGAACAATATCCTCTAGCGGATGACAAATACAGACATCTTGAAGAGCGTCTAAATGCTATGGAAATACAGAAAGTACCAGGTCTAGACTTTGAGGAATTGGGGCTAGTGTCAGGAATTGTGATCCCACCAAAGTTCAAAGTGTCGTTATTTGAAAAATATGATGGGGTGTCTTTTCCTAAAATGCACCTCCGATCATATGTCAGAAAGATTCAGCCGCACTCCGCCGAAAAAGACTTGTGGGTCCATTTTTCCAAGATAGTTTATCCAGAACACAACTCGATTAGTTTTACCAATTGGAAAGGGCCTATGTCCACAACTGGGAAGAACTTGCCGCAACTTTCTATAAACAATACCAGTATAATGCTGATTTGGCACCTACCCGTACTCAACTTCAGAGTATGGCTATGGCTTCAAATGAGGGTTTCAAAGATTACGCGCAGAAATGGAGAGATCTAGCTGGGAGAGTGCAACCCCCTCTGTCTGAAAGGGAGTTGGTGGATATGTTCTTGGGCACCCTATCGGGCCCTTTTTTCAACCATTTGATTGGGAGCTCATCTGCTGGTTTTACCGAGTTAATATTAACCGGAGAAAGGGTGGAAGCTGGTATAAAAGTGGAAAGATTCAGAAGGATGTGTCTGCCTCTACAGCTATGAGAAAACCTTTCACTGGGAATAAGGAGGTATCTGCTGTTTATTCACAAATGAATCAAGGAAGAACTCAACACCGACCAGTGGTTAGGGCATTTATAATCCCAAAGCCTACATCTGATCAACCAAGAAATAACCAGCCGAGGGTGGAAAGGCCAGTCCAACAATTCACCAGGATTAATATGACTCTAGCCCAGGTTTTACCACATCTTCCGAAATTGAATCTGGAAACTCTAAAGGAGGCCCCAAAGAACCCCAATACTGTGTCCTCTCATTATCACCCAAATGCCAGATGCACATACCATTCCGAAAGTCCGGGTCACGACACTAACAATTGTTGGGCCCTAAAAAACAAAATTCAAGACCTTATAGATGCAAAAGAAGTTAAGTTTGACACACCTGAGAAACCAAATGTCATTTCTGCTCCGATGCCTAAGCATGGTCACAATGCCAATGCTATTGAGGAAGATTTGTTTATTGCTACAGTAGATGAACTCTTAACTCCGCTCCCAATCATTAAGATGAACTTGTTGCAAGCTGGTGTATTCCCAGGTTGTAAGGAAGACTGCCGTCATTGCTTATCCTCACCAACTGTTTGCCCTATGTTGAAGATAGGCATTCAACGCCTAATAGACAATCAAGAAATTATGTTTGAAAATGCTCCCGTTTTACCCGTTCCAGTTAAAGACGTTTCAATCATAACCATCACCACCAATCCTTCCAGGGTCCCTAAAAGGCCCGTTAGGATTACATCAGTTCCAAAAGCTACTCCTCTTAAGATCACAATGCCCGGGCCGGTCCCGTATGAGTCAGACAAAAAAATTACCATGTAATTACGGTGGAGAAATCTACTATCATGGTATCAAATAAGATGAATTGACTGCCGAAGAAGTGAGCTCCGAAAAAGAAGATTCCGACATTAGCAATATTGCCGGAACTAGTAAGATTACCCGTAGTGGTAGAATCTTCTCTCCAGAGATTGCCCCTCCAAAGGCAGTTTTTGGACCCGTGGCTGTTCCGAAGATTACCTCTGTACCGATGATCATACCTGCAAGTGTACCTACCGATAAAGACGACACAACCCCTACTGTTATCCCCACCAATACTTCTACTGCTGAAAATCGAGGAAAAAGCATTCAAGAAGAGCCTGTCCAGACGAAGGCTCAACCACTGGCTATCCCCGAAACATCCAAGAAGGAAATGGAGGAGATCCTGAGAATAATAAAAAAGAGTGACTATGACGTGGTTGAACAGTTGGGGAAAACTCCCTCCAAGATCTCCATGCTAGCATTGTTGCTGTGCTTTGAGGCACATGCGAAAGCTTTGGTGAAGTTTCTGAAAACAACCCATGTGCCATAAGAGACATCTGCTGACCAATTCCAAGATTGTGTGGCCAGTTTAACAGCTGATAATGGCTTAGGCTTCTCTGATGCTGATTTGACACCAAACGGGAGAAAGCACAACGAGGCATTACATGTCTCAGTGGAGTGTAGAGGAACAACTCTGGCCCATGTCTTGGTGGACACTGGCTCATCTTTGAACGTCTTACCGAAGAAAGCTCTTGACATATTGGATTGCAAAGGGCTGACATTGAAACCCAGTAACATAGTTGTGAGAGCTTTTGATGGCTCAAAGAGGATGGTCCACGGGGAGGTGGACATCCCCATAAAGGTGGGAACTCATACTTTCAACTCGACTTTTTATGTAATGGACATCCGCCCCTCTTACTCTTGTCTGTTAGGACGACCCTGGATCCATAATGCCGGTGCTGTCACCTCTATACTACACCAGATGCTGAAATACCCGGTCCATGGAAAGATTATCACTGTCCACGGGGAGGAGGAGTACATGATTAGCCATCTGAATTCTTTCCGATATGTGGAGTTGGATGACGAGTTCATTGAAACTCCTTTTCAACATTTCGAGGAGGTCTCTCAAGAAGTAGCGGTAACCAAGGTGGTATCCCCGATTCCCAAGATCACAAGACCTCCGCTTCAGATGTCATCTCTAAAGGACGCAATGGCAGTGATAGAAGAGGGTGGATGCACCATCTGGGGGCAGCTTCCAGACATCCCGTATAAATTAAACAAGTTTGGCTTGGGTTTTACTTCAACTGCTCAGAAGGCTGTGCGTCGTACCCGTGCTGGAGGGCCACCTTTGAAGATTAATAACCGGGAGGTCAACACAGTGGAAGATTTTGAAGAAGATGGCAGCTTGGAGGATTGGATATTTCCTACTGTCAACGGAGGACTTCGCAACTGGGAAGCCAAAGACTTTGTCCTAATAACTTTCATCTCTCAGTAATTTATCTTTTACATTTCTGTTGGACTTGTAATATTCACGAACAATTCACACTTTAAAAACCTTGTGTCTTACCCGAGGCACAATGGTCCACTTGTAAGGGTTTTTATTTCATCTTCATATGACATTCAATGAATCATGGACGTTTTTCCACATACAAACTTTTTGTGCTCATTGTCTTTCTTTTAAATTTTATTGTTTAAAGATGGCTATACCCTTACACACACCCAGACTCACAAATGCAGGTATCCCTCCATTCCGGATCCCATGGGTAACGTTACTGCTATGGCCTTTAGTGACTCTGAAGATCTAATCTATCAAGCCGAATACAAAGGTGAGGAAGATTGTGAAGTGCCAGGGGAATTGGCCAGACTACTACAACAAGAGGAAAGAGCTATTCAACCTCATGAGGAACCGTTGGATACAATCAACTTGGGTACCGATGAAGATAAAAAGGAAATCAAAGTGGGTGCTAATCTAGAGTCGAGTGTCAAGGAGCGCCTAATTCAGCTATTGCATGATTATGTTGAGATCTTTGACTGGACATACGAAGACATGCCAGGACTTGATACAAACATCGTGGTACATCGTCTACCCACATGAGAAGACTGTCCACTAGTGAAGCAAAAAGTCTGCCGCATGAGACCTGAAATGTCAGAGAAGATCAAAGCGGAAGTCATGAAACAGTTCAATGCTGGATTTTTGGCTGTCACTTCCTATCCTCAATGGGTTGTTAACATTGTTCCCGTGCCTAAAAAGGACGGTAAAGTACGAATGTGTGTGGATTATAGAGATTTAAACAGGGCCAGCCCTAAAGATGATTTTCCACTTCCCCACATCGATATCCTGGTCGACAATACGGACCAGTACAAAGTATTTTCCTTCATGGACGGTTTCTCAGGCTATAACCAAATCAAAATGGCACCTGAGGACATGGAGAAAACTACATTTGTCACATAGTGGGGCACATTCTGCTACAAAGTGATGTCGTTCGAACTAAAGAATGCTGGGGCAACCTATTAACGTGCCATGGTAGCTTTGTTTCATGATATGATACATCATGAGATAGAGGTCTATGTAGATGACATGATAGCCCGATCACAAACTGAAGAGGAGCACCTTGATCACTTGCAAAAGTTGTTTGTAAGATTGAAGGAGTACAAACTAAGGCTGAATCCAAACAAGTGCACATTCGGAGTCCGGTCCGGTAAACTCTTAGGTTTCATTGTCAGCAACAAAGGCATCAAGGTTGATCCTGCTAAGGTTAAAGCGATACAAGAAATGCCTTCTCCTCGTACTGAGAAGGAAGTCAAAGGATTCTTGGGACGCCTGAACTATATTGCCCGATTCATTTCTCACCTAAAAGCTACTTGTGAATCAATCTTCAAACTATTGAAGAAAGATCAAGTAGTCAGATGGAATGATGAATGTCAAATTAATTTTGACAAGATCAAAGAGTACTTACAAGAGCCTATTGTCTTGATTCCACCAGTCGAGGGAAGACCGCTGATCATGTATCTGACCGTTTTAGAAAACTCAATGGGGTGTGTATTGGGGCAGCATGACGAGTCTGGCCGAAAAGAGCACGCTATTTATTACCTGAGCAAAAAGTTTACCGACTGTGAAACCAGATATTCATTGCTCGAGAAAACATGCTACGCTCTGGTATGGGCTGCTCGCCGGCTAAGACAGTATATGTTGACTCATACCACTTTGTTGATATCTAAGATGGATTCGATAAAGTACATCTTCGAAAAGCCTGCTCTATCTGGAAGAATAGCTAGATGGAAGATGACCCTAACAAAATATGACATACAATATACTAACCAGAAAGCCATAAAGGGCAGTGTGTTAGCTGATCATCTTGCTCATCAAGCTATAGAAGATTATCAGTCCATGAAGTTTGAATTCCCGGATGAAGACATCATGACATTAGACAACTGTGAAGAAATTAGACCATATGACGAACCTGAACAAGGATCCTGATGGACCCTGTTCTTTGATGGGGCATCCAATGCACTTGGTAATGGTATCAGCGTTGTACTCATATCTCCATAAGGGTGCCATACTCCTTTTACTGCCAGACTTTGCTTCAACTGTACGAACAACATGACGGAATACGAAGCATGCATCTTTGGTCTCAAGGCTGCCATAGACTTGGAAATCAAATCTTTAGATGTGTT
Source organism: Vicia faba (assembly GCA_948472305.1). Classification (NCBI taxonomy): domain Eukaryota; kingdom Viridiplantae; phylum Streptophyta; class Magnoliopsida; order Fabales; family Fabaceae; genus Vicia; species Vicia faba. The sequence goes on along the minus strand of OX451735.1, from coordinate 649,931,429 downwards.
TGGAGATTCAGCTTTGGTCATTAGTCAGATCAAAGGAGAGTGGGACACTAAGCATCCAAACCTTATCCCTTACAAAGAACATGTCTTGACATTGCTACCACATTTCGAGCAGATTACCTTCGAGCATTTCCCACGAGAAGAAAATCAGCTAGCAGATGCTCTAGACACAATGTCATATATGTTTAAACTTAATTGGGATAATGAGGCTCCCTAGATCACCATTGAATGAATGGGCAAACCAACACACTGTCACGAGATTAATACTGAAGAAGTAGTGGACCAACCTTGGTTTCATGAAGTCAAAAGGTATCTTGAGGTTCAAGAATATCCAGAAGGAGCTTCAATCAATGATAAAAAGTTCTTAAGGAGATTCTCCGCTAAGTTCTTCCTGAGTAATGGCATCCTGTACAAACGCAATCATGACTCTATTCTACTCTGTTGTGTGGATAAGATTGAGGCTGAAAAGATCATGGCTGAATTACATGAAGGTACCTTTGGCACTCACTCCAGTGGGCATACGATGGCAAAGAAAATCCTACAGGCAGGCTATTATTGGTCTACCATGGAAGCAGATTGCTATCAAAACTCCCGGACCTGTCATAAGTGTCAAATTTATGCTGACAAAGTGCACGTACCTCCGGTTCCTTTGAATGTCTTGACGGCTCCTTGGCCCTTTGCTATGTGGGGAATCGATATGATTTGGGAGATCAAGCCTACAGCCTCCAATGGACATCGTTTCATTCTAGTGGCCATTGATTATTTCATAAAGTGGGTCGAAGCAGCTTCCTTCGCATCCGTTACTAAGAATGTTGTTGCCCGCTTCATCAAGCAGAATCTTATTTTCCGGTACGGTATCCAAGAAAGGATCATCACTGATAATGGTACAAACCTTAACAATACTATGATCACCGCCTTGTGCGATCAGTTCAAGATTCAACATCATAATTCATCCCCCTATCGACCAAAGATGAATGGTGCAATCGAAGCTGCTAATAAAAACATTAAAAAGATCATACAGAAAATGACAGTCACCTACAAGGACTGTCATGAGATGCTGCCATTTTCTCTCCACGGGTACCGTACCATGGCTCGCACATCAACTGCGGAAACACCCTATTATTTGGTTTATGGCATGGAGGCTGTCTTGCCTATTGAGGTTCAAATCCCCTCTTTGAGAATTATGAAGGATGCAGGTTTGAATGGGGACGATTGGATCCAGACTCGACTTGATCAACTAAACTTAATTGATGAAAAGAGGCTTAATGCTGTTTGCCATGGTCAGATGTATCAAAAATGGATGATCAAGGCTTTTAACAAGAAGGTCAGACGCCAGGTATATCAAATCGGAGATCTAGTGATCAAGCGCATCATCTTGCCACAAAGTGATCCCAGGGGCAAATGGACTCCTACCTATGAAGGACCATTTGTAATCAAGAACATATTTTCCGGTGGGGCAATGATCCTAACCACCATGGACGGTGATGACTTGCCCCACCCCGCGAACGCGGATATAGTCAAAAGATATTACGCATAAGAGACCCGCTAGGTTGACACACCTAGGCAAAAAAGGGCATCCCGGCGAACCAAAAGGTTCAGGAAAAAATTAGGGATAAAATAAAAAAATATGTACACCCGGCAAGTTGAAAACCCAAAAGGGCGACTTGGGCAAAAAAAGGGTTTCCCGGTGGACTGAAAACCCGAAAGGGCAGTCCAGGAAAAAGTTAGGGAATTGAAGCGTATGACTATGTCCCATCAGATCACTTTGAGGATGATCTCTTCACTGACAAACTCAAAGTTTCTGATCAATTCAATCATCTTCGGACGAAGCAACAAATAGACAAGATATTCAGAGATACGGAGGCTATAGAAAAATGGGAACCCCATGGGATTATCACACATAACTGTCTTTCTTTGTATAAATTTTTTCTTACTTTTACAGCGCCATCCTCTTACTAGGATGTCTATCTCTTTTGTACAAGATACATATTCAAAGTAAATACAAAGATATCTCTTTAAAGTACAAAAAACTATTTGTCCTTTTCCTTTACACTTATGTTTTATTTGCAAAAACGTCCAATGATTCATTAATGAACATATGCATTTGAACATAATTACTGTTTATAAATAAACAAAGTGAAAAATACAATTACTGACAGGTTGAAAGAATAGGAAAACGTATTTAGGCTATTCCATGAGCAATCCCCATGGTACATCATTTAGATTCCCGACGGAGCTAAAACTTCAAACTATTAATCCCTGTTGGAAACCATCCAATTTCTCCAGATTCCTCAGCAAGTTGTTTTGAAGCCTAAAATCCAACCGGTTGACAATTGACTTCTGATACTCCCCAACGGAACAAAGAGTCCCGTTATTAATCCCCAGTAGAAGTCATCAAAATTCTCTGGATTCCCCAAGCATATTCCTCAAGCAGTGTATGGCATTGCTCTCACAACATAATTTTTTTCAAATACTCCAACTTCAAGACATGAAGAATCCACATATCCTCAGCAGCAATCAAGGATTTATTTTCCGCAACAATACAGCAAACCAGCTTACATGCGCATACATTACATCCACATATCATAAACATTGATGAAACACATATATTGCATCATAAATTTCATGCAACATAATTTTGTGTTCCAGCTAACATTTTACCCTTTTAAGGATAAGATTAACAACTACTATTAAACAATGTGCAATCATGATACAGTTCAGATACGCTCCAAACCCGGATGCCATTCTGATACTCATTCAGATTTCAACTATCAGATACAGTTCAGATACGCTCCAAACAAGGCTGCCATTCTGATGCTCATTCAAAATTCATGATACATTTCGGATACGCTCCAGACACGGCTTCCATCCTGATGCTCATTCAAAATTCAGATACAATTCAGATATGCTCCAAATGCAGATGCCATTCTGATATTCATTCAGATTTCAGATATAGTACAGATACACTCTAGACACGGAAGCCATTATGATACCCATTCAGATACAATACGGATATGCTCCAGACACGGAAGCCATTCAGATACTTGTTCGAATTTCAAATCCCGATAAAGTTCAGATACGTTCCAGACGCGAACACCATTCTGATACTCATTCCTTCAGCTTACAACTCACAATTCAACAAACATTCTTGGATGGCATCTAAAATCCCATCTCCAACAAGATTCTATCACTTCTCCAAATGGCATCCTTAATCCCATTCCCTCAAATACGCATCGCCAAGTGCAAATTTATGGGCACTTTAGTATCCAATCATCTTTTACCTTCGAGTCACGAATGGCAAAGCTCGCCAATCTAACTCTTCAGGTTTAAGAAGATTGAACAGGGACATCTGTTGTACCCCAAAATTTTCCCTCTCATTTATCAAGACTTTTTTCACAAGATCTCTTTGACTCAAGACTGGATTAATGTTTGGTCAGCTCAGGACATCTCATCTTGCAATGATAACCCCAAATTAGGGTTTGAGTTTGCACAAGGATTTTTGGACTATCAATGCTTCATGTGACTTTCAAACATCACTATGAATCCCTAAGATTTCTCATGACAAGTTTCAAGCCTTGGATCACACTTTTGCTCAGTCAATTGGACAGTTGACCTAAAAATCTGTTGTCTTGGGGAAAAAGTCAACCTTGGTCAATTTACAGTCAAACTTCATAACTTTTGATCCACGTCAACATTCTAGACTCATGTGTATCATTTGATTAAGTTTGGATTACAATTCCTCAAGAAATTTGGTCAAATCATAAAAAGGGCAAAATGGTCAAAATTAGGGTTTTCACTAAGGAAGGGCAATTTCTGACTTTTAATCTAGCAAATGACCAATTGAATTAAAGCATGATTTCAAGGATTCAATTACATGATCTTGGCTTAATTACATGGCTCAGAACATTTCAAATTCATTGGATTGACAGATGAAATTTGCAGTCAACTGATCAAAAGTCAACTGTATACTAAAAAGTCAAACTTTGACTTTTTGGTCAAAATCAAGTGCCAAGGGTCATAATTCATCAAAAAATGCCCAAATGTGAAACTTGTTCATCAAGAAATCCAAATTTGAAAATTAGGGTTTGAATTTGAAAATTTTCCTAACTTAGAAATTTTCTAAGTATGGAAAATTTTCTTATTTTTTCTCAACTTTAGGCCACTTTTTCACCATGATGCATATTTATTCAAGGAAAGTTCCCAACATGAAAGTTGTAGACCTCCATGAAATCTACAACTTTTCTTCACAAATATTTCCCTAAAGATGCTTGGATCTCAAGATATAAATTTGTGAATACATGGTTATGAACTTGTTAACTTAGTGAAAATTTGCCCTAATTTAGGCAGGTTTTGGACCCAACTTCATGGCAATTTTCACCTAGTTCCAAGAGGTATCTCAAAATTAATTTCAAAGATGAATTATAGAGGATATTCCAAGCTTTCCAAAATGTCCAATAACTCCTCAAGATCATTTTTGAGTAGGGAGAATCGAAGAGATGAATTTGGCAATTTTTCACTTTTTGTCCAAGCCATTTCATGAAGAACAAAGTTGCAAATCAATCCTATGCTGGATAATTCATGTTGTACAGGTCCTAAAATTGTTCCACACTCCTTAATTAAATGCTTACTCAGTTTACAAATCTTTGATCCATGCTTTTGAACCTTTATCTAACTTGTAATTCCATTTATGGCAAAAAGGTTCCATTGCCATTTTGAAAAAGAGCAACTTTTGCAAACTTTACAATTTTGAGCTTTGGACCTGTCCCCTTGATGCATACAAGTCTCACATGTCCTAAGTAAGTTTTACAAACTAATACCAACCCTAAGGGAGCAAGTACAAGCATGGAAAGTATAATCACTTCACTTTACTTCAAATGCAAGGAAAGTTGGAAAAAGGCTAGGGCTTGCGGATCTGTTGGAGAGCTGGCCTAAGACCATTTCCATACTAATATACAAACATTATGCAACACATAACATGATAAGCAAGGACCTGAAACACTCCCAACCAACAAAACACCAAAAATCTGTCCAAAACTGTAGATTTTGCATAAGCACATCCATCTTCCATTTGGCTCGTGCGTTTTGAGTTTGGATCATTCAAACATCTTACATACTTGATACCTAGTCAATCCAGGCCTTCATTTCTGTTCTGTAATCACTACTCCACCATCTGCCATTGTTGACTTCAGAGCTTGCAGTTTGACTTAGCCAAGTAGTTCTAGCTACTTTCAGAGCAAGGCAAGGGTTGGGAAACATCCAGGGAAGTTCAAGGAAGCTCAAGAAAGCATCAGGCCTCCCTCAAACTCATCCCAGTTCCATTCACGATTCCAACTGAAGGAGGTAAAATTTCAAACTCTATCTCCTTGTACAGGCAACCTTAGGCCACGATTTGTGAATAAAAAATGTAGCCCTCATCATAACGAAGCTGTACATACCATTATCTTGCATTGATTTCACTTGTGCTGAGAGAATTTGGAGCTTGAAATTTCTAGAAATATTAGGTCAAAATTCAGGGCTTTTAGAATTCTCTGTGTTCTTTGATTAATAGATCACATAACTTATATGGTTGGAATCGTGAGTTCAAGCACTACAATTTTAATGTTATGAATTTTTATTTTTATGGAAGTATGAGGAAGTTACAGGGTGTCTGGCCAAGCGTGAGGAAGGAGATGAAGTACATGGCATAGGGCGCGTTTTGTAATATGTTATTTTTGTTTCACTTAAGATAATGGAAGTATAGCCACCCTAGTGGCAAAGCAGCGCGCTGGTGAGACCCATGTCCTGGGATCGAACCTGCGCGCTACTTTTGTGTTTTTATTTTATTTTTTCCTTTTCCATTTCTATATTTTTGCAGGTTGGGCTTGGTCTTTTGGGCCAGGATTTTTTGCTAACATCATCACCACTAATATGCTGCATTACCCCCCCTTGTCAATTTCTCATATTTTATTTTTTTATTTATTTTATTTTCTTATTTAATATTTTAAATATTTCCTTTAATATATAAAAATCCTAAAAAATACATATTAATAATATTGCAATTTTATTTTATTTTTTCACATAAGAATATATTTTATTTTAATAGATATCACATATTTTCTTATTAAATTTGTAAAATATAGTTACAACATTTTTAGCTTAATTTATTTTTCATTCCATATTTATAAATACTCATTTTTTGCATATATTTAATTTTATATTTATATACAATATTATTTATTATTTTTATACAAGAAAATACAAAAAATAACACCTATAAAAACTCTATCTTCTCTTAAATAAAAATTAGGGTTAAACCCCTTTTAAAAATTAATTCCTTTTCTTTATATTTTTAGGATTAGATTAAATTTTCTTTTACATAAAAACAAGACACAAAAATCCTTTTTTACATGTACATTGCATTGTATTTTCTTTTTGATATTGTATTGTATTTATTCTAATTCGTACAAATTTGATTTGGTTGTAATAATTTATTTAGGTTTATATTCTTGCAAATCCCCATTCAAATTTGTATTTCCCCTCCCATAAATTGTTGTAATAGCTTAGAAATATTTACATTACACAACTTATCGCTTTATATGCCATGATTAGTATTTAGGGTTTGTATGACAAGAACAAAACAAAGCAAAATAGAAAACCCTAAATACAAGACAAAATTAATGCATGAAAATGATACACTTGCATACAAGCACCCTTAGGGTTTTCCCACTTGGTTGCCTAAAACAAAAATACCCATATTACGCATGCGAAGTATCTTGGCAAAACAAAAGAAATATAAGATCATAGTCCCTCGATGACGCTATTCAATGTTGCCTTACAAAATGATCTTGGTCCCTCAAAAATGCTAAGATACTTTGCAAACATTGCTAATCATAGTTATACGATGACCCACGCCCGTCCCGTTTACATCCAAAGATAGGGTTGCTTACCAAATCAATGGTAAGACAATAATGTCAAAGGAATAGAAAATACATAAGAAAGACATTTGAGTAGGTAAATAGCTTCTAGTTACTTGCTCTATTTCAAACAAACAATCCTTGCTATTTTCAAAACAAACACACACACATTTCAAAAACATCTTACAAAAATTGAAAACATTTTCAAAAGATAAACATCTTTGTATACATTCTCACGAACGAGAATCATTGCGAATATCGCCTAAACAAATGGCCTCTTTTACGAAATACTTTCAAAACCACACCGAACACAATTTCAAACAAACAAAAGTAAGTGATCTAAGCAAGTAACTAAGAGCCCATGGAAAACCATGGATGAAAAGGGTGCTAATACCTTCCCTTTTCATAATCTACCCCCCTAACTCAAGAAAACATCTCAAAGGTCTTTCCTGTGCATTCTCACCTTTCCTTTTGGATAAAAGAAAATTCAGTGGCGACTCTTGCTAACCGCAACATTTGCGATAAAAATGCAAAACCTCAAGTCAGTTCTCCCACCGTATCATAATTTATTTCGAATAAAGATCATAGTCCCTTGATAATACTTTGAGTTACCTACAAAATGATCTAGTCTCTCGATGACCCTACGAGCAAAATGATGATAGTCCCTTTGATACAAATTGCTAAATATCCTTACATGTTACCTTCGATGACCATACGATGACCCTACGCCTGTCCCTTCACATACAATAGATATGATTACCTACTAACTAATGGTATGGATAATAGTATCTCCAAAGGAGAAGGAAAATAATAAGAAAGACTTTAGTGGGTAAGAACTCTTGAATGCTTGCTCACAAACAAAACATTTTTCACACTACACTTTCAAACAAGATATTTTCAAAAAAATACTTTGTATACATTCTTGAGGTCTGATACAAGAATTATTACAAATTTAACCTTAGATTGACATTTCAAAATATTTTCAAACAAATAACACACACACAAAGAAAATTTTAAAGTGAGTTAAGCAATTAAGAGCACGTAGATAACTATGGATGAAAATGGTGCTAACACTTTCCTATTTCATAACTTATCCACTGAACTCAAAATATATCAAAGGTCTTTCCTGTTCTTTTCACCTTTCCTAATTTTTAGATAAAAGAAAAGTCAGTGGTGACTCTTGCTAACCGCAATATTTACGATAAAACAAAAAAGTTAGTTCTCCCACTGTATTACAGAACTGGCGACTCTGCTGGGGAGGATTACTTAAAAAAGAGGGGGTTACCTTGGAGTTTATATCACTTTTACTTTCTTTAATTGTTTGAATTGTTTTCTTTAAATTTAAGGGCTTTTCTGGGTATTATTGCTTGTGTAAAAGATCCTACACCCAAATCTAGAATTTCCTTAGGTAAGTAGCAATAGATCATAAAGAGTGTACGACGTATACCGATATGGTTAACATGATAGCTACAGTTAGTGTGACACTTTAGTTTGTACTGATTTTCCTTGAGTCAATCAAGGATAACATTAGGCTTCTGCGTGGTGTCGTTATCACTAACTTTCTTTTAGAACCTTAATTAACCCGTCTTTTCCATTAGAAAGTGGAGAGATAGTCAGCTTTAGGGCAGTCTAAAGTTGGTTAATACTTGAGGTTGTGCTCATTGAGATTCAACTTTCGGGATGTTTTGGTGGCAAGCCGGTTGTCGTGCTAAAATAAATCATGCGAGAAAGATCCGTGATATGAGATTCTTAGAACTCGTGTTACTATTTTATGACAGGTTGAGCCAACTTAACTTCAGTGGGGAAGGGTACTTACCTATGGACTTCATGCAATCGTTTAAACCTAAGGCTCTTGTATGACTTGTTTGTGTTTGCTACTTACTCAACATGAACATAACATCATATCATCATAACATAATATTCGTACTAACAATTTCAAGGACCTAAGGATTTATCTTTGTTCCTTGTTGTAGGTTATGGCCTCCGCTCGCAGAAATAATATCTGAATCAAATTTGTAAGGGTACCTTCCAAGCTTAAGGAGTTAGTCTCAAAGGTTCTCAAAAACTCTCAATTCACTAAGAGGCATGGTTATCTACTCAGTTTGGTTACCTCAGGTTTTGAAGAAGACATGATGAGTGTTCTATTCCCGTCATTTGATCCTAAGTATCACGGTTTTAACTTCCTAGATTATCAGTTTGTACCCATAATAAAAGAGTTTTCTAATCTACTTGGAGTACCTATTCTTGATCAGACACCCTTCACCGGCCTAGAGAAAGTTCCAAAGCCTGAAGTTATTGCAGCAGCCTTACATCTGAAGCGGTCATACATTGTGTCTAATTGGGAAACAAGAAGACTCAATTGTTTCTAGATGCTATAAGTTTTCATGCTTTTGAAGAGATCTTGGCTCTTTTGATCTATGGTTTGGTACTATTCCCTAATCCATACCAACTCATAGATGTGAACACTATCAAAATATTTCCTGTGCCTACTTTTCTTGGAGATATTTTTCACTCTCTTCACACTCGTACTATGAGAGAGTGAGGGACTCTCATGTGTTGCATACCTTTAATATACAGGTGGTTTACTTCGCACCTTACCCAATCAATGATGAAGATTGAACAAGGTTTGAGGTGGTCTCAGAGGATGATGTAACTCTCTCATTCAAATATCTATTGGTGTTCTCGATCTCGGGAGGACATCACTATTATTTACCGTTATGGGGAATTCCCTAATGTACCACTCCTTGGCATAAGGGGAGGTGTTACTTACAATCCTTCTCCAGCTCTACATCAATTTGGTTATGCTCTAAGAGATGATCCTTATGATTTTCTTATCTAGGGTATTGTATTTAATTACGAGAATGAACCTCAAGATTATCGTCAAAAGTTTATACGTGTCTGGGGCATGGTGAATAAGATTGATAGCAAGACTTTTAGACAAAAAAATTCCATCCCTTTGGAGCCCTACCTCATATGGGTGCGATCTCGTGCTCAAAATCTTATAATGTCATATCATGTTGTCCTACCATTAATTGTGGAGCCTGCAATTGAAGGAGATATTCCTCATACAATTTTTCATTTAGATATGCCTATTAACCTTGAAGAGCTACAAAAGTCTTAGATTAAATTGAAAGAAGAAAGGGACACCTTTGAGACTCAGTTCTATGTTAGTGAGAAGAAAGTGTTAGAGCTGACAAAATAACTTCATGAAGAGCATAGTCTTAAGGCATATGTCAACACAAAGAGGAAACGTACATGGGAGACTTGAGTCTTAGGTATTAGGAGTTCTTAATTTGTTTATGTAATACGGTGGGAGAACTGACTTGGGATGTTTTGCGTTTGATCGCAATTGTTGCAGATAACAAGAGTCGCCATCGAATTTTCTTTTATCCAATGAAGGAAAGGGTGAAAAGAACATGAAAGACCTTTAAGATTATTTTCTTGAGTTCAGGGGGAAGATTATGAAAAGGGAAGGTGTTAGTACCATTTCATCCATAGTTACCTATGGGCTCTTAGTTGCTTGCTAGATTATTTGCTTTTGTTTGAAAGTATACTTTTGTGGTGGGCTTTGAAATTATTTTTGAAAAGTGCCTTTGTTTAGGCAAACTTTGTAATGGTTCTCGTCTCTATAAGAACGTATACAAAGTGTTGGACTTTTGAAAATATTTCATGTTTTGAAAGTGTTTGGTGTGTGTTTGAAAGGATGTTTGTTTTGAAAATGAGCAAGTAACTAAGAACGTTTCTATCTACTCAAAAGTATTTATTCTTTTCTTCCTTCCTTAGATGTTGTTATCTTACTATTGATTGGTAAGAAGCTTTATCTTTGGATGTAAAGGGATGGGCGCAGGTCATCGTATAGTCATGATAACAATGTTGTAAGATATCTTTAGCATTTCTCATAAGGGACTAAGATCATTTATAAGGCAACATTCTAAGCGTCATCGAGGGACTATGATCTTGTATTTTTTATTGTTTTTGCTAAGATATCTCACATGCATAACATGACCATGTTTCACAAGGCAACAAGTGGAGTTAACCCTAGGGGTGCATGTGTGAATAATGTTTGTATTTCATGCTTGGCTTATCTTGGATTAGTGTTTGCTAAGATTGATTTTATCTTCCCATACAAATCCTAATTACTAGCATTTATATGAAAGCGATAAATTACGGAAAGTAAATATCCTACGCTATTGCAATCATTTGGGGATGGGGATATAAATTTAAAAATGGGGATTGCAAGAAATTACAGTCCTAATTATCTATTACAACCATATTGAAATAATGTACAAGAAATGTAAAATAAATATGTTTTGTTTTTGTTAAGAGAAGAAATACATTTGCTTAAGAAAAATATTTTTAGTCTTTGTTTTAAAAGAAGTAAAATAAGGCATGTGAATATAAAATATTTTTTGGTGTTTTTGATTAATGAAAATAAAGTGATGATTAAAATAAACGAGAGTAAGAGTCAGAATCAGCGCGTTGCTGAAAGGATAGTGTTGTACCCCAAAATTTACCCTCCCATATTTCTCAAAACATTGCAAGAAAATCTCCAAGTTGCTCAAGTTTGCTCAAGAGTTGGTCAGACAAGCTATCTCCTAAGGCAGTCAACCCCAAATTAGGGTTTTGTGTTGTATCAAGATCCTTGAGTCCAAATGACCACAAGTTCTACCCAATGTCCTAATAGGTTCTCAAGATCATCCATGTCAAATTTCAAGCCTTGCAGAGGAAGTTTGCTCAGTCAATTGCTCAAAGGTCCAAAAATCGACTGTGCTAGGGCAAAAGTCAACTGTGACCTATAAACAGTCAAACTTCAAGGTTTTTTGTCAACATTCTAATTTTGAAGGATATTTCATCATTTGATCAAGGGTTGATCATGATTCATCAAGGATTGCTCAAAATTCATCAAGACTCAAAAGTTGCTAAATTAGGGTTTTGCAGGAAAAGTCAACTCAAATTTGGACAAGCATAACTTTCTCATACTTTATGATAAATGACCCATCCAAAGCTCATTTTTAAGAGGATGCAATTACCTACAATCCATCTTCATACCCCAAGATCAAAAAATGCACTCACAAGAAGTTATGAATTTGGACATTATAGGTCATTTTTTAGAGTCAACAAAAACACCATTTTTTACAAAGCTTATAACTTGAGCATGGAATATAAAAATGATATGATACCAAAAGTATTGGTTAGATAACATCTCAAGCGTTCTAAAAAGTCCAAGAACACCTCTAAAAGTTCAAAATTGCAGAAGTTGTGCATTGTTGAAGTTGGACATTTTTGCAAAATTGCCAAAAGTCAACTATCCCCAAAACATCAAATTTTGTCAAATGGGCCCATTCTTTTCCACTTGATTTGAGCTTGCATAGTTTCCCACGTGTCCTAGCTTCAGACATGAGCCCATATTTTATTTTTATTATTTAATTTGATTTTTAATTGAATTTATTCATTTTAAATCAAATAAAATCATATAAAATCCAAAACTTTGATAACATAAGATTTTTTGGCTGTTTCAGGTTTTGATTACCATCATTATCATCATCAAACTCAAATCAAACCAAATCATGTGCAAAAAGATTGAAATTGGACAAATTTGGAAGGTGTTAAAGGAGAGATCAAATCAAATTCCTATGCATTGATGGAGAAAGATTCAGTCCATAATTGCTACCCTAATACACTACACAATACATAAGCAAGCCAAGGGGGACGAAACAAGGGTTGGTAAGTGCAGAGAGAGGCAGTACAAGATTGGAAAAATTCACTAAAAATCTTGAGATCGAAATCATAGTTAGAAGTATTTTCAGAGGCCAAGACCTGTCCCGATCGCTTCTTGGGCATTCACTCAAGCCAAACCAATCCAAAGCAAGCTTGTTCAGACATCCAAACGCGCCGTAAGTGTCACGATCACCACCCATGTTCTTGAAATCGAAACTCACCATTCTTGCATCTATAATGAAAACTAACTGCATATTTGTAATCCTCACAACATTTCCAAGTTATTTGCATCATTCAATTTCGTTTATATAACCTGTACTGCAATTCGCCATAGCTAGGTTTTCTTGGATATTTTTGGGGGTTTTCTTTTCAGGAACAATTGACCACCAAGAAGGGTATGGTTGTGACCGGGAGGGTGAGACGAACACAACCATGCCCTTGGAATTCATTTTTGTGGTCTGAGAAGGATTTTTGAGATGAACAATGTTGTAGCTACGGACTTCTGTCCGTTGGTATAGGTCTGTGTACTTTTGGCCATGGACGACAGGTTGAAGATGATGCGTGGCGCCCCATCATTGGCCCATTCAAACCAAGCGCGCGTTTTTTTAAATTTTTGGCAATGATTTTTGTTTTTTTATATAATATATGTTTTGCATTATAATAACAAATCAAGCAGCGAGTCCCAGTGGTCAACATGTCAACTTCCAAGGCGTTAGTGGCTGGAAGTCAGGGGTTCGATCCCTGCCTCCAGCGCTTTGCATTTTCTTGTTTCTTTTCAGGTAATCCAATGCATACGCCTATCTGCAGCCTACCATGTATAACTTGTACTGTAATTCGCCATAGCTAGGTTTTCTTGGATATTTTTGGGGGTTTTCTTTTCAGGAACAATTGACCACCAAGAAGGGTATGGTTGTGACCGGGAGGGTGAGACGAACACAACCATGCCCTTAGAATTCATGTTTATGGTCTGAGAAGGATTTTTGAGATGAACAATGTTGTAGCTACGGACTTCTGTCCGTTGGTATAGGTCTGTGTACTTTTGGCCATGGACGACAAGTTGAAGATGATGCGTGGCGCCCCATCATTGGCCCATTCAAACCAAGCGCGTGTTTTTTTAAATTTCTAGCAATGATTTTTGTTTTTTTATATAATATATGTTTTGCATTATAATAACAAATCAAGCAGCGAGTCCCAGTGGTCAACATGTCAACTTCCAAGGCGTTAGTGGCTGGAGGTCAGGGGTTCGATCCCTGCCTCCAGCGCTTTTCATTTTCTTGTTTCTTTTCAGGTAATCCAATGCATACGCCTATCTGCAGCCTACCATGCATCTTCATCCCTCCAATGGCCAGATGGCCAAAGGCCAAATCTGAAGGTCCAAAACTGAAGGTCCACCATAGGCAAAGTCCAAGCGTGCACACCAGATCCAAAAGGTCAACCAGGGCCAGCGCTTTTGGGCCTCCCAATTGCTAATCACACCACCTATTTCAGGCCCATACTCCCTCTTCTTATTTATTTTGTTTATTTATCTTAATTGTTTTATTATTTTTATTTAACTTCTAACCAATCACAAATTTCTTTTTTTCATTAAATAAAATCACAAAAATATTTTCATATTTAATTAAACTTTAAACTCTTATTATTTTAATAAACATTAATTAATTAATTAGTTTTTTTTTAATTCTAGAATAATTTTAACTTATTTTGTAAATAAATAATTAATTAGATTTAATTAGGTACTAACCATTAATCTAATTAATTTCATTTTATTTCCTAAAATAACAAAAACCCAAAAATAATTTATATTTATTAATTAATTTATTTAATTTAATTTAGTAATTAATTTAGGTTAATTTCTTTCTTAAAATAAAAAATAACAAAAAGACATTTTTCTTTAACCAAAAAGGGTCAAAACCCTAATCATGCGTCCGATTTAATTTTTGCACCGCGATTTATTTATTTTATCCAATAATGTACTTGCTCCTGGATTGTAATAGTTAATAGGACTTTTAATTATTTTTATTGCTTTATTTATTTTTAAAGGGTTTGTCTTTGGCGATGTAAATACCCGACGCCTTGTAATTTAAATTCCACATTTTATTTCCGTAAATTACAACTGCTAGATGTTTGATAATAGGGTTTGCATGACAAGACTAAATGTTAATCTTAAAATCAACATAGATCACCCTTAACATGTACAAAGATAAAAAAATAACTGAAAACGACACACTCGCACATGTGCACTCTTAGGGTACACTCCACTTGGTTGCCTTCGTACGCGGTCATTGAGTATAGGTCGTTTTAGAGGTCGTCCTCTTGTCTAAAGATCATAGTCGCCTCGAAATGGTTTCCTCGGATATTGTTGCCTCAAACAGATGATCTAAGACATTAGGGTTACCGCTAAGGCGTCCTAACATTGCTTTAGTGACCGTAAGTCCCTCATTCGAATTGACCCTCAAACTCCAACGACGGTGCTACCTACTCATCAATAGTGGGATAGCATTGTCTAAAGGAAATTAGCATAGAATGATTCCTTTTTAGAGTAGGTAGATGGTTCTTAGATACTTGCTCTTTCAAAAAACAAATCTCTTTTCACACTTACACTCCTTTTCGAACAAAGTTTTCAAAAACACATCATACGCTCTTGAGGGCAGAAGCAAGAGTTAAATCGAAGTTTTCAAATAAAAACTTTTTTCAAAACCCACAAGCACAAAGAAAACATTTTGAAAATGATGAGCAAGTACCTAAGAGCCCATAGATAACTACGGATAGAAAGGGTGCTAATACCTTCCATTTCTATAATCTACCCCTCGAACCCGAGAAATATCTCGAAAAAGGAAATTTTCTGTGCTTTTTTCCTTTCCTTATTGGATAAAATAAAAGTCTGTGGAGACTCTTGCTTACCGCGACATTTTGCGAAAACAAACGCAAATTGCAAACCAGCATTCCAAAAAACAGTCAGTTCTTCCCACCGTATCACAGAACTGGCGACTCTGTTGGGGACGCTTATAAGTGGGGTGTACCTTAGGATTAGTTCATACTGTTTTTAATTTCTTGATTTGTATGCTTTATCTTTGTGGGTTTGAATCGGAGTTACTATAGGTCCTAACCTGAATCTGGGGGATACCTTTTAGGTAAGTAGCAATAAACTGTGAGGGAACTGTACAGCGTAGACCGATACAGTTGAAGCAGTAGCTATGTTAGTGTGGCACTTTAGTATGTACCGATATCCCTTGTGGCGCAATGAGGAGAATATGGGTCTGCTAAGGGGTCATTAAGCACCAACTGACCTTAGAACCTTTAAATTAACCAACTTGGCCATAGAATAGTAGCAGTATGCTACACCTATTGAGACCAAACTCTCGCGATGATTCCGACCGTAAGAAAAGGTTGCTAAACTGGAATTATGACCGATCGAGGGTAGTCAGTGATATTGAGATCCTCTAGAACCCGGTTACTATTTTTAGGACAGGTTTGAACCAACTGAACTGAAAGAGGGTAGTACCTAATCTCCTTGCCAGCCTAAAATCTAAGGGTTATCTGTGTGACTTGTGTGCCCTTACCATGTTTGCTATTTGTGGATACTTGTGGTGTGTTTTCTATCATAACATAATGCATCATGACATTGCATGCATCTTGCATTGGGCTAACCCATTTCAAAGATAGAGGGGATTCATCTTTGTTCTGTTTTGTAGGTCATGGCACCCATGCGCAGAAACACTATTCAGATCAACTTTGTCCAAATTCTCACTCAGCTTAAGGAATTGGTTGCAAAGATTTCAGATATTACCTCCTTTATCAGAAGGCATGGGCACCTCCTTGGTTTGGTCACTTTTAAGATGGATGAACAGATGATGAGTGTCCTAGTCCAGTTCTTTGATCCACTGTACCACTATTTTACTTTTACGGACTACCAGTTGGTCCCCACCTTGGAAGAGTTCTCTGATCTACTTGGCATCTCTATTTTGGAGCAGACCCCGTTCACAGGTTGGGAGAAAGTCGTTAGGCTAGAAGAGATTTCTTCAGCTCTCCATCTCACAAAGGCTGAGGTAATGTCTAATTGGGAGACTAGAAGTGGGACAAAAGGCTTCTTGACTAAGTTTTTGGTTGGTAAGGCTAATCAGTTCTGGGACAGTCTAGACTTCCAGGCATTTGAAGACATTCTGGCTCTTCTCATATATGGTTTGGTATTGTTTCCTAACTCAGATTCTTTCATCGACGTGAATGCAGTAAAGATTTTCATGTCCGGTAATCCAGTACCCACTCTCTTGGGTGATATCCTGCACTCTCTTTACGCCCGTACTGCTCGGAAACGGGGAACCCTTATGTGATGTGCTCCATTGTTGGCGAGGTGGTTTATTTCTCACCTCCCCAAATCAGTTTTAAAGAACAAGGAGGGCATGGGATGGGCCTATAGGATTATGTCTCTCTCTCATAATGACATCATTTGGACTATCAAGGGCATGGAAGACGTGGCCATTATTGATCGCTGTGGGGAATACCCCAATGTTCCACTGATAGGAACCAATGGA
Source organism: Vicia faba (assembly GCA_948472305.1). Classification (NCBI taxonomy): domain Eukaryota; kingdom Viridiplantae; phylum Streptophyta; class Magnoliopsida; order Fabales; family Fabaceae; genus Vicia; species Vicia faba. Next base: position 649,914,292 of record OX451735.1, on the reverse strand, counting down.
GGAATCACTTATAATCCGTGTTTGGCCTTACGTCAGTTTAGGCGAGCTAGGAGGGAAGGACCTCATGAGTTACTGATGCCGAGCATTGTCTTTGACTTCCAAGAGGATAGTGACTAGCAATGCCGCAGATTCATAAGAGCTTGGGATAGGGTACATAGGGCTGATCCGCACGAGCTAGGTGCGAAGACTTCTCTTCCGATGGAGCCATATCTCTGATGGGTCCGAATCCATGCCCAAAAGCTGGGAATGTTGTACGAAGCCGTCTTGCCTATAATTGTTGAGGTTGCTGATGAAGAAGGGGTCCCTCCTACCATCCTCCACCCTTACATGCCTACTGACATTGGAGCATTGAAGAGGTCCTGGATGCAGCTAAGGGAAGAGCGGGATACTTATAGAGAAAAGTATCACGAGCAAGAGCGAAAGATCCAGAAGTTGACAAGGAAGTTGGAGAACGAGCAGATCCTCAATGACTATGTCAGCACCAAAGGAAAACGACCATTGGAGCGCTGATGTCCTTTGATTATTTCTAGTTTTATTTACTTTTCAGTATTTCTTTTGTAACGCCTTAAGGTCATTTGTTGAATAAATGAATTCAAAGTTTATCTAATAAAAGTGTGTTTCATTTTTGGTTTACGAATTTGAATCTCTCGGCGTCTTTGAAATCATATCATACGCATTTCATTCCATGCACCTCATCACAGGTACCCATTACAGGCCTCTTATCTTCTTCGCTGTTTATTTCAACATCATGTCTTCTGAACCATCAACTGAACAAGCAATCAAGGCTCTGCAAGCCCAAAACGCCCAGTTCCAGGAGTTGTTCATGAACCTGGCTAAGGGTCAGCAAGATCTGAAGTCCCTTATCTTGAAAGAGAAGAAGAAGAAGAAGAAGAAGAAGAAGAAGAAGATGGTCCTATTTAATATGGGTCACAGATTCGGAAATGATTTGCGAGAAGAGGTTGATTTGACCCACTCATCTAGAGGGAGAGATAATCTGGAAGAAAGGCGGGCTCCTAGCCCTGTGGTTTCCGACAACGAGACTGACTTCGACGAAGACCAGTATCCTCCGGCTGAGGATAGATATAAACAACTAGAAGACCGGTTGAGCGCGATGGAAGTTCAGAAAGTGCCTGGTATGGACTTTGGAGACTTGGGTCTGTCATCTGGGGTGGTGATTCCCCACAAGTTTAAAGCACCAGCCTTTGCTAAGTACGACGGGGTTTCTTGCCCAAAACTGCACCTTCGTTCATATGTTAGAAAGATTCAGCCATACACCGCTGACAAGAACCTCTGGATCCATTTCTTTCAAGACAGTCTTTCAGGGACTCAGCTTGAATGGTTTTACCAACTGGAAGGAGCTAGTATCCGTAATTGGGAGGATATGGCTGCTACTTTCTACAAGCAGTACTAATACAATGCCGACCTCGCTCCCACGCGTACCCAACTCCAGGGTATGTCTCTGGGTGCGGGTGAAGGTTTCAAAGATTATGCTCAGAAGTGGAGGGACCTTGCTGGAAGAGTGCAACCACCCTTGGCTGATAGGGAGCTGGTGGATATGTTTCTGGGGACTCTGTTTGGTCCGTATTTTAACCATATGATTGGAAGTTCATTGTCAGGTTTTACAGAGCTGATTATGACCGGGGAAAGAATTGAGTCTGGTATCAAGAGCGGTAAGATACAGAAGGGTGCTTCATCAAGCGCCGAGAAGAAGCCTTTTAAGAAGGAGTCCATTGTTGTTTACATTTCAAAGAATCATAACAAACCTGAACACCGCCAAGCAGTTAATGCGGTGGTTATATCAAGACCTGCTGTTGATCCTCAGCGCAACAATCAGCCAAGGGCCGAAAGGCCACGAAGACAATTCACTCAGCTCAACATGACTTTATCCCAAATTCTGCCATAGTTATTGAAGACCAACTTGGTGATTCCAAAGGAGGCCCCGAAGAATACCAATACAACATCACCAATGTACAATCCAAACGCCCGTTGTGCTTTTCATTCTGATAGCCTGGGGCATGATACGAATGATTGCTGGGTCCTGAAGAATAAAGTACAAGATTTAATTGATGCTAAGGAGATTGAGTTCGAGGCGCCTGAAAGGCCTAATGTTGTGACTGCTCCCATGCCCAAGCACAGAGTAAATTCTATAGATGAAGACTCGTTTGTGGTTTCTGTGAAAGACATTGTTACTCCATTGGTGACTGTGAAGAAGAACCTTCTGTTATTCGGTTTATTTCCAGGATGTGGCAAAGGTTGCCATCTGTGTGCCGTCTTACCTAATGGTTTCCATCTTTTGAAGTCAGGTGTCCAACGCCTGATGGATAATAAAGAAGTTATGTTTGAGAATACTTTTGTTCCTTTGGTTCCTACTGAAGAAGTTGCTATAAGCACCATTTTCGACAATTCTTCCAAGGCTTCCTCGAGAAATCCTGTTAGAATTACATCTGTTCTGAGAATCGCTCCCTTGATCATCACTGTTCCTGGGCCTATCCCCTATACATCAGATAAAGCTGTCCCATGGCACTACGGGGCTGACGTGTACTATCAAGGAGTTAAACAAGACTTGAGTGCTGAAGAGGCTGATACTGATGTCATAAATATTGTTGGACCTACCAAAGTCACCTGCAACAGAAGGCTTTTCTCCCCTGAGATCTCTCCACCAACTGTTCGGAAGCCTGTTGTTATTACACCTGCCAGTGCACCTGTTATTGTTCCTGTTCAAGCTACCATTCTTACCCCTGTTGCCGAGTCATCTGACACTCGGGGCAAAGGGACCACTGATAAGCCTACCCAGACGGAGGCACCGAAGACGATTACTGTTGAAGCCTCTAGACAAGAGATGGAGGAAATTTTAAAGATCATCAAAAAGAACGACTACAATGTAGTCGAGCAGCTGGGGCAAACCCCGTCTAAAATCTTTATGTTGTCTCTGTTGCTATGCTCATAAGCCCATGCCAAGGCTCTGATTGCTTTCCTGAAGACTGCACATGTACCGCAAGAAACATCAGCTGATCAGTTTAAAGATTGTGTGGCTAGTCTGACAACAGATAATGGGTTGGGTTTCTCTGACGCTGACTTGACTGTTAAAGGGAAGAATCACAATGACGCTCTGCATGTCTCCATCAATGCAAGGGCACTACTCTTGCTCACGTATTGGTGGATACTGGGTCATCGCTAAATGTTTTACCTAAGAAGGCACTAGACCATTTAGACTGTGAGGGGTTGGAGCTGAAGCCGAGTAACATTGTAGTCAGGGCCTTTGATGGGTCCAAGAGGATGGTACATGGAGAAGTGGATATTTCGATCAAGGTTGGTTCTCAGGTTTTCGCATCTACATTCTATGTGATGGACATTCGCCCATCTTATTCTTGTTTGCTGGGTCGCCCGTGGATCCATAAAGCTGGGGCAGTAACGTCTACGCTCCACCAGAAGCTAAAGTACCCGATGAAAGAGAAAATTGTGACAGTACAAGGAGAGGAGGAGTACATGGTGAGCCACCTCAAGTCTTTCCGATATGTAGAGATGGATGGGGAGTTCATTGAGACCCCGTTTCAACATTTTGAAGAGGTTCCCCAGACGCTGGCATCAACTGAGACTGTTGTTGAAGATCCTCCAATGAAGATGACTTCCTTCAAGGATGCTCGGGCTGTTGTTGAGAAAGGTGGGTGTGCAAATTGGGGCTAACTCCCTGATTTTGCACATAAGACTAACAAGTTTGGTTTGGGTTTCACTACAGAAGCTCAAAAGGTTTTTCGGAGTGCACGGATCGGAAGACCTCCCCTGTTCATCAGCAATTCAGGAGTGAATGCTATTGAAGATGATGTTGAAGAATCTGAGTTCGACAGTTGGGTCTATCCTACTACTGATGGTGGACTAAGCAACTGGACCGCAAAGGACTTCGTCCCAATTTCTTTTGTTACCCAGTAATGATACTTTTTATTTTGAATTTGTAACAGACAATGTTTTAAACTTTATGGCCCAGTGTCTTACCCGGGGCACCGTGACTTCATTTGTGAGGGCTTTATGTGTGTCATCTACATATATCATTAATAAAAGCATTGGACGTTTTTTTGCATTTCAAATTTTGCGCTCCTTGTTTTTCTTTTATTATATATATTACAAAACAACTATTTTACACACACTCACATATACAGGTCTACATCCACTCTGGATCTCACTGATAACGACTCTGCTACTGCCGGTTATGACTTCGAAAGTCCGATCAACTTAGCCGAAGACGAAGGTGAAGATGATTGCGAAGTGCCTGGTGAACTTGCTAGACTGCTACTTCAGGAAGAGAGTGCCATACAACCACATGAAGAGCCTGTGGAATCAATGAATCTGCGTACAGAGGTAGACAAGAAAGAGGTCAAGATCGGTGCAAATCTGGAAGCTAGTGTTAAGAAATGGTTGATTCAGATGCTGTGTGACTACGTTGAGATCTTTGCCTGGTCTTATGAATATATGCATGGGTTGGATACCGATATTGTGGTTCACCGATTTCCTACCAAGGAAGACTATCCTCCAGTAAAGCAGAAGGTCCGCCGAATGCGCCCGGAGATGTCTGAGAAAATCAAGGCCGAAGTTATGAAACAGTTTGACGCTGGTTTTCTAGCAATTACTTCTTACCCACAGTGGGTTGCCAACGTGGTTCCTGTTCCGAAGAAGGATGGTAAGGTTCGAATGTGTGTTGACTATAGGGATCTGAACAGGGCAAGCCCCAAGGATGATTTCCCTCTACCTCATATCGACGTTCTGGTTGACAACACCGCTCAGCATAAGGTATTCTCCTTTATGGATGGTTTCTCCGGTTACAATCAGATTAAAATGGCTCCCGAAGACATGGAGAAGACAACCTTTGTTACTCAATAGGGTACCTTTTGCTACAAAGTCATGCCTTTTGGATTGAAAAATGCTGGGGCAACGTATCAGCGCGCCATGGTCGCTTTGTTCCATGACATGATCCATCATGAGATTGAGGTATACGTCGACGATATGATTGCAAGATCCCAGACTGAGGAAGAACATCTGGACCACCTTCAGAAGCTATTTGACAGGTTGAAGTTGTACAAGCTGAGGTTAAATCCGAACAAGTGCACCTTCGGGGTGAGATCTGGTAAATTGCTGGGCTTCGTCGTAAGCGATAAAGGTATTCAAGTGGATTCTGCAAAGGTAAAGGCTATACAGGAAATGCCAGCTCCCCGAACAGAAAAATAAGTCAGAAGATTTCTGGGACGTCTGAACTATATTGTTCGATTCATCTTGCACCTGACTGCTACTTGTGAACCAATCTTCAAGCTACTGAAGAAAGATCAAGTGGTAAGATGGAACGATGAATGTCAGGCCACTTTTAAAAGGATCAAAGAGTATCTCCAAGAGCCTCATATTCTGATGCCTCCTGTTGAAGGGAGACCTTTAATCCTATACTTGACAGTACTCAACAAATCAATAGGGTGTGTACTGGGTCAGCATGACGAGTCTGGCTGAAAAGAGCATGCTATTTATTACCTTAGAAAAAAGTTTACCGACTGTGAGACCCGACACTCACTGCTCAAGAAAACTTGCTGCGATTTGGCATGGACTGCTCGCCGGCTGAGATAGTATATGCTGACTCACACTACTCTATTGATATCAAAGATGGATCCAATCAAGTATATCTTCGAGAAGCCTGCCTTGTCCGGAAGAATAGCAAGATGGCAGATGATCTTGACTGAGTATGACATCCAATATACGACCCAAAAGGCAATTAAGGGGAGTGTGTTGGAAGATCATTTGGCACATCAGGCAGTGGATGATTACCAGTCTATGAACTTTGAATTTCCGGATGAGAATATCATGTTGTTAACCGACTATGAAGAACCTAGACCGGATGAAGGACCTGAGGAGGGATCCTGATGGTCCATGTACTTTGATGGAGCATCAAACGCTTTGGGTAATGGAATTGGCGCCGTGATCATATATCCTAAAGGCTCTCATACTCCGTTTACCGCTCGACTATGTTTCAACTGCACCAACAATATGGCGGAGTATGAAGCGTGCATCATGGGTCTTCGAGCAGCAATTGACCTAAGGATTAAGTTTCTAAGTGTTTTCGGAGATTCCGCTCTCGTGATCAGTCAGATCAAAGGTGAGTGGGATACGAAACACCCAAATCTTATTCCTTACAAGGGGTATGTATTGACATTGCTTCCATATTTTGAGGAGATAACCTTTGAACACTTCCCTAGAGAGGAGAATCAGTTGGCGGACGCGCTGGCTATGATGTCTTCTATGTTCAAAGTCAATTGGGACAACGAAGCTCCTCGGATTACCATTGAAAGGTTGGACGAACCTGCACATTGTTGTGATATTGAGACTGAAAAAGTAATAGAAAAACCCCGGTTTCACGAGGTAAAGAGGTATCTTGAAGCTCAGGAGTACCCCGAGGGTGCATCTGTTAATGATAAGAAGTTTCTGAGGAGGTTTGCGGCGAAGTTCTTCATCAGCAATGGTATTCTTTACAAGCGTAACCATGATTCGACCTTACTGCATTGTGTGGATAAGAACGAGGCAGAAAGGATCACGACAGATTTACATGAAGGTACTTTTGGAACTCATTCCAGTGGACACACCATGGCAAAGAAAATCCTTCGGGCAGGATATTTTTGGTCCACCATGGAAGCCGACTGTTATCAGCATTCTCGGACCTATCATAAGTGCCAAGTCTATGCTGATAAGGTGCACATACCTCCAGTACCTCTGAACGTCTTGACAGCTCCATGGCCTTTTGCAATGTGGGCCATTGATATGATCAGCGAGATCAGACCTACAACGTCCAACGGGCATCGTTTCATCCTGGTAGCTATTGATTACTTTACGAAGTGGGTTGAAGCAGCTTCCTTTGCTACTTTAACCAAGAACGTCGTGGTACGGTTCATTCGACACAATCTGATATGTCGATATGGTGTATCAGAGAGGATCATTACAGACAATGGTACGAATCTCAATAATAAGATGATCACCGAGCTCTGCAAGCAGTTCAAGATACAACATCATAACTCTTCTCCCTACCGGTCGAAGATGAATGGTGCTGTCGAAGCGGCTAATAAGAACATTAAGAAGATTGTGCAGAAGATGACGGTGACATACAAAGACTGGCACGAGATGCTACAATTTTCTCTTCATGGGTACCGTACCTTAGCGCGGACGTCAACAAGGGCAACACCCTATTCCTTGGTATATGGTATGGAGGCAGTCTTGCCCATTGAAGATCACATACCCTCTCTTCGGATTATGAAGGATGCGGGTTTGAGCGAAGATGACTGGATTCAGACCCGGCTTGATCAACTGAACTTAATCGACGAAAAGAGACTTGCTGCTATTTGTCATGGTCAGACGTATCAAAAGCGGATGATCAAGGCATTTAACAAGAAAGTTAGACGACAAGAGTATCAAGTCGGGGATCTGGTGATCAAGCGCATTATCTTACCTCAAGTTGATCCCAGGGGAAAATGGACCCCTACTTATGAAGGGCCATTTGTGGTTAAGAACATTTTCTCAGGAGGAGCTATGATTCTAACCACTATGGATGGTGACGACCTTCCTCACCCCGTCAATGCAGACATAGTGAAAAAATACTATGCATAATCAATGACTCGCTAGGTTGACTGGCCTAGGCAAAAATAAGGGCTTCCTAGCGAACCAAAAGGGTTCGAGCAAAAATAAGGGATGAAAATAAAAAAAATTTGTACACCCGACAAGTCGAAAACCTAAAAAGGCGGCTTGGGCAAAAAAGGGTATCCCGGTGGACTGAAAACCCGAAAGGGCGGTCCAGGCAAAAATTAGGGATCAAAGTGTAACATTATGTTTCATTGGATCATCTTGCAACCAGACTTCGGTATCGACTATCAAGCTCGGACGACACTAATCAATCTGATCTACCTTTAACCAAGTAGCAAAGTGATGAGATGCTTGAGGACATAAAGGCAATAGTAGAGTTGGAACCCAGTGGGATTATTCACATAGCTGTTTTGTTTAGTTTTTCACAAATTGTGTAAATTCTATTATTCGGCGGTGTTCTCTTACTAGGACGTCAACCTCTTGTACAAAAACGCCTATTTACAGGCCAAACTTCAAAATCAATACAATTCATTTTCAAAGAAATTTCAAACTGTTTTTTCTTTTTTCTGTTTTGTTTTGCAAAGAACGTTCGATGTTCATTTTTTATATATGCATTTGACATTAATTGCTGCTCATGAATATTTACATGCGAAACAAAAGACGATTACTCGTAATATCAGAAACAGGGGGAATAAGAAATGTCCAAACTCTACAGTTGCTCTATCCACCAGGTACAAAGGTAGATTAAGTTGAAAAATATGGCTAAGGCACTTTCGCTCCCTACAGAGTAAGAAAAGAGAGTAATGATAGCTCTCCCCAGCTGAGGCTCGCAATTGTAAATGAATCGGTAATATTCTCCCCAAGCAGAGTTTATTTACCATCAGCACTGAAAGGTCTTAATATTCCCCAGTGGAGTATAAAGGTATTCCCCGGCAGAATACAAAATATCCCCAGTGGAGTTTAAAATTTTTCCCAGCGCAGTCTGAAGAAGCTTCCCCAGTGGAGTTTAGAGAATCATCCTGTAGCGGTGAAAATCAGAGATCAAACTATTAATTAACTTGACTCGCAAAAGCAAGAGTCGCCATCGCGCTTTATTATTTCCAAGGGAAAAAGGGAAAAGAGCGAAATAAAACCCTAAAACATGCAATGTAAAATAAAAAGTAATACAATGCGTTTTTTGAAAGAGATCGAGAGTTCGGGGATTGGTTATGCAATGGGAAGGTATTAGCACCCAATTCATCTGTGGTACTCCGCATGAACCTTTTGAAATATCTGTTATTTGTTAAGATTGTTTGTTATATACAAGGGTGTATCTATTTACAACTATGTTTGTTTAAGGGAAAAAAAGAGTTTTTATTATTGCGTTCGTGAGGGTTTCGCGACCCTTTGCCTACGTATCCAATGAAGGAATCAAAACACCGTAGTTCCTCTGGAAAAAGGTTGATTTGTTTGTGTTTTTTAGTGGGCGATGTTAACGCGCACATTCTAGCAATAGGCAATGGCCGGTATCGCGATAGAACGAAGATAACATGCCCTTGGGGGAGTTTTGATTTGTTGAGTATTTTTGCATGTTTTAAAGTATGTTCAAGTAATGATTAAAGAGTGTTTTTGATTTTTTTGGTTTGTTTATTTGTTGGTTTTATCTTTCCTAATTACTAGCATTTGTACAATGTAAAAAACATGCAGAAAGATAAAAACCTACGCTATTACAAACATAAAAAATATGAAGGAAAAAAAAGAAGACAAAAGTAAGAAAAAGAGTGCATTTCGACCCAGGCAGTAGCACACTTCGATTGGCATTCTGTTGGCCTCCTTCGATTGGGGTTGGCAGAAACAAAGTTCTGTCCTTCGATTGGGCTTTGGCAGAGGCGAGGTCCTATCCTTCGATTGGGCAAAGGCAGCAGCAAGGTCCTGTCCTTCGATTGGGAGTTCGCACAAGTGAGGTTCTGTCCTTCGATTAGCCTGGCAGTCAGTGCATGGCGAAGTCTGCCTTGTTGCTTTCTTCGATTGGAGGTTAAAAGCAGTGATGGAATGTCTTTCGATTGGACATGGCTTGCCTCCTGGTTGTCTCTTTCGTTCGACCTGGAGAGTGAGGGTAGAAGCCAGAAGCTTCGTTTCCTATTTCCTGTTTCTCGTGTTCTTTCAATTCAAACATTAAATGACAACATGGCCTGGGGCCATGCTAGTAACAGTTTAACAATTACAACTAGTTCAAGTAAACAGTAAGCAGAAACGAAAAGGTTAACTTTTAAAAACATGTTAACAGGGTGGAAACGAAAAGAAGCAAGGTGCTATGTACATGTTTGAAACGAACAAAAGTATTTACATGTTATGAAACGAAAAGTTCAAAGTGTTATGTACATGCTGGAAACGAACAAAAGTATTATTTACATGTTATGGCATGAAATGAAAAGTTCAAGGATAAGAGGGACTTACCTTGCTTCAGGCTGGCACGTGTGCTGGGCCTTGAGTGGTGGCTGCCTGGATGTTGGATTCGAATGAGGGGTCATAGGCTGTGCTGGGAGCGCTGGATTCGAAGGGACAGAAGAAGCAAGTGTGAGGCTTCTTCGATTCGAAGGATACTGAAGTGTGGTTGTTCTTCAGAATCGAAGGAAGTAAGTGTTTGGGGATTCTGGGTTTGTTCTCACAAGTATTTAAGGGACTTGAGAGATGTTTGTGTTTGAGAAAATTTATTGTTTTTGAGAATTTTACTGATGATTCGTTCGACTGGCCCAGAAATCCTCTTTGGATTTTTGTGATTTTCTACAGTGTTATGAATCTTTAAGAATTTTTCTGGGTTGGAGAAAATTGGGGAGAGATTCGTCTGGCCCAAAGTCCTCTCTTGAACATGTTGTGGAGCCTTGTATTTATAGGCGAGGTGGCTGAAGGTTTGATATGGTTTTGGAGGGAAAACAAAATAATGTTTGAACAGTTTGGGAATGCTGTTTCGATCCTTTCTTCTACACAGCTCTTGTGCACTCCTTTTTGGGCAAGTACAGGAATGTTGTAGCAGGCTCAGCAGTGTTTTGGAGCGTAGTGGTAGGTGGGTGCAGGACTGTGCAACAGGCTCAGTAGTGTTTGTTGCATGGCAGTACAGTGGTCCAACTTATGAATCGAAGGAGACTGTATTGCCCATCGAAGCTTGTGAATCAAAGGAGGATGTATTGTCCATCGAAGCTTGTGGATCGAAGGAGGCTGTATTGTCCATCGAAGCTTGTGGATCGAAAGAAGCAGTGTTGCCCAATCGAAGGCTGTGGATCAAAGGGAGACTGTTGCCCAATCGAAACACGGTTGCAGGCAGCAAACTTGTCCAATCGAAAGCAGGTTTGTAGGCAGCAAATTTGTCTAAATCGAAGCAGGCTTGCAGGCAGCTACTTGTCCAAATCGAAGTAGGCCTAAACTTGCATTCGAAGGAGGTTTTGAATTCAAAATGAAGGACATGCCCAAGTTGCATTCGAAGGATACCTGTCAACACATGAAATCAAAGAAACAAAAACACACATTTTGTGCTTGATTAGAAGTTAGTGATACATAGGCAAAAAATGTTCAAAACACTTGACAATTTCTGCACAATCGATACTCAAAGGTGAGAGGTTGAAAACCAACTGTATTTAGTGACCTTGGCTTTTTGTATAAAAATGCAAAAATGAAAATGGGATCTTAGGTCAAAAATTGGGGTACAACAGCTGCCCCTATTTAAGTTTCTTCTATCTGACGAGATTGAAGGGACTTAAATATATAATACACAATTTTTGGCCTTAAGATACCGCAATTATGTTCATGATATGATATGAATGCAATGCTCTGAATTTTATGGGGAATGACGCCATATGAGATAGACTATGCTGGAGAAACCAAGCACATTATACAGTAATCCCATAGGGGAAGAGATTATAATTCCACTGGGGAAACAGAGTCATAAACTTTAAATGAGAGACTCTTGAATGATTTACATCAGTACTGTGACTGGAAAAGGAAATGATTTACATCAGCACTGTGACTGGAAAAGGAAATGATTGACATCAGTACTGAGACTGGAAAATGATTGACATCAGCACTGTGGCTGGAAAACAAAATGATTGACATCAGCACTGTGGCTGGAAAACAAAATGATTGACATCAGCACTGTGGCTGGAAAACAAAATGATTTATATCAGCACTGTGGCTGGAAAACAAAATGATTGACATCAGCACTGTGGCTGGAAAACAAAATGATTTACATCAGCACTGTGGCTGGAAAACAAATGATTGACATCAGCACTGTGGCTGGAAAACAAAATGATTTACATCAGCACTGTGGCTGGAAAACAAATGATTGTCATCAGCACTGTGGCTGGAAAACACAATGATTTACATCAGTACTGTGACTGGAAAATGATTGTCATCAGTACTGAGACTGGAGATAAACATCTCTGACTTCTGAATTTTACCAAGATATGGTAACACAATTCTTCTTTAACCAAGATATCACTTGAAAAGGATAAAATGCAAACTTCCCCACGGGACTTTTCCGAAGGGATGCCATTTGCTGAGTAGACATTATTGTTGGGGATACACAAGCTGCTCAAATAAAGAGGTCGCCACTTGCTTCCTTTCAAAGGTGTCAATAACATACAAGCTGCTCATGAAGAGACCACCACTTGCTGTTTTCAAAGAATATTAAAGCACACAAGCTGCTCATGAAGAGTCCGCCACTTGTTACCAATAACCCACAAGCTGCTCATAAAGAGCTGCCACTTATCGTCTTCGAAGAATATTAAATCACACAAGCTACTCATGAAGAGTCCGCCACTTGTTGCTTATAACCCACAAGCTTCTTATGAAGAGCTACCACTTGCCGTCTTCAAAGAATATTAAAGCACACAAGCTACTCATGAAGAGTCCGCCACTTGTTGCTTATAACCCACAAGCTGCTCATGAAGAGCTTCCACTTGCCATCTTCAAGGAATATTAAAGCACACAAGCTACTCATGAAGAGTCCGCCACTTGTTGCTTATAACCCACAAGCTGCTCATGAAGAGCTGCCACTTGCCATCTTCAAAGAATATTAAAGCACACAAGCTACTCATGAAGAGTCCACCACTTGTTGCTTATAACCCACAAGCTGCTCATAAAGAAGCTGCCACTTGCTGTCTTCAAAGAATATTAAAGCACACAAGCTACTCATGAAGAGTCCGCCACTTGTTTCTTATAATCCACAAGCTGCTCATAAAGAAGCTGCCACTTGCTGTCTTCAAAGAATATTAAAGCACACAAGATTCTCATGAAGAGTCCGCCACTTGTTGCTTATAACCCACAAGCTGCTCATGAAGAGCTGCCACTTGCCGTCTTCAAAGAATATTAAAGCACACAAGATACTCATGAAGAGTCCACCACTTGTTGCTTATAACTCACAAGCTGCTCATGAAGAGCTGCCACTTGCCGTCTTCAAAGAATATTAAAGCACACAAGCTACTCATGAAGAGTCCGCCACTTGTTGCTTATAACCCACAAGCTGCTCATAAAGAAGCTGCCACTTGCTGTCTTCAAAGAATATTAAAGCACACAAGATGCTCATGAAGAGTCCGCCACTTGTTGCTTATAACCCACAAGCTGCTCATGAAGAGCGGCCACTTACTGTCTTCAAAGAATATTAAAGCACACAAGCTGCTCATGAAGAGTCCGCCACTTGTTGCTTTCAAAGATACCCATAGAATATCGTGAAGATATTGCTGGAGGTGAGAATCAATAATTTCATCGGGGATGGACAAACTGCTCATGAAGGGACCTCCATTTGTCATAAAGAAATCAGAAATAATCAAACTGCTCAAATAAAGAGTCAGTCGCTTGTTGTCATGTCGATATTTCAGAAGTAGGTTATGATAACACTACTAGGGAATAAAGTTCATCTTCAATGGGGAACCATGAATAAATCCTTCCTGAAGAGACCAAGTATGTACATTGCAAAATAAATGCACTCTCCATCTAGGTTTCACAGCCTAGAGAGATCCACAGGGTATCGTTCACAAGAGACAAAGCTCAATCCAGGAATGAACTGGAGAGAAAATAGTCAAACAAGACTCCACCCAATGAGGAAACAAACTCAAATGGGGATTTATCCTATCCAGAGATGGAAAAGGAAAGCTAAAGCAAGGTTCTTCCATGAGAGTTAACTCAGTGGGGAATTAGAAAGGAGGCACACTTTCTGCTTAAGTTGACACTCTATTTGGAAAGATCAAATACGCTATTTGAATAGACGTAACCATGGTATACGAACTCAATGACATCAACAAATACAAATGTGCGTGCATGATGTAAGTGTGAATGAATAAATGAATGTCATGTATATGCTGACAAAACAGATAGAGGAGATAGACAGGAGATGATAAGACATCACAGTACAACTCGACACTCAGCTAATCTCAACAATATGGGAACATTAATGAAGATAGAACAAAAGCCATCATTGGATTAAAGTCCTTTTACAAGGCTCAAATCTCTCTGGAGAGGAAGATATTTTCAGGTAGAAAAACCAAAGTCCAGTCTTCTATTGTTAACAATCCATTGAAAGGATAACAACACAAACAATGTTTCAGTTGGAAAAAGTCTTGCTTAGCTGGAGATACTGGGAACACCACCCTCTGATAATGTGTGCAAAACATATCTTGACAAATCTGGATTGCCCCTGGGACTAATTTTGGATGCCCCAAGTTTACTGCTGATAAGCTGCATGTTGCACGACAATTCTTGCGAATAACTTCACTTCTAAAATGCCCCAAGCTATATGGTTGATGAGGAGAAATCGTCTCAAGAGGATTTTACAAAAGACTTGGCATTCACCATGCTCTGGTGTCTTCAAACTCTTAGAGAGATTCATCAAATCTTGACGTGATTGCCCCGGATTGACTGTAGTTGGCACAACAAAGTCTTCGAATTTTGCCCCAAGAGAGTAAACAAGTTGGGAAACCATTAACTGTGAGAAAGCAACATGTCCGTGCTCAACGGTCTTCAGGTGACATGCCTCTGGATATGATTTTTCCTTGAAATGTTTCGCCAATTTCTCAATAGAGTTTCAGGCCTTTGAAAGAATAAACTCATCACTAATGCTTATATGTGAGCTTCCTTGATATCAAACAAATGTTTTGCAGTTAGAAAAGTTTACAAAGAGAATGAAAATTCTAATGCAACAATTATGTAAGTCTTGAAGATTTTGCAAAGATATCGCACAAATTTTGCGAGTTAGAGCACCATTTATTTTTGTGTAGGAAAAACATATGATACCAACATAACTATTTAGAACATTCATGGGAGTCAGGAACACTATCTCATTGAAGTATGCTTTCAAAATAACCTTGCTTCAATTAGGACTTTTGAAGGTTGTAACGTGGCTTAGTTCACGGTTTTTAGAAAAAAGATTTTAAGGCTCAAAATATTTGGTGCCCACCCCCTTCATGATGTTCTTCAGTCCTATGTTCATTTAATTCAATATGAGTGTTCATCTCTCAAAAGGACTTTTGTGACGGTTAAGGAAACGACGAGGCTTCCGGAGTAGAAACCACCCTCATGTCTTCATGTTTGTAGTCACCAATTTGTTCTTTGCTGATGACTTTTCTTTGTAGTCCTTTATTTGAAATTTTTATTTTCCCTAACTTTTGCCTGAACTAATTCTTTTGAATTGATAGTCCAGCGGGATGCCTTAATTTTTGCCTAAGTCACACGTTTTCATGTTTTTTTGACTTAGCATGCTTTTTCTTTTTCTTGATTTTTGACTTTTTGAACAAAATGTGTGACATTAGCTTGTATTTGCTTGTTGAGAGGATTGTGATTGCCTCGTTTCTTGATGAATGAGGGTTAACATTGTGGTTCCACATCCTCTAGCTTCATTATACATGGAGGATAGCCCTCGTAGTTTCTCTTCAGAAATATCTTCCTTATGAATTTTGAACACTCAATCAGATTAACTGAAAACTACCCTGCCCCAGGTTAAAAGTTGAGGGTTTTTTCGTATAGAAAAGAAACTTCTACTTCAAGGCTCAAAAGGGATTAGCAAGGGATTATCCTCCTTATATCTCCAGTGTTTAGGGATTTGAAGCAATGCTTGTACATCATCAACAAGATTTTATCCAAAAGCGTACAACCAGAGATTTTTTGTTCTTTAGATCATCATCCTCCCTTTAATCTCTGCCTAGGCAAGAGAATGAGCAACAAGTTGATATCATAATGCAAAAAAGAAATTTAAAATTTGAAAACAAATGAATTTCTTCAAGACAAACATACTCATTGTATTAAGATGATCATTCAGATGCAAACAAGTTCTTACATGGAAACAATGTTATGATAAACAAGAAAATTTACAAAAGCATGAATAAGTTAATGATATGGGAAGGCTTTCCATCTGGACTTGAATCACCGAAAACATCCTTCAAAACTCAAAGTTACCATCAATCGTGTTTACTCTTCGGCGCATGCTTGATTTGAACTTTAAAACCAACGTCCTTGAATGACGAGATACCACTTTTGACAAACTTCTGAACCTCAATCTTCAAAGGGAAGCAACCAAAATTTCAACCAAACCAGTTAAGTGATCCATACCAGCTTTCAAATTGGTCATCTCTCCGCAGAGTTCAGAAACCGCTTGTTTGATATTCTCCATTGTTCTCTTAGTGTCAGTGTTGTACTGGTGAGACCAAAGGAAAAATAAAACTTGGAAAAAGAAATACCTTTGAAAGTGAAACAAAAAATGTAGAATGATGCATGATATGCAAAAGAGAGTTTTTATTTTACTTTCAAGGAACCCAAGATATTAAGTTGTAAACATCAAAGAATGAAGATAGAAGATTAGTTTTGAATTGAATCAAAGTGTTGATCAAGTTATCATCAAGATCAATCATCCATTTTGGTGGATTAGGGTTTTCACCCTATCAACACCCAAGATCCATTGAGCTTGATGCAACTTGTGATGTTTACAAAGAAAGACCTCCAACTTCCTTGAAAATCAAGTGAAAAGGGTTTCATGGATGCATGAATACATGGCTATGCAACAACCACAAGCAAGGTCACAAATAAAGTTGGAAAGTTCAACGTCACGAGCATGGATTCAAGGGTAAAAAACATCCCCAAGGTATGTACTAACGGTTTAATCACACCTGCAAGAAAAGGTTCTAAGAGTTCCCGGAGTCTACATTCCTCCTTCAGATATTACCAACGTCTTGATTACTCAATAATCAGCAATATTCTCAAGAGAAACTCATCCGAGCGTAGCATCGCGTAACAATTATTTCCGGATTACTCCGTTATAATCCTCGCGCTACACCTAAGAGGCCAAGATGGGTTAGGGTTCTACGGTTCTCAGCTTTACTGGCTCCCGGGTCAAAAGCAATAATGTCTTCCCGATTACTCGGTAAACAAATATTACGTTCAAAAGGGCCTTCCACTGAGTGGGGGATCTCATGCCTCCTTCTTCGGGATTACTCCCTCAAAGTTAACATGACTATACCGCCCGTGCTATTCCTAAGTGTAACTTAGTCCGGGTATAGGACTTGTCCTTTGTAAATCAACACCTAAATAATCACAATATATACACATATAATCAAACAAACAAGTAATAATAACAAAAACAAATATGACAAATTAGGCTTAACCCACTTTAGGGATGCACCAGCAAGAGGTCAATCTTTCCCCAGCAGAGTCGCCAATTCTGTAGCGGTGAAAATCAGAGATCAAGCTATTAATTAACTTGACTCGCAAAAGGAAGAGTCGCCACCACACTTTATTATTTCCAAGGGAAAAGGGAAAAGAGCGAAATAAAACCCTAAAACATACAATGTAAAATAAAAGTAATACAATGCGTTTTTGAAAGAGATCGAGAGTTCGGGGGTTGGTTATGCAATGGGAAGGTATTAGCACCCAATGCATCTATGGTACTCCGCAGGAACCTTTTGAAATATCTGTTTTTTGTTAAGATTGTTTGTTATATACAAGGGTGTATCTATTTACAACTATGTTTGTTTAAGGGAAAAAATGAGTTTTTATTATTGCGTTCGTGAGGGTTTCGCGACCCTTTGCCTACGTATCCAATGAAGGAATCAAAACACTGTAGTTCCTCTGGAAAAAGGTTGATTTGTTTGTGTTTTTTAGTGGGCGATGTTAACGCGCACATTCTAGCAATAGGGAATGGCCGGTATCGCGATAGAACGGAGATAACATGCCCTTGGGGGAGTTTTGATTTGTTGAGTATTTTTGCATGTTTTAAAGTATGTTCAAGTAATGATTAAAGAGTGTTTTTGATTTTTTTGGTTTGTTTATTTGTTGGTTTTATCTTTCCTAATTACTAGCATTTGTACAAAGTAAAAAAAAATGCAGAAAGATAAAAACCTACGCTATTACAAACATAAAAAATATGAAGGAAAAAAAAAAAAGACAAAAGTAAGAAAAAGAGTGCATTTCGACCCAAGCAGTAGCACACTTCGACTGGCATTCTGTTGGCCTCCTTCGATTGGGGTTGGCAGCAACAAAGTTCTGTCCTTCGATTGGGCTTTGGCAGGGGCGAGGTCCTGTCCTTCGATTGGGCAAAGGCAGCAGCAAGGTCCTGTCCTTCGATTGGGAGTTCGCACAAGTGAGGTTCTGTCCTTCGATTATCCTGAAAGTCACTGCATGGCGAAGTCTGCCTTGTTGCTTTCTTCGATTGGAGGTTGAAAGCAGTGATGGAATGTCTTTCGATTGGACATGGCTTACCTCCTGGTTGTCTCTTTCGTTCGACCTGGAAAGTGAGGGTAGAAGCCAGAAGCTTCGTTTCCTATTTCCTGTTTCCTGTGTTCTTTCAATTCAAACATTAAATGACAACATGGCCTGGGGCCATGCTAGTAACAGTTTAACAATTACAGCTAGTTCAAGTAAACAGTAAGCAGAAACGAAAAGGTTAACTTTTAAAAACATGTTAACAGGGTGGAAACGAAAAGAAGCAAGGTTCTATGTACATGTTTGAAACGAACAAAAGTATTTACATGTTATGAAACGAAAAGTTCAAAGTGTTATGTACATGCTGGAAACGAACAAAAGTATTATTTACATGTTATGGCATGAAATGAAAAGTTCAAGGATAAGAGGGACTTACCTTGCTTCAGGATGGCACGTGTGCTGGGCCTTGAGTGGTGGCTGCCTGGATGTTGGATTCGAATGAGGGGTCATAGGCTATGCTGGGAGCGCTGGATTCGAAGGGACAGAAGAAGCAAGTGTGAGGCTTCTCTGATTCGAAGGATACTGAAGTGTGGTTGTTCTTAAGGGACTTGAGAGATGTTTGTGTTTGAGAAAATTTGTTGTTTTTGGGAATTTTACTGATGATTCGTTCGACTGGCCCAGAAATCCTCTTTGGATTTTTGTGATTTTCTACAGTGTTATGAATGTTTAAGAATTTTTCTGGGTTGGAGAAAATTGGGGAGAGATTCGTCTGGCCCAAAGTCCTCTCTTGAACATGTTGTGGAGCCTTGTATTTATAGGCGAGGTGGCTGAAGGTTTGATATGGTTTTGGAGGGAAAAAAAATAATGTTTGAACAGTTTGGGAATGTTGTTTCGATCCTTTCTTCTATGCAGCTCTTGTGCACTCCTTTTTGGGCAAGTACAGGACTGTTGTAGCAGGCTCAGCAGTGTTTTGGAGCGTAGTGGTAGGTGGGTGCAGGACTGTGCAGCAGGCTCAGTAGTGTTTGTTGCATAGCAAGACAGTGGTCCAACTCGTGAATCGAAGGAGATTGTATTGCCCATCGAAGCTTGTGAATCGAAGGAGGCTGTATTGTCCATCGAAGCTTGTGGATCTATGGAGGTTGTATTTTCCATCGAAGCTTGTGGATCGAAAGAAGCAGTGTTGCCCAATTGAAGGCTGTAGATCGAAGGGAGACTGTTGCCCAATCGAAACACGCTTGCAGGAAGCAAACTTGTTCAATCGAAAGCAGGTTTGCAGGCAGCAAATTTGTCTAAATCGAAGCAGGCTTGCAGGCAGCTACTTGTCCAAATCAAAGTAGGCCTAAACTTGCATTCGAAGGAGGTTTTGAATTCAAAATGAAGGACATGCCCAAGTTGCATTCGAAGGATACTTGTCAACACATGAAATCAAAGAAACAAAAACACACATTTCGTGCTTGATTAGAAGTTAGTGATACATAGGCAAAAAAATGTTCAAAACACTTGACAATTTCTGCACAATCAATGCTCAAAGGTGAGAGGTTGAAAACCAACTGTATTTAGTGACCTTGGCTTTTTGTATAAAAATGCAAAAATGCAAATGGGATCTTAGGTCAAAAATTGGGGTACAACAAATCCCTAGTAGACTTTGGAAGATCGTCCCCAGCATAACTCAAAGGATTATCCCCATTAGAGTCTAAAAGGTTATCCCCAGTGAAGTCGCAACCGAAAGATCGTCCCCAGCGGAGTTCATTCCTTTCACAAACATAAATTCAATCCCCAACAGGATTCAGTATCACCACCAACGGTAATTCATCCCCAGCAGAATTTATCGGTGGAATCCTCAGTAGAGCATCTCTTCCCCACAGAGTAATCTCCTCATCAGTTTATTCCCCAATGGAGTTATCCTCTCCTGCAGGTTTATTCTCGCAATCATCTTCATTCGCTATCTCCAGCCGAAATGAAGAATTCAGCTCTTTTCTCCAGTAGCTACTCGGGATTTATTTTCCCCAGCTAAAAGCATTACATTTGCATACATCATGATACATGCATATACGCATCATACAACACAATCTCATTTATTTTGAGAACATCATTGCTTGACATATATCATGCATTGCACATGACTGACTTTTACTTTTCAGGAAGGATGCAGTTAAGTTCTCAGCTATGAAGCTTTTACCCAAGTCGAAGTACTGATCGATTCTTAAATCTTAACTGAATTATCCTCGGTTGAATTACAGATACGGTTCTAAATCTCGACAACGTTCCTCCGTCGAAGTGTGGACGAGTTCTTAAATCTCAACATAATTATCCTCGGTTGAATTACAGACAGTTCCTAGATCTCGATGAAGATGTTTCCCTCAGTCGAAGTACTGACCGATTCTTAAATCTCAACTGAATTAGTCTAGGTTGAATTACAGATAAGGTTCTAAATCTCAAAAAATTTCCTCCGTCGAAGTGTGGACGAGTTCTTAAATCTCAATAGAATTATCCCCGGTTGAATTACAGACAATTCCTAGATCTTGATGAAGATGTTTCCCTCATTCGAAGTACTGACCGGTTCTTAAATCTCAACTGAATTAGTCTTGGTTGAATTACATATAAGGTTCTAAATCTCGACAATTTTCCTCCGTCGAAGTGTGGACGAGTTCTTAAATCTCAACAAATTTATCCTCGGTTGAATTACAAACAGTTCCTAGATATCGATGAAGATGTTTCCCTCATTCGAAGTACTGACCGATTCTTAAATCTCAACTGAATTAGTCTCGGTTGAATTACAGATAAGGTTCTAAATCTCGACAATTTTCCTCCGTCGAAGTATGGACAAGTTCTTAAATCTCAATTGAATTATCCCCGGTTGAATTACAGACAGTTCATAAATCTCGATGAAGATGTTTTCCCCCCAGTTGAATTACGGACAAGTTCTTAAAACTCAGCAGAGATGTTCTCTCAGTTGAAGTACAGGCAAGTTCCTAAATCTCAATAAAGATCAGGCTCCCCAAGCGGAATCTTCCACAGCAACAGGTATGCAAGTTCTCGCTAAGGAATCTCTCATGCGATCGACACTCATTCATATGGCATCTTTAAGCCCATCCTCCCGTCAGCAATCTCCAAATGGCATCTGTAAGCTCATTCCCGACATCACCAGGCTGATACCACTTCATGCGAGTGTAAATTTTTGGGCACTCTAGTGTTCAATCATCTTCCACCTTCAGATCACGAAGGGCACGAAAGTCAATCTACATCCTCAGGTTTTAGAAGATTTAACAGGGGAAGATGTTGTACCTCAAAATTTTCCCTCCCATATTTCTCAAAACATTGCAAGAAAATCTCCAAGTTTGCTAAAGTTTGCTCAAGAGTTGGTCAGACAAGTTATCTCCTAAGGCAGTCAACCCCAAATTAGGGTTTTGTGTTGTATCAAGATCCTTAAGTACAAATGACCTCAAGTTCTCCCCAATTTCCTAATAGGTTCTCAAGATCATCCATGTCAAACTTCAAGCCTTGCAGAGGAAGTTTGCTCAGTCAATTGCTCAAAGGTCCAAAAATCAACTGTGCTAGGGCAAAAGTCAACTGTGACCTATAAACAGTCAAACTTCAAGATTTTTTGTCAAAATTCTCATTTTGAAGGATATTTCATCATTTTATCAAGGGTTGATCATGATTCATCAAGGATTTCTCAAAATTCATCAAGACTCAAAAGTTGCTAAATTAGGGTTTTGTAGGAAAAGTCAACTCAACTTTGACCAAGCATAACTTTCTCATACTTTATGAGAAATGACCCATCCAAAGCTCATTTTGATGAGGATGAAATTCCCTACAATCCATATGCATACCCCAAGATCAAAAAATTCACTCACAAGAATTTATGAATTTGGACATTATAGGTCATTTTTGAAAGTCAACAAAAACACCCTTTTTGCCAAAGCTTATAACTTTAGCATGGAATATCAAAATGATATGAGACCAAAAGGATTGGTTATAGAACATCTCAAGCTTTCTTAAAAGTCCAAGAAAACCTCCAAAAGTTCAAAATTGAAGAAGTTATGCATTGTTGAAGTTGGACATTTTTGCAAAATTGCAAAAAGTCAACTATCCCCAAAACTTCAAATTTTGTCAAATGGGCCCATTCTTTTCCACTTGATTTGAGCTTGCATAGTTGCCCACGTGTCCTAGCTTCAGCCATGAGCCCATATTTTCTTTTTATTATTTAATTTGATTTTTAATTGAATTTATTCATTTTAAATCAAATAAAATCATATAAAATCCAAAACTTTGATAACATAAGATTTTTTTGCTGTTTCAGGCTTTGATTACCATCATTATCATCATCAAACTCGAATCAAACCAAATCATGTGCAAAAAGATTGAAATTGGACAAATTTGGAAGGTGTTAAAGGAGAGATCAAATCAAATTCCTATGCATTGATGGAGAAAGATCCAGTCTATAATTTCTACCCTAATACACTATACAATACATAAGCAAGCCAAGGGGGACGAAACAAGGGTTGGCAAGTGCAGAGAGAGGCAGTACAAGATTGGAAAAATTCACTAAAAAGCTTGAGATCGAAATCATAGTTAGAAGCATTTTCAGAGGCCAAGACCTGTCCCAATCGCTTCCTGGGCATTCACTCAAGCCAAACCAATCCAAAGCAAGCTTGTTCAGACATCCAAACACGCTGTAAGTGTCACGATAACCACCCCTGTTCTTGAAATCGAAACTCACCATTCTTGCATCTATAATGAAAACTAACTGCATATTTGCAATCCTCACAACATTTCCAAGCTATTTGCATCATTTAATTTCGTTTATATAACCTGTACTGCAATTCGCCATAGCTAGGTTTTCTTGGATATTTTTGGGGGTTTTCTTTTCAGGAATAATTGACCACCAAGAAGGGTATGGTTGTGACCGAGAGGGTTAGACGAACACAACCATGCCCTTGGAATTGATTTTTGTGGCATGAGAAGGATTTTTGAGATGAACAATGTTGTAGCTACGGACTTCTGTCCGTTGGTATAGGTCTGTGTACTTTTGGCCATGGACGACAGGTTGAAGATGATGCGTGGCGCCCCATCATTGGTCCATTCAAACCAAGCGCGCGTTTTTTTAAATTTCTGGCAATGATTTTTGTTTTTTTTATATAATATATGTTTTGCATTATAATAACAAATCAAGCAGCGTGTCCCAGTGGTCAACATGTCAACTTCCAAGGCGTTAGTGGCTGGAGGTCAGGGGTTCGATCCCTTCCTCCAGCGCTTTGCATTTTCTTGTTTCTTTTCAGGTAATCCAATGCATACGCCTATCTGCAGCCTACCATGCATCTTCATCCCTCCAATGGCCAGATGGCCAAAGGCCAAATCTGAAGGTCCAAAATTGAAGGTCCACCATAGGCAAAGTCCAAGCGTGCACACCAGATCCAAACGGTCAACCAGGGCCAGCGCTTTTGGGCCTCCCAATTGCTAATCACACCACCTATTTCAGGCCCATACTCCCTTTTCTTATTTAATTTGTTTATTTATCTTAATTGTTTTATTATTTTTATTTAACTTCTAACCAATCACAAATTTCTTTTTTTCCCAAAATAAAATCACAAAAATATTTTCATATTTAATTAAACTTTAAACTCTTTTTTTTATTTAATAAACATTAATTAATTAATTAATTAGTTTTTTATTATTCTAGAATAATTTTAACTTATTTTGTAAATAAATAATTAATTAGATTTAATTAGGTACTAACCATTAATCTAATTAATTTCATTTTCTTTCCTAAAATAACAAAAACCCAAAAATAATTATTTTTTATTAATTAACTTATTTAATTTAATTTAGTAATTAATTTAGGTTAATTTCTTTCTTAAAATAAAAAATAACAAAAAGACATTTTTCTTTAACGGAAAAGGGTCAAAACCCTAATCATGCGTCCGATTTAATTTTTGCACCGTGATTTATTTATTTTATCCAATAATGTACTTGCTCCCGGATTGTAATAGTTAATAGGACTTTTAATTATTTTTATCGCTTTATTTATTTTTAAAGGGTTTGTCTTTGGCGATGTAAATACCCGACGCCTTGTAATTTAAATTACGCATTTTATTTCTGCAAATTACAACTGCTAGATGTTTGATAATAGGGTTTGCATGACAAGACTAAATGTTAATCTTAAAATCAACATAGATCACCCTTAACATGTACAAAGATAAAAAAATAACTGAAAATGACACACTTGCACATGCGCACTCTTAGGGTACATTCCACTTGGTTTCCTTCGTACGCGGTCATTGAGTATAGGTCGTTTTAGAGGTCATCCTCTTGTCTAAAGATCATAGTCGCCTCGAAATGCTTGCCTCGGATATTGTTGCCTCAAACAGATGATCTAAGACATTAGGGTTACCGCTAAGGCGTCCTAACATTGCTTTAGTGACTGTAAGTCCCTCATTCGAATTGACCCTCAAACTCCAACGACGGTGCTACCTACTCATCAATAGTGGGATAACATTGTCTAAAGGAAATTAGCATAGAATGATTCCTTTTTAAATTAGGTAGATGGTTCTTAGATACTTGCTCTTTCAAAAAACAAAACACTTTTCACACTTACACTCCTTTTCGAATAAAGTTTTCAAAAACACTTTATACGCTCTTGAGGACAGAAGTAAGAGTTAAATCGAAGTTTTCAAATAAAAACTTTTTTCAAAACCCACAAGTACAAAGAAAACATTTTTAAAATGATGAGAAAGTACCTAAGAGACCGTAGATAACTACGGATAGAAGGGGTGCTAAACCTTCCCTTTCTATAATCTACCCCCCGAACCCGATAAATATCTCAAAAAAGGAATTTTTCTGTGCTTTTTTCCTTTCCTTGTTGGATAAAATAAAAGTCGGTGGCGACTCTTGCTTACCGCGACATTTTGCGAAAACAAACCCAAAACATAAACCAGCATTCCAAAAAACAGTCAATTCTTCCCACCGTATCACAAATAGAAATAAAGAGCAGAAGTTCTGGCTCTGGTACACTGCAGATCAGAAAGAAAATGTTAGCAGAAATAGGGAAGGCCAGAAGTTCTGGATCCGGGTGCACTAAAGTTCTGGGGTTGTTGGGAACAAAGGAAATCCTAGAAGTTCTGATGCAACTGCGAACCTAGAGGTTCTAATGTTATTGGAAGGTCAGAAGTTCTGGTTGTTGAGAGGGTCTGGAAGTTCTGATGCAGCTGGAAACCTATTAGTTCTAGTGTTACTGGCAAGCTAAAAGTTTTGATCGTGGGTACGTGAGGTGTCAATGCTGTTAGATGTGAATATTCAGAAGTTCTGGTCCAAGATCATTATTTTGACACTCAGTTAAAGGGGGGTTTATCTAGAAATTCTGGTCCAGGATCAAGGTTTGACAAATAATGGGAAAAATGTCAAGAAATAAACTTAAAAAGGTGTTTCTGGGGCTAGAACTCGGGACCCTTAACGCTAATGTCTTATGTGCGCGCTCTCTACCACTGGGGTGGCTATACATCCAGTATTAGAAATAAAAATATAAACATATATTACAAAGTAAGTTCTGATGATGAACTTCATCTCCTTCTCCACGCCATCTAGAGCATCTGCAACTTAGTTATTTCTCAATAAAAAATTAAAAATGCAAACATAACAGTTATGGAAATTTTCATCATGGTTTCAGAAATATAAAGCATCAGAACTGTGAATATAGCAAGCATGAATTTGGATAATTCTAATTTTGAAACCTAACTTCCTCAAGAAATTCTGATATGAAATTCTCTCTACTTAGGCAAAATACATAAAATTCATAAATATGTACATAATCAGAGTTATGATGTCTACATTGTATCTTTGGACATGCAAGCCTAACAATGACTAAGAAATGAGATAAAAGTTTGAAGAAAATTACCTTGCAGCTGGAAATTGTTCTGTGAATTAGAGCATGGTTCAGGTTGCTGTGATGTTTTCATCAGCTTCCTCAAGTTCTAAGAAAGTTGAAGCAACCTTTAGCTTGAGCTATGAATTCTGGGAAAGTTCTGGAGCAGACAAGGTACAAAGTTCTATTTTTGAAAATAGAATTTGGGAAATCTTCTATGTGTGTACTAGAAACTGTATGGATGATTTGGTTCGGAAATGCACAAGAAAAATTATAGTTTGAATGCAGAAATCAGAAAACTAGCAGGTTTTGTGTTTATGTTTGCAGTTTCAAGTTCTTGGGAAATTTCAGCAAGGTTTCAAGGCTTTTTCTCAAATATTCGACCTCTTTAACAATTGCAAATGAAGTTCAATTTATAGGCAAAGCATTTAGGAGCTTGGAGAAGTCAAGAGTACAACCATCATGTGTTATGGCGTTGACTTATTCTTGAAGCCAGTTTGGACAAGTATTGTTCAAGGCAAAATAGAGTGGTTAGCAGCTTTTAGCCATGCCTAATCTGATTTTATAGGCATAATTTGTGGAGAAGTACACCCAAAAACAAAAGTAAAGCATGAGCCCAGTATAAACTTTGTACAAAAGTTTGCTTTTCAAGGATATCAATGGTACTTCTATGCCACACGTGGGAAAATCCTTTGGATAAAGACTCAAAAGAAGGTGTGAGCATTAAATGATAATGATATTTAACAAACCAAAAAACCTGCAACATGAGATTATGCATCATAACTTAAAATTGGATCAGAAGTTCAACATAAACATAACTTAAATTAAGAACGAATGTCCAACTTCTGATCTTTAAATCTTCATGTTCCAGCATGATCTGAATGAGTTCTCATACTTTTCAGAAAGCTTGTAACATGCTTTGTAAACCCTCTTTGAACCACTTTTACAAACTCTGATTAAATCCATGTGAAAACTAGCCCAGAAGTTCTACCCAAATTCTAACTTGGAAATGCTCAGAATTTACTAAGTGTTTTAGTTTCATGGACGAGTCTTCAAAGGCTTATAACTTGAAATCCCAGCATTTCTAGGAGAAGTTTTGTTCTACAATGTTTCAGATCTCATTGAGATCTATAACTCTTGTGTCAGAAGTTCTTCCTGAATCAGCTTCCATCATGATGAAAATCTGGCCAGAAGTTCTGAACTTATCATATTTTCTTAATACTTAGAAAAATTTCTAAGTGCTTAGAATTTTGACTTTTGACTTTCTTGATGAAAAAAACTTCATATTTTAATATGTCTTGATGAAATATGATTCTTGAAACTTTATTTTTGATCAAAAATTCAGAGTTTGACTTTTCAGTGCGTATTTTGACCATTTTGCCCTTGTGCCCATTCCAAACTTAAATTGATGTATCAGTGCTGCAAACTTGAATCATAGAAGATCTTGTGAGAAAATTCTTGGGAAACGAAATGGAAAATTTTGGAGTACAACAGCTGCCCCTTTCAATCTTCTTAAACCTGGAGAGTTAGATTGGCGAGCCCGCCATTCGTGACTTGAAGGTGGAAGATGATTGAACACTAAAGTGCCCAGAAATTTGCACTCGATGATGTGGTGGTTGATTATGTAGGGAATAGGCTTAAAGATTCCATCTGAGGGGGAAGCCTGGGTAGGGTTGAGAAGGAATCCATGTAATATTTCTTTGTCTGGTCGTGTAGATAGTTGCTCTGTCTTATTTCAGAAACTAGTCTTAGACCTCTTAAAAATTGTTGATGATAATTATCAGTCAATTAATCCTTCCTGAAAAGGTAAAGGGTTAGCTGTATACAATATCACCATGGATGAAATGCATTATGTAATGATGTTCTAAAAAATGAGGTTGTGTTGTATGCGTGTGCTATATGATGTATGCAATGTGAAATTTTATTAAAGTGTAACTTTGTCTCGGAAAATAAATCCTTGACAAGTGCTGGGGAGTCACTAGATCCCGAACTGCTGTTGAAGAGTAGGTTTGTCTTTAAACTTTGTTTAGAATGTTCCTACAAGAGATTCATGTTTTATTGTTTGAGGAGAACTCCGCTGGGGAATATTGATTTTGGCTTGAGGAATCTTCATGGAGAATGTTTATTTCTGCTTGGTGGAAAGAGTTTAGGAGTCTCAGTTGTCTATTTCTCTAGAGGGGAGTTATCTCTTGATGGAAGAGAAGGGAAAGTTAGCTGTTATCTGGTCGTATTCCAGGTTTCGCAGCGACTTACTGGAGAAGATTAAATTAACTGTATCTGGTTGTATCCCAGGTGTTGTACCCCAAAATTTGCCCTCCCATATTCTTCAAGGTTTATCAAGAATCATCTTCAAATGGTTCAAGAGTTCTCAAGGGTTGCACAGTCAAACATCCTCCTAAGCCAGTCAAAATTAGGGTTTTGTTTCTTGCAAGGAATTTGAGGTTTTCAGTGGCTCAATCAAGTCCCATAGGCCTATATACATTGTCAAGCATCTACATGCCAAGTTTCAAGGTTCACAGCATCAAGTTGCACAGTCAAAAGCCCTAATTGCTTCACAATCAACTGTAGGGGTAAATTGGTCATTTGGCAGTCAAAAGTCAAAATTTTTGGTCAACATCTTATTTTGAGCACACAATCATCATTTGATCAAATCTTGATCATTATTCCACAAGCATGGCTCACAAATCATCAAGATGCAAAAGTTTCCATTTTTGGACAGTTGAAAAGTCAACTGTAACTTGACCAAGGCATAACTTTTTCATGGTTCATCAGAAAAATCCCATCCAATGCTCATTTTGAAGGGGAGGACATTTCCTACAATTCATCTTCACATTCCAAATCCAAGAAATACTCTCACAAAAAGTTATCAATTTCTACATTATAGGTCAATTTCAAAAGTCAACAAAAATGCACTTTAAGTCAAAGACCATAACTTGAAATTGGTAAATCCAAATGACATGGGACCAAAGGCATTGGTTAGAGGACTTCAAGACCTTTCCAAAATGTCCATGAACATGTTCATATGATCAAAATTGAGCAAGATATGCATTGGAGAAGTTGGGAAATTTTTGTGAAATAGCAAAAGTCAACTATCCTTAAAACTTCAATTTTTGACAAAAGGGCCCACTTTCTTCCACTTGATTAAGCCTTGTCATGCCATACACGTGTCCCATGCTTAATTTCAAGATCAAACATTTATTTTTCTATTTTATTTAATTTTTATTAATTTAATTCATTTTAAATCCATAATAATTCAAATAAAATCTAAAAATTAATGGAATGGCATCTTTGTGACTTGAGTAGCTTTTATATGTCATGTGCCAACTCACAAATTCGTGCTAGGGATATTTTGTGCATGAAATCTTGGTTTTGCTTCAAAGATGGAAAGGTCTTTAATGGTGGACAACAAAATCTCAAAACTTAATTACACAAGGATACATGCTCATCTGCTGACCTAATTTCATTCACACATACATAAGCAAGCCTTACCAACCTAAGACACGACCCAAAGCATTGCTGAAACGGCAAAATCAAAACTCAAAAATTGTTGGAAAAGTGAGAGATCTAGAACAAGGTTGCAGACATTTGGAGATCAAAAGAAGCACATAGTCTTCCTTCTTGCTGTCCACTGAACCTAAAGAGACCAATATCACGTCCTAAGATCCATTGAATAGCACTGTAAGTTCTTAAATACAGACCCCTGTACACGAAACTTGAACTCCTTATTCTTGCACTTTTTCTCAAAAGCATTGGCATATTTGTGTTCCTTATTTGATTTCAAACATAACTGTAATATCCAATTGCGTTTTTAGGCCCTGAATCGTGATGCCTGATTCTAGGGTTCATCCTTTTGCGTTTTAGGCATTTTGTTTCCAGGTACCATTGGAGTAAATCATGAGTATGGATGTGATCAGGGGACCAAGACGAATATGCCCATGGCTTTAGGTGGCGTTTTCATGGCCTGAGGACAATTTTTGAGGCAGCCTGCGAAACTTCCTGCTGATAGAAATCTGCAGGTAAAAAACCAGTAACAAAGGAAGAAGACGCTGACGCGTCTCCCTCTCATTTGCCCTTTCAAAAAGTAGCGCGTTTATATTTTTTTCTTCAGGCATTGTGTTGTTTTACTAATATAATAACCACTCATTATTATTATTTCAATTGAACAAGGCAGTTGGGTTGGTTAAGGCGTGCAAGCATAATCCCTTGGGACCTGGGTTCGAATCCCAGGTCCCCCAAATAATTATTTCATATTTTGCTTCATTTGATCCTATGCACGCTATACAAAGCATCTCACCATACACCTCATCCAAATGGGCGCCAAGTGGCCTCAAACCTAGATCCAAAGGCCAGAGATGGAGGATCATGGTGCTCCTCAGTCAACATGCACGTGGACAATTCCACAAAGTCAACAGGGCTTGATTCTTCTTGGGCTTCAGAATTTCTAAACTCACCCCCATGCTGGCCCAACACCCATGGTTTAGTATTCTTTTTTCATTTTCCTTTTTCTTTTATTTTCTTTAATAATTATTATTAGTATTATTTAATTAATTAACAAATTAACATTTTCACAATAAAATTCAGAAAACCAAAAAAACATTTTTATTAATTTCAATTATTTTTTTTTTGTAAATAAATTCTAAATATAATTAACTTAGTTTAATTAGAATAATTTTAGTCTTTTTTTCATAATAAATAAAATCAAGCTTAGAATTAGGTTTTTCTTTTGACTTTTAATTTCTTATTTTTATTTTTCATTAAAATATAAAAACACAAAAAATACTTTTTCTTTAATTAATTAATTAATTAGTAAATTAGGTTTAATAGTTAATTAAATGCAAAGGACCAAAACTCATGCTTTCTCAAAAAGGGTCAAAACCCTAAGGACGTCCCGATTCAATATTTCGCGCGCTTGTTTATTTTTAATTCGTTATTTTGATTATTTATGTATCTGCTCAGAAATGTAATAGTTAATTAGAACCTTATCGCTTTCTTTTAATTTCTCGCATTTTTATTTTCTGAACGGGTTATGTTTTTGGCGATGTATATACCCGCGCCTTGTAATAGCTAGATTTACCTTTTCCGCACTTTATTTTCCGCACTCTTAACTGTTAAAAAATGCATGAAAGACTCGTATGAAAAATAAAATTAATCTGTAGCTCACAAATGCATGTTCAAAGATAAACATAAACTGAAATTGAACACACATGCACATGCCACTCTTAGGGTATGCCTCACTGGTTGCCTTGACGTGGTCATCAAGTATAAGGTGTCTTAGAGGTCGCCCTCCTGTCTAAGATCCAGTTGTCTCGAAACGGTTGCCTCGGATAAAAAGGATCTAGGACATTAGGGTTACCACTAAGGCGTCCTACCATTGCTTTGGTGACCACATTGTTCCTAATAATCGAATTGACCCGAATACCTCCAACGACGGTGCTACCTACTTCTCAATAGTGGGATAGTACTGTCTAAAGGACTCTTACACAGCCTAATTCCTTAGAGTAGGTAGATTTCTCCTGGGTACTTGCTCTTTCAAAAAAACAAAAACAACTTTTCGCACCTACACTTTCAAAAAGTTTTCAAACAAACACTTCATACACTCTTGAGGACTGATACAAGAGTTACCTAGAAGTTTTTCAAACTAAACTTTTTTCAAAAACCCACACACACTTGAAAAGCAAACAATCTTTTGAAAACATAACAGCAAGTACCTAAGAGCCCGTGGATAACCACTGATAGAAAGGGTGCTAACACCTTCCATTTCTATAAATCTACCTCCCGAACCGAGAGACATCTTAAAAAAGGAATTTTGCTGTGCTTTTGTCCTTTCAATGTTGGAGAACATAAAAGACGGTGGCGACTCTTGCTTACCGCGACATTTCGTGAACCAGCTTAAAAAACAGTCAGTTATATTTCCACCGATCACAGAACTGGCGACTCTGCTGGGGAGATACTTTTAAGTGAGGTGTACCTTAGGATTAGACCACTCTTATGTTTTCAATTGCTTGCTTTGTTTGCTTTAATATTGTGGGCCTGTTTTGGGAGTTTCATAGATTCTAACCCGGATCTGGGGGATACCTTTTAGGTAGCAACAAACTGTGAGGGAACTGTGCGGGGTATACCGACACGGTTGAAGCAGTTGCTACGTTGATGTGGCACTTTGGTGAGTACCGGTAACCCTTGAGTCAAGTCAAGGAGAGTAAGGGGCCGCCGCGTGGTGTCGTGAAGCATCAACTGACCTTAGGAACCTTACTTGATCATCCTGGCCTCTTTAGGGGTAGTGAGATGACCGACTTTGGTGCAGTCCGAAGTTGGTAGATACTCGATACTACGCTCATTGAGGGTTGTTTTCTTGGAATATTTTGATCGCCAGTTCAGTGGCTAAATCAAAACAATGAACATAGAAAACAACCCAATGATATTGAGCTCCTTAGAACCCGATTACTTTTGATAGGACAGGTTTTGAGCCCACCAACTTCAAGAGGGTAGTACCTAAACTTCATGCTGGCCTAAACTCTAAGGGCTCTCTTGTGTGACTTGTGTGCCTTCAAACTTGAACTACTTGCATGCTTGTTATCCGACACTTGAGTTTCTTGCAGGTTTTGTTTACAGTCCTTAATCTGGACTCATAACAGGGTTCACCTACATTACTCCACGCATAGCATAACATCATACCATCATACCATTGCATACATCCTGCATAAGGACTAACCAATTTCAAGGATCTCAAGGGCTTGTGATGCAGGTCATGATGAACCAAACGTCTAGCAAGGGGAAAAGGGGATTTATTTTCCTCTAGTCAGGTTGATGACTTGAGTCAGGGGCTATGACCCACTCGATATGGTGAGCTTTGACTCTTGAAGAAGGACTCTCAACAATATGTAGTGCCTTCCATCAAGCTACAAAATGCAAATTCTAACAATTTTCTTGTTTACCCCGCGAGATCCTTGAAAACATTGCATGCATACATACATATCATTGCATTACAGGTACCCCTTGTTACAGGTCACTTACCTTCTTCGCTGTTTATTTCAGCAATGGCTTCCCAACAAGACAACCAGGATCTTCATACTCAAGAGACTCGGTTCGGGGAGATCCTCCTAAATCTATCCAAGGGGCAGGAAGAGCTGAGAACACTCCTCATGGGGACTTTGGTCAGGAACAGTCCAGAAGACGATAAAGACGGACGGCTGAAACGTCTGCAAGCTGAGGTAGATACAATGAGAACCCAGATGCTGGGGCAGATGGCTCTCATTCAAGACTTAGCTCAAAGACAAGAAGAGCTCAGGGTTCTTGTCAACCAACTACTTCGGGATAACCAAATGGGGCAAACATCTAAGGTTGAAGAGCCAGTCATCATTAAATTCCCTTTGAGACAAGAAGACAAGGGAAAAGCTCCTCAACTTGCTTCAGGGTCACAAATTCAGCATCAACCTCACCAGCTTCACCAAGAGAGATACAACATGAAGCAGACAGTCCCAGTCAGGGACCAGGTCATTGATCAGCTTCCAAGAGGACAAGAGTCTGGTATGGTGAAGAATAGACCTCTCCAAACTGCTACCACTTCACAGGTCCAACCACAACCTCGCCCAGAGCAACGGGTTGATCAGAGTAAGCCCTGAAGGCAATTTACCAAGCTCAACATGTCGCTGTCTCAAGCTTTACAACACCTGTTGAGGTTGAATTTGGTAACTCTAAGGGCTCCTCCCCGGAATCCCAACATCTCTGCTCTTACTTATCATCCCAATAAAAGATGTGCATACCACTCTGATGGTCCGGGACGACACAAATGACTGCTGGTCTCTGAAGAACAAAATCCAGGATCTTATTGATGAAGGAGTAGTGGAATTCACCCAAGATGACCAGGCTGAGTTCTTCTACTACCCATGCAAGATTCACCATTTGAAGTGACAAGTCCTAGGATTGAAAAAAAAAACTTTTGTTCATTCGAATGTTCAATTTGTATTTTTCTTTGATTGTTCAAACAATTATCGTCATAGCAAACTTTATTACTTTATCAATGCATCGCATATGTCTGTTTTGAATCAATATATTCGCATTCGCTATATTCAAACTGCTTTCATTTTTTTTGTGATGTTCAAACTCTCGATTAAAAAATTTTATAGCCTTTTGAGGGAGGATGACGAAAACACAATTTACAGTATGCTTTTGAACAAACCCCACTGATGAGGTACAGGCATTGTTTCAATTCCTAAACACTGGAGTTATAAGGAAGATAATCCCTCGTCAACCCCTTCAAGCCAAATAAGTAGGAGTTTTTATTTTCTTTTTACAAAAGAAAATTGAAACCCTTAATCATAACCTGGGGCAGGGTAGTCTTCTCAGTTGATCCAAGTGCATAACGAATGGCACCAAAGAAGTCCTTCCAAAGCAAAAGACAGTGATGGTTCCAAATAATCATAAAGACAGGCAGTCATTATCCCTCAAAATAAACTCCCAATAAGTCAAAACCTATGAAGGAGACTTACAAAACTAGGGGATCCCGCGGACTGTAAATACAAAAAGAAATAGTTCAGGCAAAAAACAGGGATAAAGAAATAAAAAATAAAGAGGTCCTACAAACCCTCAACAAAAAAAGAAATGACTGCCTATTCTAAACTTTCAGTATCCGAACCATCATTGGAATATCAGGACAAAGACTCAAACAAGGTCTAACATGATCAACTGAGTTTAGGTTTGAAGAACATCACGAAGAGCGGGTGGGAACAAATAAAATTTGAGCCTTTATCCTTTATTTCTTAAACCATGAACCGGGCCACGTTATAACCCTTAAAAAGTCCTAGCTGAAGCATGGGTTGGTTCGAAAGCATACTGTTACGAAAGGTATCCTGACTCCTTAAGGCTTGTTGTGAAATACTGAGTTGACATCACATTTTTACAATATTTGCTTGTTTTACTGAAAAATGCATTTTCAAAAACTTCAAAACAAACATAGGCTTTGCATTCTTGATATGATATTGTTTGCATATGATTATTTGTTCGAACAACAGAGAAATTCGCACGAAGAATATCTAGTGAACAAAAGCACTTCCAATCAAGGGGCACGGCATGATCATTGTCCGTCATCTGGGGCAGTCCAGTCAAGATTCAAGGAATCTCTCAAATGCCAAACACCAAGGGGCAGATCTCCATCTGAATCAACTGGGGCATTGGTCATGGATTCCAGCAACGAATCTTTCACGATTAAACGAAGATCTTCTGGTGGTATGGCAACACAATGCTACCGACAATGACAGCTCCCTGTACTCTGAGAACATGGACATAGTCAAAAAAATACTACGCATAATCAAAGACCCGCTAGGTCGACTGGCCTAGGCAAAAATAAGGGCTTCCCGACGAACCAAAAGGGTTCGGGAAAAAATAAGGGATGAAATGAAAAATATGTACACCCAGCAAGTCGAAAACCTGAAAAGGCGGCTTGGGTAAAAATGGGTACCCCGGTAGACTGAAAACCCGAAAGGGCAGTCCAGGAAAAAGTTAGGGATCAAAAGCGTACGACTATGTCCCGTCATCTCGTCACTTGCCTACCAGAAGAAGATTTGTCAATCGGCAGTTATCAAGTTCCTCCACAGGTACCTTCTCCCACAGAAGCTGGGGCAATAGGAATTGTCTAAGCAGTCAAGCTGTTCTGTCTTCCAGGTATAAGGTAGTTCAGCTGAAGAACATGACCAAGATACCTTCACTCCCCGCAGAGTGAGACAAGATTCAGCAATACTCTCCTCAAGAAGAGTTAGTCTACTGTCAGCCTTAAGGAAGTGGGGTATCCCCAGAAAATCTCAAAATTATCCAGCTGAGTATACAAATGTTCCTAGACGAGCATTCCCAGCAGTATTAATATAAGATTGTTCCCAGGCAGAATACCAGTCACCCCAGTGGAACCATTCCCCAGTATAGTCCAAGATTCCCCAGGAGAGTTGAATCAATATCCCCAGTAGATTCTGGAAGCTTATCCCCAGTAGATTCTGGAAGCTTATCACCTGCAAAGTACATACGTCTCGCCCCGACCACATTCAAAGGTTATTCCTCACCAGAGCTTATAACTGGGTTATCCTCAGCTAATTACCACAGAAAGATCGTCCTCGGCGAAATTCTTCCTATCCCCAGCGGAGCTCCTAAAAATTCCCCAACATAACTTATCAATGGAATCCCCAGCGGAGTTATCATCAAAACCTCAACAAAGTATCTCTTCCCAGAGTAATTCCCCGTAGAGTAATCTCTCCAACAAGTTTATTCCCCAACAGAGTCATCTTCTCCTACAGGTTTATGCTTACAATCATCATCCCCAGCGGAAACGAAGAATTCTACTCTTCAGCAGCAGCCTAGGATTCAACAAGCTCCCGGCATTCGTTAAGGATTTATTTTCCTAGACGAAAATACATTCATAGACATTTCACATTTCATACATCCTGCTTACATACATGATAAAGTGCATACGACACGATCTCATTTTGAGAACATCATGACATCATGCATTTCATACATCATGACATTGCATACAACTAATGTTTTACCTTTTCAGGAAAAGGTCAATCAAAAGACAATTACCATCAACTTTTGCAGTTCCAGATTCGATTCCTGTATCTAGCCAGGGCATATCTGTGAGCGATTAATTGTAGATTCGACACCTGTATCTAGCCAGGGCATATCTGCATGAAGAGTTTAGAGATTCGATACCTGTATCCAGCCAGGGCATATCTGTAGACGACTAATTCCGGATTCGATACCTGTATCTAGCCAGGGCATATCTGTGAGTAACTGATTGTAGATTCGATACCTGTATCCAGCCAGGGCATGTCTGCATGAAGAGTTTAGAGATTCGATACCTGTATCCAGCCAGGGCATATCTGTAGACGACTAATTCCAGATTCGACACCTGTATCCAGCCAGGGCATATCTGTGAGTGATTGATTGTAGATTCGATACCTGTATCCAGCCAGGGCATGTCTGCATGAAGAGTTTAGAGATTCGATACCTGTATCCAGCCAGGGCATATCTGTAGACGACCAATTCCAGATTCGATTCCTGTATCTAGCCAGGGCATATCTGTGAGAGACTGATTGTAGATTCGATACCTGTATCCAGCCAGGGCATGTCTGCATGAAGAGTTTAGAGATTCGATACCTGTATCCATCCAGGGCATATCTGTAGACGACCAATTCCAGATTCGATTCTTGTATCTAGCCAGGGCATATTTGTGAGTGATTGATTGTAGATTCGATACCTGTATCCAGCCAGGGCATGTCTGCATGAAGAGTTTAGAGATTCGACACCTGTATCCAGCCAGGGCATATCTGTAGACGACCAAATTCCAGATTCGATACCTGTATCCAGCCAGGGCATGTCTGTGAGTGATTGATTGTAGATTCGATACCTGTATCTAGCCAGGACATATCTGTATAAAGAGGTTAGAGATTCGATACCTGTATCCATCCAGGGCATATCTGTAGACGAGCAATTCCAGATTCGATTCCTGTATCTATCCAGGGCATATCTGTGAGTGATTGATTGTAGATTCAATACCTGTATCCAGCCAGGGCATATCTGCATGAAGAGTTTAGAGATTCGACACCTGTATCCAGCCAGGGCATATCTGTAGACGACTAATTCCAGATTCGATTCCTGTATCTAGCCAGGGCATATCTGTGAGTGATTTGATTGTGGATTCGACTCCTGTATCTAACCAGGGCATATCTGCATGAAGAGTTTGGAGATTCGATACCTGTATCCAGCCAGGGCATATCTGTAGACGACTAATTCCATATTCGATTCCTGTATCCATCCAGGGCATATCTGTGAGTGATTGATTGTAGATTCGATACTTGTATCTAGCCATGGCATATCTACATGAAGAGTTTGAAGATCAACACCTGTAGCAGGCCAGGAAATTATCTTTCTTTCTCAAGTATGCAAGTTCTCGCTAAGGAATCTCTTACGCGATCGACACCCCCGGTGGCATCTTTAAGCCCATCTCCACAGCTATCCATTACATTTCCAAATGGCATCTATAAGCCCATTCTCGACAAGGTTCTATCACATCTCCAGATGGCATCTATAAGCCCATCCTCCTATCCACCATCTTTCCAAATGGCACCTGTAAGCCCATTCCCTACATCACGTTGCTGATATTCTACTATGCGAGTGCAAATTTCTGAGCACTCTAGTGTTCAATCATCTTCCACCTTCGGATCACGAAAGGCACGCAAGCCAATCTACATCCTCAGGTCTAAGAAGATTGAACAGGGCAACTGTTGTACCCCAAAATTTCCCCCCCTATATTCTTCAAGGTTTATCAAGAATCATCTTCAAATGGTTCAAGATTTCTCAAGGGTTGCACAGTCAAACATCCTCCTAAGCCAGTCAAAATTAGGGTTTTGTTTCTTGCAAGGAATTTGAGGTTTTCAGTGGCTCAATCAAGTCCCATAGGCCTATATACATTGTTAAGCATCTACATGCCAAGTTTCAAGGTTCACAGCATCAAGTTGCACAGTCAAAAGCCCTAATTGCTTCACAATCAACTGAAGGGGTAAAATGGTCATTTGGCAGTC
Organism: Vicia faba; assembly: GCA_948472305.1. NCBI lineage: Eukaryota > Viridiplantae > Streptophyta > Magnoliopsida > Fabales > Fabaceae > Vicia > Vicia faba. Next base: position 649,875,613 of record OX451735.1, on the reverse strand, counting down.
AAAAGTAAAAAATTTTGGTCAACATCTTATTTTGAGCACACAATCATCATTTGATCAAATCTTGATCATGATTCCACAAGCATGGCTCAAAAATCCTCAAGATGCAAAAGTTTCCATTTTTGGACAGCTGAAAAGTCAATTGTAACTTGACCAAGGCATAACTTTTTCATGGTTCATCAGAAAAATCCCATCCAATGCTCATTTTGAAGGGGAGGACATTTCCTAAAATTCATCTTCACATTCCAAGTCTAAGAAATTCTCTCACAAAAAGTTATCAATTTCTACATTATAGGTCAATTTCAAAAGTCAACAAAAATGCACTTTAAGTCAAAGACCATAACTTGAAATTGGTAAATCCAAATGACATGGGACCAAAGGCATTGGTTAGAGGACTTCAAGACCTTTCCAAAATGTCCAAGAACATGTTCATATGATCAAAATTGAGCAAGATATGCATTGGAGAAGTTGGGAAATTTTTGTGAAATGGCAAAAGTCAACTATCCTTAAAACTTCAATTTTTGACAAAAGGGCCCACTTTCTTCCACTTGATTCAGCCTTGTCATGCCATACACGTGTCCCATGCTTAATTTCAAGATCAAACATTTATTTTTCTATTTTATTTAATTTTTATTGATTTAATTCATTTTAAATCCATAATAATTCAAATCAAATCTAAAAATTAATGGAATGGCATCTTTGTGACTTGAATAGCTTTTATATGTCATGTGCCAACTCAAAAATTTGTGCTAGGGCTATTTTGTGCATGAAATCTTGGTTTTGCTTCAAAGATGGAAAGGTCTTTAATGGTGGACAACAAAATCTCAAAACTTAATTACACAAGGATACAGGCTCAACTGCTGACCTAATTTCATTCACACATACATAAGCAAGCCTTACCAACCTAAGACACGACCCAAAGCATTGCTGAAACGGCAAAATCAAAACTCAAAAATTGTTGGAAAAGTGAGAGATCTAGAACAAGGTTGCAGGCATTTGGAGATTAAAAGAAGCACATAGTCTTCCTCCTTGCTGTCCACTGAATCTAAAGAGACCAATATCACGTCCTAAGATCCATTGAATAGCGCTGTAAGTTCTTAAATACAGACCCCTGTACACGAAACTTGAACTCATTATTCTTGCACTTTTTCTCAAAAGCATTGGCATATTTGTGTTCCTTATTTGATTTCTAACATAACTGTAATATCCAATTGCGTTTTTAGGCCCTGAATCGTGATGCCCGATTCTAGGGTTCATCCTTTTGTGTTTTAGGCATTTTGTTTCCAGGTACCATTGAAGCAAATCATGAGTATGGATGTGATCAGGGGACCAAGACAAATATGCCCATGGCTTTAGGTGGCGTTTTCATGGCCTGTGGATAATTTTTGAGGCAGCCTGCGAAACCTCCTGCGGATAGAAATCCGCAGGTAAAAAACCAGTAACAAAGGAAAAAGACGCTGACGCGTCTCCCTCTCATTTGCCCTTTCAAAAAGTAGCGCGTTTATATTTTTTTTCCAGGCATTGTGTTGTTTTACTAATATAATAACCACTCATTATTATTATTTCAATTGAACAAGGAAGTTGGGTTGGTTAAGGCGTGCAAGCATAATCCCTTGGGACCTGGATTCGAATCCCAGGTCCCCCAAATAATTATTTCATATTTTGCTTCTTATGATCCTATGCAGGCTATACAAAGCATCTCACCATACGCCTCATCCAGATGGGCGCCAAGTGGCCTCAAACCCAGATCTAAAGGCCAGAGATGGAGGATCATGGTGCTCCTCAGTCAACATGCACGTGGACAATTCCATAAAGTCAACAGGGCTTGATTCTTCTTGGGCTTCAGAATTTCTAAACTCACCCCCATGCTGGCCCAGCACCCATGGTTTACTATTCTTTTTTCATTTTCCTTTTTCTTTTATTTTCTTTAATAATTATTATTAGTATTATTTAATTAATTAACAAATTAACATTTTCACAATAAAATTCAGAAAACCAAAAAAATATTTTTATTAATTTCAATTATTTTTTTTTGTAAATAAATTCTAAATATAATTAACTTAGTTTAATTAGAATAATTTTAATCTTTTTTTCATAATAAATAAAATCAAGCTTAGAATTAGGTTTTTCTTTTGACTTTTAATTTCTTATTTTTATTTTTCATTAAAATATAAAAACACAAAAAATACTTTTTCTTTAATTAATTAATTAATTAGTAAATTAGGTTTAATAGTTGATTAAATGCAAAGGACCAAAACTCATGCTTTCTCAAAAAGGGTCAAAACCCTAAGGACGTCCCGATTCAATCTTTCGCGCGCTTGTTTATTTTTAATTCGTTATTTTGATTATTTATGTATCTGCTCAGAAATGTAATAGTTAATTAGAACCTTATCGCTTTCTTTTAATTTCTCGCATTTTTATTTTCCAAACGGGTTATGTTTTTGGCGATGTATATACCCGCGCCTTGTAATAGCTAGATTTACCTCTTCCGCACTTTATTTTCCGCACTCTTAACTGTTAAAAAATGCATGAAAGAGTATGAAAAATAAAATCAATCTGTAGCTCACAAATGCATGTTCAAAGATAAACATAAACTGAAATTGAACACACATGCACATGCCACTCTTAGGGTATGCCTCACTGGTTGCCTCGACGTGGTCATCAAGTATAAGGTGTCTTAGAGGTCGCCCTCCTGTCTAAGATCCAGTTGCCTCGAAACGGTTGCCTCGGATAAAAAGGATCTAGGACATTAGGGTTACCACTAAGGCGTCCTACCATTGCTTTGGTGACCACATTGTTCCTAATAATCGAATTGACCCGAATACCTCCAACGACGGTGCTACCTACTTCTCAATAGTGGGATAGTACTGTTTAAAGGACTCTTACACAGCCTAATTCCTTAGAGTAGGTAGATTTCTCCTGGGTACTTGCTCTTTCAAAAAAACAAAAACAACTTTTCGCACCTACACTTTCAAAAAGTTTTCAAACAAACACTTCATACACTCTTGAGGACTGATACAAGAGTTACCTAGAAGTTTTTCAAACTAAAATTTTTTCAAAACCCACACACACTTGAAAAGCAAACAATCTTTTGAAAACATAAGAGCAAGTACCTAAGAGCCCGTGGATAACCACGGATAGAAAGGGTGCTAACACCTTCCCTTTCTATAAATCTACCTCCCGAACCGAGAGACATCTCAAAAAAGGAATTTTGTTGTGCTTTTGTCCTTTCCATGTTGGAGAACATAAAAGACGGTGGCGACTCTTGCTTACCGCGACATTTCGCGAACCAGCTTAAAAAACACCAGGCTTCGCAGAAAATTACTTGGGAGAGTGAAGTTAAATTGTTATCTGGCTTTGCAGTAGCTTGGTGAATTTAATTGTTATCTGGTTGGATTCTAGGATTCACAACAAATTTCTGAGAGAATGAAGTTGAACTGTTATCTGGTCGGATTCCAGGCTTCAAAACAATTTACCAAAGTTTAATTGTTATCTGGTCAGTTTCCAGGCTTCGCAGTAACTTACTGAATTTAATGTTATCTAGTCAGATTCCAGGCTTCACAATAAATTCCTGAGTGAATGAAGTTGAATTATTATCTGGTCGGATTCCAGGCTTCAAAACAACTTACTGAAGTTAACTGTTATCTGGTTAGTTTCCAGGCTTCGTAGTAACTTATTGAATTTAATTTTATCTGGTCGGATTCCAGGCTTCACAACAAATTCCTGAGAGAATGAAGTTGAATTCTTATCTGGCCGGATTCTAGCTTCAAAACAACTTACTGGAGTTAACTATTATCTGGTCGGTTTCCAGGCTTTGCAATAACTTACTAAATTTAATGTTATCTGGTTGGAATCTAGGCTTCACAACAAATTCCTGAGATAATGAAGTTGAATTGTTATCTGGTCGGATTCCACGCTTCAAAACAACTTACTGAAGTTAACTGTTATCTGGTCGGTGATTCACAGTAACTTACTGAATTTGATGTTATCTGGTCGGATTCCAGGCTTCACAATAAATTCCTGAGTGAATGAAGATGAATTGTTATTTGGTCAGATTCCAGGCTTCAGAACAACTTACTAAAGTTAACTGTTATCTGGTCAATTTCCAGGCTTCGTAGTAACTTACTGAATTTAATGTTATATGGTCGGATTCCAGGCTTTGTAACAAATTCCTGAGAGAATGAAGTTGAACTGTTATCTGGTCGGATTCCAATCTTCAAAACAACTTACTGAAGTTAACTGTTATCTGTTCAGTTTCCAGGCTTCACAGTAACTTACTAAATTCAATGTTATCTGGTCGGATTCCAGGCTTCAAAACAAATTCCTGAGAGAATGAAGTTGAACTGTTATCTGGTCGGATTTCAGGATTCAAAACAACTTACTGAAGTTAACTGTTATCTGGTCGATTTCCAGGCTTCGTAGTAACGTATTGAATTTAATTTAATCTGGTCAGATTCCAGGCTTCACAACAAATTCCTGAGAGAATGAAGTTGAATTGTTATCTGGTCGGATTTCAGGCTTCAAAACAACTTACTGGAGTTAACTGTTATCTGGTCGGTTTCCAGGCTTCGCAATAACTTACTGAATTTAATGTTATCTGGTCGGATTCCAGGCTTCACAACAAATTCCTGAGAGAATGAAGTTGAACTTTTATGTGGTCGGATTCCAGGCTTCAAAACAACTTACTGAAGTTAACTGTTATCTGGCCGGTTTCCAGGATTCGCAGTAACTTACTAAATTTAATGTTATTTGGTTGGATTCTAGGCTTCGTAACAAATTCCTGAGAGAATGAAGTTAAACTGTTATCTGGTCGGATTCCAAGCTTCAAAATAACTTACTAAAGTTAACTGTTATCTGGTCGATTTCCAAGCTTCGCAGTAACTTACTGAATTTAATGTTATCTGGTCAGATTCCAGGCTTCACAACAAATTCCTGAGAGAATGAAGTTGAATTGTTATCTGGTCGAATTCCATGCTTCAAAACAACTTACTGAAGTTAACTGTTATCTGGTTGGTTTCCAGGCTTCGCACTAACTTATTGAATTTAATGTTATCTGGTCGGATTCCAGGCTTCACAACAAATTCCTGAGAGAATGAAGTTGAATTGTTATCTGGTTGGATTCCAGGCTTTAAAACAACTTACTGAAGTTAACTGTTATCTGGTCAGTTTCTAGGCTTCGCAGTAACTTACTGAATTTAATGTTATCTGTTCAGATTCCAGGCTTCACAACAAATTTATGAGAGAATGTAGTTGAACTGTTATCTGGTCGGATTCCAAGCTTCAAAACAACTTACTGAAGTTAACTGTTATCTGGTCAGTTTCTAGGCTTCACAGTAACTTACTGAATTTAATGTTATCTGGTCAGATTCCAGGCTTCACAATAAAATTCCTGAGAGAATGAAGTTGAACTGTTATCTGGTCGGTTTCCAGGCTTCAAAACAACTTACTGAAGTTAACTATTATCTGGTCAGTTTCCAGGCTTTACAGTAACTTACTGAATTTAATGTTATCTGGTCGGATTCCAGGCTTCACAACAAATTCCTGAGAGAATGAAGTTGAACTATTACCTGGTCGTATTCTAGGCTTCAAAACAACTTACTGAAGTTAACTGTTATCTGGTCGGTTTCCAGGCTTCAGAGTAACTTACTGGGGATTGTAGAGTAGTCTACTGGGGAAAAAGAGTTGTAGTCCCTTGATTTGTAGTAATCGGAGAGGCAAACTCAAGTTGGGGAATCTGTAGTTTGTTGGGAAAATAAACCCTGTTGTGAATCTGTTGGAGAGGTATTTTCTTTTTGCAGAACTCCTCGAGGATTCTTGAGACCAACTCAGTTGGGGAGAAGTTTTCAGATATTGAACCTCTGGCTGGGGATCGCCCTATGAAAAGGACTTTGTGATGGATTGGTCAATGCCCCTAGTAGCAGGTGTTGCCACACCGCCAGAAGATGTTTAATTGTATGTAACCCTTTGATGGGATTCACGTTCAATGCCCCAAGTGAATCAGATACAGACCTGCCCCTGGTTATTCAGCATTTCTTAAGATATTTCTTGGAATCTTGACTGGACTGCTCTAGATGTGTTGGACGGTGACACGTCATGCCCTATTGCCTATAGGAAATCTTGTTAATGGAAGTGTCTTCCCACTTGAAGTGATTTTGTTCATTTGAGAGAGTTTTTTGTTCAATGGATATTCATCGTGCGAATTTCTCTACTGTCAAACAATTAGCCATGTGCAAACAGCGATATTCAAAATAATGCAAAGTTGATGCTTGTCTTGAATTTTGAAAATGTGTATAAAATTGTCTGCTTATAGGCAAACTTTCAGAATCAATGCAATTAAATATATTTAAAAATTCAAAATCATTTTTACTTTCTCTATTTTGTTTGCAAAAATGTCCAACGATTATGTTGAATGAACATGTGCATTTGAATATGATTACTGTTTACAAAATATATGCATGAAAATAGGATTAGCATTTACTAAAGACCCTAGGAGATGGGGTAACGTTCAAAAGTTGTCCATAAATTCCCACAGAGAAATCTCCATGGAACTATCTCTACAGAGCTATCTTTACAAGCCCATCCCCAATAGAGATATATTCCCCTAAAAATTTAATATATCCTCAGACAGAAGTTGGGACATCTTCCAAGAGTTCACCTCCATATCCCTGATGGATAGCTTGACATGATCATCTTCCCCAATAGGTCCCCTAGCAGATAAGTAAGTTTGATTATTTCATCAGCATACAATGGAGACTTTCTCAGTGGAGCCTATGAATTTCCAATCCCCATCGGAGATCATTTCCTCACCGCAGTCTACAAGATTTAATTCCCCAACAGAGTTTATTTCTCTAATACTGCAAGTTCCCCAACATAATTCTCTTCTTCAGCCAGATATCATTCAATGTTTTCCTCCCCAGAAGAGATGATACCCATATCTGGAACATGGTCAAATAGCACATCAGAGGAATATCCATCTCTTTTATTCCTAGTCAGGGTACATAAGTATCAAATCCTTCAATAAAAATAATGAAGAATGACTAACTCTCCTTGAATGCTTCTATCCCCAAGAAAAAGTAGAAGATCCCTAGCGGAGTGTCCTCAAACAGAAAACGGGAATCCCCAGTAAAATCATTTTAAACAAAAATTGAAGAATTACTTTCTTTATCCCTAACAACAGTCAAAGATTTATTTTCCCCAGCTATAAGTTATTACAAGAAGTTACCGATACATTCCAACATCATATTGCATCCATACATCATTTACAAAATATCATAACATATGCATAAGAAACACATATACTATTCTTATTTATTTTGAGAGCGTCACTACAAAGTACATTTCATGCATCATGACATTGCATAAAATGAACTTTGTCTTTTCAGGTTAGTTTCCGAAGAGATAAGATTTTGTCAATAGTTTATCACATTTCAGATACAATCAAACAGTGATTCATTATGATAAACACATATTTCAAATACAATCAGTCAAAGATTCACTTATTCCAGATTCTCTTATAGATACAGTTCAGATACAATTGAGATATAGATTCATTATGATACTCATTTCAATACATCTTCTAGATACAGTTTAGATCCGATCGAGATATAAATTCATTCTGGTACTCATTCCAATACATCTTCTACATACAGTTCAGATACGATCAAGATATAGATTCATTCTCACACTTATTCCAACACATTTTTCAGATACAATTGGGCGTAGATTCATTCTGATACTCTTTGAGATACAGTCGGGCATAGACTCATTCTCATACATTATTCAGATACAGTCGGGCGTAGACTCATTCTAATATATTTTTCAGATATAGTCAGGCGAAGACTCATTCTGATCCATCTTTAGATATAGTCGAGCGTAGACTCAGTCTAATACATTTCTCATATACAGTCAGGCGAAGACTCATTCTGATCTATTTCTAGATACAGTCGGGCATAAACTCATTCTAGTACATTTTTCTGATACAATTGGGCGTAGATTTATTCTGATACTCTTCTGGATACAGTCGGGCGTAGACTAATTCCAATACATTGTTCAGATATAGTTGGGCGAAGACTCATTCTGATCTTCTTATAGATATAGTCAAGACATAGACTCATTCTAGTATATCATTTAGATACAACCGAGATATAAGATTCATTCTAACACTCCCCAACACGTCTGTTAGATATAGTTGGACACAGACTCATTCTAGTACACTTTTTCAGATAAATTCGGTGTTGTACCCCAAAATTTTCCCTCTCATTTTATCAAGATTTCCCCTCACAAGACTCTTTGAACTCAAGACCAAGCTAGGGTTTGCTCTGCTCAAGACATCTCTTTGAACTGTTGACCTGAAATTAGGGTTTGAGTTTGAACAAGGATTTTTAGAATTACAATGCTCAATGTGACTTTCATGCTTCATGTTGGACTCCTAAGATTTCTCATACCAAGTTTCAAGTCTTGAATCAAATTTTTGCCCAGTCAATTGGACAGTTGACCTAGAAATCGGCTATATTGGGGAAAAAGTCAACTTTGGCCAATTTACAGTCAAACCTCATAATTTTTTATCCACATCAACATTATAGACTCATATGAACCATTTGATCAAGTTTGGACCACAACTCCTCAAGAAATTTGATTAGATCATCAAAAGGGTAAAATGGTCATTTTTAGGGTTTTGATTGTAGAAGGGAAATTTCTTATTTTTAACCTAGCCAATGGCAAATTGGGTTCAAGCATGGATTCAAGGACTAAATGGAATCATCTTGACCTAATCACAAGGTTCAAAAGATCTCAAATGCATTAGATTGACAGATGAATTTTCCAGTCAACTGATCAAAAATCAATTGTACACTGAAAAGTCAAACTTTGACTTTTTGGTCAAAATCAAGTGCCAAGGGCCATTTTTCATCAAGATGTGTCAAAACATGAAACTTGTTCACCAAGAAACCTAATTTTGAAAATTAGGGTTTAAAATGGAAAATTTTCATAACTTAGAAATTTTCTAAGTTATGAAAATTTCTTATTTTTTCCCAACTTTTCCCAACTTTTTCACCATGATGCAATTGAATTCAAACAAAACTTACAACATGAAAATTGTAGTCCTACACAAAATCTAAAACTTTGATTCACAAAGTTTTCCCAAAATATACTTGGATCTCAAGTTATGATTTTTGGAATAAGGGTCCATGAAACTTTTAACTTAGTGAAATTTTGCACTAGTTTAGGCAGGATTTTGACCTATCTTCATGGAATTTTTTCACATAGTTCCAAGTGGAATATCAAAATGTATTTCAAATATGGATTGTAGATAATATTACAAGCTTTCCAAAATGTCCAAGAACTCTCCAAAATCATTTATGGTTAGGGAGAATCGAAGATTTGAATTTGGCAAAATATCACTTTGGTCCATGGCATTTTTCATGTTGACACAAGTTGCAATTTATGTCCTGCCTTGCTTGTACTTGTTTACAGGTCCTTAAACCCTTCCACACTAAAAAATTGAATGCAAACACATTGGTTAGAGGAATTGTTCTGAGCTTTAGAAGATTACACAAAGGATTAATCCATTTTTGGCAAAAAGGCAACAATGCCATTTACATAAAGCACAACTTTTGCAATTTTGTTTCTCTTGAGCATTGCACCAAGTCTTTTGCAGAAAATAACATCCACAAATATCAGGGAAAGTACACCAACTATGTGCATGCTTGGAGCTAGCCTGTACAGGCCTGGCCTTGGTCACTTCTCACATTTTCTTCAAAAGCAAGTCAACTTGCAAAATCACCAGAACTTTGTGATCTGATATAACCAACTCTTGTAAACATTTCAAACAAGTTTTGCATATCACACTAAGCCAGAAACACGAGCTAGCAACCTCTCAAACTCCCTTGTACACAAAAATCACATTTTCTTGCAAAATAGGGCAGGTTCTGCATTTTGATTTCCAAATCACAAACCACTCGTGCGTTTTGCTTGGAACCAGTTTCAACACACTCCATGCAACCTACCTAAACTATCCCAACCATTCCCAAGTCACTGTAACTCCATTTACACACTTCACCGTTTCTGAATTTTGAGTTTGCAGGTTGATTTCTATAGAGAGATTCAAGCAAGTTCAAAGCTAGCTAAGCATTGGGAAAGCTCAAAGGAACTTCAAGCAAGCTCACAAGCATCTCAGGCCTCACTAGAAACCCCTACATTTCCATACTCGAGCTTGACTGAAACAGGTAAAGTTCAAACTTCTATCTCTCTATTTAGGAAACATTAGGCTTAGGTTTGTGAATAAAAAATGTAGTACTCATTGCCCTTGAGCTGTACATATGCATAGAATTCATTTAAGTTAACTGAGCTGGGAGAATTTGAATGATGAACTTTCTGGAAAAAAACTAGGTTAGAAATTAGGGCCAGAGAAATTCTCTCTGGTCTTTGAGAGTTAGATTAAGTTTTTTACATGGTTGGAATCGTGTGATCATGCTCTATAACTTTCATGTTGCAAGTTTTTATTTTTAAGCACAAATGCAGGATTTACAGGTTTGAACATCAAGCGCGCGTTTTTTGTTTGATCAGAGGTTGAAGATGAAGACAATCTGGGTTGGGCCTGACTTTCGCTGGCTATTGACACCCCCTTAGCTTGTTGTTTACACCCCCCTGGCCCATTTGTTTATTTTTTTATATTTTTCTATTTCTTTTTCATTTCTGTCTTTAATTATTTTTTTCTAAATATAAAAAATCACTAAAAATGTTTTTCTTAAATTTTCACATTTTTATTTTATATTTTTATTATTTTTTGGATATAGAAATAGTTATTAGATAGTATATACTTTTATTCTCTTAAAATAAATTCATAAATAATACAAAAAACATTATATATTTTTATTTTTATTATTTATATACTTAAATATTATTTTTATCACACATTTAATTTTTTAACACTCTTGTATATATTTTATTCTATTTTTTTGTACATAAATAAAATGAATAAACAATATAATATACATATATTTTCTTAACACAAAACTAGGGTTTCCACCCTTAATAAAAATAATCTTTTATTTTTTCTTATTTTTGATACATTAAATAACTTATTTTTACCTACATAAAAATAATACAAAAAAAAACATTTTTTGCATATTTATAATATATTGCATATTTAAATATTTGTCAACTTATTATTTATACAATGAATTCAATATGGTTGTAATAATTTTAGGGTTTTTATTTTGTGCAATATATTCCCCTATTCAAACTTATATCCCTCTCCCCATATCAATATTGTAATAGTCGTAGATTTACTTTTACGCACTTTATAGCTTTCAAATATGCCATGATAGAAAGATTAGGGTTTGTATGACCAAAAATCAAACAAATAGCTTGACTAATACAAGACAAAAAATGCATGAAAATGACAACACAACGCACACAAGCACCCCTAGGGTTTCATCCACTTGTTGCCTTAAAAATGGCCAAGGTATGCATGCTAGGTATCTTGGCAAAACAAAAACAAAATAAAAAGATCATAGTCCCTCGATGACGCTATCTTGGTTGCCTATACAAAAATGATCTAGTCCCACAAAAAACTTGCTAAGATACTTGACAACATTGTTATCATGGCTATACGATGACCCGTGCCTGTCCCGTTTAACATCCAAACACAAGGTTGTTTACCAAATACAATGGTAAAACAACAATGTCAAAGGGTTAAAAATGTGTAGGAAAGATCTTTGAGTTAGGGTAGACAACTCCTAGTTACTTGATCAAACTTGCAAACATCCTTGCTAATTTCAAAACACACAATTTCAAAACATTTCCCAAAACAAACTTTCAAACATTGAAACATCTTTTCAAAAGACAAACACCTTTGTATACATTCAAACAAGAATCATTATAAAGGTTGCCTAGAAAAAGGCCTCTTTTTAAAACATTTTCAAAACCACACACCAAAGCACCATTTGAAACAATTGAAAAGCAAAAGCAAGTGATCTAAACAAGTAACTAAGAGCCCATGGAAAACCATGGATGAAAAGGGTGCTAGCACCTTCCCTTTTCATAATCTACCCCTCGAACCCAAGAAAACATCTCAAAGGTCTTTCCTGTGCTTTTTGACCTTTCCTTTGGATAAAATAAAAAGTCGGTGGCGACTCTTGCTAAACCGAAACATTTGCGAACATAAACGCAAAACCTCAAGTCAGTTCTTCCACCGTATCACAGAACTGGCGCCTCTGCTGGGGACAATTATAAAAGTGGGGTTACCTTAGGGTTTTAGATCACCTTTACATGCTTACCTTGTTTGCTTTGATTGCTTTACATTTGGTTCTATTGTTTGGGTTTGAAATCGTCTACCCGGATTTAGGAAACATTTATAGGTAAATAGCAATACATTATGGAAACTGTGTGGGGTAAACCGACATGGTTGAAGCAATAGCTATATTAGTGCGACATATTTGTGGGTACCGGTAGCCTTTGAGTCAATCAAAGAGAATACGGGGCTGCTGAGTGATGTCATGAAGCACTAATTGACTTTTAGAACCTTTACTTGACCATCTTGGCCTTTTTAGGGGTAGTGAGATGATCGGCTTTGGTGCAGTCCGAAGTTGGTAGATACTCGATACCACACTCATTGAGGGTTGTTTTCTTGGAATATTTTGGTCGCCAGTAAAGTGGCTAAACTGAAACAATGAACACAGAAAATAATCCAATGATATTGAGCTCCTTAGAACCTGGTTACTATTTATAGGACAGGTTGAGCCAACTAAACTTCAAGAGGGTACTTACCTATGAAACCCCATGCAAGCCTGAAACTCCATGCAACTCCAACATAGAGGAAGACATGGTGAAAGTTCTCTTCCAGTTCTTTAACCCCTTACACCACTGCTTCACGTTTCCTGATTACCAGTTAGTGCCTATTTTGGAGGAATTTTCTCAACTCCTGAGGATTCCTATTCTCCATCAACTACCCTACAACGGTACGGAAAGAGATCCAAAGCCTGAAGATGTTGCTCAAGCCCTACACTTGCAACCATCTGATATCATAGGTCATTGGGAAACCAGAAGTGGTGTCAAGGGTTTCTTGGCAAAGTTTCTGTTTGAGAAAGCTCAAGAATGCTGGAACTCTCTAGATCTGCAAGCTTTTGAGGAGATTATAGCACTTCTCATCTATGGGTTGGTCTTGTTCCCAAACCCTGATCAGCTTATAGATGTGAATGCTGTCAAGATTTTCATATCTCAGAATCCTGTGCCTACATTGCTTGGGGACATCCTACATTCATTTCACACACGAACAATGAGGAAAATAGGTGTTCTCATGTGCTGTACTCCTCTTCTAGCAAGGTGGTTTATTTCTCACCTTCCCCAATCAGTCTTGAAGAATGAGCAAGGCTTAAGGTGGTCACAACGGCTGATGACTCTCATACATTCTGATGTTCATTGGTGTTCTCGGTCCAGAGAAAATGTCATCATCATTGATCGTTGTGGGGAATTTCCTAATGTCCCACTACTTGGCATTAGGGGAGGCATTACCTACAACCCTTGTTTGGCTCTGAGACAATTTGGGTATGCCCGAAGGGATGGCCCTCATGACATGTTGATTCCAGACTTGGTTTTTCACTTCGACAACGACGCTCAAGGACTTTGACAAAGGTTTATCCGAGCTTGGAGGATGCCCAACATGGTAGACAGTAAGACACTGGGACACAAGAATTTCATCCCCCTTGAGCCTTACGTCAAGTGGGTACGAACCCGCGCCCAGAGCCTTATGATGCCTTACCCCTAGATTCTCCCTGTGATCAAAGAGTCTGTTATGGAAGGAGAGGTTCCATACACCCTCCTACATCCTGACATGCCAACATCATTGGAAGATTTACAAAGGAGTTGGATACAGCTCAAGGGAGAACGCAATACTTTTGAAGCCCAATTCTACGCCAGTGAGAAGAAGGTTTTAGAACTTACTCGTCGACTCCATGAAGAGAAGACTCGCAACACCTACATCGCACCAAAGAGGATGCGCAACGTCTTTTTACCTTAGAATTTTGTACTATTTTGCCCATGGGGAATTTATGTACTAACAATTCTATATTATTAATATGGCGTGTGTTCTTTTTTGTTTGAAAAAATTTTGAATTTCTGAATCCTTGAATGCATTACATGAATACATTTTATTCATCATATGCATAAACAGGTCTTCACACCAGGTTTCATTATCTCTCTGCTGTTTATTTCAGCAAGTTGGATATAGAGCAGACAGTCAAAGACTTACAAGCGCAGAATTCACAGTTCCAACAACTACTCATGACCTTGGCAAAGGGTCAAGAGGATCTTAAAGCTCTGTTGGAGAAGGAAAAAGAGAAAAAGAAAAAGAAAAGAGTTGGTGTGGATACTTTGGGTAGAAGATTTGAAGGTCAAACTAGAAGGGTCATGGGCTTCCCCTCAACATCTGATGAAGGGGTAGGAAAAGGAAAGGGAGCTGCAGTACCATCTGAGTCTGAGGCTGAAGAAGAAGAAGAAGAAGAGGACGAAGACTATTCTGAACAGCAGTACCCTTCTGCAGATGACAAGTACAAGAATCTGGAAGAACGACTGGCAGCTATGGAGGTGCAAAGAGTGCATGGGCTGGATTTCGAAGAGTTAGGTTTGGTTTCCGGGATTGTCATTCCCCCCAAGTTTAAAGTTCTACTGTTTCCTAAATACGATGGGTTGTCTTCCCCAAAGATGCACCTACGGTCTTACGTCAGAAAGATTCAACCTCATTCTTCTGACAAGGACCTGTGGGTCCACTTTTTTCAGGAAAGTTTATCGGGGACGCAATTGGATTAGTTCTACAAGCTTGAGAGGTCTGATGTGCACAATTGGGAGGATTTGGCTGTTGCCTTCTACAGACAATATCAATATAATGCGGACTTAGCACCTACTCGTACTCAATTACAGAGTATGGGTATGGTATCCAATGAAGGCTTTAAGGAGTATGCCCAGAAATGGAGAGACTTGGCGGGACGAGTTCAACCACCTCTATCTGAGAGAGAGATTGTAGATATGTTCTTGGGTACACTGTCAGGCCCCTTTTTCAATCACCTGATTGGAAGTTCGTATGCGGGGTTCACCGAGTTGATTCTAACTGGTGAAAGAGTTGAAGCCGAAATCAAGAGCGGTAAAATTCAAAAAGATACATCTGCTTTCGCTGCCGTCAAGAAGACTTTTCCAACGAAGAAAGAAGTCTCAGCTGTCTACTCTCAAAGAGGTCAAGGAAGAGTTGAGCACCAGCCAGCGGTGGGGGCCGTAATGATTCAGAAGTCTGCAGCTGATCAGCCCAGAAACAATCAACCCATAACCAACCAGCAAAGGGTGGAAAGGCCTGCACGGTAATATACCCGGATAAACATGACTCCCGCTCAGGTTCTACCCCATCTCTTGAAGTTAAACCTTGCCAGTTTAAGGGAGGCCCCTAAAAACCCTAACACTTCATCACCACATTACCATCCCAACGCCAAATGTGCTTATCATTCGGACATCCTGGGGCACGACACCAACAATTGTTGGGCCCTCAAAAATAAGATCCAGGATTTAATAGACGCTAAGGAAGTGGAATTTGACGCCCTCGAGAAGCCAAATGTGATCTCTGCTCCAATTCCAAAGCATGGCCACAATGCCCATGCTATTGAAGAAGATCTGTATGTTGCTACTGTTGATGATTTGATGACTCCGTTACCGATAATCAAGCTGAATCTGTTGAAAGATGGGATTTTCCCAGGCTGTGAAAAAGATTACTGCCTTTGTTCATCCTTACCAACCGACTGTCTGTTATTGAAGTTAGGCATCCAACGCCTAATGGATAATAAAGAAATCCTTTTCGAAAAGACTCCTGTTACTACGACGCTTGTTAATGATGTTGCTATAATTACCATATCCGCCAATCTTTCCAAGGTCTCCAAAAGACCTGTTAAGATTACATCCGATCCAAAGATTGTACCTCTGAAGATAACTATGCCTGGGCCTATCCCATACAAGTCCAACAAATCAATACCGTGGAACTATGGAGGAGAGATCTTCTACCACGGTATTAAACAAATTGAATCTGCTGAAGAAAGTTCTAACGAAGAGACTCCTGACATTGGAAATATTGTTGGGACGAGTAAAATCACCCGCAGCGGAAGAATTTTCTCTCCGGAGATTGCTCCTCCAAGGTAAATCTTCGGACCCTCAAATGCTCCTAAGGATACTCTTGTGCCGGTCAACATATCTGTATGAACTCTAGTTATTGAAGAAATTGTGACTCCCGTGGTTTTACCCTCTGCTGTTGTTGCTGATAAAGGGAAGGGGATCCAAGAAGCGCCCGTCAGGACGAGGGCTCAGCCTTTGGTCATCCCTGAGACCACTCAAAAGGAAATGGAGGAGATTTTGAAAATAATTAAGAAAATCGACTATGATGTTGTAGAACAACTGGGGCAAACTCCCTCAAAAATCTCTATGATGGCCCTGTTGCTCTATTCCGAAGCTCATGCCAAAGCCTTGATCAGATTCTTGAAGACGACCCACGTTCCTTAGGGAACCTCCGCGGATCAGTTCCAGGAGTGTGTAGCTAGCCTAACAGCCAAAAATGGTCTTGGCTTCTCCGATGCCGATCTAACATCTAAAGGGAGAAAGCGTAATGATGTGCTGCATGTCTCTGTGGAATGCAGAGGAACTAATCTAGCTCATGTTTTGGTTGATACTGGGTATTCTTTAAATCTCTTACCGAAGAAAGCATTGGACAGGTTGGACTGTGAAGGTTTGACCCTGAAGCCCAGTAATATCATTGTCAGAGCCTTTGATGGTTCTAAAAGGATGGTCCACGGGGAGGTGGACATCCCGATTAAAGTAAGAACGGAAACTTTCAACTCCATATTTTATGTGATGGACATCCGTCCCTCCTATTCTTGCTTGTGGGGAAGACCCTGGATCCATAATGCTAGGGCCGTCACTTCTTCTCTGCACCAAATGCTCAAGTACCCAGTCCAGGGGAAAATTATAACGGTTCATGGCGAGGAGGAGTACATGATAAGCCATCTAAATTCATTCTGCTATGTTGAACTGTATGGTGAATTCATCGAGACCCCCTTTCAGCACTTTGAAGAGGTTTCTCCTGAAGTTGCGGCAACCAAGACGGTGTCTTCTGTGCCCATCATTACCAAACTTGTGTCCCGGATGTTATCCCTTAAAGATGTGAAGGCTGTGATTGAAGAAGGAGGAAGTACAATATGGGGTCAGCTACCAGATTTTTCTTTCAAGACAGATAAATTCGGCTTGGGTTTCACTGCTTCCTCTCAAAAGGTTGTACGCCGCTCCCGGGCTGGAGGGCCGCCGTTGAAGATCACCCATCATGGAGTCAAAGCTTTAGAGGACGGTGAGGAGGAGATCAACTTTGAAGACTGGATCTTTCCAACTATTGACGGAGGGCTGAGTAACTGGGAGGCAAAGGATTTTATTCCCATTACTTTCATAAATCAGTAATTTATCTTTCAAACATTTCTGTTGGTCTGTAATAATTCTTAAACAATTCGTACACTTTTTGCCTTGTGCCTTACCCGAGGCATATAGGTCCATTTGTAAGGGTTTGATTTTTCATCTTCATATGCCATTTTAATGAATCATGGACATTTTCATATATAAACTTTTATGTTCATTTTCCTTCTTTTTACATTTTATTTGTTTAAAGGTGGCTATCCCTTACACACACCCACACTCACAAAATGCAGGTACCCTTCCATTCCAGATTCCATGGGTAACAATTCTGCTATGGCCTTCAGTGACTATGAAGATCTGGTTAATCGTGCCGAATACGAAGGTGATGAAGACTGTGAAGTGCCGGGAGAGTTGGCTAGACTGCTACAACAAGAAGAAAGGGCTATTCTGCCCCATGAAGAGCTGTTAGAGACTATCAACTTAGGTACTGCTGAAGACATAAAAGAAGTCAGAGTGGGTGCCAACCTAGAGCCAAGTGTCAAAGAGCGCTTAGTTCAGTTGTTGAATGAATATGTTGAGATCTTCGCCTGGTCCTACAAAGACATGCCGGGACTTGATACAGATATTGTGGTTCACCGTCTCCCTGCTAGAGAAGACTGTCCACTAATTAAACAGAAAGTCCGCCGAATGAGGCCCGATATGTTTGAAAAGATCAAAGCTGAAGTGATGAAGCTGTTCAATGTTGGGTTTCTGGCTGTTACTTCTTATCCACAATGGGTTGCTAACATTGTATCTGTGCCTAAGAAGGACGGAAAAGTGAGAATGTGCGTGGATTACAGAGACTTAAATAGGGCAAGCCCTAAAGATGACTTTCCACTACCGCACATTGACATCTTGGTTGACAACACAACTCAGCACAAGGTATTTTCTTTCATGGATGGATTTTCAGGGTACAACCAGATTAAAATGGCCCTTGAAGACATGGAGAAAACTACTTTTGTTACACAGTGGGGTACCTTCTGCTATAAAGTGATGCCTTTCAGACTGAAGAATGTCGGGGCAACCTATCAACGCACCATGGTAGCTTTGTTTCATGACATGATACATCATGAGATTGAAGTCTACGTAGACGACATGATATCCCGTTCACATACAGAAGAAGAACATCTCAACCATCTGCAAAAGCTGTTTGTCAGGTTGAAGGAGTACAAGCTCAGACTGAATCCTAACAAGTGCACTTTCGGAGTCAGGTCCGGTAAACTCTTGGGATTCATCGTCAGCAACAAAGGCATCGAGGTTGATCCTGCCAAAGTCAAAACTATATGAGAAATGCATGCCCCTCGCACTGAGAAGGAGGTCAGAGGTTTCTTGGGACTCCTAAACTACATTGCAAGGTTCATCTCTCACCTTACATCTACCTGTGAGCCGATATTCAAGCTGTTGAAGAAAGATCAGGTGGTTAAATGGAATGATGACTGTCAAGTTGCTTTCGATAAAATCAAGGAGTGTTTTCTAGAACCTCCTATCTTGATGCCTCCCGTCGAAGGAAGACCTCTAATCATGTATCTGACCGTCCTGGATAATTCAATGGAGGTGTGTATTGGGCCAACATGACGAGTCTGGTCGAAAAGAGCATGCCATTTATTACCTTAGCAAAAATTTTACCGACTGTGAGACCCACTATTCACTACTCGAGAAAACTTGATGCGCTTTGGTATGGGCTGCTCGCCGGCTAAGGCAGTATATGTTGACTCATACCACTATATTGATATCTAAGATGGATCTGATCATGTATATCTTCGAAAAGCCTGCTTTATCTGGAAGAATAGCTAGATGGCAAATGATCCTGACTGAGTATTATATCCAGTACACTACACAAAATCTATAAAGGGGAGTGTACTAGCTGACCATCTAGCTCATCAAGCTGTCGAAGATTACCAATCCATGAAGTTTGACTTCCCTGACGAGGACATTATGACATTGGACAACATTGAAGATAACGGACCATATGACGGACCTGAACAAGGATCCCGATGGACTCTGTACTTTGATGGTGCCTCCAACGCACTTGGGAACGGTATCGGTGTTGTGCTCATCTCTCAACAAGGTCGCCATACACCTTTCACCGCCAGACTCTGCTTCAGCTGCACCAACAATATGGCCGAGTATGAAGCTTGTATCTTTGGTCTCAAGGCTGCAATTGACCTGAGAATCAAATCTTTGGTTGTATTTAGAGACTCATCTTTGGTCATCAGTTAAATCAAAGGAGAGTGGGACACTAAACATCCCAATCTCATCCCTTACAAAGAACATGTCCTGACATTTCTACCTCACTTCGAGCAGATTACCTTCGAGCACTTTCCGCGAGAAGAAAATCAGCTAGCAAATGCTCTAGCTACAATGTCATCCATGTTTAAACTTAACTGGGATAATGAGGCTCCCCAAATCACCATCGAGCGGAAGGATGATCCTACACATTGTCACGAGATTAATACCGAAGAAGTAGTGGACCAACCTTGGTTTCACGAAGTCAAAAGATATCTCGAGACGCAAGAATACCCTGAAGGAGCTTCAGTCAACGACAAAAAGTTCTTAAGGAGATTCTCTGCCAAGTTCTTCCTGAGCAATGGTATCCTATACAAGTGCAATCATGATTGCGTCTTGATCCGTTGTATGGACAAGATTGAAGCTGAACAGATCATGGCTGAACTGCATAATGGTACCTTTGGCACACATTCAAGCGGTCATACGATGGCTAAGAAGATTCTAAGGGCAGGCTATTAGTGGTCTACCATGGAAGTTGACTGTCATCAACATTCCCGTACTTGTCATAAATGTCAAATCTATGCGGACAAGGTACATATTACTCCAGTTCCTCTCAATGTCCTAACAGCTCCTTGGCCATTCGCAATGTGGGGAATCGACATGATTGGAGAGATCAAGCCTACAACATCCAATGGACATCGTTTCATTCTGGTGGCCATTGATTACTTTACCAAGTGGGTCGAAGTAGCTTCCTTCGCCTCCGTTATAAAGAATGTGGTTGCCCGCTTCATCAAGCAAAACCTCATTTGCCGGTACGGTATCCCTGACAGGATCATCACGGACAATGATACAAACCTGAACAACACTATGATCACCGCCTTGTGCGAGCAGTTCCAGATTCAACATCATAATTCATCTCCCTATCGGCCGAAGATGAACGGAGCTGTCGAAGCTGCGAACAAAAATATCAAGAAGATCATTCAAAAGATGACTGTCACCTACAAGGACTGGCATGAGATGCTACCTTTTGCTCTGCACAGGTACTGTACCACAATGCGTACATCAACTGGGGCAACACTATATTCTTTGATATACGGCATGGAAGCTGTTTTGCCTATCGAGGTTCAGATTCCCTCCTTGAGAATCATGAAGGATGCTGGTTTGAGTAAAGACGATTGGATTCAGACTCAGCTTGATCAACTCAACTTGATTGACGAAAAGAGACTTACTGTTGTTTGTCATGGTCAGACGTATCAAAAACGAATGATCAAGGCTTTCAATAAGAAAGTCAGGCGCCAGGTATATCAAGTCGGGGATCTTGTAATCAAGCGGATCATCTTGCCGCAAAGTGATCCTAGGGGAAAATAAACTCCTACTTACAAAGGACCATTTGTGATCAAAAACATCTTTTCTGGTGGGGCAATGATATTAACCACCATGGACGGTGATGACCTGCCGCACCCTGCGAACGTAGACTTAGTAAAAAGATACTATGCATAAATGACCCGGCAAGTTGAAAACCTGAAAGGGCAACTTGGGCAAAAAAGGA
This sequence comes from Vicia faba, assembly GCA_948472305.1. NCBI lineage: Eukaryota > Viridiplantae > Streptophyta > Magnoliopsida > Fabales > Fabaceae > Vicia > Vicia faba. Next base: position 649,854,375 of record OX451735.1, on the reverse strand, counting down.
GCATCCCGGTGAATCGAAAACCCGAAAGGGCGGTTCAGTCAAAAGTTAGGGATAATATAAAAAATCTGTACACCCGGCAAGTCGAAAACCCGAAAGGGAGACTTGGGTAAAAAAGGGTTTCCCGGCGGATCGAAAACCCGAAAGGGCGGTCCAGGAAAAAGTTAGGGAATTAAAGCGCATAACTATGTCTCGTCGGATCACTTTAAGGACAATCTATTCACAGACAAGCTCCAGGCTTCTGATCAATCCAATCATCTTCGGACGAAGCAACGAATGGACAAGATATTCAGAGTTACGAAGGCTATAGCAGAATGGGAACCCCATGGAATTTTTACACATAGCCACCTTTCTTTGTATAAATTTTTCTCATTTTTATGACAATATTCTTTTACTAGGATGTCTGTCTCCTTTGTACAAAATACTTACACAAAGTTAATACAAAGATACTTCAAAGTACATAAAACTCTTTGCCTTTTCTTTCTTTTTACACTTGTGTTTTATTTGAAGACGTCCAATGATTTATTAAATGAGCATATGCATTTGAATATAATCACCTGTTTACAAATAAAACAAAATGAGAAAGAATAATTACTGATAAGTTGAAAGTATAGGAAGATGTCTTTAGGCTATTCCAGGAGAAATCCCCTGCAGTACATCATCTAGGTCCCCAACGGAGCCAAGACCTTGAAATACATATCCCCAGCGAAGTTGAATTTCAAAATCCCCATCAAAATTAAGTCTTCAAACTCCCAATCCCAGCGGAGCCAAAACTTTAAACTACAGATCCTCAGTGAAGATGAAACTTTCTTCCCCAACGAAGTCAAATCTTCAACCTTTAAACCCCAGTGGAAACCATCCAGTTTCCTCCAATTTCCCCGGAGAGTCGCTTTAAGACCCGATAATTCCCCAGAGAGTTATCTTAAAACCTTCTTCCCCAACGGAGTCAAATTTCCATACACAATCAAATCAGCATGTCATTAAGATCCCCAACGGAGCTGAGATTATCAATCTACAGCAGAAACCATCCAAGTTTCTCCAAATTCCCCAACAAGTTATCTTAAAGTATGAGAAACAACCAGATAACAGTTAACTTTTGTTTTATCCCCAACCGAGGATAATTCCCCAGTAGAGCGGCATACAACCCAAACTCCTGAACTTTTCCAAAACAGGAATAAGCCTTTTCCCCCAGAGTCCTGAACTTACTCTCCAGCAGTATAGCTACTCCCCACAGAATTTTTGCTCCCCAACAGATTGAAGATTCTTATTCTTGATTCCCCAGTGAAGTTGCCAGAGCCTTCTTTACTCCCAGCATGAATTTGTCAGAATTTTTAATCCCCTAGCAGATCAAAGATTCTCATTCTTAATTCCCCGCAGAAACCATCAGAGCTTTCCTTATTCTCCAGCAGATCAAGCTTTTCCTTTGTTCGATCCCCGGTAGAGATCACCAGAAGTTTTCCATATTCCCCAGCCGAGTAAGGATTACCTTTGTGTAATCTCCAGCCATAGTCATCAAGTTCTCGGGATTCCCCAAGCAGGTTTCTCAAACAACACTCGGCATTTATTCTCACAACAGAATGTTTATCATACTCCAAAGACTTGAAGGATCCCTACATCCCCAGGAAAGTCATGAAGGATTCTCACATCCCCACAAAGGTTGTCAAAGTTTTTGATAATTTTCGCGAGTTGCCAAGGATTTTTCTATCCCCAACAGTGGTCCAAGGATGTCTCATCCTCAACAATCAAAGATTTTGAATCTCCAGCAGCGGTCAAGGATTTATTTTCCCCGGTAGCATTCAAAGATTTTATTATCTCCAAGCTATCAAGGATTTATTTTCCTCAGCAAGACAGATAATCAGCTTACATGTGCATACATTATATTCATATATCATAAACATTGATAAAACACATATATTGCATCATACATTTTATGCAACATAATTTTGTGTTTCAGCTAACATTTTACCCTTTTCAGGATAAGATTAACAAGCTACCAATATACAATCATGAAAACATCTTAGAGATGCTCCAGACACGAATGCTATTCTATTGCTTATTCAAATACATAATTCAGAAAACAACTTAGAGACACTCCAGACACGGACGCAATTCTATTGCTTATTCAGATTCAAAGTTCAGAAAACAGCTTAGAGACGCTCCAGACACGGATGCAATTCTATTGCTTATTCAGATTCAAAGTTCAGAAAACAGCTTAGAGACGCTTCAGACACGGATGCAATTCTATTGCTTATTCAGATTCAAAGTTCAGAAAACAGCTTAGAGACGCTCCAGACACGGATGCAATTCTATTGCTTATTCAGATTCAAAGCTCAGAAAATAGCTTAGAGATGCTCCAGACACAAATGTTATTCTATTGCTTATTCAAATCCTCAGCTCAAAGACGCTCTAGACACTGATACCATTCTGACGCTCATTCTCCTGATTTTCAACAAACATTCTTGGATGGCATCTTTAAGCCCATCTCTAACAAGATTCACATCTCCAAATGGCATCTTTAAGCCCATTTCCTCAACTACACTTTGACGAGTGCAAATTTACGGGCACTCTAGTGTCCAATCCTCTTTTACCTTCGAGTCACGAAAGGCAAACTCGCCAATGTAACTCTTCAGGTTCAAGAAGATTGAACAGGGGCAGCTGTTGTACTCCAAAATTTTACCTCTCATTTTATCAAGATTTCCCCTCACAAGACTCTTTGAACTCAAGACCAAGCTAGGGTTTGCTCTGCTCAAGACATCTCTTTGAACTGTTGACCTGAAATTGGGGTTTGAGTTTGCACAAGAATTTTTGGACTTACAATGCTCAATGTGACTTTCATGCTTCATGTTGGACCCCTAAGATTGCTCATACCAAGTTTCAAGTCTTGAATCAAAATTTTGCCCAGTCAATTGGACAGTTGACCTAGAAATCGGCTGTATTGGGGAAAAAGTCAACTATGGCCAATTTACAGTCAAACCTCATAATTTTTTATCCACATCAACATTATATACTCATATGAACGATTTTATCAAGTTTGGACCACAACTCCTCAAGAAATTTGATCAGATCATCAAAAGGATAAAATGGTCATTTTCAGGGTTTTGACTGCAGAAGGGCAATTTCTGATTTTTAACCTAGCCAATGGAAAATTGGGTTCAAGCATGGATTCAAGGACTCAATGGAATCATCTTGACCTAATCACAAGGTTCAAAAGATCTCAAATGCATTGGATTGACAAATGAATTTTCCAGTCAACTGATCAAAAATCAACTATACACTGAAAAGTCAAACTTTGAATTTTTGGTCAAAATCAAGTGCCAAGAGTCATTTTTAATCAAGATGTGTCAAAACATGAAACTTGTTCACCAAGAAACCTAATTTTGAAAATTAGGGTTTAAAATGGAAATTTTTCATAACTTAGAAATTTTCTAAGTTATGAAAATTTCTTATTTTTTCCCAACTTTTTCACCATGATGCAATTGGATTCAAACAAAACTTCCAACATGAAACTTGTAGTCCTCCACAAAATCTACAACTTTTATTCACAAATTTTTCCCAAAAGATGCTTGTATCTCAAGTTATTATTTTTGTAATAAGGGTCCATGAAACTTTTAACTTAGTGAAATTTTGCCCTTGTTTAGGCAGGATTTTAACCTATCTTCATGGCAATTTTTCACATAGTTCCAAGTGGAATCTCAAAATGCATTTCAAAGATGGATTGTAGATAATATTACAAGCTTTCCAAAATGTCAAAGAACTCTCCAAAATCATTTATGGTTAGGGAGAATCGAAGATTTGAATTTGGAAAAATATCACTTTGGTCCATGGCATTTTTCATGTTGACACAAGTTGCAATTTTTGTCCACCCTTGCTTGTACTTGTTTACAGGTCCTTAAACCCTTACACACTAAAAAATTGAATGCAAACACATTGGTTAGAGGCATTTTTCTGAGCTTTAGAAGATTACACAAAGGATTAATCCATTTTTGGCAAAAAGGCAACAATGTCATTTACATAAAGCACAACTTTTGCAATTTTGTTTCTCTTGAGCATTGCACCAAGTCTTTTGCAGAAAACAACATCCACAAATATCAGGGAAAGTACACCAACTATGTGCATGCTTGGAGCTAGCCTGTACAGGCCTGGCCTTGGTCACTTCTCACATTTTCTTCAAAAGCAAGTCAACTTGCAAAATCACCAGAACTTTGTGATCTGATATAACCAACTCTTGTAAACATTTCAAACAAGTTTTGCATATCACACTAAGCCAGAAACACGAGCTAGCAACCTCTCAAACACCCTTGTACACAAAAATCACATTTTCTTGCAAAATAGGGCAGGTTCTGCATTTTGATTTCCAAATCACAAACCACTCGTGCGTTTTGCTTGGAACCAGTTTCAACACACTCCATGCAACCTACCTAAACTATCCCAACCATTCCCAAGTCACTGTAACTCCATTTACACACTTCACCATTTCTGAATTTTGAGTTTGCAGGTTGATTTCTATAGAGAGATTCAAGCAAGTTCAAAGCTAGCTAAGCATTGGGAAAGCTCAAAGGAACTTCAAGCAAGCTCACAAGCATCTTAGGCCTCACTAGAAACCCCTGCATTTCCATACTCGAGCTTGACTGAAACAGGTAAAGTTCAAACTTCTATCTCTCTATTTAGGAAACATTAGGCTTAGGTTTGTGAATAAAAAATGTAGTACTCATTGCCCTTGAGCTGTACATATGCATAGAATTCATTTAAGTTAACTGAGCTGGGAGAATTTGAATGATGAACTTTCTGGAAAAAAACTAGGTTAGAAATTAGGGCCAGAGAAATTCTCTCTGGTCTTTGAGAGTTAGATTAAGTTTTTTACATGGTTGGAATCGTGTGATCATGCTCTATAACTTTCATGTTGCAAGTTTTTATTTTTAAGCACAAATGCAAGATTTACAGGTTTGAACATCAAGTGCGCGTTTTTTGTTTGATCAGAGGTTGAAGATGAAGACAATCTGGGCTGGGCCTGACTTTCGCTGGCTATTGACACCCCCTTAGCTTGTTGTTTACACCCCCCTGGCCCATTTGTTTATTTTTTTTTTTATATTTTTCTATTTCTTTTTCATTTCTGTCTTTAATTATTTTTTTCTAAATATAAAAAATCACTAAAAATGTTTTTCTTAAATTTTCACATTTTTATTTTATATTTTTATTATTTTTTGGATATAGAAATAGTTATTAGATAGTATATACTTTTATTCTCTTAAAATAAATTCATAAATAATACAAAAAACATTATATATTTTTATTTTTATTATTTATATACTTAAATATTATTTTTCTCACACATTTAATTTTTTAACACTCTTGTATATATTTTATTCTATTTTTTTGTACATAAATAAAATGAATAAACAATATAATATACATATATTTTCTTAAAGCAAAACTAGGGTTTCCACCCTTAATAAAAATAATCTTTTATTTTTTCTTATTTTTGATACATTAAATAACTTATTTTTACCTACATAAAAATAATACAAAAAAAAACATTTTTTGCATATTTATAATATATTGCATATTTAAATATTTGTCAATTTATTATTTGTACAATGAATTCAATATAGTTGTAATAATTTTAGGGTTTTTATTTTGTGCAAAATATCCCCCTATTCAAACTTGTATCCCCCTCCCCATATCAATGTTGTAATAGTCATAGATTTACTTTTACGCACTTTATAGCTTTCAAATATGCCATGATAGAAAGATTAGGGTTTGTATGACCAAAAATCAAACAAATAGCTTGACTAATACAAGACAAAAAATGCATGAAAATGACAACACAACGCACACAAGCACCCCTAGGGTTTCATCCACTTGTTGCCTTAAAAATGACCATGGTATGCAGGCTAGGTATCTTGGCAAAACAAAAACAAAAAAAAGATCATAGTCCCTCGATGATGCTATCTTGGTTGCCTATACAAAAATGATCTAGTCCCACAAAAAAACTTGCTAAGATACTTTGCAACATTGTTATCATAACCATATGATGACCCGCGCCTGTCCCGTTTAACATCCAAACACAAGGTTGTTTACCAAATACAATGGTAAAACAACAATGTCAAAGGGTTAAAAATGTGTAGGAAATATCTTTGAGTTAGGGTAGACAACTCCTAGTTACTTGATCAAACTTGCAAACATCCTTGCTAATTTCAAAACACACAATTTCAAAACATTTCCCAAAATAAACTTTCAAACATTGAAACATCTTTTCAAAAGACAAACACCTTTGTATACATTCAAACAGGAATCATTACAAAGGTTGCCTAGACAAAGGCCTCTTTTCAAAACATTTTCAAAACCACACACCAAAGCACCATTTGAAACAATTGAAAAGCAAAAGCAAGTGATATAAACAAGTAACTAAGAGCCCATGGAAAACCATGGATGAAAAGGGGGCTAGCACCTTCCATTTTCATAATCTACCCCCCGAACCCAAGAAAACATCTCAAAGGTCTTTCCTGTGCTTTTTGACCTTTCCTTTGGATAAAATAAAAAGTCGGTGACGACTCTTGCTAAACTGAAACATTTGCAAACACAAACGTAATTCCTCAAGTCAGTTCTTCCACTGTATCACAGTCAGGCATAGACTTATTCTGATACTCCTATAAACATTTACTTTGGATGGCATCTATAAGCCCATCTCTGACGGTATCCCGTCATCTTCTCCAAATGGTATCTTTAAGCCCATTCCCGATATAATCAACCCACATTGTTACTTCGTGCATCCGCGAGTGCAAATTTATGGGCAGTTATAAGTATTCAATAATCTTTCACCGTCAGATCATGAATGGCGAGCATGTCAATCTAACTCTCCAGGTTTAAGAAGATTGAACAGGAGCATGCCTTCGTCTTCGATCATATGCTCCTTCCCTTTCTTCCTTTGCTCGACCTTGTCCTCTATGGAGAAGCGACTGTCGAGGTCAATGGTGTCGACCCTTGGCAGTGGCCTGAATTCCTTGGAGCTGGAGGGCAGCGTGACTCGAGCGGCTATTTGAGGCTGGGCGTTGATGGAGCTGAGGCCCTTCGCATAAGCTTCAAAGCACCTCCTAGCTGCTTGGATGTCCCTGTGAAGAGTGGCGACCAAACCTTCGGCCGTGTAGTATTTCATCTTGAGATGAACAGTGGATAGGACCGCGGTGAGCTCAGTGAGAGTGGGTCTCCCAAAGATGCATTGATAGAGGGAAGGGCATACCCCCACCAAGAATTGGGTCTTGATGGCTCTGACTGTTATCCCCCTCCCAAAGGTGACGATCAACTCCACGTACCCCCATGGCTTTGTGCTGGCCTCGTTGAAACCTTGAAGAACAGAGCCCACGTAGGGGGTTAGGTGGTTCTCGTTCAGCTGTAGAGTGTTGAACAATTGGGTGTACATAATGTCAACTGAACTGCCCTGGTCGACCAAATTACAATGCACGCCGAAGTTAGCCATCTGAGCTCTCACGAGTAGTGGGATGCTCGAATTTGAGGCTCCTCCCAGTAACTTTTCTCTGTAGAATGCGAGGGGGTGAGATCCTCATCGAAACTTGTTGAGTGTGGCGTCCATCTCAGAGTTGGCCTCGACGAGTTGGTCGAACCTTCTCTTCACGAATCTGACTTTATGCTTGTTGAACCCTCCGCTAGAAATGACCATGGCCGCGAGGAAGGATTCCAATGGGTTGTGGGTGGATAAGTATAGGGGGGGCGTCCTCTGTGTCCAGAAAGTAGAAGTCTTCCGGCCGTGAGATGCTAAGGGAGACCGGAATGGTGTCGAGGTTGGGGGATTTCTTCCCTTCTTCGACATTCTTTATCTCTTGTGCTTCATCACGAGCGGCCTCCTTCTTCTTATACTGCTTTAGGTGACCATCTCTGATTAATATTTCGATTGCATCCTTGATATGGATGCAATCCTTTGTGTTGTGTTCGTGACTCTTGTGGAACCTGCAGTACTTGCTCTTGTCGATTCATGGCTCCGACAACGTTTGTCGAGGGAAGCACACCCCGACTTATTTGAACTCTGAAATAGCGTATTCGGAAAGAATACGCTCTCTTGAGGTTGTCAGGGGGGTGTAGTCGTGAAAACGAATGGTCGGCCCCTTGTAGTCTTTAGGATCATGGGACCTGTCTGTAACACGGTGGGAGAACTGACTTGGTTGTTTTGCGTTTGATCGCAAATGTTGCGGTTAGCAAGAGTCGCCATCGACTTTTCTTTTATCCAATAAGGAAAGGCTGAAAAGAATAGGAAAAACCTTTAGAGATGTTTTCTTGAGTTCAGAGGTAGATTATAAAAAGGGAAGGTATTAGAACCTTTTTTTATCCATAGTTATCTATGGGCTCTTAGTTGCTTGCTAGATCACTTGCTTTTGTTTGAAAATGTTCTTTGTGTGGGTTTTGAAAGTATTTTAAAAATGTCTTTGTAATGGTTCTCGTTTCTATAAGAACACGTACAAAGTGTTGTTTCAAAAATAGTTCAAATAGGTATTTATGGAATGTGTTTTTGAAAGTGATTTTGAAAAGGTGTCTTTGTAATGACTCTCGTATAAGAATGCGTACAAAGTGTTGTCTTTTGAAAATGTTTCAAAATGAGAGTGTTGGTGTATGAAATGTTTTTGTTGTGAGCAAGCGAGCAACTAGGATCAAATCAACCTACTCAAAAGGTCTTAGATGTTATTTTCTCCTCCTTTAGATGATGCTATCTCAACATTGTTCGGTAAGAAGCCCCATCGTTGAATATGAAGGGACGGGCATGGGACGTTTGTATAGTCATAGAAGGCAACCTATGAGACGTTTTAGAAATGTCGTTTTAGGGACTAGATGGTTTACCAGAGGCAACATCGAGGGCCATCGAGGGACTACGATCTCTTATCGAGGGTCTTTGCTAAAACGCCCATGTTCGAGGGACATGACTATTTTCCGAGGAAACAAGTGAGATTACCCTAAGGGTGCATGTGTGAATAGTGTGTTTGATTGTATACATTTAATCTTTGATTTTTGGGTTATCTATTTGTTGTTTTCATGTCTTACCATACACACCCTAATTACTAACAATATATGAAAGCAATAAAAGTGCGGAAAGTAAAGATTCTAAGCTATTATAATCATTAGGGGGATGGGGTGTACAAATTTACAAATGGATATTGCGAGAAATTAAAGTCCTAATTATCTATTAGAACCATATTGAAATAGTATACAAGAAATGTAAAATGTTCTTGTTTTGCTTTTGTTAAGAAAATAAATAAATTTAAGAAAATATTTTGATCTTTTTGTTCTTAAAGAAATAAAATAAAACATGTGAATATGAATTTTTTTAGTGTTTTTGGTTATTAAAAGCTAAAATAATATGAATAAGAGAAAAGGGAGTCAGAATCAGCATGTTGCTGAAACGAGAAGGAACAGAAGTTCTGACTCTGATACACTGCAAAAGAGAAAATGTTAGTGAGAAAGTGGAGAATCCGAAGTTCTAGGCCTGGGTACACCAAGTTCTGAGGTTGAGGGGTTCAGAAGTTAAAGCGTAGCTGGGAATCTAGAAGTTCATATATCACTGGCAAGTCAGAAGTTCTGGCTGTTTGAGAGAGTGAGGTGATAATATTGTTGGGTAAGATTGTCTAGAAGTTATGATTTAGAAATATTATTTGACAGATAAATGGGTGAAAGTGTCACTAAATAAACCTAAAAAAGATACTTCTGGAGCTAGAACCCAGGACCCTTACTACTAAAGTCTTATGCGCACGCTTTTTACCATTGGGGTGGCTGTACATCTGATATCAGAAGCAAAAGCATAAATATGTATCACAAAGTAAACTCTGATGATGAACTCCATTTCTTTCTCCATGCTAATTAGAATATCTGCAACTTAGTCAACTCTCAATAGAATAGAAAACACAAACATAACAATTATGACAGGTTTCCATCATGGTTTCAGAAACATAAAAAAAGGTCAAGACTATAAACTAGAAACAAGCATGTATCTGTTAATCCTAGTTTCCTAAAGAAGTTCTGAACTGATGTCTCCCTATTTAGGTAGAAAAATATATGCAACCTCAAAATATGTATAGCATCAGAATCAAGATGTCTACATTGTATTTTGGACATGCAAGTTTAACAATGCCTAAGTGATATGATAAGAGTCAGCAAAAGCTTACCTTGTAGCTGGAGAAAGTCCTATGAACTGGAGCCTGGTTCTGACTTCTTGTAATGTTCTAATCAACTTCCTCACGTGCTAAGCAGACTGGAACAACCTTTAACTTGGGTTACAAATGGCTGGAAAATTCAGAAGCTGTATGAATGATTTGGTTAAGAAACACTTGAGGGAAACTAGAGTTTGAATGTAAGAATCAAAAACTAGTAGGTTTTGTATTTGTGCTTGCAGTTTCAGATTCCTGGAATTTTTAGCGAGGTTTCAAAGCTTTTCCTTTCAGTTTTTCAATTGACCCCCTTCACAGTTGCAAATGAAGTTCAATTTATAGGCAAGAACTTTGTAGCTTGGATAAGTCAAAAGTACCACCATTATTGCTAGTGTGTTGGCTTGTTCTTGAAGCAATTTAAACAAGTATGGTGGTTAGCAGCTTTTAGCCGTGCCTAAGATGGAATTGTAAGCATGAATTAAGGAAACGTATCCTTAGAAGCAAAATAAAAGCATGGACCCAACATACTCTTTGTACAAAAGTTTGCTTTTCAAGGACATCAATGGTACTTCTTTCTCACACGTGGGGAAATCCTTTGGATAAAAACTAAAAAGTGGTTGTGAGCATTAAATGATGATGAGACTTACCAAACTAGAAATTATGAGCTATGAAATTGTGCATCATAGCTTAATTCTTGGCGAGAAGTTCAGCCTCAGTGCAACTTAGAACAAACATTCAACTTCTGATCCTTGAATCCCTTTGCTCCAAATGTTCTGTAGGAGTTCTCACACTTTCCCAAAAGCTTGTAACATGCTTTGTAAATCCTCTTTGAATTTCTCTTGCAAATTTTGACTGGACCTATATGAAAACTGACCCATAAGTTCTAACCAAATCCTGTTTTGGAAAGGTCCAGAATTTGCTGAAAGCTTCAGTTTCATGGATGTGTCTTCAAGGATTTGTAGCTTGAAATCCCAGCATTTCTAGGAGAAGTTTTGTTCGGCAATGTTTGAGATCTCATTGAGACCCACAACTCTTGTGTTATAAGTTCTTCCAGAATCATCTTGCATTATGGTGATAATCTGATCAGAAGTTCTAAGCTTGTCATATTTCTTAAACACTTAGAAAAATTCTAAGTATTTAGAATTTTGACATTTTCAAAGTAATCTTGACTTTTGAATTTCTTGATGAAACAAAATTCATATTTCAACATGTCTCCATGAAATATGACTCTTGAAACTTGACTTTGATCAAAAAGTCAAGGTTTGACTTTTCAGTATGTAAAATGACCATTTTGCCCTTGTAAATGACTTTCTTAGAAAATTTGTAATTCAAGGCATGGAATTAGATGGAAGCAAACCTGAGGGTCCAAGATGATCATCTAAGAAATGAGAGGGCAAATTTTAGGGTACAACAACTGCCCCTGTTCAATCTTCTTACGCTTGAAGAGTTAGATTGCCGAATCTGTCATTTGTGACTTGAAGGTGGAAGATGATTGAACACTAGAGTGCCCAGAAATTTGCACTCGATGATGTGCTGGTTGATTGTGTAGGGAATGGGCTTAAAAGATGTCATCTGAAGGTGATTATTGATGGAAACTAGACCAAGTCTAAACTTGACTTCAACTGGAAAAGAATCAGAATAAACCCTGGAGTGATTTATCTGAACCAGGAGAAATGTCTACCAGAAAGAATCAAGATAAAACATTAAGAGATTTAAACTGAACCAGTAGAGGTCTTTGAATTTTCTTTAACTGGAAAGAATCAGAAAAATCTTAGGATCGATTTAACTGAACCAGACAAAAGTCTTGGGACATCTTCAATTGGAATAAGAATCAGGGAGATCTTAGTGTCGATCTGACTGAACCAGAGAAGATCTTGAATTAACTTTGACTGGATAAGAATCAGAAAAATCTTAGGATCGATTTAACTGAACCAGACAAAAGTCTTGGGACATCTTCAACTGGAATAAGAATCAGAGATATCTCAGTGTCGATCTGACTGAACCAGAGAAGGTCTTGAATTAACTTTGACTGGATAAGAATCAGAAAAAAGTCTTAGGACATCTTCAACTGGAATAATAATCAGAGAGATCTTAGTGTCGATCTGACTGAACTAGAGAAGGTGTCTGCGGGAAAGAATCAACATAAATCATTGAGAGATTTAAACTGAACCGGCATAGATCTTTTTTGATAATGATGTGTGATGAAGGAATCTGAGACGATTGCTACTCCAAAAAGATGATGAAGGAATCTTGGACGATTGCTACTCCAAAAAGATGATGAAGGAATCTTGGATGATTGCTACTCCAAAAAGATGTTGATCCTTGTTTGTTGATTGATATTTCCTAAAAAGGTAAGGAGTTAGTTGTATGCAATATCATAATATATGCATTGCGTAATGATATTCTCAAAATAAATGAGATTTGTGTTATATGTATTTTGTATGCATATGCTAGGATGTATGAAGTGTAAAATGTTATTGAAGTGTATCTTTGTCTGGGAAAATAAATCCTTGACAAATTCTGGGGGATCATTAAATCCCGGACTGCTGTCGAAGAGTAGGTGCGTCTTCAAATTTTGCTTAGAATGTTTCCACCGGGGATTCATGTTTTGTTGTTTGAGGAGAGCTCCGTTGAGGAATATTGAAAACTCTGTGGAGAGTGTTGATCCCTACTTCGGGAAAAAGAGTTCAGGGGTCTCAGTTGTTCATTGTTCTACTGGGGAGTCGAAGTTGAACTGATATTTGATCGGGTCCAGGCTTCACAGTAACTTGCTGGGGATTGTAGAGTAGTCTATTGGGGAAGAGGAGTTGTGGTCCTTTGATTTGTAATAGTCGAAGAGGCAAACTCAAATTGGGGAATCTGTAGTTTGTTGGGGAAATAAACCTTGTTGTCGGTCTGTTGGAGAGGTTCCTTCTTCACTGGGGAAACTCCTTGAGGGTTCTTGAGGTCGACTCAGCTGGTGAGAAGTTTTCAGAGGTTGAAATTCTGGCTGGGGGTCATCCTATGAGAGGGATTTTGGGGAGATTTTGTCACTTTCCCTAGTAGAAAGTATTTGTGGCACTGCCAGGAAATGTTTGACTGTATGTAATTCTTTGTTGGGATTTGCATTCAATGCCCCCAGTGATGGAGATAGAGACCCGCCCTCGGTTATATTTAGCATTTCCTGATAGATTTCTTGGAATCTTGATTGGACTACTCCAGGTGTGCCGGATAGTGACATGTCATGCCGTGTCTTTTTACTTAGGGGATTGGTCATTGGAAGTGTCATCTTACTTGAAGTGATTTGTTCAACGAGAGAGCTTTTGTTCATCGGATGTTCGTTGTGTGAATTTCTCTATTGTCAAACAAATAGCCATATGCAAACAACGATATTCAAATAATTCAAAGTTTATGCTTGTCTTGATGTTTTGAAAATGCATTTTAGCAAGTAAAGAGTTTTTTGTAAGAATATGAAATCAAACTTCAGAATTTAGAATAAAGCCTTACAGGAGTTAGGATACCTTTTGTAACAATATGCTTTTGAACTAACCCATGCTTCAATTAGGACTTTTGAAGGGTTGTAACGTGGCTTGTTCACGGTTTAAGAAACAAAGGATAAGGCTCAATGTGTATTTGTACCCGCCCGTTCTTCGGGATGTTCTTCAGTCCTAAACTCATCTAATTGTGCGTTTGAACTCCGATTGAGTTTGGAATTACGTTTTGGTGATGGTTCAGACAAGTTAAGTTTATCAGAAGGCAGTCATTTTTTTCAACATTTTTCATGTTATTGAGGATTTGTAGTGACCTCTTTCTTTCGATTTGTTATCCATAATTTTTCCTGAATGTTCTTGTTTTGGGATTACAGTCATTGGGATGTCCCCGTTTTTCTTAAGTCTCCTTCGTAGGTTTTGACTTAGTGGGCTTTTTCTTTTTTGAGAGATAATGACTGCCTATTTGGTAGAGAACCATCACTGTCTTTTGATTCCAGAGGAATGTTTTTGATGTCATTCGTTGTATTATATATGAGAGTTTGCAGCTAAACGTGCATTTGAAATGACAGAGAGACTACCCTACCCCAGGTTTTGATTAAAGGTTTCAATTTGTGTGAAAAATAAAATTCCTACTTCTTTGGCTCGAAGGGGTTGACTAGGGATTATCTTCCTTATAACTCCATTATTTAGGATTTGAAAGAACGTCTGTACATCGTCAGCAAGGTCTGTCCAAAAGCATACTGTATGAGATTAAGGCATTGTTTTCGTCATCCTCCCTCTAAAGGCTTGCAACTTTTTGAAACAAGAGTTGAATTTCATAAAGTGAGTAAAAAGCGTAGTTTAAATATAATGAAAACGAATGGATTAAATCAAGAAAAACATATGCAATGCATTAATGAAAACAAAGTTCAACATTAATAGATAAATGTTTGAACAACAAAAGAGATTACAATTGAAAATTCAAATGAACAAAAGGTTTCAATGATTCGTCACAGGAGCAGTGATCACGTTAAGAGCCTCTGGAGGGTCAAACTCAATCTCCTTGGCATAAATCATATCTTGGATCTTGTTCTTCAGAGCCCAACAATTGTTCGTGTCGTATCCTGGACTATCAGAGTGGTATGCATACCTTTCACTGGGATGATAGGTAGAAGTGGAAGTATTGGGGTTCCGGAGATGAGCCTTTAATGTAATCATCTTTGCCTTCAACATGTGTTGTAGTGCTTGAGTCAGTGGCATGTTAATCTTAGTGAATTGTCTTTTAGGCGTGACATGTTTACGTTGATTCCCCTGACTTTGTTGAGCAAGCGTAGGATTAGAGATCAAGATTGCTCCTACGTGTTGGTCATGACGACTCTTTTGACCATACACAGCATTGGACTCTTTTCTCTCAATGTATGGCTTTTTCTGAGCATCAGAGGGTGTAGCTCCTTAGATCTTTCCATTTTTGATGCCAGCTTCGACTCTTTCACCAGTTAGTATTAGCTCGGTGAACCCGGCCGAGGAGCTTCCAATTAGGTGTTTGAAGAAAGGTCTTGTCAAAGTTCCCATGAAGATGTCAATCAGCTCCCTATCAGTTAAAGGGGACTGCACCCTACCAGTCAGATCTCTCCACTTTTGGGTGTATCCTTTGAAGCTCTCATTGGAACCCATGGTCATATTCTGTAATTGCACACGAGTTGGTGCAAGATCAGCGTTGTATTGGTACTGCTTGTAGAAAGCAGCAGCTAGATCCTCCCAGGTATGGATGTGAGTGAAGGGGTGAAAAACACAAGAAGGGGGGTTGAATTGTAAAACTGGAATCTTAAAGCAAATGACAAGATATTTTTATCCTGGTTCGTTTGATCTCAAACTACTCCAGTCCACCCGTCAAGGTGATTTCGCCTCTCTCCAACGAGGTCTTAATTCACTATATTCAACTGAATACAAATCTGCTTTAGCAACTGCTAAAACCTTCTTGATTCAAACCACAATCCGGTTTGTCAAGGCAACACTTTCTTACAAAGGTATAAGCAAATGTGTGTGAATGTTTTCTACAAAAACTATATCACAACTGTGATGTTTACACAAATGAAGCTTAGAATACTAGGTTGCTAAACGCTAATAAAGTGTCAGAGTTTGTTGGTTTAGCAAAACTTGTAGAGTGAAGATTATTGTTCAGCTTTGTGCGTGTAGAGAGTTTGGAAGCATTGGCCGTGATAATCTTCAAAGCTTGGTTTATATAGCACTTGAGAGGATGAACGTTGAAGCAAATATTCTTGATTCAATGCTATTAACAAGCTTTCCTTTTTGAGCAGATCTTGTCTAGAATGATGCCGTTGGTATTGATTAGCTTTCAATGCACAGTACCGTTGCTTCTTCAATGCACGTTCTGGCTTGGCTCATTCTGATTCTGCTTCGCTGCTGATGAACTGATTTGATTCTGTATCAGAGTGTTTTACGCGCAGTTCTGTTCATCAAGCTTCAGCATGTGCAAGCGTTGATCATCTGATCTTGACGTTCTGATTCAGCAACTTCTGATGCTGGTGTGCAAACTCATATTCTGATGCTGAAAACGTGATCTTGCTTATTTTAATCAGCATATCTGCAAGTCAGAGCATAGTAATTTTAGGCAGCATATAATTCAATCATGAAATATTTAACTACTATATCTTTTCACTTTGTTATCATCAAAACTTAAATATAGGGTACTAGATTCAAACATTGTTCTAACAATCTCCCCCTTTTTGATGATGACAAAAACTAGATATTTTAAATGAAAAAATAACGTGAAAAGTTATCAGATCTATGTATCAGAATAAGAAGTACGGAGAAGTCAGAGTTAAGAGATACTCCCCCTGAGTTTGTTACTTCCCTTTGATATGCGTGTTCTTCAGAGTCAGATCTTTTTCTATCTTTGAGCATCAGATTATAAGTCTTTGACTTATCAGAGAGCAGAGCTTCAGAGCTTTTCCTGTCAGAGCTTTGCTTCGGATCAGAGTGTTAGGTCGATCAGAGCTTCATATATCAGAACTTCATATTTGATCAGAGCAACATGAGCTTCTATATTTTGATCAGAGCTTCTAGTTCTCAGTCTTCATAGTGTTCGGAGCTTCCTTGTGCCTGTAGACTTAACAACAAAACAGAAAAACATTTCAAGTAATAGAGTTAGAATGTTTGAGAATTTCTGTCTAGTTAGCCGTTATTGATTTTAAATATCATTCTTGTTCTCCCCCTTTTTGTCAGCAATCAAAAAGTGTTAGTGATGTGCTAAAACAATTTAGATCAGAAAAAACAAGTTATATTAAAAATAGTTCAGAGCAAAGAACATTACACAAGCATAGTCAAAACATAGTCAAAAGTACATCAGAAAATGAAGAAAATATAGAGAATGTCATGCATGAAAAAAATTTCAAGGTTGTGGGGGCATGCGTGAGAACAGGCTTTCCAGCATTGCTTGAATCTTTTCAGAAGTTTCATTCTGCTTCTGAACCATGGTGACAACAGTATCAATCTTGCTGTCCTGGACATTCATTCTTGCTTCCATCTTCTGATCATTCTCTTCCATCCGCTGCTGTAGACGCAAGTCATTCAGCCTTAATTCTTCCAGAGCCTGCCTGTCCAAGGCAGCTTGAGAACTTTCAGCAGGAGGAAGCTTCTCAGAACTTTCAGCTACATCTTCTGCTGGATTTTCTTCCTGAAGAGTCTTGTCTTCTTCTGAAGGTTGCACCTGTGCAGCTTGCTCTTTCTCAGACCACGATTCAGAGTCCAGAGGGAGCACAACTTCTTGAGGCAGCTGACTCTCAACTTCCTTCAGCAGCTTGCTAAAGTTCTGTTGAGCCTGCTCATAGTTGACGTCCTGCAGCTTGAGTGCTTCAGCACGAACCCATACTCTGAACTGTGACCAGAGCTGATCAGAAGCAGCTGGGTCGATCATCCCCGGACAGACTTGCTTCAAGGAAGCAATCCATTGCAGCATACCTGTTTCAAAGTCCAAAATACCAGAGCCAACATCTAGTTGCTTTGGTTTGGGAATGGCCAATTTGTGTCTTAAATCAGCAAGACGTTCAAGACTTGTTAAGTCAATGAATGTTTTGCTGGGGTTTTCAGAGGATTGGTTTTCAGAGGTGTGCTGAGGTGCTGTTTGTTTTGGAGGATGGTTATCAGAGTCAGAGGATATATCTATTGGAGTGGTTGGAGTTTTTGGAGGTGTTGATTCCTCTGATGATGGTAACTGGGGTCTGACAATGGTGGTTCCACATGGCAACTGTATTGCCAGCGGTGAGGGTTGAGGTGAGTGGGGATCAGAATGATGAGGAGATGGGGTTTCATAGCGGTGAAACTCTGTTTGAGGTGAGGGAGGATTATTTTCTGGTTGAGGGGTGGAATCTCTGATTGCTCAGGAATCAGAGGTTCTTCTGTGATTGGTTGATGAGATTGTGGTTCTGGTTCAGGTTGAATTTCTGGTTCAGGTTGAATTTCTGGTTCAGGTTGTGGAGGAGGAATATTTGGTGGTTCAGAGTGAGGTTGAACAGAAGCATGTTCACGCTCAATGTCAGCTAGCACTCTATCAAGTGCTGGTGTTGTTGAAACAGTTGGTTGTTGTTTGGGAATTTTAATGGGAATTTTAATTCTGGTTCTTCTGAGTTGTAAGGCCTCAGAAGGGTCTTCTGGTATGGTTTCATCAATAGTGGGGATTGGAATGGATATTCTGTGAGAGGTTTGAGGAGGAGCAACAGATGTTGGAATAGTAGAGGAAATTGAAATAGGAGCAGCAGATGAATTACCTCGTTTCTTTGGAGTCTGGTGAGATGATCCTTCTGCTTTCCTCTTCTTTGACTTCTTCTGAATCACTTCAGGTTGAACTTGACTCAGATCTTTGATCTTCAGCTTTGAACCTGCATCTTCTTCCTTGTAAGAATCTGGATACTTGATAAACATATCAGGTTGGGATTCCATTTCAGAAAATCTTGGGAAATCACTCAGAGGCACTCTTCTTCTGGAGATGTCAGCAGTTGAAGCAGCTCTGGGTTCCTTCCTAATATTTTCTATCAGCTTCATCTTTTTCAGGTTCTTAGCATTCAGCGGTTTTCCAACAGTTGGTTCAAAATTGCCCAGTACTTTAGCTTCGCTCAGATAATCTATCAGCTTATTCTCTGTCAGAATATCTGATATGAGCCTCCCAAACGGTATCCAGTCCCTTTTGGTCCTTTCTTCTTCTCTAGTTTCTTTCACACTAGTCTTCAGATGATTGAACAGGAAGTGTGCCAGATTGATCTTCACCCTCTGATCAATAAAGTAGATCAGAAATTGCTGATCCACGTTTATGTAATCAGGAGAGCTTGTTGGCTTCCTGTGATTGAAACAGCCCAAAACAATCTTGGCCCATACTCTGCAGTGATCCTTCAGATCCTTGATTTTGCTGCTGGGAAAACCAAGAGTGAAAATGCAGTTGGCTACCACACCTATATCAGGGCATCTATCAGCCATGTCCACACAACGGACTCCACCACCACTTTGACCAATTAACCTAGCAATGAGGTCTTCAGAAATTATTATCTTCTTTCCCATGACAGAAGAGATGACTAGATGTTTATGAATCTTGGCGTGAATCCAAAATTCTTTGACAAGCTCTGGAAAGGTTGGTCCAACCAATCTATCAAAGTACCTCTCCCACTTTTGAGCTTTGACTTCCTCAGTTAGGTCAAATCCATTTTCCTTCAAACTTTCGAAATCGATGATTAATTCAGAGAGAACCTCAAGATTCTTTACCGGTGTGAGAAGAGTTCTGGTAGGCGCTTGATATTGCTCAGAGGTTTCTTTCTTCTGATTTCCTGCAGAAATGCTGGAGGATGCCATTGTTCTCACACAAAAGCTTGAGAGTGATTTGAGAAAAGCTAGGGTTTTGAAGGAGATATGCAGAAAATACTTGAGAGATTATGAGTAAGCGTAAAGAATAAACATGAAGAATGATGTGCTTAAATAAGGATTTCAAAAATTATTTTGAAAAATTAAACGTTTTTAAGAGAGAGAAAAAAAATAATGATTGCCATTAACAAGCGTGATTACTTTTGCATTTAATGCTTGCTGATTTTGGGGGATTTGAGAAAGATACTTAAAAACGGTTACCAGACATGTGTCTCAATGCACCCAATCAGCGCTTTGCCTTCTCAGAAACGTGCACGCGTTCTGCTTCAGGGATTTGCTGATGATTGGATGACACTTGTTTGATGTAGTGATCAGCACGTCTGTCTTTGAGATTAGACTCTCAGATCTTTAGACTTGCCTCTGATACAATCTGCATGTTCTAACTTTCTGAAGGAAGATTGATCAGAAGTTCACAGTAATATAATTACATTCTGAAGATAAATACATGGAATTAAAACATTTTCATTCTGGGCATACTTTCATGCTGAGATGTTTCAGAATGAAATTAAACCTATCTTCTGAAAGGGGTTTAGTAAAGATATCAGCCCATTGATGGTCTGTATCTATAAATTTCAAGTTTAAAATTCCTTTCTGAATATAGTCCCTAATGAAATGATGTTTTATTTCTATATGCTTGGCTCTAGAATGTAAAATAGGATTCTTACTTAAGCAAATAGCAGAAGTATTATCACAAAGAATAGGAATGTTACTCTCAAAAATCTGGAAGTCTTCAAGCTGACTTTTCATCCAGAGCATCTGTGTGCTACATCCTGCTGCTGCTATGTAATCAGCTTCTGCTGTTGACAGAGCAATAGTTGATTGCCTTTTGCTGGACCACGAGATCAGATTTTCTCCCAGAAACTGGCAGCTTCCAGAAGTACTTTTTCGTTCCACTCTGTCTCCAGCAAAATCAGCGTCGCAGTAGCCTACTAAACTGTAATCACTAGATTTTCTATAAAACAAACCCAGATTAGTAGTACCTTTCAGATACTTGAAAATTCGCTTAACAGCTGTTAAGTGAGATTCTCTAGGATCTGATTGGAATCTAGCACAAATACATACGCTGAATAGAATATCAGGTCTTGAAGCAGTCAGATAAAGGAGAGAACCAATCATACCTCTGTAGACTTTCTGTTCTACGCTTTTGCTTACCTCTTCTCTTTCCAGAATGCACGTGGGATGCATTGGAATCTTTGATGGCTTACATTCTGAGAGGTCAAATTTCTTCAGAAGATCTCTGATGTATTTGCTCTGATGAATGTAAGTTCCCTCTGGAGTTTGATTGATCTGAATTCCTAGAAAGAACTTCAGTTCCCCCATGAGGCTCATCTCAAATTCTGCCTGCATACACTTAGCAAATTTTCTTCCAAGAGAAGGATTAGTAGAACCAAAGATTATATCATCAACATAGATTTGACAGACTAAAATGTCACTCTTAACTGTTTTACAGAATAGAGTGGTGTCCACTTTCCCTCTGGTGAACTCATTTTCAAGCAGAAAGTTACTTAGCCTTTCATACCAAGCTCTGGGAGCTTGTTTCAGACCATACAGTGACTTTTTCAGTTTGAAAACATGTTCTGGATGTTTTGTATTTTCAAAACCTGGGGGTTGGTGAACATACACTTCTTCTTCTATATAACCATTTAAGAATGCACTTTTGACATCCATCTGATACAGAGTGATGCCTCTATTAACAGCAAATGAGATTAAAAGTCTGATAGATTCTAACCTGGCGACTGGGGCAAAGGTTTCTGTATAGTCTATCCCCTCTTGCTGACTATAACCTTGTGCAACCAGTCGTGCCTTGTTTCTGACGACTTCACCTTGTTCATTAAGCTTGTTTCTGAACACCCATCTTGTTCCAATGACGTTGAATCCTTTTGGTCTTGGAACGAGATCCCATACGTCGTTTCTGGTGAATTGATTCAGCTCTTCTTGCATTGCCAGAATCCAGTCATTGTCCAGAAGTGCTTCATCAATAGAAGAAGGTTCAATCAGAGACACAAGTCCCATCAGAGTTTCTTCAGAGTTTCTGAAGCTTGCTCTTGTTCTGATTGGATCTTCCTTTCTTCCTAGGATAGTCTCTTCTGGGTGATCCAAACTGCTTCTGGGTAATCTCTTCTGAGGTTGATCAGCAGTTGTAGGATTTCTAGCATTGCTTCTTTCAGACGTTGAAGGAATGTCTGTGTTGAGAGCTTCTGATGACTTGTCTTCAGAACCTGCAAATTCAATTTCTATACCTGCAAGATTTTCATTCTGCTTTGACTTTTCAGAGTCAAGCTTGTCATCAAAACGAACACTGATTGATTCTTCCACAATCTGTGTTTCTGTATTGTATACTCTGTACCCTCTTGAGCGTTCAGAGTATCCTAACATAATACACTTCTGTGCCTTAGAATCAAACTTGTTCAAATAATTCTTTGTATTTAACATATAGCAAGTACATCCAAATGGATGAAAATACGAAATGTTGGGCTTTCTGTTCTTCCACAATTCATATGGAGTCTTTTCCAGAATAGGTCTTATTGAGATTCTATTCTGAATGTAGCACGCTGTGTTTATTGCCTCTGCCCAGAAAATCTTAGCAACGTTTGTCTCGTTGATCATGGTTCTGGCCATTTCTTGCAATGTTCTGTTCTTTCGTTCTACAACTCCATTTTGTTGGGGAGTTCTAGGACAAGAGAAATCATGCAGAATGCCTTTGTTATTAAAGAATGACTCAAAATCTTTATTTTCAAATTCTCCACCATGATCACTTCTGACTTTAACGATTCTAAGATCTTTTTCATTATGAACTTGGTTACAGAAGGTAACAAACACAGAGTGTGACTCGTCCTTGTGTCTTAAGAACTTTACCCATGTCCATCTGCTATAGTCATCTACGATTACTAACACATACTTCTTGCCACTGACAGAAGCAGTTTTAACTGGTCCAAATAAGTCAATGTGCAGAAGTTCTAATGGTTTAGAGGTAGAAACAACATTTTTGGATTTAAAAGAAGGTTTTGCAAATTTGCCTTTCTGACATGCTTCACACAGAGCATCTGAATTGAACTTCAAATTTGGAAGTCCTCTGACCAGATTGAGTTTGTTAATCTGAGATATTCTTCTCATACTAACATGCCCCAATCTTCTGTGCCAGATCCACTGCTCGTTGTTAACAGACAGAAGACATTTTACGTTCTGACTCTTTAGTTCAGAAAGTTTGATTTTGTAAATGTTGTTTTTCCTCTTACCATTAAATAGGATAGTCCCATCTTTCTGACTAACAGCTTTACATGATTTTTGATTAAAGATTATATCATAACCGTTATCACTTAATTGACTTATGGATAACAGATTATGCATCAATCCATCAACTAGCAGAACATTATTAATAGAGGGAAGATTTCCGTTACCTACAGTTCCAGAGCCAATAATCTTTCCCCTCTGATTGCCTCCAAAGCCAACGTGGCCTCCAGGCTTAAGTTCCAGGCTTTGGAACATATGCCTTCTTCCCGTCATGTGTCGTGAGCAGCCAGAGTCCAGGTACCATGACTGGTGTTTCTGACTTGCTGCTAAAGATATCTGCAACATGTATTATTTTATCCTTAGGTACCCAGATCTTCTTGGGTCCTGATTTGTTAGTTTTACCAAAACTCTGATTGAATTTTGGTTTCACAAAGTGATTACTACTAGTATATTTGATGTCATGTGTGTGACCATACACAAAGTGTGAATTTAGAGGAGTGTGTTTAATGGTTAAATCCATGACATTTTTAGGTGTAGGAACCTTACCTAGGTATCCTATTCCTTTCCTGCCGTTTCTGCTAACTCCATAGATCATTGAAGCCATTCTGCTTCTATCTATGCTTTTAGCAAGGAACTTCTGGAAACTATGATCATACTCCTTGATGATCTCATCAGCGTTGCTGGGAGTTTCAGCAATTGGTTCCTTCTGAGAGTTTTGTAAAGAGTTTTCTAATTTTAAAATTTTATCTCTCAGCTCAGAGTTTTCCAATTTGAGACTCTCAGACTTATTAGAGTCAGATTCAAGAGTCCTTTTCAGGTCTCTGAATTTAGCTCTAATCTGCTGATAACGTTCCAGAATTTCATTGAGGCTTTCAGCAAGTTCAGCCTTTGTAAAATTAACAGCGAAGTTAGGGAATACCTCTTCTGTGTCTGATTCTGAGTCTGAGTCAGAAGCTTCACTGTCATCTGGAATGTTAGCCATAAGCGCTATGTTCGCCCTTTCATCATCTGATTCTGAGTCAGCTTCAGACGAGTCAGAGTCATCCCATGTGGCCATGAGACTTTTCTTCTTCTCTCTTCCAAACTTCTTTTTGGGCTTTTCCCTCTGAAGCTTTGGACAGTCACTCTTGTAGTGTCCTTGCTCATTGCACTCGTAGCAGATGATGTCTTTTGTATTTGGCTTCTTGCTACCTGAGGAGCCTTCAGATCTTCTGTATCCAGAGGAAGAATCTGTCCTTCTGTATCTGGAAGAAGACTCGTTCTGATCAGATCTTCTGGGATTCCTGAACTTCCTTTGTCTTTGCTTCCACAGTTGATTTACTCTTCTGGAGAGAAGAGAAAGCTCGTCTTCTTCTGATGAGGATCCATCAGATGTTTCTTCAACTGCCTGCAAAACTTTAGATTCAGATTTTCTGTTAGATTTTAAAGCTATAGGCTTACCTTGCTTCTGAGGCTCGTCAGCTTCCAGCTCTATCTCATGACTTCTGAGGGAGCTTATAAGTTCCTCCAGAGTGATTTTGTTGAGATCTTTCGCCAGCTTCAGAGCAGTAACCATAGGCCTCCACTGCTTGGGTAAACTTCTGATTATCTTCTTGACATGGTCAGCAGTAGAGTATCCCTTGTCCAGAACTTTGAGACCAGCTACCAGAATCTGGAATCTGGAGAACATAGTTTCAATGGATTCAGATTCTTCCATTTTAAACGCCTCATACTTCTGAATGAGCGCCAGAGCTTTTGTTTCTTTGACTTGAATGTTGCCCTCATGCGTCATTCTGAGAGAATCAAAGATGTTCTTAGCTGTGTCTCTGTTAGAGATCTTCTCATACTCAGTATAGGAGATAGCACTGAGGAGGATGGTTCTGGCCTTATGGTGATTCTTGAAATCACGCTTTTGTTGATCAGTCATTGATTTTCTATCAATCTTCTGACCAGTTGCATTAACAGGGTGCGTGTACCCGTCTGTCACCATATCCCACAGATCAGCATCATGTGCTAGAAAGAAGCTTTCAATTCTGTCTTTCCAGTAGTCAAAGTTTTCTCCATCAAAGACTGGAGGTTTGCCGCTGAATCTGTCTCTGTCCTCATTGGTGTCATTGCTGAAATGAGAGTTGTTTCCTGCCATTGTGTTTTTCTGACGCTGGATCTTGTACTGACACGGTTAAGTGTTTTAGCTCAGAACCAGGCGCTCTGATGCCAATTGAAGGGGTGAAAAACACAAGAAGGGGGGGTTGAATTGTAAAACTGGAATCTTAAAGCAAATGACAAGATATTTTTATCCTGGTTCGTTTGATCTCAAACTACTCCAGTCCACCCGTCAAGGTGATTTCGCCTCTCTCCAACGAGGTCTTAATTCACTATATTCAACTGAATACAAATCTGCTTTAGCAACTGCTAAAACCTTCTTGATTCAAACCACAATCCGGTTTGTCAAGGCAACACTTTCTTACAAAGGTATAAGCAAATGTGTGTGAATGTTTTCTACAAAAACTATATCACAACTGTGATGTTTACACAAATGAAGCTTAGAATACTAGGTTGCTAAACGCTAATAAAGTGTCAGAGTTTGTTGGTTTAGCAAAACTTGTAGAGTGAAGATTATTGTTCAGCTTTGTGCGTGTAGAGAGTTTGGAAGCATTGGCCGTGATAATCTTCAAAGCTTGGTTTATATAGCACTTGAGAGGATGAACGTTGAAGCAAATATTCTTGATTCAATGCTATTAACAAGCTTTCCTTTTTGAGCAGATCTTGTCTAGAATGATGCCGTTGGTATTGATTAGCTTTCAATGCACAGTACCGTTGCTTCTTCAATGCACGTTCTGGCTTGGCTCATTCTGATTCTGCTTCGCTGCTGATGAACTGATTTGATTCTGTATCAGTGTTTTACGCGCAGTTCTGTTCATCAAGCTTCAGCATGTGCAAGCGTTGATCATCTGATCTTGACGTTCTGATTCAGCAACTTCTGATGCTGGTGTGCAAACTCATATTCTGATGCTGAAAACGTGATCTTGCTTATTTTAATCAGCATATCTGCAAGTCAGAGCATAGTAATTTTAGGAAGCATATAATTCAATCATGAAATATTTAACTACTATATCTTTTCACTTTGTTATCATCAAAACTTAAATATAGGGTACTAGATTCAAACATTGTTCTAACAGTGAGAACTCTCCAATTGATAAAACCATTCAAGTTGAGTCCCTACTAGGCTCTCTTGGAAGAAATGGATCCAAAGCTTCAGATCAGTTGTGTATGGTTGAATCTTGCGGACATAAGACTTTAAGTGCATCTTAGGGCAAGAGACTCCATAGTACAGGGCAAAAGTAGGGATTTTGAATTTTGGCAGGATAACCACCCCATAAACTAAGCCCATGTCTCCTAAATCCAAACCAGATATCTGTTGAATCTCCATAGCATTAAGGCGATCGTCCAACTGTTTGTACTTGTCATCAGCGGGAGGATATTGTTCCTCAGAGTAGTCAGCTTCGACTCCATCAATCTCCATACAGTAGTCTTCTTCATGACTATCCCCCATATTGGATGGAGTTGAAAGATCTAGAGATCCTTTGACTAGTCCTTTAAGTCTCTTCCCAAGTTCAGGATGCCTACTGACTTCTTAGGCTTCTTCTTCCTGTCTTTGAGATGAAGTGTCTTCAGTTCCTCTTGTCCTTTAGCCATGGCCAGGAACATTTGTTGGAATTGAGCGTTTTGAGCTTGGAGATCTTTCACTGTTTGTTCCATATCCATCTTACTGAAATAAACAGTAGGAAGATAAGGATGCCTGTATAGGAGAAACCTGTCATGATATGATGCATGATATGTGGATGAATGTTTTCAAGGATCTCTTGGGGTAAATGTTACGGGTCACTTACAGTTTTGATTGGAGAACTTTGTATCGGTGGACGTCCTTCCACGAGAATTAAGCTCACCATGTCGAGTGGGTCATAGCCCTTAACTCAAGTTTGTTGTACTTGATTTTTGACGGTGTTTGTTTAGAGGAAAATAAATCCTCTTGCCCCTTGATAGACGTCTGGTTCAATGTGACCCTGCAGCAAAGGCCCTCGAGATCCTTAAAATGGTTATTGAAAATATTATGGTGTGTTGTTATGATGTTATGATGTTATGTACAAGTATGCGAAGTAAGCAAGTTTAAATAATCATATTCACATAAAGAAGGCAAGTCCTTAGGTTTAGACTTGCATGGATTTTATAGGTAAGTAACCTCTTGAAGTTGGACTGGTTCAACCTATCCTATAAATAGTAACCGGCTTTTAAGGGATCTCAATATCACTGACCTTTCCTCCAAATTTCGTTCCGATAGACAATTGACTTACCACCAAACAAAACTCGAGAGTCAAACCTCAATGAGTGTAGCATCGAGTATCTACCAACTTCGGACTGCACCAAAGCCGGTCATCTCACTTTGTCCTAATGGCCAAGTTGGTCAAGTAAAGATTCTAGAAGTTAGTTAGTGCTTCATGACATCACTCAGCGGCCCCGTAATCTCCTTGACTACTCAAGGGCTACTGGTACCCACAAATATGTCACACTAACGTAGCTATTGCTTAGACCATGTCGGTATACCCCACACAATTTCCATAACGTATTGCTACTTACCTATAAGGCATCCCAAATCCGGGTAGAGGATTCAAACCCAAACAAAGAACCAAAATGTAAAGCATACAAGTCAAATAATGAAAGTAAGTAAATATGATCTAACCCTAAGGTAACCCCACTTTTAAGATATTCCCCAGCAGAGTCGCCAGTTCTATAACACAGTGGGAGAACTAACTTGGATGTTTTGCGTTTGATCGCAAATGTTGCAGTTAGCCAGAGTCACCACCAACTTTTCTTTTATCCAATAAGGAAAGGCTTAAAATAACATGAAAGACCTTTAGAGATGTTTTCTTGAGTTCGGGGGGTAGATTATAAAAAAGGAAGGTATTAACATCCTTTTTATCCATAGTTATCTATGGGCTCTTAGTTGCTTGCTAGATCACTTGCTTTTGTTTGAAAATGTGCTTTGTATGGGTTTTGAAAGTATTTTAAAAATGTCTTTGTAATGGTTCTCGTTTCTATAAGAATGCGTACAAAATATTGTTTCGAAAATAGTTCAAAGAGGTGTTTGTGGAATGTGTTTTTGAAAAGGTGTCTTTGTAATGGCTCTCGTTTCTATAAGAACGCGTACAAAGTGTTGTATTTTGAAAATGTTTCAAAATGAGAGTGCTGGTGTATGAAATGTTTCAGTTGTGAGCAAGCGAGCAACTAGGAGAAAATCTACCTACTCAAAAGGTCTTATATGTTCTTTTCCTCCTCCTTTATATGATGCTATCTCACTATTGTTTAGGTAAGAATCCCCATCGTTGGATGTGAAGGGATGGGCATGAGACGTTTGTATAGTCATAGAAGGCAACCTATGGGACATTTTAGCAATGTCATTTTAGGGACTAGAACATTTACCAGAGACAACATCAAGGGACTACGATCTTTTATCGATGGTCTTTGCTAAAACGCCCATGTTCGGGGGACATGACTATTTTCCGAGGCAACAAGTAAGATTATCCTAAGGGTGCATGCATGAATAGTGTGTTTGATTGTATGCATTTAGTCTTTGATTTTTGGATTGTCTATTTGTTGTTTTCATGTCTTGCCATACACACCCTAATTACTAACAATATATGAAAGCAATAAAAATGCCGAAAGTAAAGATTTTACGCTATTACAATCATTAGGGGGGATGGGGTGTATAAATTTACAATTGGGGATTACAAGAAATTAAAGTCCTAATTATCTATTACAACCATATTGAAATAGTATACAAGAAATGCAAAATGGTCTTGTTTTGTTTTTGTTAAGAAAATAAATAAATTTAAGAAAATATTTTGATCTTTTTGTTCTTAAAGAAATAAAATAAAACATGTGAATATGAAATATTTTTGGTGTTTTTGGTTATTAAAAGCTAAAATAAGATAAATAAAAGAAAAGGGAGTCATAATCAGCACGTTGCTGAAACGAGAAGGAACAGAAGTTCTGACTCTGATACACTGCAAAAAAGAAAATGTTAGTGAGAAAGTGGAGGGTCAGAAGTTCTGGGCCTGGGTACACCAAGTTTTGAGGTTGAGGGATTCAAAAGCTATAGCGTAGCTGGGAATCTAGAAGTTCATATATCACTGGTAAGTCAGAAGTTCTGGCTGTTTGAGAGAGTGAGGTGATAATTTTGTTGGGTAAGGTTGTCTAGAATTTCTGATTTAGGAATATTGTTTGACAGATAAATGGGTGAAAATGTCACTAAATAAACCTAAAAAAGATGCTTATGGGGCTAGAACCCAGGACTCTTAGTACTAAAGTCTTATGCGCACGCTTTCTACCACTGGGGTGGCTGTATATCCGGTATCAGAAGCAAAAGCATACATATGTATCACAAAGTAAACTCTGGTGATGAACTCCATTTCTTTCTCCATGCTAATCAGAATACTGCAGCTTAGTCAACTCTCAACAGAACAGAAAACACAAATATAGCAATTATGGCAGGTTTTCATCATGGTTTCAGAAACATAAAAAAAGGTCAAAACTATAAACCAGAAACAAGCATGTATCTGTTAATGCTAGTTTCCTAAAGAAGTTCTGAACTGATGTTCTCCCTATTTAGACAGACAAATACATGCAACCTCGGAATATGTATAGCATCAGAATCAGGATGTCTACATTGTATTATGGACATGCAAGTTTAACAATGCCTAAGTGATATGATAAGAGTCAGCAGAAGCTTACCTTGTAGTTGGAGAAAGTCCTGTTAACTGGAGCCTGGTTCTGACTGCTTGTAATGTTATAATCAATTTCCTCACGTGCTCAGCAGACCAGGACAAACTTTAACTTAGTTTATAAATGGCTGGAAAATCCAGAAGCTGTATGGATGATTTGGTCAAGAAGCACTTGAGGGAAACTGGAGTTTGAATGTAAGAATAAAAAACTAGAAGTTTTTGTATTTGTGCTTGCAATTTCGGATTCCTGGAATTTTTAGTGAGGTTTCAAAGATTTTCCTTTCAGTTTTTCGACCGACCCCCTTCACAGTTGCAAATGAAGTTCAATTTATAGGCAAGAACTTTGTACCTTGGATAAGTCAAAAGTACCACCATCATTGCTAGCGTGTTGGCTTGTTTTTGAAGCAAGATAAACAAGTATGGTGCTTAGCATCTTTTAGCCGTGCCTAAGCTGAAATTGTAAGCATGAATTAAGGAAAAGTACCCTCAGAAGCAAAAGAAAAGCATGGGCCCAGCATACTCTTTGTACAAAAGTTTGTTTTTGAAGGACATCAATGGTACTTCTTTCTCACACGTGGGGAAATCCTATGGATAAAAACTCAAAAGTGGTTGTGAGCATTAAATGATGATGAGATTTATCAAACCAGAAATCCTGAGCTATGCTATTGTGCATCATAGCTTAATTATGGGCCAGAAGTTCAGCATCAGTGCAACTTAGAACAAACATCTAACTTTTGATCCTTGAATCCCTTTGCTCCAGTATGTTCTGTAGGAGTTCTCAGGCTTTCCCAAAAATTTTTATCACGTTTTGTAAATCCTCTTTGAATTGATCTTGCAAATTATGACTGGACCTATATGAAAATTGGCCCAGAAGTTCTAACCAAATCCTATTTTCGAAAGGTCCAGAATTTGCTGAAAGCTTCAGTTTCATGGACGTGTCTTCAAGGATTTGTAGCTTGAAATCCAAACATTTTCAGGAGAAGTTTTGTTATGCAATGTTTGAGATCTCA
This sequence comes from Vicia faba, assembly GCA_948472305.1. Taxonomy (NCBI): domain Eukaryota; kingdom Viridiplantae; phylum Streptophyta; class Magnoliopsida; order Fabales; family Fabaceae; genus Vicia; species Vicia faba. The sequence continues at coordinate 649,823,857 of OX451735.1, read as the reverse complement.
TTCAGACCCACAACTCTTGTGTTATAAGTTCTTCCAGAATCAGCTTGTATTATGGTGATAATCTGATCAGGAGTTCTGAGCTTGTCATATTTCTTAAAACACTTAGAAAAATTCTAAGTATTTAGAATTTTGACTTTTCCAAAGTAATCTTGACTTTTGAATTTCTTGATGAAACAAACTTCATATTTCAACATGTCTCGATGAAATATGACTCTTGAAACTTGACTTTGATCAAAAAGTCAAGGTTTTACTTTTCAGTATATAAAATGACCATTTTTCCCTTGTGAATGAATTTCTTGGAAAATTTATAATCCAAGGCTTGAAATTGGATGGAAGCAAACCTGAGGGTCTAGGATGATCCTCTGAGAAATGAGAGGGCAAATTTTGGGGTACAACATTGTCCTCCCGTTTCTTCTCCTCCGATGGGATGTCGAGGGCTCGTCATTCTTCAAGGGTCTGACGCTCTCCATGTTCATGGATTCCCAGGCGTTGTTAGCTGCCTCCTTCTCCTCGTACTGTATGTACGCCTAAGCCTTCAGGAGAAGGGAATCGAGCGTGGCTGGTGTTTCTATGCCCATATCCTTGGCAAAGTCGCTGCGGGGACGGAGCCCGCGCTCGAGCAGGTATTTCTTCATGTTGTCCGTTGTTGGGACCTGGACCGCTTCTTTGTTGAAGCGCTCAATGTACGCTCACAAAGATTAGTCTCTACCCTGTATGATTTCCTCGAGCGAAGATTTTGATTTAGGATGTCGGCGAGAGGTAGTGAAATGCCTTGAAAACATTTTCCCGAGCTGTTTCCACGAGGTGATAGATTCGTCGGGCAAACTTTTGTACCATGCCATCGCCCCTTTCCTGAGAGTAGTCGGGAAGAGTCTGCATTTGATGGCGCCCCTGACCCCACTGTAGTTGAGGAACGCATCGATGTTCTCAATATGCTCGTCAGGATCTATTGTGCCGTCGTATGTCTCTAGAATGGGCGGCTTCTCTAGGCCGACGGGGAGTGGAGCTCCAGTGATCTCCCTGGATAGTGGGCCATGGGGATCGTCATCTTCACTGTTGACGGGAGATGGAGAAGGAGAGTGGTAATTTCTCCCCCGTTAGTCGTCACGATCCCGTCGAGGGGAGGGGCTCCTTCGCTTTTACTTTGGCCCGGGAGAGGCAATCGAGCGCGGACGATCTTCCTGTTGTCCTTCCTCTTCTTGAACGAAGGGGAGTCTTAATCTCGGGCAGGAGGTGTTCGTTTTCATTTCTTGAAGAAAGAAACATCACGCCTTTCCTTCTTGGGCGGTGGACCACGCCTGGGTGGTGATGCACTGGGGGAACTTCTTCTTCGGGCTCTCTGGGGAGGAGATCTTGAATGCCTGTTTTCCATGGCTCTTATTCTCTGATTTGTTTGAATGATGAGGGCGTTGGTCTAATTCAGGACAACGGGCAGTGCTGCCATTGCGGGATCGGCGTTGACGGGGATATGGACCAGTTGCAAGATTTCTGAGATTCCCTCAGCATGATTCTTGGAATGCCCTTTGTCTAAGAGTTGATCGTCACGATGCCGAGCATCGGCGAAATCAGGGGACACAGTTTTTCCGTCACGGGGGCCCAGGTTGTCCTCAAGTCGAGGGTGTTCCTGGCCTCCATCAGTCTTACGAGCGGGGGAACGGATGGTCTTTCCGGACAAGTAGAGATCATTAAATTTGGCCATGATATGAGAGATAGATCTTGAAAGAAGAGTTTCTTTGATCTTAGGTTCTGAGGGAAGAAAGATGGGGATAGAAGATTCCCACAGATGGCACCACTGATTTTACAATTGATCAGAACCTGGAGAATGGACAGAGGATGATCTTCAGTCGGGAAGAGGAGAGAGGGGTTGTACCTGCAAGGTACTCCAACGATCAAGTAAGAGTTGCAGTAAGGAGATACTAGCAGAATATCAGGTAGTGAGTAGTGAGTATGTGATACCTGGCCCTCACAGGTGTGAGGGTTTATATAATGCCCCTGGTGCGTGACCATTGGTTCCTGATTTCCCGCCTAGATATGCGGGTTCGGAAAATCACGTAACTGCCAGAACTTGGTCAAACTGGGCAGATGAGCACGTAACTAGTCGTTGGTCCCGAGAGAGAGAGATGGTTACGGGTGTCCCCCTGGTCGGTTTCTGGAGGCCTGTACGAAGTTGGTGTCGGGAAGACTGAGGAGATGCTCGAAGGGCATCTTGGGTTGGTGCTGGACCAGAAGGGAAAGAGGGGAGGCATTTCCTGACACGTGCGGGGTTGGCCTGGGAAATGGCCAGCGGTTGGCACTCATGAGATTTCCTAGACTAGGCCCAATCAAACTGTCGGGCCAGTCCACAACACTTAATAAGTTCGAGGTCACCCCAGTAAAAATATCGGTTTGGTTCGTAGTCAGCTCGTGTAAAACCTTGGTGCAGTTCAAAGATAGCCAATTCGAAATTCTAACTTGGTTCAAGATCATAATGTGTTAAATCTCTGATTGTCTTAGAGACTAATCGCTCAAAGCTTTGTTCATTGTATGGCGTGAAGACTAATCGCTTCATTCCTCCGTTCATTGTTTTCTTGGAAGTTAACCTGAAACTTCATTTTACTTATATAATCGGGTTTGTGGGTTTAACTTTATAAAAACTCTAAAGCATTATTGGATACTCTCAATATCATTTCTTGGGGAGAGGAGTGAACCACTATAAATCTCCGGTGTTATCTCTCTTCCCATAACTATTTTATTTTCCGCTTAATTTCTAATGCATATTTAAGCGTTTTTTATTCAAATGTTTTCAAACTTTGCTTTGCAAGATAATTTTGTTTTAAACTATCATTTTTTAAACCTCCATAATTCACGCCCTGACTTATGTGTGGATTCGTATGTTCAACACATAATACACAAAATCAGAGTCATACACACCTTGTTAGGTGCATTGTAGTCTGACCATAACACATGTTACGACTGTAACAGGCCCATGCCACCTCAAATTAGAGGATTTATTTTTTCACCCTATGTTTTTCTAATGCACCATGCAAAATTCCAAAAATACCCCTAAAAATCATAAATATATTTCCGATGCGCAACCACACACACATAATTCATTCGTTTTTGAGATTCGCTCTATTTTACGGAAAAATTTATTCCGGAAATACACTTCCAGAAATTCCTTAAAATGCACTTCCGATTATGATATGAATGATAATAATATTATTTAGCAGTTTTGCTTGATGACCTTTTTTCTTTTCTTTTTTTTTTTCTTTCCAATTTTAAACCTTGGTTAATAATTAGTTGCATTTTTCATATTACTAGAATAAGGTGATAATACTAGTTTTAAACTTCACACAACTTCGGTAATATTCCTCTAGAGGCATTTAACTCATTCCAAAACTAATGGACCTAAATCATACATTACTTAATGATATGGTGATATGTGATAATTGTTTAAATCATGCAGTATAATAATTGATTTTGATCCTTATCCGTCTTATTACCTCCGTTCCTATTTATAAGAGTTAAGTCATTTTTTCAGTTCATTGAATAGCCATATATTTGGTCTGTTGATAGACTAGATACATTGACTATTTAATGAACCTAAAAAGTGACTTGTCTCTTATAAATAGAAACGAATGTAATATTTGTTTATGATTTTCTAACTTAACCTTATTTTCTACACTTTGATATAGTCGAGCAATGAGTTTGCACCAGGCCACAACTTTGTATCGACCATTGCTATTCTGCTAAAACACGGACACAAATTTGGGTGGGTTGTGTCCAGGTTTGTGTGAAGATGATAAATGCACTATGGGTATGGTCAGTGGCGCAAAGTCACTACGGTGGTTCTACTTCTACAGTTTGATTCTATATTGGTGTGGTGGTCCGAGAAGACGAGACATGGTTCTTGAATGCATTATTTGTAGTTAATGGAGAGGAAGTTTGTTTTGCAAAAAGACATGGTTGATATCATAATCGAAAGTGCATTTCTGAAAATTTCTAGAAGTGTATTTTCAGAATAAATTTTATCTTAAAATAGAGCAAATCTTAAAAAAGAATGAATTATGTGTGTATGGGTATACACCAAAAATATATTTCCAATTTCGAAGAAGTATTTTAGAAAATGCGTAAATATTTCTTTACACTATAAGGTATAAGTATAAGGTGGAAAAAGAAATTCCCTCAAATTATGCCTTGGCCTTTCTTGGAACAAAAACCAGGCAACATTAAGGCTTGGCCATAGCCCATGCTACAACTGTACCGGGCCCGAATTTCCCATGCGAGTTCTTCCAAATTCACAGCAAAACTCAACTCACTTACATTCCTAAACCTCATCCAACTCACTAGACACAAATATGGATATGTTACCACATCAATTTGCAGGCCATACACCAATTAACAATCAAATTCCCAAGGAACTAACATGCATTAGACAACAATTAAACTAGGGTTCGTAGAATAAAAAATCATATCTTAAGGAAGGGGAAAACTCACGTGAAATTGGTGAGAGTGGTGTTGATTAAGATGAACTCTTATCCTTTTCCACAGTTCATGCAAGATCACCATTTAACTTTGCAATGTTTCTCTCAATTTCACTTTGGAATGAAATTCCTTTTCTCCGAGCTTGTTCATTTTTTGTAACAACACAAGAAAGAATGGTTAATAAGGAAGTTACATTAAATGAGGGATATATGAAGAAGGAAAACTTGCATTTTCTTGAACCATAAATGTAGTTTGAGAAGTTTCTCATCCATTTCTTCTTTCCACGTACAACACCTCTTCTCTCAAGGGAGTAGATATTCTGATTTTTCTCATTAAGTGATCAACCATGTAATAAGGCTAAGGTCAAAAGACCATTCTACCCCTCACTTAACTTATGAAATCTCGATCATGTTCGTTATACTCTATTTTGAGTGTATCAGTGACTTAAACATGATCTTAACTATATTAAATCTTTTATTGATTTAATAAACCATGTGAAATAATTGGAATTTGACCAAAATTTTGTGGTCAAATGACTATTTTATTTATGGGTCCTAAAATTTCATTTGTTGATGAACTAAGCCGATCTCCAACAAATTCTGAATCGTGATATTACAACAATGTACAATACATGGAATTAAACCATTAAGTTAAGTCACAAAAGGCGGAAAAAATGTAGGGTTTCGTGGAGGGGTATCAATGAATGTCAAATTTTATATCACGAGAGTAATCGAAATGTTTCATGACGATTGACAGTTACAATAAAATAATTATAAACTTCAAAAACAGAACTAATAGTTCGTGTTAGTAAAGTATATTTACAAAGGTGACAATAATACACATAAAAGATTTACGGAAAACAAAAAAATAATATGAACTTTAGAGACAAAATTATTTTAAGTGGGATATTTTATAATAATCCGACCAAATCACCCCGTTAAAACTTTAATTATTTCACAAATTATTGAAAATAAAAAGATAAACGGTAAAATGGAGTTCTTACCATATAAAGATAATGGAGTAATCTCACAAGGACTAGTGTTTCATCTAAGTTATCTTATTAAATAATTTAGAGTTTAAAATTCCCCACTTCAATTAAATAAATATTGAGGCAAAAAGTCACTAATTCAAATAGAGGACAAAATAGTCATTTCATTATAAAGGACATTTTAGTCATTTTCTAATTATATGATCTTTCAATTCAAGTTAGATTAATGGAGTTTTATGTGAAATCATTAAGTCACAACTATGATTGGTGAACCAAGGATCAAAGAAAAAAGTTGTTTATGAAGTATGAAAATTTTGGTCAATTCATTTAGGGTGTGTAAAATGAATATAGAAGAGAAATCATAATCATTATCCTATGTGAGGCATGACACACAAAATGGGAGAAGGGAGACAAGGACTACAACACTTCAAGTTCAACATAACACCAACTTTAAGTCCAAATTAATATTGGAAAATTTATTTCTCTCTAATTTCAACTAGATTATCTTGTTATCCCTTTAACTTTCATCTTTGGTTTTATTGAAGATCAAACCCTTATTGATGGGAGGAATTCTTCAATAATTAACAAATTGACAATGGTAGATGATTCCAAGAGTAAATAGAAAATGAAATTGAGATGAAGGAGAAAAAAATGAATTAAGCATAACCATTATTATTATTATTATTATATTTGTATATAAGTTAAGTGTAAGAATAAGATTACGGTTTATATCTGACATTTAGTTTTGATGATAACAATACATGAGTCATTAGATAACAATTTAGTACTCTAATGGTTTTATCTAGTGTGTAGATTTTGTTAACAGGTTTTGACTCTAAAGATATGGTATGTGACGTCATCAGACTTTGGACTCAACACACCGAGTGATAGAAGTGCATGTTACAAGGATCAAAATGCTTCTAAAATAATGGTTCTAAGGAACGTTTGATTTTAAAGCTTCTGATTGTGACTCTAATGGTATAGCTTCTGAAAGTTTATGAAGTTCTGAATATTCTAGGCTCTCTTGCTCCAAGGTTCTGAAAGACTCTGAAGACAAGATTATGGTGAACAAGTTCTGAAGACTCTGCAGACCAACGGTTCTGAAGTCCAACATGCTGAAGGCTCTGAAGACAAGGTTTTATTGAACAAATTCTGAAGACTCTAAAGACAAAGGTTCTGAAGACAAGTTTTGATCCTTCTAAACATGCTTCAACTCATACATATTTTGAAGCCTATGAAGATTATAAGAAAATGTCAAAAGTATTTGTGTGAGAAATAGTACAAGATCGCCTCCTTTCGCTACTCTGATTTTGTGGCAAAATGAATGTACTATTGTTACGATGTTGTCTACCATTCACACTGACCGGTATGCAAGAAGACTCCTGGAATACTAGAATTCCTATTCTACCCACCAACGGATTTCTTTTTTACTATAAAAGGAAGATTTGGAAGTATTGGAAAAAGAACTTTTACGCTGAATCATTATGCTAAAACTCTGATGAACTTTCATTATAAATATTTTGTAAAGTTTTGTAAAGCAAGGAACTTGTGTTTGTTAACTTGCTAGCAAGAAACTGTTGTTCGCTAACATGCTTCTAACACTGTTGTGTTATTTCTGTATATTTCAACTTGTGTAAATATGCTTTCTTAGAAGCATCTTGTAAACACACAATCTTGTTTTTCAACAGTGGATTGGTAGTTTATTGAGAGACTAGGACTTTAGTCAGGATTCTCAAGAAAACATTGACAAATAGTCTTTATGGTTATAAATATTGATGAGTAGTCTTTTTTAGTGTATGTAATAAGTTTGATTATAATGGATTAAGTCCTTGTTGAGAAAGCGAAATCACCTTGGCAGATGGACTGGATTAACTTAGTTAACAGCGAACTGGGATAAAAATAATTGTGTTCGTTTATTTTTACTCTTGCGTTAATTTGATGTGTTTGGTTTCAAAAAGATTTTATTCTTAGAAACACAATTCAAACCCCTCTTTCTTGTGTTTCTCGCACCTTCAATGAGCTCCACTCCCTCATTCCTCATTATTTTGGGATTAAGGATTGTAAAAATAGGGTTGGAGTTTTGATTTTAAAACAATTATGAAGTGTGCATAATAGTGTTAGCTAGATAAGTGTTGCATGAATGTAGAGGTGAAGATTGAGATTAAGATATTGATTAACTTGACTCACAAAGCAAGAGTCGCCACCGCACTTTATCGTTTCCAAAAGAATGGGAAAATAGTGAATAAAATCCACAGAAGTTTTAAAACAAAACTAATAAAACAAAGAGAGCAAGGTTCAGTGGTTGGTTATGCAAACTGAAGGTGTTAGCACCTGTGATACGGTGGTAGAACCGACTGTTTAATAATGGTTTGCATTTTGTGTTCACAAAATGTCGCGGTAAGCAAGAGTCGCCACCGACTTTTATTTCATCTAATCATGGAAAAGGAAAAAGAACAGAAAAAACCTTTTTTCGAGATATTCTGAGTACGGGGGGTAGATTATAGAAAGGGAAGGTGTTAGCACCCTTTCTATCCGTAGTTATCTACGGGCTCTTAGGTACTTGCTCATTTTTCAAATTGCTTGTGTGTGTTTGTCTTGAAAATGTTTTTACTTCGTGATAACCCTGGTATCAGTCCTCAATGATGTGACGAAGTTTGCTTTGAAAATTTGTTTTGAAAGGTAATTGTGAAAAAGCTTTCATTGAGCAAGTACTTAAGATTCTACCTACTCGAAAAAAGGATTGTTCATTCTATTTCATTTAGACAGTGCTATCCCACTATTAAGGAGTAGGTAGCACTGTCATTGGAGTTGTAAGGGACATTCAAAAGGGACAAGTACAATCACCAAAGCAATAGTTAGAAAATTTTAGTAGTAACCCTAGAGTCGTAAGATATTTCCGAGGCAACACTTTGATCTTTTAGACTGGAGGACGACCACTAAAATTTCCTATGCTTAATAACTGTTTATCGAAGGCAACCAAAGTGAGGTAAACCCTAGGAGTGAACATGTGCATATGATTTGTTTCAGTTATTTAGTCTTTGCACATTAGGTGATCTACCATTTTAATTTTCCAAACATTCTTGCCATACAACCCTATTAGCCATACATCTAGACAGTTAAAGATTGCGGAAATTAAAAGTGCAAATAATAAATCTAGCTATTACAAGGCTTCGGGGAGGGGGGTTAATTACATAACCAAAAATTGGGGATTTAAACAGTAAAATAAAAATCCCAAGTTAACTATTACAAACCCTGAATAGTTACAAAAAATAATGGAAAATAATCAACGAGCGCGTGGAAAATTAAATGCGAGGACGATTGAAATAATTTAAAACCCTAATTGGAGAGGAAAAGATTTGTTTGGATTTTATCTGAGAAAATATTTAATTGTAAATTAATTAAACCTGATTTTTAATTGTTTTTTCAATTATGAAAGAAATTAAATTAACCTAATTTTCTAATTAACCTAATTAATTAAAGGACTAAATATCTATGAGAAAAAATGATTTTTTTTGGTATATTCTTTAAAGAAAATCAATTAAATTATGTACCATCTCAAACCCTAATTCTAATTGTTTTTAAATTATGAAAGAAATTAAAATTTCCCTAAATTAATTAAACTAATTAATTTAAAATATATATATTTATTACGAAAATAAATCTTTTTGTGATTTTTGATTGGTTAATTTAATAAAAATAATTTTTGTATTAATTAAAAAAAGAAAAGAAATAAAGAAAAGAAATTAAAGAAAATAATAAAAACCAAATAGGCCAGTGTTGTTAGCTGAAAGGGGGGGGGGGGGGTGAATCTGAATTCCTTAGCCCATTAAGCATCAAGCCCAGTCAACCACGCTGGATCTTGTGCAGCGTTGACCTGGAGGAGTACCATGAACCTTCATTGGAGAAGCGTCAGATCTGGCCAGCAGTGCATCTAAAGGCTGGGCACTGAGGTTGCATGGAAGGCGTGTGAGGGAGTATTGTATTGGATATGCAAAGGTAAAACAAGAAAATGCATTTTGTTGGGACCTGGGATAGAACCCAGGTCCTTGTACTCCCTACCAACAATGCGTTGCCAACTGAGCTACGTTGGTAACTTATTAACATAATAAAAATAAAACATAATATAAGGAAAATAAAAGAAGCTGATACCAAACGCGCGAAATTCAAATGGACTAATGGTTGGCTGACACGCATGGTCTTCTTCCCTGGAACCATCGTCTTAGGTTTCTGAACTTTTACCTACAGACATTTTCTTGTAGGTATAACCCTGTTACATTCAAAAATCACATACACGCAATATAAATTCCAATGGAGACCATGGATCAACTGGGTTTGAAGCCCTGACCACCATGGTATCCATCATTAGGCCTAATTTTGCTTAAATCACAAAACCCCAAATTAGAGCACGAAACCCTAGCAATGGCAAAAGCTTGTTCCTGCACTGTAACTTAAATCAAACTATCCAAAAACATTGCAAACATGATGATGAACACAAATATATGGGTAAAATACATTTATAATGCGTAAATCATAGAAATCGAATTTGAGTTCTTAGTGCAAACCGGGATGCTTTTGGGGACGATTCCTGGATGTTTTTAGGCTTGCAAATGATGCTGTTAGCTTCATGGGATGTCCAGGAATCGATTGCTAGGCTTGAAACTCCTTGAGGATGGCTCTAAGATGGATTTTGATCTCCTACTTTTGTCCAAATTTCTGAGTTTCCTTCTTGCTGTTTCACGCCTCCAACCCTTGTGTTTTTTATCTGGAATTATTATGCACTTATAGTAGACTAAATTAGGTCAACAAAATTGTATCATATCTTTGAGAATTATGAAAATTAGATTTGATTTGCTTCATGTATGATATCTTTCTAAAACAAGCTTCAATCCAATCTTTTCCAATGCTAATGAGCCTTGCACGAATTGATCATCATGCTAGCTGTATATGGACTCCAAATGTGCACCAAAATCCCAAGATTTGATTTGTTTTCATTATTTTACCATTTAATTTGATTTATTTTGATTTAAATGAATAAAAAATTAAAATAAATGATAAAAGTAATAAAATAATAGGTGTAAAAGCTCAGGAGTCGTGGGTCCTATTAGAAACATGTTTCAAGCAAGAAAACATGGGCCCCTTTGGAAAAAATGCAAATTTGATCAATGTTGACTTTTGACAATTTTCCAAAAATTGCCAACTTTGACAATGCACAACTCTCAATTTTGACCCTAGGAGGGTGTTCTTAGACATTTTAGAAAGCTTAGGATGTCCCATAACCAACCTTTTTGGTTTCATCTCAATTTTATCTTCCATGTTAATGTATGAAGTTTTGACCCAAAAGGTGTTTTTGTTGACTTTTCAAAATGACCCATAATGTAGAAATTCATATCTTTGTGTGGGTGCATATTTTGAACTTGTGAGATGAAGATGAATTGTAGGGAATTGCATCCTCTTAAAAATGAGATTTGGATGGAAAATTTCTGATAAAGCACGTGGGAGTTATGCTTGGTCAAAGTTGGGTTGACTTTTACTAAGAAACCCTAATTTAGCAACTTTTGGGTTTTGATGAATTTGGAGCATTCCTTGAGGAATCATGATCAACCCTTGATCAAATGATGGAAGTCACTTCTAAATTTTGATGTTGACCCAAAATCTTGAGGTTTGACTGTGTGTGGGCCACAATTGACTTTTAACCTAATATAGTCGATTTCTCAAGCATCTGAGTAGCTAACTGAGCAAACTTCTTATGCAAGGCATGAAACTTCACATGTAGGGTCTTGAGAACATATTAAGACCATGGAGAGCATATGAGACCTTTGTGGTCCACCCATCTTGATGAAAATAGAAACCCTAAATTGGGGTATACTGCCTTAGGAGAGAGTTTGTCTGGTCAACTCTTGGGCAACCTTGAGCAAATTGGGGACCTCACTTGACATTTGTTGAGTAAAATGAGAGGGAAAATTTTGGGGCACAACAGTTGCCCCTGTTCAATCTTCTTAAACCTGAGGATGTAGATTGGCTGTCTGCCTTTCGTGATCTGAAGATGGAAGATGATTGAACACTAAATTACCCAGAAATTTGCACTCGCATGTAGTGGCACTCGACTTGTAACATCAGGAATGGGCTTACAGATGCCATTTGGAGGTTGATGGTAGAAGATTATCGGAGATGGGCTTAAAGATGCCATCCTGGATGTGACGGAGAATCTTTAGAGATGGGCTTAAAGATGCCATCTAGAGAATGTGGATTCCTTGAGATATTCCTTTGACAAGAATCCCTGTTGCTGTTGTTGAGGAGGAATCTGTTGAGGAATGTTGGTATCTGTCTTAAGAAATAGAGTTTTAGGAGCTTATGTTGTCTGTTACTCTACTGGGGAAATGCGAAACCAATTTGGTTTAATCAGGTCCCGGTCTTACAGTGTTGTGGACTACTGTCTAGGAATAAGAGAGGAGGAACCTGGATAGTAAGGTTACTGCAATATGAGAGCCTGAATAGTAGGGCGGTGAGAAGGAATTTGAATAGTAGGGTTACTTAGAGATGAAAGCCTGGATAGTAGGGCTGTGAGAAGGAACTTGGGTCGTAGGGTTATTTCGAGATGAAAGCCTGGATAGTAAGGCTGTGAGAAAGAACATGGGTAGTAGGGTTACTTCGAGATGAAAGCCTGGATAGTAAGGCTATGAGAAAGAACCTGGGTCGTAGGGTTACTTCGAGATGAAAGCCTGGATAGTAAGGTTGTGAGAAAGAACCTGGGTAGTAGGGTTACTTCAATATGAAAGCCTGGATAGTAGGGTTGTGAAAAGGAACCTGGATAGTAGGGTTGCTTCGTGTTAAGTTCGTGTAAAACTTCAAAAGGAACATGGGTAAGGTTATAAGTTTGTGTAAAACTTTAGAAGGGACCTGGGTAAGGTTACTTCGGGGTATGTTTGTGTAAAACTTCACGATGAACCGGGGTAAGGTTACTTTGTGATAAGTTTGTGTAAAACTTCAGGAGGAACTGGGGTAAGGTTATAAGTTTGTGTAAAAGTTCAGGAGGAACTGGGGTAAGGTTACTTTGTGATAAGTTTGTGTAAAACTTCAGGAGGAACAGGGGTAAGGTTATAAGTTTGTGTAAAACTTCAGGAGGAACCGGGGTAAGGTTACTTTGTGATAAGTTCGTGTAAAACTTCAAAAGGAACCGGGGTAAGGTTATAAGTTTGTGTAAAACTTCATGCTGAACCGGGGTAAGGTTATAAGTTTGTGTAAAACTTCAGGATGAACCGGGGTAAGATTACTTTGATATGATGATGTAGATTAGTTGACCCATTTGATTTCGGGAACTGGGTTTCGATTAGTTGTCTGTAGACGTGATCTGTATAACTGCAGGATTCATTGAAGCTAATCGCCTTTTCCTGAAAAGATATCAGGGTTAGTTGTATGCGATGCATGAAATGCAGGGTGAGACGGTGTTCTAAAAATAAATGAGATTATGCTGTATATGATATGTATGTGTATGTCATGATCTATGTTCATGAGATGCTGTCGAGGTATGCTTGTGTCTGGGAAAATAAATCCCTGACGGTTGTTGGAGATTTGCGAATATTCTGCCGAGAAGAGATACTGGAGAAATAACTCTGCAGGGACCAAACTTTGATGGAAGAGATACTTTATTGGTAGACCTTCTGATCTGGAAGAACAAACTTAGATGGGGATGAAATTCCGTTGTTAGAGCTGATGAGCTCTGTTGGAGATATAAACTCTGCTTGGGGAATAATTTTATTTACTCGCCCGCGATTGTGAACCTCGGCTGGGGGTATTTATGTCTTGTTTCGGGGAAGCTGACATCAATGCCTTTTGGGTACTTTTACTCTGTGGGGAGTGCGTATACCAATAATTATGTTCCCAAGCATGACTCTATCCTGACACCTGCGGGGCAAAATGACTGTAGGGTTTGGTACTTCTTATTTTCCCTGTTCCTGGAATTACGAGTAATTGTCTTTTGTTTCTTATGCAAATATTTATGAGCAGCAATCATTTTCAAATGCATATATCAAAAATAAATCATTGGACGTTCTTACAAAACAAAACAGAAAAAATAAAAAGAAACAAATTGAAGTTTTGTAAAAATGACTTGTATTGATTTGGAAATTGGCCTGTAATAAGCGTTTTTGTACAAAGAGGCTGATGTTCTAGTAAGAGAACGCTGCCAAAATAAATTACAATTTGTGTAAAAGAAAGAAAAACAGCTATGTGAAACAACCCCATTGGGTTCCAACTCTGCTATTTCCTTTATATCTTCAAGCGTTTCATCACTTTGCTACTTGGTCGAAGGTTAACCAGATTGATTGGCGCCGTCTGAGCTTGATAGTCGATACCGAAGTCCGGTCGCAAGATGATCCAATGAGACATAGTGATACGCTTCAATCCCTAACTTTTGCCTGGATTGCCCTTTCGGATTTTCAATCCACCGGGATACCCATTTTTGCCCAAGCCTCCCTTTCGGGTTTTCGACTTGTCGGGTGTACAAATATTTTCATTTTCATCCCTTACTTTTTCCCGAACCCTTTTGGTTCTCTGGGAAGCCCTTAGTTTTTCCTAGTCCAGTCAACCTAGCGGGTCTTTGATTACGCGTAGTATCTTTTCACTATGTCTGCATTGACGGGGTGAGGAAAGTCGTCACCATCCATGTTGGTTAGAATCATAGCTTCTCCCGAGAAAATGTTCTTAACCACAAATGGCCCTTCATACTTGGGAGTCCATTTGCCCCTAGGATCACCTTGCGGCAGTATGATGCGTTTGATCACCAGATCCCCGACTTGATATTCTTGGCGTCTGACTTTCTTGTTAAAATCCTTGATCATTCGCTTTTGATACGTCTGACCATGACAGATAGCAGCAAGTCTCTTTTTGTTGATTAGATTCAGTTGATCAAGTCGGGTTTGGATCCAGTCGTCTTCGTTCAAACCCGCATCCTTCATAATTTTGAGAGAAGCTATTTGGATTTTGATGGGTAGGACTACCTCCATGCCATATACCAGAGTGTAGGGTGTTTCCCCTGTTGACGTCCGTGCTGAGGTACGGTACCCATGAAGAGCGAATGGTGACATCTCATACCAGTCTTTGTATATCACCGTCATCTTCTGTACAATCTTCTTGATGTTCTTGTTAGCTACTTCAACAGCGCCATTCATATTCGGCCGGTAGGGAGAAGAGTTATGATGCTGAATCTTAAATTGTTTACAGAGATCAGTGATCATCATGTTGTTGAGATTTGTACCATTGTCAATAATAATCCTCTCTGGTACACCATATCGACATATCAGGTTATGTCGGATAAACCGCGCCACGACGTTCTTGGTTACTGCAGCAAATGAAACTGCCTCAACCCACTTTGTAAAGTAATCAATGGCTACTAGAATGAAGTGATGCCCATTAGACGCAATAGGTCTAATTTCGCCAATCATATAAATACCCCACATAGCAAAAGGCCAAGGAGCCGTCAAAACATTCAGGGGAACCAGAGGTACATGCACCTTATCAGCATAGACTTGGCATTTATGACAGGTTCGAGAGTGCTAATAAAAATCGGCTTCCATAGTGGACCAGTAATATCCTGCCTGTAGGATCTTCTTAGCCATGGTATGTCAACTAGAATAGGTTCCAAAGGTGCCTTCATGTAGATCTATCATGATCCTCTCTGCTTCGCTCTTGTCTATGCACCATAGTAGTGTGGAGTCATGGTTGCGTTTATAGAGGATCCCGTTACTGAGGAAGAACTTTGCAGCGAACCTTCTTATAAACTTCTTATCATTGACAGATGCCCCTTCAGGATACTCCTGAGCCTCGAGGTACCTTTTGAATTTGTGGAACCAAGGTTTGTCTGCCACTTCTTCGGTATCGATCTCACAGTAGTGTGCTGGTTCATCCAACCTCTCAATGGTAATCTGGGGAGCTTCATTGTCCCACCTAACCTTGAACATAGAAGACATGGTAGCTAGCGCATCCGCTAACTGGTTCTCCTCTCGTGGGAAATGTTCGAAGGTTACTTCCTCAAAGTGTGGGAGCAATGTCAGTATATACTCTTTGTAAGGAATGAAATTCGGGTGCTTCGTATCCCACTCGCCTTTGATCTGACTTATCACCAAAGCGGAATCTCCGAATACACTTAAGAACTTAATCCTCAGGTCAATAGTAGCTCGAAGACCCATAATACATGCTTCATACTCCGCAATGTTATTGGTGAAGTTGAAACAAAACCGGGCGGTGAACGGAGTATGACAATCCTCGGGAGATATGATTACGACGCCAATGTTGTTACCCAGCGTGTTCGAGGCTCCATCAAAATACATAGACCATCGAGATCCTTCCTCAGGTCCTTTATCCGGTCCAGGTTCTTCGTAGTCAGTCACCAACATAATATTCTCATCCGGGAACTCAAAATTCATGGACTGGTAATCATCCACGGCCTGATGAGCCAAATGATCAGCCAATACACTCCCCTTTATAGCTTTTTGGGTTGTATATTGTATGTCTTACTCAGTTAAGATCATTTTCCACCTTGCTATCCTTCCGGAGAGAGCGGGCTTCGCGAAAATATACTTGATCGGATCCATCTTTGATATCAACAAGGTAGTGTGAGTCAGCATATACTGTCTCAGATGACGAGCAGCCCATGCCAAAGCGCAACAAGTTTTCTCGAGCAATGAGTATCGGGTCTCACAGTCGGTAAACTTTTTGCTAAGGTAGTAAACGGCGTGCTCTTTTCGGCCAGACTCGTCATGCCGCCCCAACACGCACCCCATCAAATTGTCTAGCAATATCAAGTATAATATCAAAGGTCTTCCTTCAACTGGAGGCATCAGAATTGGCGGTTCTTGAAGGTATTCTTTGATTCTTTTAAAAGCGGTCTGGAATTCATCATTCCACTTTACCACTTGATCTTTCTTCAGAAGCTTGAGATTGGCTCACAAGTAGAAGTCAGATGTGAAATGAACCTGGCGATATAATTCAGATGTCCCAAGAAAACTCTAACCTATTTCTCTGTACGGGGAACCAACATCTCTTGTATAGCTTTTACTTTATCAGGGTCTACCTGAATACCCTTTCCACTGACAACGAAACCCAGAAGCTTACCAAACCTTACCCCGAAGGTACACTTGTTCGGATTCAACCTCAGCTTATATGTCTTCAACATGTCAAACAATTTTTGGAGATAACCCAGGTGCTCTTGATCAGTCTGAGACCTGGCTATCATGTCATCAATGTAGACCTTGATCTCGTGGTGAATCATATCGTGAAACAAAGCGACGATGGCACACTGATAGGTTGCCCTAGCGTTCTTCAACCCAAAAGGCATCACCTTGTAGCAGAAGGTGCCCCACTGTGTAACAAAGGTTTTCTTCTCCATGTCTTCAGGAGCCATCTTGATCTGGTTGTACCCAGATAACCCGTCCACGAAGGAGAATATTTTGTGCTACGCGGTGTTGTCGACCAGAACATCGATGTGAGGAAGTGGGAAATCATCCTTGGGGCTTGCCCTGTTCAGATCTCTGTAATCAACACACATCCGTACCTTACCGTCCTTTTTAGGTACCGGAACAACGTTAGCAACCCACTGTAGATATGAAGTGACAACTAAGAATCCTGCATCGAACTGTTTCATGACCTCTGCCTTGATCTTCTCTGACATTTCAGGGCCCATACGACAGACCTTCTGTTTAACCGGAGGACATTCTTCTTTAGTCGGCAGGCGATGTATCACAATATCAGTGTCCAAACCAGGCATGTCTTCATAGGACCAGGCGAAGATATCAACATAGTCATGTAACATCTGTATCAACCTCTGTTTGACGCTAAGCTCCAGATTCACACGTATTTTAACCTCTTTTCTATCTTCATCTGTACCTAAATTCACTGTCTCAACCGACTCTTCATGAGGCTGTATGGCCCTTTCTTCCTGCTATAATAGTCTATCAAGTTCTCCAGGCACCTCACAATCATCCTCACCTTCGTCCTCGGCTTGGTTGATCGTATTTTTGAAGTCATAACTGGCAATAGCAGAGCTATTATCAATGGGATCCAGAGTGGATATGGATATGCATTATGATACGTGAGTGTGTGTAAGAGAATAACTGTTTTGATAAAGTGAAAACAGAAAAGAAAAACAGAGAACGCAAAATTTGTATGCAAGAAACATCCAATGCTTTATTAATGATATATGAAATGACAAATAATAGCCCTCACAAGCAAGGCCAAGGTGCCTCGGGCAAGGCACCGGGCCGTAAAGTTTCAAACTGTTTATTACAAATATTAAAACAAATAGGTCAATTACTACGGAATAAAAGAAACAGGTATGAAGTCCCTAGCCGTCCAATTACTCGATCCACCGTTGGTAGTTGGGTAGATCCAGTTGTCAATGTCCGAGTTCTCTTCACTGTCTTCAATGGCGTTAATCCCACGATTGCTGATGCATAGGGGAGGTCCTCCAGCCTGAGCGCGGCTAGTAACCCTTTGAGCCCCTGTAGTAAAGCCCAAACCAAATTTATCAGTTTTACGAGTGAAATCAGGGAGCTGACCCCAATTGGCACAACCCACCTTCTTCAACCACGGCCCTGGCGTCTTTGAGAGAAGCCATCTTCAAAGGAGGTTTGTTGCTAGTAGTTTCAGTTGATGCTAAGATCTGAGGGACCTCTTCAAAATTATGACAAGGAGTTTCTTTGAATTCCCCATCCATCTCTACGTAGCGGAAGGAATTGATGTGACTCACCATATATTATTCTTCACCCCGCACTGTGACGATCTTTCGTTTCACTGGGTACTTTAGCATTTGGTGGAGTGTGGAGGTGACGGCCCCAGCCTCGTAGATCCAAGGAAGACCCAGCAAATAAGAATATGACGGCCTGATATCCATCACATAGAAATTGGACCCAAAAGTATGAGAACCCACTTTGACAGGGATGTCCACTTCCCCGTGCACCATTCTCTTTGATCCGTCAAAAGCCCTTACCACAATGTTACTAGGCTTTAGAGTCAAACCCTCGCCATCCAACCGGTCTAATGCCTTCTTCCGCAGAACATTCAGTGAAGACCCAGTATCTACCAACACATGAGCCATAGTGGTGCCCCTGCATTCAATTGAGACATGCAGAGCATCATTATGCTTCCTTCCTTTCGATGTTAAGTCTGCATCTGAGAAACCCAACCCATTATCAGCAGTCAGGCTGGCCACACAATCTTTAAACTGATCAGCTGAAGTCTCTTGTGGCACATGTGCAGTTTTGAGGAATGCGATCAAAGCCTTCGCATGGGCCTCAGAGCACAACAACAAAGACAACATGGATATCTTCGATGGGGTGTGCCCAGCTACTCGACCATATTGTAGTCGCTCTTCTTAATGATTTTTCAGTATTTCCTCCATTTCTTGTTTAGAGGCTTCCACAACAACTTTCTTAGGCACCTCCGTCCGGGAAGGCTCACCTACAACCTCTTTGCCGCGAGTATCAGATGATTCTCCGACTGGAGTAAGAACATGAACAGTAGTTGATGTACTAGTAGGAACAATATATGGAATGACAATAGGCTTGTTAACAGTCTTAGGGGAAATCTCGGGAGAGAAAACCCTTCCGCTCCAGGTGATTTTGTTGGTTCCGATGATGTTATCAATATCAGGATCATCCCCTTCATATTTCAGATCTTGTTTGATGCCATGATAGTACACATCGACACCATAATGCCATGGGACTGCTTTATCAGTGACATACGAGACAAGGCCAGTAGCAGTGATTATCAGTCGAGCAATTCTTGGAGAAGATGTAATCCTAACAGGCCTTCTCGATGAAACCTTGGAAGGATTGGCGGAAATGGTTATAATGGCAACGTCTTCAGCTGGAACAACAGGAACCAAAGTTTTCTCAAATAAAATTTCTTTGCTATCTATCAGGCGTTGGACACCTAACTTTAGCAAATGACAACCAGAAGGTAGAAACGAACACATGTGGCAACCTTCACCACAACCCGGAAATAAATCGGCCAACAACAAATTCTTCTTGACAGTCATGAGAGGAGTAGAAACTTCATCAACAGAGGTAACAAATAAATCAGTATCAATAGCATTAACTCCACGACCGTGCATAGGCACGGGAGTAGTTATGACATTTGGATTTTCCGGAGCATCAAAATCTATTTCCTTAGCTTCAATCAAGTCTTGTATTTTGTTTCTCAGGGCCCAACAATCATTTGTATCGTGGCCAGGACTCTCAGAATGATAGGCACACCGGGCATTCGGATTATATCAGGGAGATGTAGTGTTTGGATTCATGGGGGCCTCTCTCAAGGTTGCCAACTTGGATCTCAGCAGATGAGGTAGAACTTCAGCCAATGTTATATTGATGCGGGTAAACTGTCGTTGTGGTCTTTCCACCCTTTGTTAAGTGTTGCATTGTGGAGCAACTGCAGGTCTAGGTATCATCACGACACTTACTATCTGACGTTGTTCAGCCCTGTTCGGACCTCTCGAGCTATAAACGGCACTGGCTTCCTTCTTACAAGCAAAAGGATTCTTTACTGAGCTTGGAGAGGCATCCTTCTATATTTTTCCGCTTCGAATCCCGGCTTCTACTCTTTCTCCAGTTAAAATCAGCTCAGTGAAACCAGCTGATGAGATGTCGATCAGATGATTGAAAAATGGACCAGATAGCATCCCCATAAACATATCAACAAACTCCCTATCAGACAATGGGGGTTGAACTCTCCTAGCCAAGTCTCTCCATTTTTGTGCATAGTCTTTAAAACCTTCACTTGCACCCAGGGACATACTCTGGAGTTGAGTACGAGTGGGAGCAAGGTCGGCATTGTACTGATACTTCTTGTAGAAAGCAGCAGTCAGATCTTCCCAATTTCAGACATTGGCTCTCTCCAGTTGGTAGAACCATTCAAGCTGAGTCCCTGATAGACTATCTTGAAAGAAATGAACCCACAGATTTCTGTCAGCGGTGTGTGGCTGAATCTTCCTGACATAAGAACAGAGATGGAGTTTTGGGCAGGACACCCCATCATACTTGGCAAAAATTGGAGCTTTGAACTTCTGCGGGATGACCACTCCCGAAACCAAACCCAATTCTTCAAAATCCAAATCGGGTATCCTCTAAAATTCCATGGCACTCAGATGATCTTCCAACTGTTTGTATCTATCCTTAGTAGGAGGATATTTCTCATCATTGTAATCGGTATCATTGTCAGAGACTGCAGGACTAAGGTCCTTCTCTTCTTCTTGATTATCCCCTTCCTTAGATAAAGAGGTCAGGTCGACTTGTCGCTTCAACTGCTCTTCAAACCTTCTGCCCATGTTCAAAATACCATCAGCCTTCTTCTTTTTCTTCTTCTCTTTCAGAATGAGGGCTTTCAGATCCTTCTGCCCCTTTGCCAGACTGATGAACATTTGTTGGAATTGGGCGTTATGTGCCTGCAGGTCCTTAATGCTTTGTTCGGAAGACATTTCTGCTGAAATAAACAATGAAGGAGATGAGAAACTTGTAATGGTACCTGTAATGATGTGTATGATAATGGTATGCGCATGCAATGATTTCAAAGACTTCGGGAAATTTAAATTTGCAAACCAAAATAAACAAAAACTTTATTAGCTGAATTTGAAGTTCAAATGCCCTTTAGGCGTTACAATTAAAAATAAACAAATCTAAAACTATAAAAGACATCAAAATTCCCATGGATGCTTCCTCTTTGTGCCAAGATAATCATCCAGTCCTCTTTCTTCATGCAGTTGCTTTGTGAGCTCTAAAACCTTCCTCTCCTGAGCATGAAACTGATCCCTGTAAGTATCCCGCTCTTTCATCAAATAAATCTAAGACCTCTGAAATTCCCCAAGATCAGTGGGCATGTAAGGATAGAGAATCGTGTAAGGAATGCCTTCTTCAGTAGTGGGTTCCACAATTACTGGAAAAACAACCACATAGGGAATCATAAGCTGCTGAGCACGAGCTCGTACCCATTGTAGATAAGGTTCCATTGGAATGAAAGTCTTTGGCCCAAAAGCCCTGACGCTCGATCTGTTTTCCATGCCCCGAGCTCGTATGAACCTCCGACGATACTCTTGAATATCCTCCTCCTGGTTGAACACAATGCCTTCGATTAGTAACTCATGGGGACCATCCCTTCGAACGTGACCAAATTTTTGCAGAGCTAAACAAGGATTGTAGGTTATACCCCTTATGATACCAAGTAGCGGGACATTAGCGTACTCCCCGCAGCGGTCAATGATAGCAATGTTTTCCATAGATCGAGAACACCAAAGAATATCCGTATGAGCGAGTGACATTATCCTTTGTGACCAAACCAGACCTTCTTCATTCTTCAGTATGGACTTAGGGAGGTAAGAAATAAACCACCTCGATAGCAATGGCATGCAGCACACAAGAATCCCTCTTCTCCTCATGGTACGAGTATGGAGAGTATGCAAAATATCTCCGAGCAAAGTAGGCACCGGGTTGCGAGAGAGAAAGATCTTAATAGCTTTCACATATATGAATGAGTCAGGATTAGGAAAGAGAACTAAACCATAGATAAGAAGAGCCAATACCTCCTAAAAATCCAGAAAATCCATATTATCTCAAAACAGTTGGGCTTTGTCTATTAGAAACTTAGCTAGAAAACCTTTGACTCCGTTTCTGGTTTCCCAATTGGATACCACGTCGTCCCGTTTCAAGTGTAAAGCTGAGGCAATGACTTCTGTCTTAGGAACTTCTTCTAGACCTGTGAAGGGTACCTGTTCAAGAATAGGTATATCCAATAGCTGAGAGAATTCTTCCAAGGTAGGCACCGACTGATAGTCTGGAAAGGTGAAGCAGTGGTGCTTGGGATCAAAGAACTGAAAGAGTACACCCATCATCTTTTCATCAAATTTTGAAGTAACCAGGTTGAGAAGTTGACCATGCCTCTTAGTGAACGTAAAAGTTTTAGAAAACCTTGATGCTAGCTCTTTGAGTTGGGAAGGTATCTTCACAAAGCTGATTCAGATAGTGTTTCTATGAACGGAAGCCATAATCTGCAAAACAGAACAAAGATAAATTCCCTTAGTCTTTGAAATGGTTAGTGCAATAAGCATGGATGCCATGTTATGATGCATGATGTCATGATAAACCACAGGTATAACAAACACAGGTATAGCAAACATAGTCAAGTCACACCAAGTCCTTAGGTTTAAGGCTTGCATGAGGTCAAAGGTAGTACCCTCTTGAAGTTTAGTTGGTTTTAAACCTGTCTTAAAAGTAATCGGGTTCTAGAGGATCTCAATATCACTGACCATCCTTTATCGGGCATTGTTTTAGCTCTCAATCTTTTCTTGAGGCCAAAATATCCCGAAAGTCTGGTCTCAATGAGTGTAGCGTCGAGTATCAACAAGTTCTCATCTCTACACTGAGTACGGCTATCTCACTACCTTCTAATGGCCAAGTTGTTCATTTAAGGTTCTAAGGTCCGTTAGTGCTTCACGACACCATGCAGCGGCCCCGTATTCTCCTCGTTTCCCCACGAATAATATCGGTACCAACCAAAGTGCCACACTAACACAGCCATCGCTTAAACCATATCGGTCTAAACCATACAATCTCCACGATCTATTTTTGTTTACCTAATGAGTGCCCCCAGATCCGGGTGTAGGATCTATAGTAACCCCAAACAAACCCTCAAAAGTAAAGCAATCAAGACAATCACGAGAAGCAATTTAATGACCTAGATCCTAAGGTATGCCCCACTTATTATTCCCCAGCATAGTCACCAGTTCTATGATACAGTGGCAGAACCGACTATTTAATACTGGTTTGCATTTTGCGTTTTGTGTTCGCAAAATGTCCCAGTAAGCAAGAGTCGCCACGGACTTTTATTTCATCCAATCATGGAAAAGTAAAAAGAACAGAAAAAACCTTTTTTGAGATATTCTGAGTACGGGGGGGTAGATTATAGAAAGGGAAGGTGTTAGCACCCTTTCTATCTGTATTTATCTACGGGCTCTTAGGTACTTGCTCATTTTTCAAATTGCTTGTGTGTGTTTGTCTTGAAAATGTTTTTACTTCATGATAACCCTTGTATCAGTCCTCAAGGATGTGACGAAGTTTGTTTTGAAAATTTGTTTTGAAAATTTGTTTTAAAAATTTGTTTTGAAAGTTGTTTGTGAAAAATCTTTCATTGAACAAGTACTTAAGATTCTACCTACTCAAAAAAAGGATTGTTCATTTTATTTCCTTTAGACAGCGATATCCCACTATTAAGGAGTAGGTAGCACCATCGTTGGAGTTGTAAGGGACATTCGAAAGGGACAAGTACAATCACCAAAGCAATAGTTAGAAAACTTTAGTAGTAACCCTAGAGTCTTAAGATCTTTCTGAGGCAACATTTCCGAGGCAACACTTTGATCTTTTAGACTGGAGGGCGACCACTAAAATTTCCTATGCTTAATGATTGTTTACCGAAGGAAACCGAAGTGAGGTAAACCCTAGGAGTGAACATGTGCATATGATTTGTTTCAGTTATTTAGTCTTTGCACATTAGGTGATCTACCGTTTTAATTTTCCAAACATTCTTGCCATACAATCCTATTAGCCATACATCTAGACAGTTAAAGATTGCGGAAATTAAAAGTGCAAAAAATAAACCTAGCTATTACAAGGCTTCGGGGAGGGGGATTAATTACATAACCAAAAATCGGGGATTTAAACAGTAAAATAAAAACCCTAAGTTAACTATTACAAACCTTGAATAGTTACAAAAAATAATAGAAAATAATCAACGAGCATGCGGCAAATTAAATGCGAGGATGATTGGAGAGGAAAAGATTTTTTTGGATTTTATTTGAGAAAATATTTAATTGTAAATTAATTAAACCTGATTTCTAATTGTTTTTTAAATTATGAAATAAATTAAATTAACTTAATTTTCTAATTATCCTAATTAATTAAAGGACTAAATATCTATGAGAAAAAATGATTTTTTTGGTATATTCTTTAAAGAAAATCAACTAAATTATGTACCATCTCAAACCCTAATTCTAATTGTTTTTAAATTATGAAAGAAATTAAAATTTCCCTAAATTAATTAAACTAATTAATTTAAAAAAAATATTTATTAAGAAAATAAATTTTTTTGTGACTTTTGATTGGTTAATTTAATAAAAATAATTTTTGTATTAATTAAAAAAAGAAAAGAAATAAAGAAAAGAAATTAAAGAAAATAATAAAAACAAAATGGGCTTGTGTTGTTAGCTGAAGGGGGGGGGGGGTGAATCTGAATTCCTTGGCCCATTAAGCATCAAGCCCAGTCAACCACGCTGGATCTTGTGCAGCGTTGACCTGGAGGAGTATCATGAACCTTCATTGGAGAAGCGTGAGATCTGGCCAGCAGTGCATATAAGGGCTGGGCACTTAGGTTGCATGGAAGGCGTGTGAGGAAGTATTATATTGGATCTGCAAAGGTAAAACAAGAAAATGCATTTTGTTGGGACCTGGGATCGAACCCAGGTCCTTGTACTCCCTACCAACGATGCGTTGCCAACTGAGCTACGTTGGTAACTTGTTAACATAATAAAAACTAAACATAATATAAGGAAAATAAAATAAGCTGATTACAAACGCGCGAAATTCAAATGGACGAATGGTTGGCTGACACGCATGGTCTTCTTCCCTAGAACCATCGTCTTAGATTTCTGAACTTTTACCTACAGACATTTGCTTGTAGGTATAACCCTGTTACATTCAAAAATCACATACACGCAATATAAATTCCAATGGAGACCATGGATCAACTGGGTGTGAAGCCCTGACCACCATGGTATCCATCATTAGGCCTAATTATGCTTAAATCACAAAACCCCAAATTGGAGCATGAAACCCTAGCAATGGCAAAAGCTTGTTCCTGCACTGTAACTTAAATCAAACTATCCAGAAATATTGCAAACATGATGATGAACACAAATATATGGGTAAAATACATTTATAATGCGTAAATCATAGAAATCAAATTTGAGTTCTTAGTGCAAACCGTGATGCTTTTGGGGACGATTTCTGGATGTTTTGAGGCTTGCAAATGATGTTGTTAGCTTCCTGGGATGTCCAGGAATTGATTGCCAGGCTTGAAACTCCTTGAGGATGGCTCTAAGATGGATTTTGATCTCCCACTTTTGTCCAAATTTTTGAGTTTCCTTGTTGTTTCACGCCTCCAACCTTTGTGTTTTTGATCTGGAATTATTATGCACTTATAGTAGACTGAATTAGGTCAACAAAATTGTATCATGTCTTTGGGAATTATGAAAATTGGATTTGATTTGCTTCATGTATGATATATTTCTAAAACAAGCTTCAATCCAATATTTTACAACCCTAATGAGCCTTGCACGAATTGATCATCATGCTAGCTGTATATGGACTCCAAATGTGCACAAAAATCCCAAGATTTGATTTGTTTTCATTATTTTACCATTTAATTTGATTTATTTTGATTTAAATGAATAAAAAATCAAAATAAATGATAAAATTAATAAAATAATAGGTGGAAAAGCTCAGGGGTCGTGGGTCCTATTAGAAACATGTTTCAAGCAAGAAAACATGGGCCCCTTTGAAAAAAAATGCAAATTTGATCAATGTTGACTTTTGACAATTTTCTAAAAATTGCCAACTTTGACAATGCACAACTCTCTCAATTTTGACCCTATGAGGGTGTTCTTGGACTTTTTATAAAGCTTAGGATGTCCCCTAACCAAATATTTTGGTTTCATATCAATTGGATCTTCCATGTTCATGTATGAAGCTTTTACCCAAAAGGTGTTTATGTTGACTTTTCAAAATGACCCATAATGTAGAAATTCATATCTTTTTGTGGGTACATATTTTGAACTTGTGAGCTGAAGATGAATTGTAGGGAATTTCATCCTCTTCAAAATGAGATTTGGATGGAAAATTTCGGATAAAGCATGTGGGAGTTATGCTTGGTCAACATTGGGTTAACTTTTATTAAGAAACCCTAATTTAGCAACTTTTGGGTTTTGATGAATTTGGAGCATTCCTTGGGGAATCATGATCAACCCTTGATCAAATGATGGAAGTAACTTCTAAATGTTAATGTTGACCCAAAATCTCGAGGTTTGACTGTGTGTGGGCCACAGTTGACTTTTGACCTAATACAGTCGATTTCTCAAGCATCTGAATAGTTGACTGAGCAAACTTCTTATGCAAGGCATGGAACTTGACATGCAGGGTCTTGAGAACATATTAAGACCATGGAGAGCATATGATACCTTTGTGGTCCACCCATATTTATGAAAATAGAAACCCTAAATTGGGGTATACTGCCTTAGGAGAGAGTTTGTCTGGTCAACTCTTGGACAACCTTGAGCAAATTGGGGACCTCACTTGACATTTGTTGAGTAAAATGAGAGGGAAAATTTTGGGGTACAACAACACCCTAAACATATATAGTAATATATGTGAACCTCTTGAAAATACGGGTGTTTGGGTAAAATTGATTGTTTACAAAAGATTGTGGAGATTGGAAAATAAATGGATTTTTATGATTTTGATCCGGAAAAAGTTCAAGAGTTTTGTGCCTACGTATCTCCAATGTGCAATGAAGAAATAAAAACCTCATAGTTCTTCTAAAAAGAAACAAAGGTTTTTTGATTGATTTTAAATTAAGAGACATTTTGTCATCTTAAGGAGAATACTCAACCAATCATCCATAAACATGAGAAAGAGGGATCTTTGCATCATAATGAAAGAAGGGCTCCAACTTGGATAGAAATCAACAAGTATGTCACTAACTCTTTCAAGTGGAAATGAATCAACATCATATCAATCAATACTACGGGGATATGAGAACTACATCTCAACTATGAAGAGGACTCATGTCTAATCTTTTTAGAAAATTTTTTAAAATGAAAAGCTAAAATGGCAAAAAGGTTTGAATGAGTTTTTGTGATTTTTAAGTCTTTCGAAAGTTTTTTAATATGCTTAAGATGTCTTAGCACTTTATTTAAGAAAGGAAAGTTTTAAAATGCATTTGACAAAGTCAAGGTTTTTAATGAAAGTGATTTAAATTTAAAAAAATAAGAAGGTTTTTGAAAAAAGAGAGAAGTTTTGAAAATTGTAGAAGATAGACAAGAGATGAAGGGAGTATCCTAAAGCATAAAGTAAAAGCAAAGATAGAAAAGATTTGACCAAGCTAGAGCAATCATCTTGACATAAGTCAAATCATGCATCCCTTCCCTTTGGATTAAATCACATACACAAGCATGTAATCAGATGAACATTATAAGTATCAAATGGAGATTTAGTGCCTCAGGTGCAAGTTCAAAGTCTCAGCATCAGATGAATCATAAGGTGCATATGAGTTCTCATGCATCAGATGAAAAGTTGATGTCTCAGATGAAAATTTATGCATAAGACAAAACACCCAGAAGAAAACAGACAGATAAAACCCAATGATCAGATGAAACTCCTAAGGTCTCAGATAAAGGCTCTAAGGTCTCAAGTCACAACTCCAAAGCAAAGGATCAAGAACCTAGACCTAAGTCCACAAGTCCAAATAAAATCTAAGGATAGTCACCATAGTCCAAGAAGTCCATTAACTCTGATATTTATCAATGTATTTTAAAGAAAAAAAGAAAATGTCCAAGGGACAAAGAGAAAAAGGAAATCAAGTAAAAGGAAAAAATAAAATGGCATGAATGATAAAATGGTAAAAGTAAATTGCGGGAGTTTTAATGACATAAATGTAAAGGTGCGTAAAATTAAATGTTAGTACAATTATAGCTAATGTTAGTAATTAATATTCCGATTCGGGATAATTTGGCGCTATGTTAAACAATCGTAAGTGAACTTATGTAGAAGTTGCACCTATCTGAGACTGGGCCAAAATAATGTAGGTGTATTGCATATAATGCACACCATAGTTTAAAAGCAAAAGATCACGACTAAGTCAAGGAAGGTTAGGCCATGATTCAACCAAAACTTTTCAAGATACCTCGAGACAAACTTATCATTAATCCCAAGTACCTCAAGTGATCGATTGATCATTGGAAGGTAGATTGAAAATGATGAAAGTTCATCAAGCATCTATCAAGATTGGATGAACTAATGAGCTCAAATACTTTAAAATTGATCAAAAGGAAAAATAAGAAGAAGAAAGAGATGAAGTAGAGATAAATGAAGAAGCAAGATCAACAACCAAATTGAACTATGAGTTGGATCAGGTCATCATCAAGATCAATCACCTCTCTTGATGGATTTAGGTTATAAACCAAATCAACATCCAAAGTCCATTGAAATTGATGAGACTTTTCATCTAACAAATCACAAACCAAGGCACCAGAATATACATCAATTAATATATCTAAAATGAAACAAAAATGAAGCATTAAACTATTTTTAAAATTGATTTAAATGGAAAATAAATCAAAAATTGCAAAGTGTACTCAAATTATTGAATAAATTGCAAAGAAGACCATAGAAAAATCAGAAAAGGTCTCAACTATTTTTAGAAATTTTTTGGTAATTTTTTGAAATCAAAAAAGTAATTTTAAGCCAATTAAAATAAATCAAACAAGTGAAAAATGATTAAAAATAGAAAGCATAAAAATAAAATTTCAAAAAATTACACAAAGTAAGATATAATGAAAAGGATTTTTGTGAATTTTCCCATAATTTTTTGAAAAAAAATGGAAGAGAAATGAATTTTTAGAAGTGAAATGAATTTAAAACAAAATAAATGAAAATAAAATAAATATGGAAAAATGTGACGCGCTGGATCAAGAGTCACTTAAGTGACATGGCGCATTTGATGGTCCAGACATGAAGGCGCATGGTGGATCAAGGGTAAGACTTAGAGAGATAAAGGTTAAGAAGCAACCAAGTTTATGATCTTGATGATATGAAATAATGCAACATGACATGAGATCTTAGGGGTAAAAATTAGGGTATGACAGATGCCCCTATTTATGTTTCTTCTATCTGGAGATATGAAAATTGAAATTTTTGTCTCGATGGGATTTAGGAGACTTAAATACAAGAAGACCTAATTTTTAGCCCTAAGATGCTATGAAATGCTTATGAGTATGAATCCAAAAGAAAGATTGGATTTTCACAGGAGGATGTTGTGGAGAACAAACTATGTGGTTAAAAGGAGGACACAAAATCTCATGAGATGTCTTCTTACTAAGGAATGATCTTGAGTTAGAGAACTCTACTAGGAAAGAATAACCAATCACCCTGTCGGAGAGACTCAACGAGCAGGTTAAACATGCAACATGTTTCTCAAATAAAGAGACATCCACCTGTTGGGATTAACAAATTGACTGGATCGCAACAAACTTCCCTATCAAAGAGACAACCCCTTTTTCAAATAACAAACCAGTGTCGAAATGCGTTTGCAACAAGCTTCTCTATCCGGGATAAAGATGGGGAGTTTACTACTTGTTGCAAGGATTGATTTGAACATGGAGTCGCAACAGGATTCTCAAAGAGATAACCACATGTTCAAATAACGAATCAAGTCGAGATGGAATCACAACAAGATTCTCTATCAAAGATATAACCACTTGTTCAAATAACGAACCAAGCTGAAATGGAATCTCAACAAGCTTCCCTATCAAAGAAATAACCACTTGTTCAAATAACGAATTAAGTTGAAATGGATTTGCAACAAACTTTCCTATCAAAGAGATAATCACTTGTTCAAATAACGAATCAAGATGAAATAAGCTTCCACCATCAAAGGTATTCCACCTAGAATGGGTCTCAGCTCCTTTTTAATCAAGATTTAAACTTGAAAAAGGGAAATAAACCCCCATGTCCTTTTGGTTATCATCCAGGAATGAGTCACAGTTTCTTCTTTAATCAAGACTTGAACTTGAAAAGGGAAAATACAAGTTGTCTCCGCTTAAAGGGACTGAGGCCTACTATGAATTAAGAATCATTAACTCTACCGAGGATACTCAAAAGAGATGAAGGCAGGTTGAATTCCAAAATAGGCTTCTAAAATAAAAAGAAAACCACCTGTACGAGTTTCACAACAAACTTCTCTGTAGGACCTTTCTAGAGAGATGCCATTTGGTGGAAAAAAGTTGGAGTCCTAACAAGTTTCTCAAATACCGAGATAGCCAAATTTCCAAATAAAGAGTCTGGTGCTTCACTTGAATTTGAATCAAAGACTTCATAAAATATGCTCTGTTTAGGATAAATCGGAGAGACTGACACTTAATGTGAAGATAATTAATTGATATATGGATGACATGCAAGTTGCTCAAATAAAGTGGCTGCCACTTGTTGTCAAACGAAAGCATGTTGAGGACATATAAGCTGCTCAAAGAAAAAGACAACCACTAATTGTCAAGCAAAAATTCCAAGAGAGTGTTGTAATAACACTGCTAAGGAAACACATTCCTCATCTTCTGATGGGGGGAAACACACAGATTTCTGTTGAGGAAAATAAAAATCCTCTAAGGTGAAAAATAAATGCCTTCTCATTATCTAGGTTACACGGTCTAGAGAGATCCAAAAGTAATACTTCAGGGGATCAAAGTTTAATCCTAGAATAAACTGGAGAGGAACAGTCAATCAACACTCTACTCAGTGAGGAAATAACTCAATTGCGGAGTAGTTCCATCTATATAATGAGCTGGAAAGCAAAATTCTTCAACGAGGAATAAACTCAATGGGGAATTAAAAAACATATACACTTTCTTCCTAAGGTAGACACTCTATTAGAGAGAGGATACACACTCTGCGAGGAGATGAAAAAATATCAGAAACATCAAGAAATACAAATAAGCATGAATCTTCATTCACATATGCATGATGAATGAATGAATGTTATGTTATGAATGTCAAGTTTATGCTGAAAAATAAACAATAACTCAGCTGAAGAAGACTAAATACCACAAGTTTAACTAAAAAAAAATACATCATAGACTCAGTTGGAGAAGACACCATAACTCAGTTGGGGAATATCAAATGCCACAGTACAAACAGATACTCGGATAAAACACAACAACATGGAGATCCTGCTTGATAAAATAAAACTTGAGGTACAGAGGTCCTACTACTGCTTGGAAAATGAAGATACTGCAGAATCTTTTGATAACAAGATTCCCCTAAGGGTCTTTCAGAAACTCTGTCGTGTAAGAAGAAATTTTGCTAGGGATACACAAAGCAAAAAATTAAGGGGATTGCCCACTCTGATGGAAAGCAACACTTCAAACTGGCTAATACCCTGAGGAAACAGAACTTATCTGGGGAAAGCTAGATCAACCATGCCATGACCCAATCATATCAAAATGGCTTGGAGGAAAACCATTGTCCACTCAAACAATTGCTGAGGAAACATGAACACGTATGCAAGATGATTCTCTGCTTGGGGAAGCTAAACTCTGTACTTCGAGGTTTTGCCATCTTTGGGAAAATATTACTATTCCTTTTTAGTTTGATTCACAGATAAAAAAGAACTAGTTTTTTTTTTGTAATTTTCAAAAAACATGATTTGTTATTTAAACCTTTTTGTTTCAAAAAATACTATCAATAATAAATGAAATTTTGTAAACAGAAATAAATAAAATTGCAAATAATTGGATAATGGCTTAAACTTTATTAATAGAATGGTAGTCCGCAAATGGCGTGACTCCATGGATGATTACAAAGTTCTGAAAATGGTAAATACAGGGAAAGGGCTACATTGAAAGACAATGACTACTATTCTCCCTAACAACTTTGAATTTCGGTGCTCAAGCTTCTATTGAGAAATGATGATACTTCCTGATGGATAATGTTGCTTTAGGCGATCAAGTCTTGTTTGATGCAGTTACTTTACATGAATCCCTAACTTTTTTCCTTTATTTCCCTTTCAGATTTTCAATCTACCTGGATAAGTTATTTCTGTTTATGTCCCTAACTATTTCCTGGACCACCCTTTCGAGTTTTCAACCCACTGAGCCACCCATTTTTGCCTAAGTCTCCCTTTCAGGTTTTCAACTTAGCGAGTTGT
The DNA here is from genome assembly GCA_948472305.1 of Vicia faba. Taxonomy (NCBI): domain Eukaryota; kingdom Viridiplantae; phylum Streptophyta; class Magnoliopsida; order Fabales; family Fabaceae; genus Vicia; species Vicia faba. The sequence continues at coordinate 649,791,396 of OX451735.1, read as the reverse complement.
TCTTTTATTTTTTAGGCAAAGTATTTCTTGACTACATCAGCATTCACAGAACGTGGGAGCTCCTCACAATCCATAGTTGCAAGAATCATAGCACCACCAGAGAAGGCTTTCTTGATAATGTATGAGCCTTCATATTTATGAGTCCACTGTCCCCTAGAATAAATGTTGAAAGACGAGATCTTTTTGAGAACGAGGTCGCCTTCTCTGAATTCCCGAGGTCTGACTTGTTATTAAATGCTTTCTTCATTCTCTGTTGATATAACTATTCATGACATAAAGTCGTCGTTCTCTTTTCTTTTATCAAGTTCAATTTATCAAACCTTCTCTAACACCATTTAGCCTCAGTTAACTTGGCTTCCATCAAGACTCATATTGATGGGATCTCAACCTCGACGGGGAGCATTAATTACATGCGATACACAAGAGAGAAAAGGGTTGCCCTTGTTGAAGTTCGGATGGATGTACGATACCCATGCACAGCAAAGTGGAGCATCCCATGCCAATCCTTGTAAGTAACAACCATTTTTGGATAATATTCTTAATGTTCTTATTACTTGCTTCAACAACACCATTCATCTTAGGCCTATAGGGAGAAGAATTATGATGTTCAATCTTGAAACTTTCACAAAGCTATTTCATCAACTTATTATTCAAGTTTGAACTGTTATCGGTGATTATCTTGCTTGGGACACCATACCGACAAATAATCTGATTCTTTATAAACCTGGCCACAACCTGCTTGGTCACATTAACATAAGATACTTCTTCCACCCACTTAGTGAAATAATCAATAGCTATAAGGATGAACTGATGTTCATCCAAAGCTTTAGGCTCAATCATTCCAATCATGTCAATTCCCCGCATTGAGAAAGGCCATGTAGAGGAGATAACATTAAGAAGATTTGGAGGCACATGAATCTTATCAGCGTAAATCTGAAACGTGTGACACTTCTTCACAAACTTGTAGCAATCAGATTCCATTGTCAGCCAATAGTAACATGCCTTGAGCATATTCTTAGACATTGCATGTCCATTGGCATGGGTACCAAAGGATCCTTCAAGAACTTCTTGCATCAATATATTTGCTTCGTGTGTATCCACGCATCTGAACAAGACTGTGTTAGAGTTCCATTTGTATAACACATGAGCGGGTACAAAGTTATATTTGCTTCTTATCTTTGTTTGATGCCCCAAGTGGGTACTCTTGACTCTGGAGGAAATGATTGATATCATAATACCATGACTTACCATCTGATTCCTCTTTTACTGCAAACACATGAGCGGGTCTATCTAGTCGTCTGATTGTAATTTGAGGAGCTTCATTAGGGAAATTCACCTTGTACACGGAAGACAAAGTGGCCAAAGCATCCACCATCTAATTCTAATCTCAAGGAATATGATGAAATTAAATTTTATTGAAGAATGGAAACCACCTGCTTGCATAATCTTTGTACATAATCAATCCAGGATGACGAGTCTCCTATTCCCCTTTAACTGGATTAATCACCAATGCTGAGTCTCCATACAAATCAAGAATCTTGATTATGAGATTAATGGCTTCTCCGAGACCCATGATACAAGCTTCATACTCATGCCATATTGTTTGTACAATCAAACATCAACCTTACAGTGAAAGGGATATGGGAACCTTGAGGAGTAATAATAAATGCACCAATCCCTTTACCATAAGTATTTACAACTTCGCCAAATATCAAACCCCACGGGATCATGGCTCTGAGCCTTCCTCAGGCAAAGGCTCATCATAATATTTGGCTTTTAGATACATCACATCCTCATCAGGGAAGTCGAACCTGATGGACTGATAATCTTTAATTAGATGGTAAGCCAAATGATCTGCCAACACACTTCTTTTTATAGCCTTTTGAGTGCGGTGTTTAATTCATATTCAGATAGTAGCATCTGCAATGGGAAATTCTTTCAGTGAGAGTAGGCTTTTCAAAGATATACTTGATTGGATCCATTTTGGATATCAAACAAGTAGTATGAGTTAACATATACTAACACAAATGCTTTACAGCCCAGGCTAAAGCACAACATGTCTTCTTAAGTAATGAATATTGTGACTCACAATCTAACCCAGGATACAACCCATGGAATCATCTATCACGGTCAGATACATGATCAAATGTCTTCCTTCAACAAGAGGGAGCACAATAGGAGGCTCAAGAAGATACACTTTGATGTTGTTAAAAACTTTATGATAATCATCAGTTTATACACAACCTTGATCCTTCTTCAATAACTTAAAGATCATCTCACAAGTAGCATTCTTATGGGATATAAACCTAGATATATAATTCAAATGTCTGAGGAAACCTCTTACTTATATTTCTATCTTCAGTGCTGGCATTTCCTGAATAGCCATGACTTTATCAGAATCAACTTCAATACCTCTTTGACTGATAATGAAACCCAATAATTTCCCATAACAAACACCAAAAGTGCATTTGTTTGGATTCAAGTGGAGACAAAACTTCCTCAAATGCTAAAATAGATTCAATAAATCATCAATATGACCCTCTTCAGTATGAGACTTGGCAATCATATCATCAACATATACTTCTATCTTTTTGTGCATCATGTCATGGAATAGGGTAGTCATCACCCTCTGGTATGTTACACCAACATTATTCAACCCGAAGGGAATCACTTTGTAGTAGAATGTTCCCCAGGGTGTGATAAATGTTATTTTTTTCCATGTCTTCGGGAGCCATTTTGATCTGATTATAACCAGAAAATCCATCCATGAAGGAGAAAACATTTTATTTTGTTGTGTTTTCCAACAACATATCAATATGTGGTAGGGGAAATCATCTTTTAGACTGACCTTGTTCAGGTATCTATAGTCAACCCACATCCGGAATTTTCTATTTTTCTTCAGTACATGCACAATATTGGTAATCCATTGAGGATAAACTGATGTGATAAGACAACAACATCAATCTGCTTCAAAAATTCCTCTTTGATCTTGAGATCCATGTCAGGGTGAGTTCTTCTCAACTTCTGCTTCACAAGAAGATATTCTGGCTTCAACGGAAACTTATGCTCTATAATATTTGTATCAAGACCTGGCATATCTTGATTAGACCAAGAAAACACATCCACATATTATCTAAGAAATGCTATCAAACTTCCCTTGACATCTTGACCTAGTAGCGCCGCAATCTTGACTTCTCTTATGTTCTCTTCAGAACCCAAGTTGACCACTTTTAAAGGCTCTTTGTATGGTTGGATATTCTTCTCCTTGTGCTCAAGCAACCAAGTGACTTCTTCTGGAATATCATAGAATCCCTCTTCTTCAGCTTAATACACAGGAACTCATAGTTGAGAGAGGGTGTCGAGTCATTGTTTTCAATGGGTTTATTAACTAATATGCACATATGATTGATGCTTGTTTTTAGAAAATAGATAAATTCGACAGTGATATTGCTGATATTGAAATTATTATTAGTTATGGGTTTTTTAGGTTACCATTTTTTCCAGAAAAGCAAAAAAGTAAAAAATGCAACATGGGTAACAAAATATATTTTATTGATGATTTTAGTAATTGAGACAAAAAGGTCAGCCCAAACAACTCATTTTCACCTTGGGCCGAATGAAAGGATTTTTTTTTGAAAAAACAACAAAAGCTAATTACTTTGAAACATGCATAATAGAATGAATGTCAACAAATTTCAAATTCTGGATGGCCCCTCCACGCGTTATAAAGCTCAGATAATTTGCTTCTGAATCATCATTAAGAACAACATCAACTTCTGGATGAACTGGATTGATGAAACCTCCATTGTGGAACACATATTCAATTGGAGGAAAAGAAACATCCTTCTTCACATCCTTTTCAAATACATGAGAAAATCCATGACCAACAGGGTGCTTGTTTTCTGGAATATTCAAAACTTAACCCCATCCTTCGACAGGACCATACTGAACTACCCGTTGTGCATCCTTCAGAGAAGAGATGGATGCCCCACTTTTCTTAACAAAGCAAATAAAAAGGGCTTGAAATGAAGCCCCGAATATCATCTCTTGTTGTTGAAAGAAGTTGATTGAATTAATCTCGTATCATTGGACCTTGGTAATAAAGCTGGCTGTTGTGATTCCACGGGACATAGTCATATGCTTTTAATCCTTAACTTTAGTCTGGACCTCCCTTTTAGGTTTTCAGTCCACCAGGATACCCTTTTTTTCCCAAGCCTCCATTTCATTTTTTCGACTTGCCGGGTGTACAATCTTTTGTATATATCCTCAATTTTTGCCTAAACCTTTTGGTTCACCGGGATGCCCTTATTTTTTCCTAGGTATGTCAACCTAGCGGGTAATTCTTTATGCGTAGTATTTTTTGACTATGTTCGCGTTCACAGGATGCAGGAAATCTTCACCGTTCATAGTGGTTAGCATCATAGCACTGTCATAGAATACTTTCTCGACAACCAAAGGTCCTTCATAATTGGGAGTCCATTTGCCCCTGGGATTGCCTTGTGGTAAAGTGATGCGCTTTATTACCAAGTCGTCAGCCTGGTATACTCAAGGTTTGATCTTTTTGTTGAATGACTTGATCATACGCTTTTGATACACTTGACCATGACAAACAGCAGCCAGTCTCTTCTCGTCAATCAAATTCAACTGATCCAACCTAGTCTACATCCATTCGCCTTCGCCTAAGTCTGCTTCTTTCATAGTCCCGAGGGAAGGAATGAGCACTTCAACAGGCAGGATAACTTTCATGCCATAGACTAAAGAGAATGGGGTTGCCCCAGTTGATTTTCGTGCCGAGGTACGGTATCCATGAAGGGCAAATGGTAGTATCTTATGCCAGTCTTTGTAGGTCGCCACCATCTTTTACATAATCTTCTTTACGTTTTTATTGGCAGCTTCTACTGCGCCATTCATCTTAGGTTAGTATGGGGAAGAATTGTGATGCTTGATTTTGAACTGAGTGCAAAGTTTTGTAATCATAGCAAATTGAGATTGGTTCCATTGTCAGTGATGATCCTTTCTGGGATGCCGCATCGGTAGATGAGGTTATGTTTGATAAACCGAGCTACAACATTCTTAGTGACTGAGGCAAATAAAGCGGCTTCGACCACTTTGGTGAAGTAGTCAATGGCAATGAGGATGAAACGATGTCCATTAGAGGCAATGGGCTTGATCTCTCCAATCATGTCAATGACCCATATTACAAACAGCCATGGAGCAATCATGACATTCAAAGGGATTGGAGGCACATGAACCTTGTCGGCATAGATTTGACACTTATGGAAAGTCCTTGAGTAATGGTGACAATCAGTTTCCATAGTTGACCAATAGTAAACAGCCCTCATAATATTCTTGGCTATAGTGTGTCCACTAGAGTGAGTTCTGAAGATACCCTCATGCATGTCCTCCATGATCTTTTCTGCTTCCTTCTTGTCCATACAACGGAGTAGAGTTGAATCATGGTTGCGCTTGTATAGAATCCTATTGCTTAGGAGGAATTTGGCTGAGAACTTTCGTAGGAATTTTTTGTCGTTGATGGAAGCCCCTTCAGGACATTCTTTTGCTTAAAGGTACCTCGTTACTTCATGATACCAAGGCTTATCTTCATCAGTGTCAATATCATAGCAGTGCGTAGGTTCGTCAAATCTTTCGATTGTAATTCTAGAAGCCTCGTTGTCAAAATTGACCTTGAACATGGACGACATTGTTGCTAAGGCATCAGCCAATTGGTTTTCTTCTCTTGTAAAGTGTTCAAAGGTGACCTCTTCGAAGTAAGGGATCAAGGTTGACACAAACTCTTTGTATGAGATCAGATTCGAATGTTTGGTATCCCGTTCTCCTTTAACTTGACTGATTACTAATGTTGAATCTCCACATACGCTTAAGAATTTGATTCTTAAATCAATGGCAGCCTTTAGATCTAAGATGCACGCTTCATACTTGGACATGTTGTTTGTACAGGTGAAGCATAGTCTAGTAGTGAAGGATGTATGACAGCCTTCGAGAGAAATGATCACATCACCAATTTCGTCACCCAAAGCGTTGTAAGCTCCATCAAAAACCATAGTCCATCAGGATCCTGGTTCAGGTCCTTCGTACAGTCTTGGTTTTCACAGTCGATCACTAGCATTATATTCTCATCCGAGAATTCAAAGTTCATGGATTGATTAGTCATCAACAACTTGATGGTCCAAATGATCCACCAGCACACTTCCCTTGATTGCTTTTTGTGTAGTGTATTGGATGTCATATTCAGTTAAAATAATTTTCCATCTAGCTATTTGTCCAGAGAGAGCTGGCTTCTCGAAGATATACTTGATGGGATCCATCTTAGAAATTAATAAAGTGGTGTGAGTTAGCATATACTATCTTAGTTGACAAGCAGCCCATGCCAAAGCACAACAAGTTTTCTCGAATAGTGAATATCTAGTTTCACAGTCGGTAAACTTTTTGCTAAGGTAGTATATTGCATGCTCTTTTCGGACAGGCTCGTCATGTTGACCCAACACACACCCCATTGAATTCTCTAATACAATCAAGTACATAATCAGAGGTCTTCCTTCAACTGGAGGTATCAGGATTGGAGGTTCTTGTAAATACTCTTTAATCTTGTCAAAAGCTGCTTGGCAGTCGTTATTCCATCTGAATACTTGTTCTTTCTTCAATAATTTAAAGATTGGCTCACAAGTAGCAGTTACGTGAGATATGAACTGAGCAATATAGTTGATTCGACCTAAGAAACCTCTAACCTCCTTCTCAATACAGGGAGTTGGCATCTCTTGTATGGCTTTGACTTTTGCAGGGTCGATCTCAATACCCTTTCCATTGACGACAAACCCTAGGAGTTTTCCAGACCTTACCCCGAAGGTTCATTTTTTGGGATTCAGCCTTAGCTTGTATTTTTCAACCTCTCAAACAACTTGTGAAGATGATCAAGGTGTTCTTCCTCAGTTTGCAATCTTGCAATCATATCATCAACATAGATTTCTATCTCATGATGAATCATATCATGAATAAGGTTACCATAACTTATTAATAGGTTGCGCCTGCATTCTTCAAACCGAAAGGCATGACCTTGTAACAGAAGGTTCCCCGATGTGTAACAAAAGTGGTCTTCTCCATGTCTTTGGGAGACATTTTGATTTGATTGTAACTGGAGAAGCCATCTATAAAGGAGAACACTTTCTGTTGAGCAGTATTGTCAACCAAGACATCGATATGAGGCAGTGGGAAATCATCTTTGGGGTTTTCCCTATTCAAATCCCTGTAGTCTACGCACATATGGACTTTACCGTCTTTCTTCGGTACTGGAACAATGTTTGCCACCCATTGATGGTATGACGTCACTTCTAGGAAACCTGCATCAAACTGTTTCATTACCTCAACTTTTGTTTTTTTCAGACATTTCTGGCCGCATGCGACGAACCTTTTTCTTGACCGGAGGACAACCTTCCTTCATTGTCAGATGGTGTACTACGATATCAGTATCAAGTCCCGACATATCTTCATATGACCATGCGAACACATCAACATAGACGTGCAATATCTTGACCAATCTTCCCTTGACATTGTCTTCTAAGTTGGCACCGATCTTGACCTCCCTCTTGTCTTCCTCAGTACCCAGGTTTATCACTTTAACTGGGTCCTCATGTGGTTGAATAGATTTTTCCTCTTGTATCAGAAGTATGGCAAGTTCCCCAGGTATTTCACAATCTTCCTCGCCTTCGTCTTCGGCTTGATAGATTAGATGTTCAAAGTCATAGATGGCAATAACAGAGTCGTTTTCAATGAGACCCGGAGTGGATGTGGATTAGCAAATGTGTGTGTATGTGCATGCAACTTCACATGACTATTTTTTGAAAATACAGTAAAGAAAGACAATGAGCGCAAAATTTGAATGCAAAAGAGTCCAAAGTTTTTTCATTAAAATGAGCACATGGCATATGAAAATGACAAACCCTTAACAAATGGACCAATGTGCCCCGGGCAAAGCACATGGCTTAAAGTCATTGCTTTAATGGAAATTATAGATAAAGTTCTCAAATTAATGAAATAGTAAATGGTAATTACTCCTTGTTGAAGGAGATGGGAATGAAATCCTTGGCACACCAGTTGTCGGTTCCTTCACCGGAAATTGGGTAGATCCAGTCTTCAAAGTCACAACCATCATCAGAGTCTTCTAGAGCATTCACTTCATGAGTACCAATGCGAAGAGGTGGTTTTCTTATGTGAGCACGTCTGACCTCCTTTTGAGCTTTGGCAGTGAAACCCAAGCCAAACTTGTCTGCTTTAAAAGGTATGTTAGGGAGTTGTCCCCAAATTGGACAACCTCTATCTTTAATCACAACACGAGCGTCTTTGAGGGAAACCATTCTTGGCACATCTTGAGCCGCTTTTGGAGCGTCAGAAGAAATCTTGGTGGCAGCAATCATGGGAGAAACCACTTCGAAGGCTTGACAAGGAGTTTCAATAAACTCGTCGTCCATCTCCACATACTTGAACGAATTCAGGTGGCTAACCATGAACTCTTCTTCACCGCAAACAGTAATGATCTTTCCTTTGACTAGATATTTCAATTTTTGATGCAAAGTGGATGTCACCGCTCCTGGCCCATGTATCCAAGGGCATCTAAGTAAACAAGAGTAAGCAGGACGGATGTCCATCACATAGAAAGTCGAGTTGAAATTTTGAGAACCAACTTTGATAGGGAGGTCTACTTCTCCATGGACCATCCTTTTGGATCCATCAAAATCCCTTACAACTATGTCACTTGGTTTCAGCACCAAACCTTCGCAATCCAACCGATCTAGGGCGCCTTTGGGTAAGAAATTTAGAGAGGACCCAATATCCACCAATACATGGGGCTAGAGTGATTCATTTGCATTCAATAGAGACATGCAAAGCCTTGTTATGATTTATTCTGGCTGGAGTTAAATCATTATCCGAGAATCCCAAGCCATTATCGACAGTCAAACTCGCTACACAATTTTCAAATTGATCGGCTGTAGTCTCTTGAGGAACATGAGCTTTCTTTAGAAATTTTATCAAAGTTTGAGCATGCGTATCAGAACAAAGTAATAAAGATAACATGGAAATCTTTAAGGGATTTTCCCCCAACTTCTCTACTATCTTATAATCACTTTTCCTTATGATCTTCAAAATCTCTTCCATCTCTTGGGTGGAAGGTTCCTCAGTTGTATTGTCTTTGGCGAGCGCCTCCATCCTGGAAGGCTCAATCATCTTTTCTTTGCCCCTAGAATCAGTACTAGGTTTGTCAAGATTAATGTGAACAATTCTAGTTGTGGTGGTTGGAGGTGAAATGTTAGGAGAGAATATTCTCCCCGTCCTTGTCACCTTGCTAGAGCCAACAATATTGGTAATATCAGCAGTCTTGTCTTCATTAATCTAGGAGTCTTGTCTAATACCATGGTAGTATACTCCAACACCATAATTCCAGAGTACTGCTTTATCGGAAGAATAAGGGACTGGCCCAGGAGTAGTAATTATCAATGGATCTATCTTTGGTTCATTGGAAATCCTAATAGGACCCTTTGAAGTGATCCTAATAGTCTTGTTGGAGATAGTTATGATGGATATGTCTTCAACTTCGGTCAAACTTTTTACGGATGGAGTTCTTTCGAATAGGATCTCATGGCTATCCATTAGGTGTTGGACATCTCTTTTCAGCCATTCACAGCCATTGATTTGCACAGCACAGTAACAACAATTTCAAGGCAACCAGGGAAAACCCCAGCTTTCAACAAATTGTTTTTGACAAACTTCAGTGGTGTGGTTAAGTCATTAACAGAGGAAACAAAAGCATTATCTACAATATCGTTGACACCTTTGCCATGGTTTGGCATAGGTGCGGTGATTACATTCAGAGTTGGAAGAGGATCAAATTCAATGGTCTTGTTGTCAATGAGGTCTTAGATTCTATTCTTTAGAGACCAATAATCATTGGTATCGTGCCCGGGGCTGTTTGAATGGTAAGAACATTTGGCATTGGGTTGTATTTAGGTGAAGATGTATTGGGATTTTGTGGAGGGTCTCTTAGTGAAATGAGCTCAGCTTTATGTAAATGTTGTAGGGCTTGTGGCAAGGACATACCAATCTTGGTGTATTTACTTTCTTGAAACTTCGTCCTACGCCTACCCTCTTGTTGTGATTGAGTAGATGTAGGATTGGAAATTAAAACTACCCCCACTGAGTGATGGCGGTCAGTCTTAGCATGACTTCTTGATCCATACACAACATTAGTCTCTTTTTTACTAGTAAATGGTTTTTTCAAAGCATTTGAGGTGGAGGCTATAGGTATCTTCCCACTTTTAATCCCACTTTCAACCCTCTCACCAGTTAAGACCAATTCAGTAAATCTGGATGACGAACTCCCAATCAGCAAGTTAAAGAATGGTCTGGTCAATGTTCCCATAAACACATTTACTAATTCTCTATCAGTTAAAGGTGGTTGCACCCTGCCAGCCAAGTCTCTCCATTTTTGGGTGTATTCTTTGAAGCCCTCATTTGAATCCATGGTCATGCCTTGCAATTGCACCCTAGTTGGCGCAAGATCAGCGTTATATTGATATTGGTGGTATAATGCAGCTTCCAAATCCTCCCAAGTATGGATGTTTGTCCCTTCCAATTGGTAAAACCACTCTAATTGCATCCCATATAGACTCTCTTGGAAAAAGTGCACCCATAACTTTCTATCAGCGGTATACGGCTGAATTTTGTGGACATAAGATCTTAAATGAAGCTTTGGACATGAAACTCTGTCATATTTGGCAAAGACTGGTATCTTGAATTTGTAGGGAATGAATACCCCAGGTACCAAACCCAAGTCTTCAAAGTCCAATCCAGGCACACCTTGGATTTCCATAGCTTTCAGTCTGTCTTCTAGTTTCTTATACTAATCGTTGGTCGGTAGATATTTCTCATCAGAATAATCCCCATCTTCAGAGATTTGATTGTTTCCACCCCCGACACGGGTGCTCCTAGCGTCTTCATCTTGATTTTCATCCTCCTCGGAGGAATCCTCTTCAACTTGAACTTGTTTTACGAGGCCTTTAAACGTTTTCCCCATGTTGATTACAACTTTTTTCTTGGTCTTCTTCTTCGTAACCAGAAGAGCCATCATTTCTTGCTGCCTATTTGCTAAGTTGAGCAGAGTCTCTTGAAATTGAGAGTGTCGAGTCTGCAAGTCCTTGACAGTTTTCTCGAGATCCATCATTATAATTAAATAAACAATAAGAGGATGATGAAACATGTGTTGGAAAACCTGCTTATGATATGATGCATCTTATGCGAATGCAATGTTTTCAAGGATAAAGAAATTTAAATTTGCTTAAACAAAGAGAAAGCAACAAACATTAATTGCATTAATAGAAATAGGAATTAAAAATGCCTCCTGGGCTTACGATGGAAGAAACAAAAGGAAATAAACTCCAAAAATAAAAGGACTCAAGTTTCCCATGGGCGCATCCTCTTTGGTGCGATGTAGGCATTCAAGTTTCGCTCTTCATGAAGTTGCCTTATGAGCTCCAAAGCCTTCTTCTCACTTGTGTAGAATTGTGCTTCAAAGGTGTCTCGTTCCCCTTTGAGTTGAATCCACGATTTTTGCAATTCCACGAAGTTGGTAGGCATGTTAGGATGAAGAAGAGTGTAAGGGGTGTCTCCCTCAGCAATGGGCTCCATAATCACAGGTAGGATGGCAAAGTAAGACATCATGAGACTTTGAGCACAAGTTCATACCCACATGAGGTAAGGCTCAAGAGGGATTGAATTTTTATGCCCCAAAGTCTTACTATCCACTTTGTTTACCATTCTCCAACTCGTATGACTCTTTGACAATAGCCTTGGACATTGCCCTCGTAATCGAATACCAAACCTTAGATGAGCACATCATGGGGACCATCTCTTGGCACATACCCAAACTGTCATAATGCAAGAGAAGGGTTATAGGTGATACCTCCCCTAATGCCCAAGAGTGGGACATTAGGGAATTCCCCACAACAGTCAATGATGGTAATATCCTCCAAAGATCGAGAACACCAATGAATATTCAGGTGCGAGAGTGACATCATCCTTTGAGACCATGTCAATCCTTGCTCTTTCTTCAATATTTATCGAGGTAGGTGCGGAATAAACCACCTAGACAGTAATGGAATACAACACAAAAGAGTATCCCTTTTCTTCATGGTGCGAGTGTGGAAACAATGTAGAATGTCTCCAAGCAAAGTAGGTATGGGATTACGAGAGAGAAAAACCTTGATGGCATTCACATCTATGAGTTAGTCCGGATTGGGAAATAGAACCAAACCATAGATTAGAAGGGCCAAGACATCCTCAAAAGCTTGAAAGTCCATATCTTCCCAAAACAGACGAGCCTTTTCCAACATAAACTTGGCTAAGAAACCATTAACTCCACTTCTTGTCTCCCAATTTGTCAAAATGTTAGATCTCTTCAAATGTAAGGCTTTTGCAATAACTTCAGGCTTTGGAGTTTCCTATAAACTAGTGAATGGTATTTGATCAAGCACATGCACTCCTAGCAATTGAGAGAATTCTTCTAATGTAGGCACCAATTGATAGTCGAGAAATGTGAAACAAAGATGCATATGATCAAAGAATTAGAAAAGCACACACATCATTTCGTCTTAGAAGTTTGAGGTAGCCAAGTTGAGAAGTTGACCATATTTCTTGGTGAATGGGGAATCTCCAGGCACTCTTGATGCTAACTCTTGAATTTGAGGAGGCACTTTCAGGAAGTTGACTCGGATGGTATTCCTACGAGTGAAAGCCATGTCCTACAAAATAGAACAAAGATAAATTCCTAAATCCTTGAAATGGTTAGTGAGAATGCTTATGATGTTATGATGTTATGATGTTTATGATGTCATGAATAATAATCACAAACAAATCACACAAAGAACTTAGGTTTAGGCTTGCATAGGTTTCATAGGTAAGTACCCTCTTGAAGTTTAATTGGTTTAACCTGTCCTAGAAAATAACCGGGTTCTAGGAAATCTCAATATCATTGATCTTTCTTCATTGGGCATTGTTTTAGGACAATCAATCTTTTCTTACAGCCAAAATATCCCAAAAGTCTGATCTCAATGGGTGTAGTATCGAGTATTAACCAATCTTCAACTTTGCACCAAAGTCGGCTATCTCACTACTTCATAATGGCCAAGTTGTTCAACTAAAGGTTCTACGGTCAGTTAGTGCTTCATGACATCACACAACGGCCCCGTATTCTCCTCGATTCAACACAAGGGATACCGGTACCAACAAATATGTCACACTAACATAAATATCGTTTTAACCATATTGGTCTACGTCATACAGTATCCACAATCTATTGCTACTTACCTAATAATGTTCCCAGATCTGGGTAGAGGATCTATACAAGAAACCCAAACATAGGCCCGAAAGTGTAAAGCAAACAAGTCAAACAAATGAAAGCATTTAAAAGTTATCTAGTCTTTAAGGTAACCCCACTTTTAAGTTATTTCCCCAATAGAGTCTCCAGTTTTGTAATACGGTGGGAGAACTAACTTGTGTGTTTTGCGTTTATCGCAATTGTTGCCGATAGCAAGAGTCGCCACCGACTTTTCTTTTTATCCAATAAAGAAAAGGGTGAAAAGAACAGGAAAGACCTTTTGAGAATTTTATTGAGTTCGGGGGGTAGTTTATAAAAAGGGAAGGTGTTAGAATCCTTTTCATTTGTGGTTATCTAAGGTCTCTTAACTGCTAGCTCACTTTGAAATTATTTTTGTAAATGTTTTTGTATTTTGTGTAATTTTGAAAATATTTTGAAAACTCCTTTGTTTCGGAAAACTTTGTAATGATTCTCGTTTCGGCGAGAATGTATACAAAGTGTTGGTTTTGAAAATAGTTCAAAGAGATGTTTGTTTTTAGAAAGATGTTTTGAAAGTGTAAGTGTGAAGATGGTTTTATTTGTGAGCAAGCAACTATGAACGTTCTATCTACTCAAAAAGTCTTTGTTCTTTTCCTCCTCCTTTAGATAGTGTTATATTACCATTGATTGGTAAGAAGCCCTATCATTGGATGTGAAGGAACGAGCGTGGGTCATCGTACAGTCATAAAAAGCAACATTGTAGGATACATTAGAAATTTGTTGTGAGGGTCTAAGATCGTTTACCGAAGGCAACATAGAAGGGTCATCGAGGGACTACTATTTTGTAATCGAGGGTGGTTGCTAAAGTATCCCACGTTCGAGGGACATGACTGTTTTTATCTTAGGCAACAAGTGAGGTTAGCCCTAGAGGTGCAAGTGTGCAAAGTGTTTGTTTTCATGCATTTTTGTCTTTTAATTAGGGTTTTCTACTTGTTGATTTTATGTCTGGCCATACAAACCCTAATTGCTAGCATTTATATTAAAAGTGATAAATTGTGGGAATTTAAAGTTCTATGTTACTACATCATTTTGGGGATGGGGATAAAAGTTTATGAAAGAGGTATGAAAGCAATAAAGTTCTAATTATACTATTATAACCATATTGAATATTGAATAACAATATCTAAAAATATAAAGATAATGTAAAAAGGAAGGAAAATTGTTTTAAAAAAAACTTTATGCATTGACACATGCACTTATGCATCAATACATATCACCTCTTTCTCCTAGAAGTCAAAACCAACTCAGTTTGTATTGATGCATAATGGTTTGTATGATCGGTGGATCTGGAACTAACTGTTTAACGCTGGTTCGTGAAATGTCGCGGAAGCAAGAGTCGCCACCGTCTTTTATTTTCTCCAAGTGGAAAGGACAAAAGCACAGAAAAATTCCTTAAAGAGATTGCTCTCGGTTCGGGAGGTAGGTTATAGAAAGGGAAGGTGTTAGCACCCTTTCTATCCATGGGCTCTTAGATACTTGCTCATTTGTGTTTTCAAAATGGTTTGTTTGCTTTTCAACTGTGGGTTTTAAAAAGTTTCTTTGAAAATTTCAGTTCGACTCTTATATCGGTCCTCAAGAGTGTTTGAAAAGTTGCTTTCGAAAGCTTTTTGAAAATGTGTTGGTGTGAAAAGTATTTTGATTTGTTTTGAGATTAGAGCAAGTATCTAGAGTCGTCTACCTACCCTAAGGAATTCGTCTGTGTAAATGTCCTTTTGAAGTAATACCATCCTACCATTGAGAGGTAAGTAGCACCACTATTGAAGGTGTTCGGGTCAATTCGTTTGGAGTGACATGGTGATCACCGGAGCAATGGGAAGACACCTTAGAAGCTACCCTCATGCCAGGTTCCCGGATCATGAGGACTTACTAAGACATCCTCTACTCGACGATCACCTTTCGAGGCAAGGCAACAGTGAGGCGTACCCTAGGGGTGGTGTGTGATTTGTGTGTCATGTTCATTTGCATTTATCTTGTTCATGTCAAAGTGATCTATGCGTTTGTTTTTTATTTTTCCATTCATTCTTGCATGCATTTATTTAACAGTTAAAAAGTGCGAGAAAGGTAAGGTTCTAAACTATTACAAAGGCGCGGGTCCACATCGCCAAAATAAATCCAGGACCCGATTTGACAGAAAATAAAGAAATAAGGTAAAGTGCGAAAGATTAAGTTTACACGGCTTTGGGAGAATTACATAAATATTTAAAAGAAGGAGATAAAAATGCGTGAATTGGAATTAAAACTGGAAACGAGGGCGTTGGACCCTTTTTAATGAAATTAAATTAAATTGTTAAATTAATTAAGTTAAAATAAAAAGAAATTGTTTTTTGAGATTTTTGTATTTATGAATCTTTAATGAGAAGATTAGCTTAAAATTAAATTAACCCTAATTCTATAATTTTTGTTTATTAAGAAAAAATATTAAAGTTAAACCTAAATTAACCTAATTAATTAACATGGTAATTTGATTACAAAAATAATATTTAATAATTAATTACTGTGAAAGAAAAGAAAAAAAGATAAAAAATACTTAAAAACCCTAATTCTACCAAATTTTGATTTATTAAGAAAACGTTTGAATTAAACCTAATTTAATAGCTAAAATTAATGAATAATATTTATTTACAAAATATTAAAATAAAATATATTTTTAATTTTGTCTTTTCTAATTTTTTGTTATTTTTATATTTTTATGAAAATAATTAAATTAAAGGAATTAATTAAAAAGAAATAATTGAATCAAATAAAAAATGAAAAATATAAAAGAAATTGCAAACCTTGGGGGGTCTGTCCCCAAATTGGGAGGTAAAGTCCAGTAATTCAGGCCCATTTGTCTTCTGGCCTAATTGACTTTTCTGTTAGCATGCATAGGCGTTGACTCATGTCCATCATGTTCTCCACATCTGGTCCCTTGGATAATGGTTACAGGCCATGTGGCACGCTGGATATTGTGGATGTATGATAGGCCTTCAGGGTTGAATCTGCATGGGATTAGATTGAGAGGAAAAATATTGAAAGAGAGTGGGGACCTGGGGTTCGAACCCAGGTCCCAGGGATTACCAATATGCTTGCTTGCCACTGGAGCTCTTGACACGCTTTGAACATAATAGAGACAACAATTAATATAATTCAAAACAATGGTTAATAGTATTTTTTCGCGCGAAATTCAAATCAACCACTTATGCCTCGCCACCTAAGCGTCTTCTTCCTCGTTTTATTTTTTCCTGAAACAAAAAAACAATTAGCAACGGTTTTGAACCGTCCCCAAATGTGTCGTTTCCAAGAATAGCGAATAGCTCATCTTGGAATATAAATTAGGCGCAACCATGGCAAACAATTCGTCCAAGTCCCCTGATTTTAATGGCCTAGGTTTCGTGTCCGGATTTTTCCATAACTGGGAAACCCCAATTCAAGGTTCTAAAAACCCTAAGCGTCGTCCATGGTAGTTTCGCGTATAGGTGATGAAAACTCAATCAAACAATTGGGTTAGCTTCAGAATGATGCAAATAACACAAACCAAACATTAAAAATCAAGAATAATGCAAGAATCATGATAAGTGAGTATGGAAAAAATCATGAACAGGGCTCAGTCGTTCTACCAATTCTGGGCGTTAGAGGTAGTGATTTTGATCCAGGAGCCTTCCTTGATGTCCCATGAAGGTGATAGAATGGTTGTTTTGGCTTGAAAACCCTTGCAATGGTGATTTCAGTTTTGGAATTTCTTGTTGAAAACTCAAACTTTGCTATGGCCTTCTGGCACAGCTTTTTGGTTCTGAGGAGTAGGGTTTGCATTAGTATGTATATGTGAACGATTAGGGTTGGAAATTTGGTCCAAAGAATCAATGCATTGATGTATGGAAGATTTGATTTTCATGCATAATGTTTCCAATCTTTTTCACATGCTTTTGATGCCAATCGTATCCAATTGCCATGATTCTTTCTATATCTGATTGTGCACGAAATCTTAAGCCTATTCCATGCACAAAAAGATTTAAAACATTAGGTTTAATATTTTTCACCTATTTATTTTAATTAAATGAATTATTAATAATTAAAAATCCAAATAAATAAATAAAAATGATAAAAAACTTCCCTTTGGGCCAAATGGTCGTGCACATGCCTTGGATGATGAATTGTGGAAGAAAAAGAGGCCCATTAGCATTTTTAAGACATTTGAAGCAATGTTGACTTTTCAAAATATCCAAAAATTTCCCAACTTCCATAATGCATAACTTGCTCAATTTTTAAGTTTTGCTCATGTTATTGGACATTTTGGAAAGGTCTTTGAGTCCTCTAACCAATGCCTTTGGTCCCATGTCATTTTGATTTACCAATCTCAAGTTATGGCCTTTGACTTAAAGTCCCTTTTTGTTGACTTTTGAAAATGACCTATAATGTTGAAATTGATAACTTTTTGTGAGAACATTTCTTGGACTTGAAGTGTGAAGAGGAGTTGTAGGAAATGTCTTTCTCTTCAAAATGAGCTTTGGATGGGATTTTTCTTATAAACCATGTGGAAGTTATGCCTTGGTCAAGTTACAGTTGACTTTTTCAACTGTCCAAATATGGAAACTTTTGCATCTTGAGACTTTTTGAGCCAAGCTTTGAAAATCATGATCAAGAATTTATCAAATGATGTTTGTGGCTTCAAAATGAGATGTTGACCAAAAATTTGAACTTTTGACTGTCAAATGACCATTTTGCCCCTGCAGTTGACTGTAGTGCAATTAGGGTTTTTGACTGTGCAATTTTGTGCTGTGAGTTTTGAAACTTGGTATGAGGATGCTAGACCATGTTTGTAGGCATGTGGGACTTGATTGGACCCTTGGAAACTTCATTTTCTTTGTCAGAACCAAAACCCTAATTTTGACTGTTAGGAGGCCCTTGAACTGTGCAACCCTTGGGGAATTTTGAAGCTTGCTCTTTGCAAATCTTGAAGAATATGGGAGGGCAAATTTTGGGGTACAACAGTTGCCCCTGTTCAATTTCTTAGACCTGAGGATGCAGATTGGCTGACGTGCCTTTCGTAATCCGAAGGTGGAAGATGATTGAACACTAGAGTGCCCAGAAATTTGCGCTCACATAGTAGTGTGATGGTGGAATGGGCTTATAGATGCCATTTGGAGATTGATGGATAGGATGATGGGATTATAGATGCCATCTGGGCGTCGATCGCGTAAGAGATTCCTTAGCGAGAACTTGCGTACCTGCAAAAGAAAATGATTACCTGACCTGTTACAGGAGCTGGTCTTCAGATTCTTTGTATAAATGTGTCCTGTCTGGTTACAAGAGCTGGATCTGGATCTTCAAAAGGTGATGAATGAACCAGGGGTGGTTACTACCTCAACAGGAACGGAGAGAGAACCTTAGGCGATTTCCACCTCAACAGTAATCATTGAGAGAATCTTGGGCGAATTCAACCTCAACAGTAATCATGAAGAGAATCTTGGGCGACTTCAACCTCAACAGTAATCATTGAGAGAATCTTGGACGACTTCGACTTCAACAGTAACGCTGAGCGAATCTGGGGATGATTACTACCTCCGCAGTATCGGGGAGAGAACCACAGGCGACTACAACCTCAACAGTAATCATTGAGAGAATCTTGGACGACTTCGACTTTAACAATAACGCTGAGCGAATCTAGGGATGATTACTACCTCCGCAGTATCGGGGAGAGAACCACAGGCGACTACAACCTCAACAGTATCATTGAGAGAATCTTGGATAACTTCGACTTCAACAGTAACGCTGAGCGAATCTGGGGATGATTACTACCTCCGCAGTATCGGGGAGCGAACCACAGGCGACTACAACCTCAACAGTATCATTGAGAGAATCTTGGATAACTTCGACTTCAACAGTAACGCTGAGCGAATCTGGGGATGATTACTACCTCTGCAGTACCGGGGAGAGAACCACAGGCGACTACAACCTCAACAGTAATCATTGAGAGAATCTTGGACGACTTCGACTTCAACAATAACGCTGAGCGAATCTGGGGATGATTACTACCTCCGCAGTATCGGGGAGAGAACCACAGGCGACTACAACCTCAACAGTATCATTGAGAGAATCTTGGATAACTTCTGCTGAGTCTTTATCAGGAAAATCTGTTAGGGGTCGATTTAGCTGGACTAGAGAAGGCCTTGGACTGGATAAGAAACAGAAAATCTTAGGGTCGATTAACTGAACCGGTCTAGGTCTTGAAATGTATTCAACTGGATAAGAAACAGGGAGATCTTAGGGTCGATCCGACTGAACCAGAGAAGGCCTTTGACTGGATAAGAAACAGAGAAATCTTTGGAGTCGATTTAACTGAACCGGTCAAGGTCTTGAATATAGCTGGGAATTTAACTGAATTCTTCCTGAAAGGTAAAGGTCAGTCATATGCAATGCATGATATGGATCAAGCAATGATGTTCTCAACATAAATGAGATTTGTAAGATATGATGCATATATGCATGCTATAATGTATGAAAATGTGATGTTTATGAATGCTTCTCTTTGTCTAGGAAAGTAAATCCTTGACGGGTGCCGGGAAGTCACTCCTAGGCTGATATTGAAGAATAGATTTTTGCTTCCGCTGGGGGTGATAGTTGCAAGAATACCGGTAGGAGAAGATAACTCCGTTGGGGAATAAACTTGGCGAATGGATTACTCTGCGGGGAGAAAAGTATTCTAACGATCTTGCTGGGAAGCAATACTCTGTGGGGAGGGAGGTACTTTGCTGGAATATTGATAATAGCTTACTGGGGATACCCTCGTTGTATAGGAAGTGTTGATAGACTTCGCTGGAGATAAGAAGACTTCGTCGAGGACGTTCTTTCCGTTGCTTTTGGCTGAGGATAACCCAGTTATATCCTGGTAGGGAAATAACTCTTTGAATAAAGTCGGGAGACGCGTTCGTGCTCTGCAAGGGTAAGCTTCCGGAATCTACTGGGGATAAGCTTACTGCTTGGGGAGATGAATTCCAACTTTTCTGGGGAAGCTGGACTGGACTCTCTTGGGGAAGTTTTGAACTTCATTGGGAAAGTGACTCCATGGAATGTCTAGTATACCGTCGGGGAACAATCTTTAGGTCAAGACTGCCGGGGATGCTTGTTAAGAATGCTTGTATATCATGCTGGAGAATGTTGAGATCTGCGGGAGAATACCCAACTTCCTTAAGGTTGATAATATAGCTTGGCTTGAGGAGAGTGTACTGGCTTGCTGGCTCACTCTCTGAGGAATTAAGATATCTGGTTATGTTCTTTAGCTGAACCTACCTTGGGATCTTGGAGGATAGAACAATTAGATTGCTTAGACAACTCTTTATTGCCCCTGTTTCTAATGTTACCTGTAATTAATCCTTTGTTTCGTATGCAAATATTCATGAGTTAGCAAATTATTGTCAATGCATATATCGCAAATTGAACCTTGGACGTTCTTCGCAAAACAAAACAGAAAAGGAAAAACAATTGGCAATTTTAACTGAAAAGTGATTTTGTATTGATTTTTGAATTTGCCCGTAAATAGGCGTTTTATGTACAAGAAGCTGACGTCCTAGTAAGAGAACGCCGCCGAACAAAAGAGTTTATACAATTTGCACAAAGAAAATAAAACAGCTGTGTGAAATGAATGCTCCCACTGGGTTTCAACTCTGCTATTGCCTTTATATCTCCGAGCGTCTCATCACTTGATGACCTTAGTTGAAGATGAAGCTGACTGATCGATGCCGTCTGAACTTGATGTAGATACCGGATTCTGGATGCAAAGTGATCCAATGAGACACAGTATTACGCTTTTATCCCTAACTTTTGCCTGGACCGCCCTTTCGGGTTTTCAGTCCACCGGGATACCCATTTTTGCCCAAGCCGCCTTTTCAGGTTTTCGACTTGCCGGGTGTACAGATTTTTTCATTTCATCCCTTCATTTTGCCCAAACCCTTTTGGTTCGCCGGGAAGCCCTAATTTTTTCCTAGGCATGTCAGCCTAGTGGGTCTTTTTTCATGTGTAGTATCTTTTTACTATGTCTGCATTAGCGGGGTGAGGAAGGTCGTCACCATCCATGTTGGTTAGAATCATGGCTCCTCCTGAGAACACATGTTTAACCACAAATGGCCCTTCGTACGTAGGGGTCCATTTGCCCCTTGGATCACTCTGAGGAAGGATGATTCGCTTGATCACCAGATCCCTAACTTGATACTCTTGTGGTCTGACCTTTTTGTTAAATGCCCTGATCATTCGTTTTTGGTACGTCTGACCGTGACAGATAGCAGCAAGTCTCTTCTCGTCAATAAGGTTTAACTGATCAAGTCGTGTCTGGATCCAATCATCTTCATTCAGATTCGCATCCTTCATTATCCGGAGAGAGGGTATTTGCACTTCGATCGGCAAGACTGCTTCCATACCATAAACCAAGGAGAAAGGAGTTGCCCCGGTTGACGTCCTGGATGAGGTACGGTACCCATGTAGAGCGAACGGTAACATCTCGTGCCAATCCTTGTAAGTCACTGTCATCTTCTGCACGATTTTCTTGATATTTTTATTTGCTGCTTCTACAGCCCCATTCATCTTCGGTCTGTAAGGAGAAGAATTGTGGTGCTGTATCTTGAACTGCTCGCAGAGCTCAGTGATCATCTTGTTATTGAGATTGGTACCGTTGTCAGTAATGATCCTCTCTGGGACGCCGTATCGACAGATCAGGTTATGCCGAATGAACCGTGCCACAACAGTCTTAGTTACCGTAGCGTAGGAAGCTGCTTCAACCCACTTCGTGAAATAATCAATCGCTACTAGGATGAAGCAATGCCCATTAGATGCCGTAGGTTTAATCTCACCGATCATGTCTATGCCCCACATTGCAAACGGCCAAGGCGCAGTCAGAACATTCAGAGGAACTGGAGGAACATGCACCTTGTCTGCATATATCTGACACTTATGGCATGTCCGAGAATGTTGGTAGCAGTCAGCTTCCATGGTGGACCAGAAATACCCTGCCCGAAGGATCTTTTTAGCCATAGTGTGCCCACTGGAATGTGTTCCGAAGGTCCCTTCATGTAGCTCTTCCATGATCCTTTCTGCTCCAGTCTTATCCACACAACGCAGTAAGGTCGAATCATGGTTTCGCTTGTACAAAATGCCGTTACTAAGGAAGAATTTCGCTGCGAACCTTCTCAGAAACTTCTTATCATTGACAGATGCACCTTCAAGGTATTCCTGAGTTTCCAAATATCTCTTCACCTCATGGTACCAAGGCTTCTCAGTCACCAATTCAGTCTCGAGGTCACAACAGTATGCCGGTTCGTCCAGTTTCCAGATGATGATCCGGGGAGCCTCATTATCCCATTTGACCTTGAACATAGAATACATTGTAGCTAACGCGTCCGCCAGCTGATTCTCCTCTCTCGGAAAGTGTTCAAAGGTTATCTTCGTGAAGTGGGGGATCAAGGTCAACACACATTCTCTGTAAGGAATAAGATTCGGATGTTTCGTATCCCGCTCTCCTTTGATCTGATTGATCACAAGAGCGGAATCTCCGAAGACACTCAGAAACTTGATCCTTAAGTCAATCGCAGCTTGAAGACCCATGATGCACGCCTCATACTCTGCCATGTTGTTGGTACAGTTAAAACATAGCCGGGAAGTGAGTGGGGTATGAGTGCCTTGAGGGGATATGATTACGGCGCCGATACCGTTACCCAAAGCATTGGAGGCTCCGTCAAAGTGCATAGACCATCGGGATCCTTCCTCAGGTCCTTCATCCGGTCCAGGTACTTCACAATCAGTCACTATCATGATGCTCTCGTCTGGAAACTCGAAGTTCATTGATTGATAGTCGTCTACTGCCTGATGTGCCAAGTGGTCTGCCAATACACTTCCCTTGATGGCTTTCTGGGTTGTGTACTGAATATCGTATTCTGTCAAGATCATTTGCCATCTTGCTATTCTCCCAGACAGAGCAGGCTTTTCAAATATATACTTTATAGGATCCATCTTTGAGATCAACAAGGTAGTGTGAGTCAGCATATATTGTCTCAGCCGGCGAGCAGCCCATACCAAAGCGCAGCAAGTTTTCTCAAGCAGTGAGTATCGGGTCTCACAGTCGGTAAACTTTTTGCTAAGGTAATAAATGGCATGCTCTTTTCGGCCAGACTCGTCATGCTGCCCCAGCACACACCCCATTGAGTTGTCAAGTACTGTCAGGTATAATATCAGAGGTCTCCCTTCAACCGGTGGCATAAGGATGGGTGGTTCTTGGAGATAATCCTTGATTTTGTCAAAAGCAGCCTGACATTCATCATTCCAACGTACTACCTGATCTTTCTTCAGCAGCTTGAAGATTGGTTCACAGGTAGCAGTCAGGTGTGAGATGAATCGAGCAATGTAATTCAAGCGTCCTAAAAAGCCTCTGACTTCCTTCTCTGTCTTAGGAACTGGCATCTCTTGAATAGCTTTGACCTTGGCAGGGTCCACTTGAATACCCTTATCGCTTACAACGAAGCCTAGCAACTTTCCAGACCTTACCCCGAAGGTGCACTTATTCGGGTTCAACCTTAGTTTGTACAGTTTCAGACGGTCAAACAATTTCTGCAGATGATCTAGGTGCTCTTCCTCAGTCTGGGACCTTGCGATCATGTCGTCAACATACACTTCTATTTCATGATGGATCATATCATGAAATAAAGCAACCATGGCACGTTGGTAGGTTGCCCCAGCGTTCTTCAACCCAAATGGCATGACCTTATAGCAGAAGGTGCCCCATTGAGTAACAAAGGTAGTCTTTTCCATGTCTTCAGGAGCCATCTTGATCTGATTGTAACCTGAAAAGACATCCATGAAAGAGAACACCTTATGCTGAGCTGTATTGTCAACAAGGACATCAATGTGAGGTAAAGGGAAGTCATCCTTGGGGCTGGCCCTGTTCAGATCCCTGTAGTCGACACACATTCTGACCTTTCCGTCTTTCTTTGGTACCGGCACCACATTAGCAACCCACTGAGGGTAAGAAGTCACTGCAAGGAACCTAGCATCAAGCTGTTTCATAACCTCGGCTTTGATCTTCTCGGACATCTCTGGACGCATACGACGGACCTTTTGCTTAACCGGAGGGCAGTCTTCCTTAGTAGGCAAATGATGGACCACAATATCGGTATCCAACCCGGGCATGTCTTCGTAGGACCAGGCAAAGATCTCCATATAATCATGTAGCATCTTAGTCAACCGTTGCTTCACGCTGAGCTCTAGGTTGACACTAATCTTTACCTCTTTCCTGTCTGCTTCAGTACCCAAGTTTATTGTTTCCACTGGCTCTTCATGTGGTTGAATTGCCCTCTCTTCCTGAAGTAACAGTCTTTTAAGCTCGCCAGGCACTTCGCAATCATCTTCACCTTCGTCTTCGGCTAAGTTGATCGGATTTTCGAAGTCATAACTGGCAGTAGCAAAGTCGTTACCAGTGAGATCCAGAGTGGATTGAAACCTGTATGAGTGAGTGTGTGTAAATACAGCTGTTTTTGAAATATATAAAGGAAGGAAAGAAAGAAAAGGAGCACAAGATTTGAAATGCGAGAAAACGTCCAAGACTTTTATTCATGATATATGAAATGACAGTTTATATGCCCTCACAAATGAAGCCATGGTGCCCCGGGTAAGACATCGGGCCATAGAGTTTTAATTGTTTATTACAAATGCCAAAAACATAGGAATTCATTACTCAGTAACAAGAGAAGCAGGTAGATTGTCCTTTTCACTCCAATTGCTAGGTCCACTGTCGGTTGCCGGGTAGATCCAGCTATCAAACTCAGCTTCATCCACTTCATCTTCGTCCCCAATAGCATTCACCCCGTGAGCAGGCAGGGGAGCTGTCACCACATTAGGCTTCTCAGATGCCTCAAACTGTACCTCCTTGGCGTCAATAAGGTCATGCAGCTTGTTCCTTAAGGCCCAACAGTCATCAGTGGAATTCCCCGGGCTATCGGAGTGATAAGCACAGCGGGCGTTCGGATTGTATTTGGGGGAAGCAGTGTTCACAACTTTTGGCGCCTCTCTGACGGTCACTAGATTGGTCGATAGCAACTGTGGCAAGATCTGCGATAAAGTCATACTCAAACGGGTGAACTCTCTCCGGGGTCTTTCAGCCCTTTGAGGATTGGTTGGCCGAGGAGCGGCAGCAGGCTTAGCAATCATTACCGCACTGACAGATTGGCGGCGCTCAGATTTCTCTTGTCTCCTGGACCCGTACACAGCACTAGCATCCTTTTTGAAGGGTTTCTTCTCAGAACTTGACGATGCACCCTTCAGAATCTTACCAGACTTCAACCCAGCCTCAATTCTCTCTCCAGTCAGAATAAGATCAGTAAACCCTGCAGACGAGTTACCGATAAGATGGTTGAAAAATGGCCCAGATAGGGTCCCCAAGAACATGTCTACCAACTCCCGATCAGTCAACGGAGGCTGCACCCTGCCAGCCAGATCCCTCCACTTCTGAGCGTACTCTTTAAAACCTTCACTTTAACCTAACGACATACCCTGGAGTTGGGTATGTGTAGGGGCAAGGTCGGCATTATATTGATACTGCTTGTAAAAAGCAGTAGCCAACTCCTCCCAGTTACGAACCTTGGTCCCATCCAACTGATAGAACCATTCGAGATGAGTCCCTGAAAGACTCTCCTGGAAGAAGTGGATCCACAAATTCTTATCCACTGAGTACGGTTGAATCTTCCGCACATACGACCTGAGGTGTAGCTTGGGACAAGACGCCCCGTCATATTTGGTAAAGGATGGTGCTTTGAACTTACGAGGAATGATCACACCAGTAGACAAACCCAAGTCTCCAAAATCCAGCCCAGGCACCTGTTGGATCTCCATAGCATTCAACCTGTCTTCCAACTGCTTGTAACGGTCTTCAGCCGGAGGATATTTCTCTTCATCAAAATCAGTCTCGTTGTCGGAGACTACCGGACTTGGACCTTTTCCCTCTTGAGGAGTACCCTTGCCTATGGAAGAACCAGCCTCTTCATTTTGCAGAGTGTTGCCAAACCTTCGGCCCGAGTTGAAAAGAACAGTCCTTCTCTTCTTCTTCTTTTCCTTCTTCAGGAGCAGAGCCTTCAGCTCTTCTTGGCCCTGAGCCAAACCCATGATTAATTCTTGAAATTGCGCATTCTGCGCCTGAAGAGCTTTGATGGACATCTCAGTTGATGATGAGTCAGGATTCATAATGCTGAAATAAACAGCGAAGAACTGTAAGCAACCTGAAAAGAAGAAAACCTGCTATGCACATGATGAATGGAATGCGTATGATTTATGTTTTCAAAGACAATCAGGAATCAACTTTGTAAACAAAAAGGAATACACTTCATTAGATTCAACTTTGAAACTCAAATTGTTCAACAGGTTGTCCTTAGGCGTTACATAAAAGGAAAATACTGAAAAAGGGAAATGAAACTGTAAGAGAACATCCAGAGCTCCTTATTGATCCCATGGTCTCCTCTTCTCAATACGGATGTAAGCATTCAAAGCTCTCTCATTCTCCAACTGCTTTGTCAGCTTCTGGATCTTCAATTCCTGCTCGTTGAACTTTTCACGGAAAGAATCCCGTTCTTCTCGCAGTTGCGACCAAGATCTTTTTAACGTCTCATAATCAGTAGGTATCTGAGGAGGAAGGACAGTTGGAGGAACACCATCTTTGTCAGGACACTCAAGAATGACGGGTCTGACAGCTTCATACGGCATACCTAACTTCTGAGCACGGATGCAAACCCATTTGTAGTAGGCTTCCATAGGTAAAGAAGTCTTTGGCCCCAACTCTTGTGGGTCAGATTTATGAACTTTGTCCCAAGCCTTGATGAACCTACGACGCAGCTCGTCACTATCCACCTGAAACTCAAAACTGATGTGAGGCACCAACATCTCATGGGGGCCTGCTCTTCTGGCTCTTCCAAACTGACGGAGCGCTAGACATGGATTGTAAGAGATTCCTCCTTGGGTACCAATCAGAGGAACATTAGGGTATTCCCTGCATCGATCAATAATAGCTATCTCATCCAAACCCCTGCAAGTCCAAATGATGTCTTTATCGGTGAGAGACATTAACCTATGAGCCCAACCTCTTCCTTCTTGGTTCTTCAGTACGAACTTAGGGAGGTGTGAAATAAACCACCTCACCAACAAAGGGATACAACACCACAAGGTTCCTCGTCTTCGGGTAGTACGAGCATGAAGTTGTTGCAAGATGTCACCCAAGAGAGTGGGCACCGGATTCTGAGACATAAAGATCCTTATGGCAGTGACATTGATGAAGTTGTCAGGATTAGGAAACAAGACTAACCCATAGATTAAGAGAGCCAAGATGTCTTCATATGCCCTAAAGTCCAGGTCATTCCAGAAACTGTTAGCCTTACCAATTAGAAACTTGGCCAAGAAACCCTTAACTCCGCTTCTAGCTACCCAGTTGTCCATTACCTCTTGATGTGTCAAGGGAAGAGCTGCAGCAACATCCTCAAGCCTGAGGGTCTTTTCCCAACCAGTGAAGGGAGTCTGATCCAAGATAGGGATACCAAGCAAATCAGAGAACTCTTCCAGGGTAGGGACCAACTGGAAGTCTTGAAAGGTGAAGCACTGGTACAGAGGGTCATAGAACTGGGTCAGAACACTCATCAACTGTTGATCCCGCTTTGCAGTGACTAAACTGAGAAGAGAACCATGCCTCTGAATGAAGGAAGTGGTATTTGGAATTCTGCTAACCAACTCTTCAAGCAACTCAGGTGAATGAACAAAGTTGAATCGGATATTATTCCTTCGCACAGGCATCATGATGTCCTACAAAATAGAGCAAAGGTGAAACCCTCTTGTCTTTGAAATGGTCAGTCCTTATGCAGGATGCATGCAATGCTCATGATGTTATGATGTTATGATAAAGCACACCACAAATAGATACAAAGGCAAACATGGTAAGGCACACAAGTCACACAAGGCAAGCCCCTAAAGTTTAGGCCAGCATGAGGTCTAGGTACTACCCTCTTTCAGTTTGTTGGTTCATACCTGTCCTATCAAAGTAACCGGGTTCTTAGAGGATCCCAATATCATTGACTACCCTCAATCGGTCATAACTCCAGCATCGCAATCTTTTCTTGCGGCCAGAACCATCACGAGAGTTTAGCCTCAATGGGCGTAGCATACTGCTACTGTTCTAATGGCCAAGTTGTGTCATTTAAGGTTCTAAGGTTGTTGGTGCTTAATGACTCCTCAGAAGACCCATATTCTCCTCGTTGCAACACAAGGGATATCGGTACAAACCAAGGTGCCACACCAACGTAGCCACTGCTTCACCTATGTCGGTCTACGCCGGACAGGTCCGTTACAGCTTATGCTACCTAACAGGGTATCCCCAGATCCAGGTTAGGATCTATGTAACTCCCATGCAACCCACAAATTTAAAGCAGACAAGTCAATACAATTGAAAACACAGTTATGAACTATCCCTAAGGTACACCTCACTTTAAGTTTAAGTCCCCAGCAGAGTCGCCAGTTCTGTGATCAGTGGATCTGGAACTGACTGTTTAACGCTGGTTCGCGAAATGTCGCGGAAGCAAGAGTCGCCACCGTCTTTTATTTTCTCCAAGTGGAAAGGACAAAAGCACAGAAAAATTCCTTAAAGAGATTGCTCTCGGTTCGGGAGGTAGGTTATAGAAAGGGAAGGTGTTAGCACCCTTTCTATCCATGGTTATCCATGGGCTCTTAGATACTTGCTCATTTGTGTTTTCAAAATGGTTTGTTTGCTTTTCAACTGTGGGTTTTAAAAATTTTCTTTATAAATTTCAGTTCAACTTTTATATCGGTCCTCAAGAGTGTTTGAAAAGTTGCTTTCGAAATCTTTTTGAAAATGTGTTGGTGTGAAAAGTATTTTGATTTGTTTTGAGATTAGAGCAAGTATCTAGAGTCGTCTACCTACCCTAAGGAATTCGTCTGTGTAAATGTCCTTTTGAAGTAATGCCATCCTACCATTGAGAGGTAAGTAGCACCACTATTTGAGGTGTTCGGGTCAATTCATTTGGAGGGACATGGTGATCACCGGAGCAATGGGAAGACACCTTAGAAGCTACCCTCATGCCAGGTTCCAGGATCATGAGGACTTACTAAGACATCCTCTACTCGACGATCACCTTTCGAGGCAAGGCAACAGTGAGGCGTACCCTAGGGGTGGTGTGTGATTTGTGTGTCATGTTCATTTGCATTTATCTTGTTCATGTCAAAGTGATCTATGCGTTTGTTTTTTATTTTGCCATTCATTCTTGCATGCATTTATTTAACAGTTAAAAAGTGCGAGAAAGGTAAGGTTCTAAACTATTACAAAGGCGCGGGTCCACATCGCCAAAATAAATCCAGGACCCGATTTGACAGAAAATAAAGAAATAAGGTAAAGTGCGAAAGATTAAGTTTACACGGCTTTGGGAGAATTACATAAATATTTAAAAGAATGAGATAAAAATGCGCGAATTGGAATTAAAACTGGAAACGAGGGCGTTGGACCCTTTTTAATGAAATTAAATTAAATTGTTAAATTAATTAAGTTAAAATAAAAAGAAATTGTTTTTTGAGATTTTTGTATTTATGAATCTTTAATGAGAAGATTAGCTTAAAATTAAATTAACCCTAATTCTATAATTTTTATTTATTAAGAAAAAATATTAAAGTTAAACCTAAATTAACCTAATTAATTAACATGGTAATTTGATTACAAAAATAATATTTAATAATTAATTACTGTGAAAGAAAAGAAAAAAAGATAAAAAATACTTAAAAACCCTAATTCTACCAAATTTTTATTTATTAAGAAAACGTTTGAATTAAACCTAATTTAATAGCTAAAATTAATGAATAATATTTATTTACAAAATATTAAAATAAAATATATTTTTAATTTTGTCTTTTCTGATTTTTTGTTATTTTTATATTTTTATGAAAATAATTAAATTAAAGGAATTAATTAAAAAGAAATAATTGA
Organism: Vicia faba; assembly: GCA_948472305.1. Classification (NCBI taxonomy): domain Eukaryota; kingdom Viridiplantae; phylum Streptophyta; class Magnoliopsida; order Fabales; family Fabaceae; genus Vicia; species Vicia faba. The sequence goes on along the minus strand of OX451735.1, from coordinate 649,760,995 downwards.
ATCAAATAAAAAATGAAAAATATAAAAGAAATTGCAAACCTTGGGGGGTCTGTCCCCAAATTGGGAGGTAAAGTCCAGTAATTCAGGCCCATTTGTCTTCTGGCCTGATTGACTTTTCTGTTAGCATGCATAGGCGTTGACTCATGTCCATCATGTTCTCCACATCTGGTCCCTTGGATAATGGTTACAGGCCATGTGGCGCGCTGGATATTGTGGATGTATGATAGGCCTTCAGGGTTGAATCTGCATGGGATTAGATTGAGAGGAAAAATATTGAAAGAGAGTGGGGACCTGGGGTTCGAACCCAGGTCCCAGGGATTACCAATATGCTTGCTTTCCACTGGAGCTCTTGACACGCTTTGAACATAATAGAGACAACAATTAATATAATTCAAAATAATGGTTAATAGTATTTATTCGCGCAAAATTCAAATCAACCACTTATGCCTCGCCACCTAAGCGTCTTCTTCCTCGTTTTATTTTTTCCTGAAACAAAAAAACAATTAGCAACGGTTTTGAACCGTCCCCAAATGTGTCGTTTCCAAGAATAGCGAATAGCTCATCTTGGAATATAAATTGGGCGCGACCATGGCAAACAATTCGTCCAAGTCCCCTGATTTTAATGGCCTAGGTTTCGTGTCCGGATTTTTCCATAACTGGGAAACCCCAATTCAAGGTTCTGAAAACCCTAAGCGTCGTCCATGGTAGTTTCGCGTATAGGTGATGAAAACTCAATCAAACAATTGGGTTAGCTTCATAATGATGCAAATAACACAAACCAAACATTAAAAATCAAGAATAATGCAAGAATCATGATAAGTGAGTATGGAAAAAATCATGAACAGGGCTCAGTCGTTCTACCAATTCTGGGTGTTAGAGGTAGTGATTTTGATCCAGGAGCCTTCCTTGATGTCCCAGGAAGGTGATAGAATGGTTGTTTTGGCTTGAAAACCCTTGCAATGGTGATTTCAGTTTTGGAATTTCTTGTTGAAAACTCAAACTTTGCTATGGCCTTCTGGCGCAGCTTTTTGGTTCTGAGGAGTAGGGTTTGCATTAGTATGTATATGTGAACGATTAGGGTTGGAAATTTGGTCCAAAGAATCAATGCATTGATGTATGGAAGATTTGATTTTCATGCATAATGTTTCCAATCTTTTTCACATGCTTTTGATGCCAATCATATCCAATTGCCATGATTCTTTCTATATCTGATTGTGCACGAAATCTTAAGCCTATTCCATGCATAAAAAGATTTAAAACATTAGGTTTAATATTTTTCACCTATTTATTTTAATTAAATGAATTATTAATAATTAAAAATCCAAATAAATAAATAAAAATGATAAAAAACTTCCCTTTGGGCCAAATGGTCGTGTACATGCCTTGGATGATGAATTGTGGAAGAAAAAGAGGCCCATTAGCATTTTTAAGACATTTGAAGCAATGTTGACTTTTCAAAATATCCAAAAATTTCCCAACTTCCACAAGGCATAACTTGCTCAATTTTTAAGTTTTGCTCATGTTCCTGGACATTTTGGAAAGGTCTTTGAGTCCTCTAACCAATGCCTTTGGTCCCATGACATTTTGATTTACCAATATCAAGTTATGGCCTTTGACTTAAAGTCCCTTTTTGTTGACTTTTGAAAATGACCTATAATGTTGAAATTGATAACTTTTTGTGTGAACATTTCTTGGACTTGAAGTGTGAAGAGGAGTTGTAGGAAATGTCTTTCTCTTCAAAATGAGCTTTGGATGGGATTTTTCTTATAAACCATGTGGAAGTTATGCCTTGGTCAAGTTACAGTTGACTTTTTCAACTGTCCAAATATGGAAACTTTTGCATCTTGAGACTTTTTGAGCCAAGCTTTGAAAATCATGATCAATAATTGATCAAATGATGTTTGTGGCTTCAAAATGAGATGTTGACCAAAAATTTGAACTTTTGACTGTCAAATGACCATTTTGCCCCTGCAGTTGACTGTAGTGCAATTAGGGTTTTTGACTGTGCAATTTTGTGCTGTGAGTTTTGAAACTTGGTATGAGGATGCTAGACCATGTTTGTAGGCATGTGGGACTTGATTGGACCCTTGGAAACTTCATTTTCTTTGTCAGAACCAAAACCCTAATTTTGACTGTTAGGAGGCCCTTGAACTGTGCAACCCTTGGGGAATTTTGAAGCTTGCTCTTTGCAAATCTTGAAGAATATGGGAGGGCAAATTTTGGGGTACAACAGTTTGCATCAGATCATTTCTATTTTGCATCGACACATGCACTTATGCATCGATACATATAGTTTTTTTTGCTCCTGGAAATAAAAACCAATTCAGTATGTATCGATACATAATGGTTTGCATCGACTCATATCTGTTTTGCATTGACTCATTCGTGTTTTACATCGAATCATACACATTTTATCTCTCTGTAATGTGTCTTGATAATAGTATACATTGATGCATAATGCATTGTATCATCTCATAACCTATTTTGTACCTAATATGAGTCGACTCATAGAGATATGCATCGACTCATACTGCTATTTTTTTACTTCTAACATTGTTTTGTCACATATATAAGTCAGTTCTCAACACATGGTTAATGAAAATGAAAAGTGAGCATATGGTTAGCTACAGGGCAATGATATCTACATTTTATCTTCACAAATGAACCACTAATGATGCTTATATGAAGATTTCAAAAGTCAAGAAAACTTACCTTGAAACTGAAATTCGTGTTTTAATTTAGAGTTGTTGTATTGTCTTGGAGAAGTCAAGTTGCAGGAGGTTGTTTTTTTTTAGTTTGGTAAATGGTGATAGTGATGTTACAGAAGTTGCTCTTGTGTTTGAACAAATTCTATATGATGTATACGAAGTATTTGGATGGTTTGTTGGGACAAGATTTGTAAGGTTTGAGAGATTTGAAGATTTTGGTTTCAAAACTCAAATGGAGGTTCTTGTGGACCATTCTGGTTTTTAGAGTAAAGGGGGTTTAAGGATTTTTCAACATACAAGAAGTTGGACTTTAGCTTGCAAATGTCCTCTCTATTTATAGAGAAGGTTTGAGAGGATGAGAGAGTTTGTTTCACAAGCTGTGGAATTCTGGTTTGGTTGAGATGAAATAACCAAGTTATGTGAAATTTGATGTTTCAATGCATGGTAAAAAAGAGATCTGAAGTGGCTAGGCATGTTGCTTCTTGCTTTGACATTGTGTGTGCAGAAAAAACAGTTGAGAGGCTCAAGGAGAGATGAATTTGTATAAAGCATGCTTTATGTGAATGACAATGGTGCCTTTGTGCCATAAATGGAAAAATGGATTGGATAATGCCTTAACCACTTGGATCATAGCTTAAAAGTCTATGTAAACAATTAATTATGGTGAGATTTGCAAGTTACAAGGCCTGCAAAGTAAGATTATGCAGCATAGCATGAAGATTGTATTATGTGTTCTTCATAAAAATGACTAGTAATTCAAGAATGGATGCCCAACTTCATGCCTTTGAATCTCCTAGCTCAAGTATGATAAATTCATACTCTTGGATGTTTTGGAAAGCTTGAAACATTGTCTACAACTTTCCTGTTGACCATTTTGGATAAATCAAATTGGAACTTGATGAAAATTGGCCAAGAAGTTGAGATAAAAACTGACCAAAATCCAAGCACTTCTAGGACTTGATCAGAAAAGAAAAGTTATAGATCTCATCAAGATCTACAACTTTCATGTTGAAAGTTTTCTTTGAGTCATCTTGCAACTTGGTGAAAGATTGGCATGAAGTAATAAAAGATTGGCATGATTGCAACTTGGTGAAAGTTTTCGCATTGACTTTTGACTTTTGACTTTTATGATTTCTTGATGATCAAGCTTTATATTTTTTGAATATCTTGAGGAACTGTGATCTTTGAAATTGAATTTTGACCAAAAAGTCAAATTTTGACTTTTTGTGTATCAGTTGACTTTTCATCAGTTGATCAAATTTCAACTATCAATCCATTGATCTTTGAGAAATGTTTTGAGCCATGATATTAGGTCCACATGTTGTATTTTAATCCTTGAGATCGTTCTTCAATCCATTAGATCATGTATTAGGTCAAAAGTCCCTGATCAGTCAAATACAACCAAAACCCTAATTTTGACCATTTTTCCCTTTTGGTGAATTGAACAATTTTTTGTGAGATTATGATCAATACTTGATCAAATGATGCAGATGACTTAAAAATGTTTATATTGGTCAAAAATATTGAAGTTTAACTGTAGTTTGACCACAATCGACTTTTTACCCAATATAGTTGATTTTAGGTCATCTGATCAATTGACTAAGCAATTTTGTGATCCAAGACTTGAAACTTGGCATGAGCAATCCTGAGGGTACATAATGATCCATGAAAGTTATTTGAAGTATTATAAGTCCAATTTTCCTTGTGAAAACTCAAACCCTAATTTGAGGTATCAGTGTTGAGGAGATGGCTTGACCTAGTCAACCCTTGTGCAAACTTGAGCTTTTGAAGATCTTTGTGAGAAATGTCTTGAGAACAGAGAGGGAAAATTTTGGGGTACAACACCCCCAAACTCAAAAATCTATCAAGGTCTTTCCTATTCTTTTCACCCTTTCCTTATTGGATATAAGAAAAGTCGGTGGTGACTCTTGCTATCTGCAGCATTTGCGATAAAACACAAAACCAAGTCAGTTCTCCCACCGTATTACAGAACTGGAGACTCTGTTCGGGATAGTACTAAAAAGAGGGGTTACCTTAGGGTTTTATCACTTTCATTTTACTTGTTTGCTTTGTTTTATTTACATTTGGGTTTGCTCGGGTTTTACTTTCTTGCAAAGATCCTACACCCGGATCTAGGAACCTTAGGTAAGTAGCTATAAATCATGGAAACTGTACGGCATAGACCGATATGGTTGAAGTGATGGCTAAGTTAGTGTGACACGTTGGTTTCTACAAGTGTTCCTTGAGTCAGTTGAGGATAACACTAGGATGCTGCATGGTGTCATAAGCACTAACTAACTTTAGAACCTTAATTGACCCAACTTAGCTATTAGAAGGTAGTGAGATGGCCCGCTTTGGTGCAGCCCAAAGTTGGTTGATACCCGATGCTACACTCATTGAGATTCAACTCCTGGGATATTTCGGTGGCAAGTCAGTTGCTCTGCTGAAACAAAGCTTGTGAGAAATATCAGTGATATGTTATTCCTAGAACTCAGTTATTATTCTTAGGACAAGTTGAGCCAACTGAACTTCAAGAGGGTACTTACCTACGAACCCCATACAAGCCTTAAACCTAAGGATCTTGTATGCTTTGTTTGTGTTTGTGTTTGTTATTTGTTCAAACATGACATCATGACTATACCTTATCATTTTCACTGATCATTTCAAGGATCTCAATGGCCGGTAATGTAGGTTTATTATAAACCAAACATCTAGCAAGGGACAAGGGGATTTATTTTCCTCTAATCAAGTGTCGTAAGAAATCAAAGTTCTTTCGCTTGAGTCAAATGATAGGACCCACTCGACATTGTGAACTTGATCCTTATAGAAGGAAGTTCAAAGACGCAAAGTTCTTTAGTCAAAGTTGCAGCCAGACTCAACTTCTAACATTTCCTTTTGTTTATCCAGTTAAAAACATTACATCCACATATCATGCATGTCATTACATAACAAGTATTTCCCAAGATAGGTTTTCTCATCTTCTTGCTGTTTATTTCACTAAAATATGGCTCTTGAACAAACCATGAAAGACCTTCAAGCTCAAAACGCCCAATTCCAAGAGACGCTCCTGAACTTAGCCAAGGCAGAAAGAACTGATGGCACTCATCGCCAATAAGAAAAAGACTAATAAATTGACTGGTATCCTCAACATGGGGAGAAGATTCAAAGCTCCTGCCAAACAGGTTCAAGCTTCTGATATCCCATCAGATGAAGATGAAAATCAAGAAGAAGACGACCGAAGTATCAAAGCTGAGGGGGAACAACCTTGGTTCTGGTAAAATTCCTGATGAAGAAGACTATTTTGATGAGAAATATCCTCCCGCTGATGACATATACAAATAACTATAAGATCGTCTGAATGCCATGGAAATCCAGAAAGTGCATGGGCTAGATTTTGAAGAGTTGGGATAGTCTCGAGGGTTGTTATCCCTCACAAATTCGAGGTCCCTACTTTTGCTAAATATGTTTGTATTTCTTGTCCTAAGCTTCATCTGAGGTGTTATGTTCGAAAGACCCAACCCCATACTGCTGACAGAAACTTATGTGTTCACTTCTTTCATGAGAGATTATCTGGGACATAACTGGATTGTTCTATCAGCATATGTACTTGGGAAGACTTGATTGCGGAATTTTACAAACAATACCAATACAATGCTAATCTTTCACCAACTCGTGTGTAATTATAGAGTATGTCTATGGGTTCTAATGAAGGATTTAAGGAATATGCCCAGAAGTGGAGAGATCTAGCTGGAAGAGTTCAACCTCCCCTGACTGATAGGGAGCTGGTTGATATGTTCATGGGAACTCTGATAGGAGCTTTCTTTAATCATATGATTGGAATCTCTTCATCTGGTTCTACCGAGTTGATACTAACAAGAGAACTTGTCAAAAGTGGTATCAGGAGTGGAAAGGTTCAAGTGGTTGCATCTTCAAGTATTGTAAAGAAGACGTTCAATGGTAAAAAAGAGACTAATGTTGGGTATGGCCAGAAGGGTCGTGCTAAAGGTGATCATAACCAATCTGTAGGAGCGGTGTTAATTTCTAATCATGCGTCTGTGCAACAACATCAGCAAAATAATCAGCGTAGGTCAGTGGCACCTAGAAGATAGTTTACAAAGATCAACATGACATTGTCTCAGGCATTATAACACTTACTGAAAACAGAGCTGATTACATTGAGCGATCCTCCTCAGAATCCCAACACTCCTCTCCTCGTTATAATCCTAATGTGAAATGTACCTACCATTCCAATAGCCCCGTGAACGACACCAATAGTTGTTGGGCTTTGAAGAATAAAATTAAGGACATGATTGACAACAAAGAAATTGAGTTTAATCCTTTTGAGACCCATAATGTGATTACAACACCTATGACAAAGCATGACAAAGGCATCAGTGATATTGATGATGTTTCATATGTTTCTACTGTAAATGAATTGACTACTCCCCCATCCATCATTAAGAAGAATCTGTTACAAGACAATTTATTTTCGGGTTGTATTGAAAGATGTTACTACTGTACAGCCCAACCCAATGACTGCAAGTTGCTAAAAGAAGGTATTCAGCGTCTGACGGACAACCATATCATTATAGTTGAGAAGATTCCTTCTATTGAGAATCTGTTTTAAGACTTATCCATAATTTTTGGCACTCCTATCAGGATCACTGCCAAAGGCCCTGTAAAGATTAAGGATGAACCCAAAATCACTCCTCTGATAATCACTTCACATGAACCAATTCCATATTCCTTGGACAAAGTTGTCCCTTGGAACTATATAGCCGATGTCTACTACCATGGCATCACGAAAGAGCCATTGACTTTTGAGAATGAAGGTACTTAAGTTACTGATTCCAACATTGACAATATTGTTGGGACCAGTAAAGTTAATAGAAGTTAAATGGTTTTCTCTCCCGAAATTGCTCCAAATAATGTTGCTGCACCAGTTCATGTTACTGCCACTAAGTCAACCACTGAGACTCGGGGCAAAGGACAAATGACAGAGCCTGCCCAAACGAAGGCACCTAAATAAGTTATAGCTGAAGACACCTCCAAAAAAGAGTTGGAGGAGGTGTTAAATATTATCCAAAAAAGTGATTACAACATTGTTGAACAGTTGGGATAGACTCCCTCTAAGATATCCATGATATCCCTTTTTTTGTGCTCTAAAGCTCATGCACAGGCCTTGGTGAAGTTCTTAACGTATGCCCACGTGCCACAAGAAATTTCTATCGAACAATTTGAAAGTTATGTTGCGAGCCTAACTACTAATAATGGGCTAGGCTTTTCTGATGCCGATTTTACTCCTGAAGGAAGAAACCACAGCAAGGCCCTGTATGTCTCTATTGAATGCAGGGGCACTACTTTAGCTCGCGTATTGGTTATACAGGTTCCTCGTTGAATGTTTTTCCGAAGGGTGCCATTGTACCCCAAAATTTTCCCTCTCACTTATCAAAAATTTGCTCACAAGATCTCCCTTGACTCAAGACTGCACTAGGTTTGATCAGCTCAAGACACCTCCTTAAGCACTGATGACCAAAATTAGGGTTTGAGATTGCACAAGGATATTTGAACTTTCATGGCTTCATATGAATTTCATGGATCATTATGGACCCCAAAGATTACTCATGTCAAGATTCAAGCCTTGGATCACACTTTTGCTCAGTCAATTGAACACTTGACCAAAAAATCTGCTGTATTGGGAAAAAAGTCAACTTTGGCCAATTTACAGTCAAACTTCATAATTTTTGATCCACTTAAACATTTTAAACTCATATTTATCATTTTATCAAGTTTGGACCATAATTCCTCAATAAATTTGATCAAATCTTCAAAAGGGCAGATGGTCAAAATTAGGATTTTGATTGGGAAAGGGCAAATTCTGATTTTTAACCTAGCAAATGATCAATCGGTTTAAGGCATGATCTCAAGAGTCCAATTGCATCATTTTGACCTAATGACATGTCTCAAAACATTGCTCAAGTCCAATGGATTGACAAATTAATTTTTAGTCAACTGATCAAAAGTCAACTGTATATTGAAAAGTCAAACTTTGACTTTTTGGTCAAATTTAAATGTCAAAGATCACAATTCATCAAAGCATTTAAAAATATGAAACTTATTCATCAAGAAATCCAAAATTAAAAATTTCATTTTGAAAAGTAAAAATTTCTAAACTTAGAAATTTTTCTAAGTGTTGGAAATTTCTTATTTTTTCACAATTTTGAGCAAAATTTTCACCATGATGCAAGATGATTCAGAAAAAAATTCCAACATGAAAGTTGTAGATCTTCATGAAATATAAAACTTTTATTTACACAACTCCTTCCAAAAGTTCTTGTATCTCAAGTTATAATTTTAAGAATACATGGTCATGAAACAAAACACTTAGTGAAATTTTTGCCCTAATTTGTTCAGGATTTTGACCCAACTTCATGACACTTTTCATACAGTTCCAATGGGAATCTTCAAAAGAAATTCAAAAATGGGTTTTATAGCATATTACAAGCTTTCCAAAATATCCAAGAACTCCTTGAGATCATTCTTAAGTAGGGAGAATCGAAGAAATGAAGTTAGGGTTTTATCACTTGATTTACAAGGCATTTTGTGATGAACAAAATTCAAATTCAAGGTTATGCCGCATAAACTCTACTTTACAGGCCTCAAACTTGTTAAGCACTCCATAATTAACTTCCTGCACAACTTTTAGAGGTCTCATTCCAAGCATTCAATGCAAGGTCATGCTTTATATCCATTTTGGGAAGAAAATGCACATTGCCATTTTGATAAAGTGACTTTTTGCACAAAACTTGTTCTTGAGCCTTGCACTTGTTCTCTTCTGATCATACATGTCTCATAACACAAGAAAAATGTTTTAGACACTTACAATCACCCAGCTCATGCTTGTACTTCACATTGAAACTTGGTTTCACACTTTTCTTGAAAATCAAGTAACATAGAAAAAAGCTTGAAACTTGTACTTCTTACTTTCCAAACCACTCAAGACTCTTTGCTTATAGATACACAAACCATATGCCACAAAAGACACGCATGTTTGACCTCTAAAAAACCCCAAGAGCTCAGAACTATTTCACATACCTCCATTGTTTCCCAACCTGACCAAAGGTTTGAAACTCACATCTCCCTCGTGCGTTTTCAAGCCTTTTGGTTCCTAAAGTTTCTAAACATCATTTAGAACTCATCCCACACCCTATTACAAAACCATAACACCATTAACACCATCCTCCATTTTCAAAAACAGAGCTTTGCACTTGGAATTCTCCAGAACTCCTCAAGTACTTTCAGCTCAAGCTAAGCATCCCATTAGCTTCCTGGGGACTTGAGGAAGCTAACCCAATCATTGGAACTCACTGAAAGCTTCTCAAACTCCAAACCGATACCCTCTTACAAGGTAAGTTTTCTAACTTTGGAACTTTTCATACAGGCATCATCAATGATTTATTTGTGAATGAAACATGTAGATATCATTGCCCTAAAGCTAACCATGTCCATAGTTTCCATTAACCTTGCTTGAGCTTATATAATTTTAAGTTTGAATCTTCTGAGATTTTTAGAGTTCCGATTAGGGCCAATGAAATTCATGTTTGTCTTTGATCTATAGTTTTAATGCTTTACATTTCTGAAATCGTGAGGAAATTTTCTACAAGTTTCATGTTTACAGTTTTCATTTTTGTTGAGGATTGATTGAGTTACAAAGCTTCTGGCTGGGAGGTTGAAGATGAAGTTGGCTTCAGGAACATGTTTACCATATGTATTTATTGTTTGATTTATATAAACGGATGTATAGCCACCCCAGTGGTAGAAGCGCGCGCCTGTAACCAAAGGGACCTGGGTTAGAGCCCCAGTGGTACCCTTTTGATTTTCTTCACATTTTTACATTTCTGACTTTCTTTTTGGCAGGCGCTGGGCCTTCCTTTGGGCCTCTATGTTTTTTTCTTGTTGCTGACCCCCTGCTGACTTCTCACACCCCTGGCCCAGTTTTATTTTTCTTTTTCTTATTTTTTATTTATTTGTTTTCTTAAATATTTTTCTAATATTAAAAAATCATAAAAAATATAAAAATAGTAGATTTATATTTTGACATAGTTTATTTATTTTTTTCTCACAAAAATTATTTTATTTAATCAATACTTTATTTAATTTACTAATGATCTTTATAAATTTAATTAAAAAATAGGTTTTAGTTATTTTCTTTTACACCATTTGAATATATTATTCTAAAATATAAAAAGACCAAAAATATTTTATAATACTATAATTTATTTTTAAGACAAAAATACCAAAAAATACTTTTCTTAAACTTAATTTCTTTTTAATCAATTAATAGATTTAGGGTTTTATTTAAAATCTTTTCTTAGTAAATTTAGTTTTTACTTTTAATTAATTATTTTTCCCTTTAATTAATTAGGTTAAAAGCCAAACTCATTTTCTCTAAAAAAATCCAAACAAATATCCATTTTCTTCACATTTGCATTCTTGTATATTTATTCATTTTGTACATTATATTCATTTAATTTCTTGTACATTTATACCAATTCAATATGGTTGTAATAAATTAATTAGGTATATTTTCTTGCAATCCCCATTTATACTTTGTACACCCCCTCCCAAAAGTATTGTAATAGCGTAGTAATTTTAAATTCCGTAATTTATCGCTTTTATATACAAATGCTAGTAATTAGGATTTGTATGAAAAGACTAAAACCAATCAAATAGAAAACCCTAATCAAAGACAAAATCAAACATGAAAAACAATACACTTGCACACAAGCACCCCTAGGGTAAATCTACTTGGTTGCCTTTACAAAATGGTCATATTACGCATGTGAGATATCTTAGCAAAAACAAAGCAAAAATACAAGATCATAGTCCCTCGATGACGGTATCTATATTGCCTTTCAAATGATCTTAGTCCCTAAAGAGAATGCTAAGATACCTTGCAACATTTTTAATCATGGTTATACGATGACCCATGCCCATCCCATTTACATCCAAAGATAGAGTTACTTACCAAATCAATGGTAAGATAACAATGTGAAAGGAAAAAAGGAAATGAACATGAAAGACTTTTGAGTAGGTAGAATGCTCCTAATTACTTGCTCAATTTCAAAACAAAACTCCTTGCTATTTTAAAAAACAAACACTTACACTTTCAAAAACATCTTTCAAACTTGGAAACATTTTCAAAAGATCAAACATCTTTTTATACATTCTTACGAACGAGAATTATTACGAAGATTTCCAAAACAATGGTCTCTTTACAAAATACTTTCAAAAACCACACAAAGCATAATTTCAAACAAAAGCAAGTGATCTAGCAAGTAACTAAGAGCCCATGGAAAACCATGGATGAAAAGGGTTCTAATACCTTCCCTTTTCATAATCTACCCCCCCCCCCCCCCCCGAACTCAAGAAATAATCTCAAAGGTCTTTCCTGTGCTTTTTCACCTTTCCTTTAGGATAAAAGAAAAGTCGATGGCGACTCTTACTAACCGCAACATTTACGATAAAATGAAAAACCTTCAAGTTAGTTCTCCCACCGTACCACAAGTGCTCTGGACATACTTGATTGTGAAGGGTTTGTGCTGAAAACCAATGATATTATAGTTCGAGCCTTTGACGGGTCAAAGAGGATGGTACATGGAGAGGTGGATCTTCCAATTAAAGTGGGTTCGTAGGTTTTCAATTCTACCTTCTATGTGATGGATATCCAACTGGCTTATTCTTGTTTACTCGGATGCCCCTAGATTCCCGGGGAAGGCGTTGTTACTTCAACCTTACACCAAAAGCTAAAGTATCATGTGAAAGGAAAGGTTGTTACAGTCCGCAGTGAAGAAGAGTATATGGTGAGTCACTTAAACTCATTCAGGTATGTTGAGATGGATGGAAAATTCATTGAAACTCCCTGCCATACTTTTGAAGTTATCCCTCCTACCGCTACTGAAGACGTTTATGTTATTCCCAAGGTTACCAGGGTCCCACTTAGGGTGGCTTCTTTGAAGGATGCTAGAGTTGTTGTAGAAGAAGGTGGTTGCACTACTTGGGGTCAACTTCCTGACTTTCCATACAAATCTGACAAATTTGGTTTGGATTTTACTGCAGAGGCTCAGAGGGATTTTCGTCGTGCTCGTGCTGGAAGACCACCATTTCGCGTCAACAACAATGGAGTCAACACTATAGAAGATGAATATAGTAACTACAACCTAGATAGCTGGATATTTCCTACCATCGGAAACGGGCTCAGCAACTGGAAGACTGAAGACCTTATCTCAATCTCCTTTAGTCAGAAGTAATTGCTATTTTCTGTTTCTTTCAAAATTTTGGTTATGTAACCTTTAAACAATAAGTTTAAGCCTTGTGCCTTACCCGTGGCACAACAGTCCATTTGTTAAGGGTTGTCATTTCATTCGCATATTTTCATTCAATAAAAACATTGGACGTTTTGCATTCAAATTTTGCGCTCTTTGTCTTTCTTTTTACTTTATTACACTTTCAAAATAGCTATGTGTTCTTACACACACCCACACAATAAATTTCATATCCATATCCACTATGGATCCCGTTGATAACAATCCTGCTATTGTCAGTTATGACTTCGAGAATCCGATCTACCAAGCCGAGGACGAAGGTGAGGAAGATTGTGAAATACCTGGAGAACTTGCTAGACTGTTAGTGCAAGAGGAAAAGGCTATACAACCGCATGAAGAGCCAGTCGAGATTGTAAACTTGGGTATTGAAGCATAAGGGAAAGAAGTCAAGATAGGTGCCAATCTAGAGGACAGTGTCAAGAACAAATTAATCCAGATGTTGCATGACTATGTTGAGATCTCTGCTTGGTCTTACGAAGACATGCCAGGCGTTGTACCCCAAAATTTTCCCTCCCATTTTTCTTCAAGACATTCTCCTAGAAGTTCTCAAATGCTCGAGGTTGCTCAAGAATTGGTCAGACAAATTCTCCTCCTAAGCAATGGGTCCACAATTAGGATTTTGTATTTCTCAAGGAAGATTGGGTTTCCAAGGTCTCAAGTGGATTTCATGGTTCTTTATATGTCCCTAAGAATGCTCTCATAAATTTTAATTCCTTGTTTTGTACACCAAAATTTTCCCTCTCATTTATCAAATATTTCCTTACAAAGATCTCTCTTGGTTCAAGACTGCACTAAGGTTGATCAGCTCAAGACACCTCCTTAAGAACTGATGACCAAAATTAGGGTTTGAGATTGCACCAGGATAATTGAACTTTAAATACTTCACATGACTTTCATGGATAATTAGGGACCCCCAAGATTACTCATGTCAAGTTTCAAGTCTTGGATCACACTTTTGCTCAGTCAATTGAGCAGTTGACCTAAAATCATCTGTATTGGGGGAAAAGTCAACTATAGCCAATTTATAGTCAAACTTCATAATATTTTATCCACGTCAACATTATAAACTCATATGTATCATTTGATCAAGTTTGGACCATAATTCCTCAAGTAATTTGATAAAATCATCAAAAGGGCAAAATGGTCAAAATTAGGGTTTTTACTGAAAGAGGGAAAATTTCTGATTTTTTGACCTAGCAAATGGTCAATTGGTTTGAAGCATGATTTCAAGAGTTCAATTGCATCATTTTTACCTAATGGCATGACCTAAAACATTACTCAAGATCAATTGGATTGATAGTGAATTTCCAGTCAATTGATCAAAAGTCAACTGTACACTGAAAAGTCAAACTTTGACTTTTTGATCAAAATTCAATGTCAAAGATCACAATTCATCAAAACATGTAAAAATATGAAACTTACTAATCAATAATTCAAAGTCAAGATTTCATTTTGAAAAGTCAGAGTTTTATAACTTTGGAAATTTTCTAAGTGTTTAAAACTTCATGTTTTTTCATAACTTTAAGCCAATTTTTTACCATGATGCAAGAGGATTCAGAAGAAACTTTAAACATGAAAGTTGTAGATCTCCATTATATATACAACATTTCTTTACACAAATTCTTCTAAAAGTGCTTGGATCTCAAGTTATTAATTCACAAAGTCATGGTCTTGAAACTAAACACTTAGTGAAATTTTGCCCTAGTTTAGGCAGAATTTTGACCTAACTTCATGGAACTTTTTCATATAGTTTCAAGGGGAATTTTCAAAATTTATTCAAAGAGGGGTTGTAGAGCACATTACAAGCTTTCCAAAATGTCCAATAATTCCTTGAGATCATTCTTGAGAAGGGAGAATCGAAGACATGAAGATAGGGTTTTCAGACTTGAAATACAAGTCATTTTATGATGAACAAGATTCAAATTTCAAACCTATGTTGCATAATCTCTACTTTACAGGCCTCAAACTTGTTAGGCACTCCATAATTAATTGCTTGCACAGCTTTTAGAGGTCTCAATTTAAGCATTCAATACAAGGCCATGCTTTATATCCATTTTTGGAAGAAAGTGCACAATGCCATTTTGATAAAGTAGCTTTTTGAACAAAACTTATTCTTGAGCCTTGCAATTGCTTTCTTATGATCATACATGTCCCATAACTCAAGAGAAGCTTATCTAAACACTTACAATCACTCAGCCCATGCTTGTACTTCCTCTTGGAACCATACTTCCCACTTTTCTTCAAAATCAAGTAACATAGCAATCAGTCTAGAACTGGTACTTCTAATCCTCTCAAGCACTCAAGCATTTTGCTTATACATACACAAGTAATTTGTCACAAAACACACACATTCTTGAGCCCTGAAAAGACTAAGAACTAAGATTTGCATCTCACACCTCCATTGTTACATATTCTGGCCAGAAATCTCAAAACCAAAAACTACTCGTGCGTTTCTTGGCCTCTTGCTTCCAAAAGCTTCCAAGCATCATACACAAACAGTCCCATACCCTGTTACAGTTCTGTAACACCATCTTCCTCCATTTCCAAGTTCAAAAACAGAGCACTACAAGTGGACTTCTCCAGACCATTTCATCCATTCTCCAACCAAGCTAATCATTGCATTAGCTTCCTGGGACCTTAGTGGGGTTATTCTGATCATCACAACACCTTGAGGAGTGCTCAAACTCAGAATACGATTTCCAATTTTGAGGTAAGTTTCCTTAACTTTGAACTCTTCATACAAGCATTATTAATGATTTATTTGTGAATGAAAAATGTAGATATCATTTCCCTAAAGCTAACCATGTCCATAGTTTTCATTTATGTTACTTAAGTTTAGAGAATTTTAAGATTGAAGTTTCTGAAATTTTTAGGTTTCAGATTAGGGCCATTAGAATTCATGCTTGCCTTTGATCTATAATTTTATTGCTTTACATTTCTGAAATCGTGAGGAAATTTGCCACAAGATTTATGTTTACACTTTTGCAAATGGATGAGAAATGAACAAGTTGCAGGTACTCTGGCTGGGCGTGAGGTTGAAGATGAAGTTCAGGCCATGGACTTGATTTCTAATATATATTTGTTGTTTTGTTTATACGAACAGATGTATAGCCACCCCAGTGGTAAAGCGCGCGCCTGTTAACCTTTGGGACCTGGGTTCGAGCCCCAGTGGTACCCTTTTGCTTCTTTTTTTCTTCATTTTTCTCATGTTTTTGATGTTGTTTGCAGCGCTGGCCCCCCTGTGTTGGGCCTGGTATTTTTTCTCACTTCATAACTCCATGCACACTATTCACACCTCTGGCCCATTTTATTTTTATTTTTTATTTTTTATTTATTTGTTTTCTTTAATATTTTATTTAATATTAGAAAAATAAAAAAAAAATATAAAAACATTAGATTTATATTTTGATATAGTTTATTTATTTTTTACAATAAAAATAACTTTTATTTAATCATACTTTATCTATTTTACTAATTAATTTGTAAATTTAATTAGAAACTAGGATTTTAATTATTTCTTTTACAATTAAAAAACATTCTTTTAAAACCAAAAAATACCAAAATATTTTACAATACGAAACCTTATTTTCAAGACAAAAAAGACATTAAAAATATTTTACTTACAAACTTAATTTCTTTTTCTCTCTTAATCAAATAATATTTAGATTAGAGTTTTATGTAATTTTCTTTTCCTAATTAATTTAAGTTTAGTTTTACTAATTTAATTAATTATTTGCTTTTAGTTAATTAGTTTAAAACCAAACCCTTTCCTAAAAACTCCAAACAAAATATTCATTTTCTTTATATTTACATTCTTGTATATTTATTCTTTTTTTGTACATTATTTATCCAAATTCAATATGGTTGTAATAGATAATTAGGTTTATTTTCTTGCAATCCCCATTTGTGATTTGTAAACCCCCTTCCACATGTATTGTAATAGCATAGTGATTTTAAATTCTGCAATTTATCGCTTTATATACAAATGCTAGTAATTAGGGTTTTGTATGGAAAGACTAAAACCAATCAATTAGCAAACCCTAATCAAAGACAATTCAAGCATGAAAATTAATACACTTGCACACAAGAACCCCTAGGGTAAAATCCACTTAGTTGCCTTACAAAATTGCCATGTTATACATGTGAGGTATCGTAGCAAAAACAAGCAAAATACAATATCATAGTCCCTCGATGACGCTATCAAAAGTTGCCTTTCAAAATGATATTAGTCCCTAAAGAGAATGCTAAGACATCTTGCAACATTGCTAATCATGGTTATACGATGACCCAGGCCCATCCCGTTTACATCCAAAGATAGCGTTACTTACCAAATCAATGGTAAGATAATAATGTCAAAGGAAAGAGGAAATGAACATGAAAGACTTTTGAGTAGGTAGATTTCTCCTAGTTACTTACTCATTTTCAAAAGAAAACATCCTTGCTATTTTCAAAACAAACACCAACACTTTCAAAAACATCTTTGAAACTTGAAAACATTTTCAAAAGATCAACACTTTGTATACATTCTTACGAACGAGAATCATTACAAAGTCTGCATAAGCGATGACGCCTTTTAAAAATACTTTAAAAAAACACACAAAGCACATTTTCAAACAAAAGCAAGTGATCTAGCAAGTAACTAAGAGCCCATGGAAAACCATGGATGAAAAGGGTGCTAATACCTTCCCTTTTTATGATCTACTCCCCGAACTCAAGAAACAATCTCAAAGGTCTTTCATGTGCTTTTTCACCATTCCTTTTGGATAAAAGAAAAGTCGGTTGTGACTCTTGCTAACTGCAACATTTGTGATAAAACGCAAAACATCCCAAGTCAGTTCTCCCGCCGTATCACATAACTGGCGACTCTGCTGGGGAATAATTCTAAAAGTGGGGTTACCTTAGGGTTATATCACATTTACTTGCTTTCTTTGTTTGACTTGTGTGTTTTACATTATGGTTCTTTGTTTGGGTTTGAATCCTCTACCCGGATTTAGGATACCTTATAGGTAAGTAGAAATACATTGTGGAAAATGTGCGGGGTATACCGACACGGTCTAAGCAATAACTATGTTAGTGCGACATATTTGTGGGTACCGGTAGCCCTTGAGTAGTCAAGGAGAATACGGGGCCACTGAGTGATGTCATGAAGCACTAATGAACTTTTAGAACCTTTACTTGACCAACTTGGTCTTTAGGATGAAGTGAGATGACCGGCTTTGATGCAGTCCGAAGTTGGTAGATACTCGATACTACACCTATTGAGGTTTGGTTTTTTGGGATATTTCGGTCGCCATTAAAAAGGTTTGTGCTGAAACAATGATCAAAGAAACAAACCAGGGATATTGAGCTCCTTAGAACCCGATTACTATTGCTAGGACAGGTTTAAGCCACCTAAACTTCAAGAGGGTACTTACCTATGAGACTCCATGCAATCCTAAACCTAAGGAATTGTTTGCTTTGTTTGTATATGTTTACTTGTACATAACATCATAAACATCATAAACATCATAACATCATACTCATACTCACTAACCATTTCAAGGATTTTTGGGATTTATCTTTGTTCTATTTTGTAGGAGATGGATTCTATTCGCAGGAAAACCATTCAAGTCAATCTTGTAAGGATCCCTCCTCAACTCAAAGAGCTAGCATCAAGGATTCCTAAAAATTCTACATTTACCGAAAGACATGGTCGCCTACTAAACTTGGTTACCTCCAACACTGATGAAGACATGATGAAGGTGCTCTTTCAGTTCTTTGATCCCTTACACCATTGTTTCACATTTCCTGATTATCAACTTGTGCCTACTTTGGAAGAATTCTCCCAAATCTTGAGGATTCCCATTCTCAATCAACTACCTTTCAACGTTACGGAAAGAGGTCCAAATCCAGAAGATATTTCTCAAGCTCTACACTTGCAACCATCTTATATCACAACTAATTGGGAAACAAGGAGTGGTGTCAAAGGTTTCCTAGCAAAGTTCTTGTTTGAGAAAGCCCAAAACTGTTGGAACTCTTTGGATTTGCAAGCCTTTGAGGAAATTGTGGCTCTCCTCATCTATGGGATGGTTTTGTTTCCAAATCCTGACCAACTCATAGATGTGAACACCGTCAAAATCTTCATGTCTCATAACCCGGTGCTTACTTTGCTAGGGGACATCCTACATTCCTTTCACACTCGCACTATGAGGAAAAGAGGTATCCTCATGTGTTGTACTCCTCTCTTGGCAAGATGGTTTATTTTTCATCTTCCCCAATCTGCATTGAAGAATGAGCAAGGTTCAAGGTGGTCACATAGGTTGGTGGCGCTTAGACATTCAGATATTCATTGGTGTTCCCGATCTTTGGAGAATGTTACTATCGTCGGCCGTTGTTGAGAATTCCCTAATGTCCCTTTGCTTGGAATTAGAGGAGGTATCACTTACAACCCCTGCTTATCCCTACAACTGTTTGGTTACGCTCGGAGGGATGGTCCCCATAAGATGCTTATCCAAGGAGTGGTATTTGACTACGAGAATGATGATCAAGGTTACCGCTAGAGGTTTATTCGAGCTTGGAGGATGTTAAACAAGGTGGATAGCAAGACAGTAGGACACAAGAATTACTTTCCTCTCGAGCCTTACCTTAAATGGGTACGGGCTCGTGCTCAGAAACTTTTGATGCCTTATCCTTCCATTTTACCAGTCATCATGGAGCATGTGGTTGAAGGAGATGTTCCCTACACTATCCTCCATCCCGACATGCCGACCTCTCTCAAAGATTTACAAAAGGCTTAATTCTATGCTAGTGAGAAGAGGGTCTTGGAGCTTACAAAACAACTACAAGAAGAGCAAAATGTGAATGCTTATCTCGCGCCAAAGAGGATGCGTTCGGTATTTTTATCTTAGAAGGTTATTTTGTAAGCCCAAGGGGCATGGTGTAACCTTTCTTGTTTTGACTAATGAAAATTAATGTTTGTACATTATTTTGTCTATACAAATTTAAATTTCATTAATCCTTAAAATCATTTGCATATTCCATGCATCATAACATGACAGGTTTTCGCATAACAGGTTTCCTTATCTTTCTGCTGTTTATTTCAGCAAGATGGATCTAGAGAAAACTGTGACGGAACTCCAAGCCCAGAATTCTCAGTTTCAGGAAGCTCTACTAGCCCTAGACAAGGGGCAACAATATATGATGGCTCTATTGGCCGTTAAGAAGAAGCCAAAGAAGAAAGCTCTACTCAACATGGGTAGAAGGTTCAAGGAGACAATCCGTCAAATCCCAGTAGAAGAAGATTCATCCGAAGAGAACGAAAACCAGATTGGTGAAGTCAAGAGTACTCAGGCTTACTGTATCAATGATCAAGTATACGATGATGATTATTTCAACGAGCAGTATCCACCCGCTGATATCAAATACAAGCAGTTAGAAGACAAATTGAAAGCTGTTGAAATCCAAGTCGTCCCTGGCTTAGATTTTGATGATTTGGGTTTAATCTCTGGGGTGGTCATTCCCCACAAATTAAAAATACCAATCTTTGAAAAGTACGATGGGGTTTCTTGTCCAAAACTCCATTTGAAATCTTATGTGCGCAAGATACAGCCGCACACTACTGATAAGAAGCTTTGGGTTCACTTTTTCCAAGAGAGCTTGAATGGAACATAACTTGAATGGTTTTATCAGTTAGATGGTTCTCGTATCAATACTTGGGAGGATTTAGCTACTGCCTTCTACCATCAGTATCAGTACAACACCGACTTGGCGCCAACAAGGGTTCAATTGCAAGATAAGACCATGGGAAAGAATGAAGGATTTAAGGAATATGCGCAAAAGTTGAGAGACCTTGCTAGCAGGGTTCAACCTCCCTTGACTGATAGGGAGCACATCGACATATTCATGGGCACTTTATCTGGTCCTTTCTTTAATCTGTTGGTTGGATGCTCTTCTTCTGGTTTCACCGAATTAATCTTAACCGATGAAAGATTTGAAAGTGGCATCAAAAGTGGGAAGATCTCTGTGGCATCTACCTCCACTCCCAATCCTATCAAGAAACCCTTTGTTGCGAAGAAGGAAATTAATGCTGCGTATGGGGCAAGGGCCCATACCAAGAAGAATGATCACCCGTCTATTAATATTGTATGAATCTCCAATCCAACTCCTACTCCAAGACCATCTGCAAATCATCAACATTTTGAAACTCCAAGAAGACAATTTATAAGGTTAGGCATGTCACTGTCTCAAGCCCTTCAACATTTGCTCAAGGATAATTTAGTGACATTGCGCGATCCTCCCGCCAACCCTGACACCTCGTCGCCAAAGTATAATTCGAATGCTAAGTGTGCTTACCATTCAAGCAGCCCCGGGCACGAGACTGACCAGTGTTGGGCCTTGAAGAACAAAATCTAGGATTTAATTGATAACAAAACTATTGAGTTTGATCCTCCTCCAACGCCGAATGTAATTACCGCTCCAATGCTGAAGCATGATAAAGATGTTAATGTTGTCGAAGATACAATTTTTATTGCCTCTGTTGAAGAATTGACTACTCCACTGAATATAATGAAGAATAATCTGTTGAAAGCCAAGAACTTCCCTGGCTGTGAAAAAGACTGTGTCTGCTGTACAAGATGACTCAATGGATGTGAAGGGCTGAAGAAAGGCATACAATGCCTGATGGATAGCAACGAAATTCTGTTTGAAAATACTCCACTTGCCAAGAGTTTGATTAACAAATGTGAAGACCTCTCTATTATTACCATCTCAAACAAGCCTATTAGGATCACCTACAAAGGTCCTATTAGGATTTCAAATGAACCCACTATTGCTCCCTTAATAATTACCAGTCCTGGATTGATTCCTTACTCTTCAAACAAAGAGGTACCATGGAATTATGGTGCCGAGGTATTCTATCATGGGATTAAACAAGATGCCTGGATCAGAGAAGAAAAAGATGACGATGTTGGTAACATAGCTGGCTCAAGCAAAGTAACTAGAACTGTGAGAATATTTTCACCCAATATCTCACCACTGGTGGTTACAAACACGTCCATCTGCATTACTGCCGCCAATCCAAATACCGATACCAGAGGGAAATGGAAGGTTTTTGAGCCTGATGTGATTGAAGTACCCTACAAGGACGTAGCTGATGAAGAACCCTCTTCCCGCGATATGGACGAGATTTTGAAGATCATAAAGAGAAGTGACTTCAAAATTGTAGAACAGTTGGGGCAAACCCCTTCTAAGATTTCAATGTTGTCATTGCTGCTTTGCTCTGATGCCCATGCTCGAACATTAATCAAGTTCCTGAAAAAGGCTCATGTCCTCCATGAGACAACAATAGACCAATTTAAGAATTGCGTGGCTAGCCTGACAGCTGATAATGGCTTAGGGTTTTCAGATGCTGACTTAACACCTCTCGGGAAGAATCACAACAAATATTTACATGTTTCTATCGAGTGCAAAGGGACTACCTTAGCACATGTGCTAGTCGACACTGGTTCTTCTCTGAATGTATTACCCAAGGGGGCACTAGCCCATCTTGACTGTGAAGATTTAATCTTGAAGCCAAGTGATATCATCGTAAGGGCGTTTGATGGATCAAAGAGGACTGTTCACGGGGAAGTAGATCTTCCAATCAAATTGGGCTCCCAAATATTCAACTCTACCTTCTATATTATGGATATTCACCCTGCCTATTCTTGTCTGTTAGGTCGCCCGTGGATTCATAAAGCTGGGGCAGTGACCTCATCCCTCCACCAGAAACTCAAATATCCAGTCAAGGGCAGAATAGTCACCATCTGTGGGGAAGAAGAGTTTATGGTGAGCCATCTTAACTCTTTCAAGTATGTAGAGATGGACGGAGAATTCATTGAAACCCCCTATCAAGCCTTTTAGGTTGTACCACCGATGATTGCTGCTACTAAATGTTCTTCTGATGAGTCCAAAGTTGTCAAGGCCATGCCAAAGATGGTTTCGGTCAAGGATGCTCGCGCGACAATTGAAGAAGGAAACTGTGATACTTGGGGGAACCTCCTCGACATCCCATTTAAAGCAGACAAGTTTGGTTTTGGATTCACCATCAAATCTCAGAAGGAAGTGAGGCGTGCTCGTGCTGGAAAGCCACCTCTTCGCATTGGAAGCCATACAGTCAACACCGTGGGTGATTCTCATGAAGAAGCTGCATTTGAAGAATGGGTGTATCCAACTACTACGGAGTTGAAGAATTGGCATACAAAGGAATTTGTACCAGTCTCCTTCATTGAGGAGTAATCTACTTGTTATTGCTTTTCTTTCAATTCAAGAACTTGTTGTTTGTAATATTCAAACAATGACTTTTAAGCCATGTGCCTGGCCCGAGGCATTTTGGTCCATTTGTTAAGGGTTTTATTTATATTTATCTAATCATATGATCATTCAGTACATTGGACCCTTTTGCATTCAAATATTTGTGTTCGTTGTCTTTCCTTTCTTTCAAATACATTTTTTTAAAAAATAGCCATGTATCTTACATGCACACATACACCCTTGCAGGTCCACATCCACTCGGGATCCTATTGCCAATGAATCTACTATTGCCGACTATGACTTTGAATATCCTATCAACCAATCTGAAGACGAAGGTGAGAAAGATTGTGACATACCGGGAGAACTAGCCAGACTTCTATTACAAGAGGAAAAATCTATTAAACCGCACGAAGAGTCAGTTGAAGTTATCAACTTGGGTGCTGAGTCAGATAAGAAGGAAATTAAGATCGGCGCTAACTTGGAAAGCGCTGTCAAGAGCAAGTTGGTTCAGATGTTCCATGATCACGTGGAAGTATTTGCTTGGTGTGATACGGTGGGAGATCTGACTTGAGGGTTTTGTGTTTTATCATAAATATTGCGGTTAGCAAGAGTCGCCACTGACTTTTCTTTTATCCAAAAGGAAAGGTGAAAAAGCACCGGAAAGACCTTTGAGATTGTTTCTTGAGTTCGGGGGGTAGATTATGAAAAGGGAGGGTATTAGTACCCTTTTCATCCATGGTTTTCCATGAGCTCTTAGTTACTTTCTAGATCACTTGCTTTTTGTTTTGAAATTGTGATTTGTGTGGTTTTGAAAGTATTTTGTAAAAGAGGCCATTGTTTAGGCAATCTTTGTAATGATTCTCGTTCGTAAGAATGTATACAAAGATGTTTGTCTTTTTTGAAAATGTTTTCAATGTTTGTAAAATGTTTGGAAATGTGTGTGTTTGTTTTGAAAATAGCAAGGATAGTTGTTTTGAAATAGAGAAAGTAACTAGAAGTAATCTACCTACTCAAATATCTTTCTTGTTCATTTTCTATTCCTTTGACATTGTTGTCTTACCATTGATTTGGTAAGCAACCCTATCTTTGGATGTAAACGGGATGGGCGTGGGTCATCTTATAACCATGATTAGCAATGTTTGCAAAGTATCTTAGCATTTTTTAGGGACCAAGATCATTTTGTAAGGCAATTTTGAATAGCGTCATCGAGGGACTATGATCTTATATTTGTTTGTTTTTCCAAGATACTTCGCATGCGTAATATGGCTATTTTTGTATAAGGCAACAAAATGGAGAAACCCTAAGGATGCTTGTGTGCAAGTGTGTTATTTTCTATGCTTTGATTTTGTCTTGGATTTAGGGTTTTCTATTTTTTATATATATTGCCATACAAACCCTAATTACTAGCATGGTATATAGAAGCGGTTGCGCAATTTAAAGATCACTACACTATTACAACATTTTTATGGGAGGGGGGAATACAAATTATGAATGGGGATTTGCAATAATGTAAATCTAATTAAGCTATTACAACCAAATCGAATTTGTATAAATATTTGAATAAATAATATACAAGATAAATTAAATATGCAATATTATGTATATGAAAGAAAGGGATTTTTGTTTAGTTTTTTTATGTGAAAAAGTTTTAACCTAAACCTAATAAATTTAAGGAAAAGAAATTAATTCTTGAAAACCAAAGTTAACCCTAATTTCTAATTTAAAAGAAAATAAAGTTCTATAGGTATTATTTTTATGTATTTTTTGTATTAAAATAATGAATAATATTTTATGAAAATATTAGTTTTTATATGTTAAAAATAAATATTTTACAAGTATGAATAAAAAAAGGGAATAAAAAGTTAACCTAATTCTATTATATTATATTTACAAGTTTATTTAAGAAAAATAATTTATATATATATATATATATATATATATATATATATATATATATATATATATATATATATATATATATATATATATATATATATATATATATATATATATATATATATATATATATATATATATATATATATATATATATATATAGTTTAATAAAAATATTTTTTATGTGAAAGTAAAATAAAATAAACAAAATACAATATTTGTCACATTTATATTTTTCATGATTTTTATGTATTAGAGAAAATATTTAATAAAACAAAAAAAATGAAAATAAAATAAATAAATAAAATATATTGGGCCAGGGGTGCTGTAAGGAGGATATGAGGTAACTATTAAGGAAAAAAAACAATAGGCCCAAAGCATCAAGCCCACGCTGCAAAAAAAAATACCAAAGCTGAAGCTGGAAAAAAATGAGAAAAAATGTAAAAGGTAACGCCAAGGTTCGAACCCACGACCTGGGCATTGCCAGCGCGCTACCTTGCCACTGGGGTGGCTGTACATCCGTTAGCTTATGTGAAACAAGAAAAACATAACATAAAACACTTCCTTGGCCCTGTACTTCATCTTCTTCCTCTAGCTATCCGGACTTCCTGTAACTCTTCCATCTCTCAACAAAAATGAAAATTGATAACATGAATGTTATAGCATTTTATCTCACGATTCTAACCATGTGCATAACTAAAACTATAAGTTCAAGATTAAAGAGAATTTTAATGGCCTTAATTCTTAACGTAATTTTTCCAAGAACTTCAAGTTCAAAATTCTCTCAACTCAAATCAAATAAATGCAAGTTATGGATATGTACAGCTTTGTAGCAATGATATCTACATTTTCCTTTCACAAATCGTGGCCAATGGATGCCTGTATGAGGACATAAAAGTTGGAGTTCTTACCTCTTTCAGCTGAGATCGTGAATGGAGTTTGAGTGAGATTTATGAAGGCCTGATGATTGCTCGAGCTTGCTTGAACCTCCCTGAGTGTGTTCCAATTCTTGCCTTGTTTCTGAAGTGCCTGGAACTCTCTATCCAAGTCAACCTGCAAGCTTTGAAAACAAAAATGGAAGATGAAGAAGGAGGAGTTATAGTGCATGGATGATGGTATGGATCACTTAGATATGAAGTAGGTAAAGTGTTTGGATGATTAAAACTTGAAACGCACGAGCCAAATGATGGATTGCTATGCTTGGGCACAAACTGCAAGTTCTGACAGTTTTTTGGTGATATGGAGTGTTTGAGTGTTTCAGGCCTTTTTCAATCGTGTTCTCAACTGTAATGTGTTTGTGTATTAGTATGGAAAAAGTTTCAAGTCAGCTCCTCAACAGATTTTTGAGTTCTAGGCTTTTTGCACACTTTCTTGCTTTTGAAGCAAAGTGAAGGGACAAGTCTTTACATGCTTGACTGGCCTGCTTGGGGTTGGTATGAGCTCTATACAAGTTTCCTTAGGTCTGTAGTACTTGTGTGTGCAGAGAAGAAAGGTTCAATGCTCAAGAATTGGAAAGTTGCAAAAGTGAAGCTTTTCCAAAATGGCAATGACAACTTTGTGCCATTTATGGAATTACAACTTGGACAAAGACTCTTGGGCTTAGATTAAAGCTTTGTTAACTGAGTAAGCATTAAATTAAGGAGTAAGAAAAAATTTTGGGACCTGTAAAGCATGGATTAGGCAGCATAGGTTTAGATTTGAAATTATGAAGTAAGAAAAAATTATGAAGTTTGACTATAAATTGGCCATGGTTGACTTTTTCCCCAATACAGCTGATTTTTAGGTCAACTATCCAATTGACTGATCAAAAATATGGTTCAAGGCCTGAAACTTGTCATGAGTAATCTTAGGGGTCCATAATGATGTTTGAAGGTCATATGAAGCATTGATAGCCCAAAAACCCTTGGGAAAACTCAAACCCTAATTTTGGGTCATCAGGCATGATGAGATGTCTTGAGCTGGTCAAACCCTAATCCAGTCTTGAGTCAAAGAGATCTTGTGAGAAAATATTGGTAAATGAGAGGGAAAATTTTGGGGTACAACAGCTACCCCTGTTTAATCTTCTTAAACCTGAAGAGTTAGATTGGCGAGTTTTGTCATTCGTGACTCGAAGGTGAGAGAATGATTGGACACTAGAGTGCCCAAAAATTTGCACTCGACGATGTGTAGTTGAGGGAATGGGCTTAGAGATGCCATTTGGAGAAGTGATAGAATCTTGTTGGAGATGGGATTACAGATGCCATCTAAGAAAGTTTGTTGAATTGCAAGTTGTAAGCTGAAAGAATGAGTATCAGACTTGCGTCCGTGTCTGGAGCGTGTCTGAACTCTATCTGGAAGGTTGTATTTGGACGAGTATCAGAATGGCATCCGTATCTGGTGTGTATCTGAACAGTATTTGATAGTTGAATCTGGATGAGTATCAGAATGGCATCCGTGTCTGGAGCATATCTAAACTTGAAATCTGAATGAGTAACAGAATGGCATCCGTGTCTGGAGCGTATCCGTATTGTATCTGAAGTTTGAATCTAAATGAGTATCAGAATGGCATCCGTGTCTGGAGCGTATCCATACTGTATCTGAAGGTATATTGTTAATGGTAGCTGTTAATCTTATCCTGGAAAGGGTAAAATGTTATCTGAAACAAAGTTATATTGCATGAAATGTATGATGCAATGTATTTGCTTTATCAATGTTTATGATATGTAGATGTAATGTATGCACATGTAAGCTGATTTGTTGTATTGTTGTCTGATTGAGGAAAATAAATCCCTGAATGCTGCTGAGGATGCGTTGAAATTTCAATGTCTTGAAGTTGAAGTACTGACGAACTCTTGTTGAGAGAAGTAAATTCCATTGTAAGGGCAATGCCATGTACTGCTTGTAAGATTTGTTTGGGGAATCTTGAGAAATTTGATGATTTCTACCGGGGATTAATAGTTTGAAATTTGTTCTGCTGGGGATTTAAAAGACGTACTGTGGGGATTACTTATGGAATAGCCTAGAGACGTTTTCATGTCTTTTCAACCTATCAGTAATTATCTTTCTCATCTTGTTTATTTGTAAACGGTAATTATGTTCAAATGTATATGTTCATCAATGAATCATTGGACGTTTTTACAAACAAAACACAAGAGTAAAGAAAAAGACAAATAGTGTTTTGTACTTTCAAAGATATATCTTTGTATTGATTTTGAATAAGTATTTTGTACAAAGGAGAAAAAACATTCTAGTAAGAGAATGATGCCATAAAACAAGAAAAATAGCTATGTGTAATAATCCCATGGGGTTCCCATTCTACTATAGCCTTCGTATCTCTGAGCATCTTGTCTATTTGTTGCTTCGTCCGAAGATGATTGAATTGATCAGAAACTCCGAGTTTGTCCGTGGAAGTCAAAGGTTGTCTGTAAAGTGATCCGACGAGACATAGTCATACACTTTAATTTCCTAACTTTTGCCTGGACCTCCCTTTCGAGTTTTCAGTCCATCGGGAAACCCTTTTTTGCCCAAGTCTCCCTTTCGGGTTTTCAACTTACCGGGTGTACAAATTTTTTTATTTTATCCCTAATTTTTTCTCGAACCTTTTTAGTTCTCCAGGATGCCCCTTGTTTTTCCTAGGTGTGTCAACCTAGCGGGTCTCTTATGCGTAGTATCTTTTGACTATGTCTGCGTCCGTAGGGTGTGGCAGGTCGTCACAGTCCATGGTGGTCAAGATCATTGCTCCACCGAAGAATATGTTCTTGATTACAAATGGTCCTTCATAGGTAGGAGTCTATTTTCCCCAGGGATCACTTTGTGGCAATATGATACGTTTGATCACTAGATCCCCAACTTGATATACTTGGCGTCTGACTTTCTTGTTGAAGGCCTTGATCATCCGTTTTTGATACATTTGACCATGGAAAACAACAATAAGTCTTTTTTCATCAATTAAGTTCAATTGTTCAAGTCGAGTCTGGATCCAATCGTCTTCATTCAAACCTGCATCCTTCATAATCCTCAGAGAAGGGATTTGGACCTCAATAGGAAAAACAACTTCCATGCCATATACGAAAGAATAGGGTGTTGCCCCAGTTGATGTGCGAGTTGTGGTACGGTAACCGTGGAGAGCGAATGGTAGCATCTTATGCTAGTCCTTGTATGTGACTGTCATTTTTTGTATGATCTTCTTAATGTTTTTATTTGCAGCTTCGACAACACCATTGATCTTTGGCCGATAGGGAGAAGAATTGTGATGCTGAATCTTGAATTGCTCGCACAACGCGGTGATCATAGTGTTGTTGAGATCTGTACCATTGTCAGTGATGATCCTTTCCGGGATACCGTACCGGTAAATAAGATTTTGTTTGATGAAGCGGGCAACAACATTCTTGGTAACGGATGCGAAGGAAGCTGCTTCAACCCACTTGGTAAAATATTTAATGACCACTAGGATAAAATGGTGTCCATTGGAGGATGTCGGCTTGATCTCTCTAATCATATCAATTCCCCACATAGAAAAGGGCCAAGGAGCCGTCAAGACATTCAGAGGAACCGGAGGTACGTGCACCTTGTCAGCATAAATTTGACATTTATGACAGGTCCGAGAGTGTCGATAGCAATCTGCTTCCATGGTAGACCAGTAATAGCCTGCCCATAGGATTTTCTTCGCCATCGTATGCCCACTGGAGTGAGTGCCAAAAGTACCTTCATGTAACTCAGCCATGATCCTTTCCACTTCAACCTTATCCATACACCGAAGCAGAATGGAGTCATGATTACGTTTGTACATGATGCCATTACTCAGGAAGAACTTAGCATAGAATCTCCTTAAGAACTTCTTATCATTGATTGAAGCTCCGTATGGATATTCTTGAGCCTCGAGATACCTCTTGACTTCATGAAACCAAGGCTGGTCCACTACCTCTTCAGTATTAATCTCGTGACAGTGGGCCGGTTCGTCCATTCGTTCGATGGTGATTTGGGGAGCTTCGTTATCCCAATTAAGTTTAAACATATATGACATTATGGCTAGAGCGTCTGCTAGCTGATTTTATTCTCGCCAGAAATGCTCGAAGGTAATCTTCTCAAAATGTGGTAGCAACGTCAAAACATGTTCTTTGTAAGGGATAAGGTTTGGGTGCTTAGTGTCCCATTCCCCTTTGATCTGACTGATGACCAAAGCTGAATCTCCAAACACGTCTAAGGATTTGATTCCCAATTCTATGGCAGCTCTGAGACCAAAGATGCATGCTTCGTATTCCGCCGTGTTGTTTGTACATTTGAAGCAAAGTCTGGCAGTAAATGGAGTATGACACCCTTCCGGAGATATGAGTACAACGCCAATACCATTACCAAGTGCATTGGATGCCCCATCAAAGAACAGGGTCCATCGGGATCCTTGTTTAGGTCCGTCATATGGTCTGATTTCTTCACAGTTGTCTAATGTCATGATGTCTACATCCGAGAATTCAAAATTTATGGACTGATAATCTTCTACAGCTTGATGAGCAAGATGATCAGCTAGCACAATGCCCTTTATAGCTTTTTGGGTAGTATATTGTATGTCATATTCTTTTAGGATCATCTGCCATCTAGCTATCCTTCTAGAAAGAGCAAGCTTCTCGTAGATGTACTTTATCGGATCCATCTTAGATATCAAAAAGGTAGTATGAGTCAGCATATACTATCTTAGCCGGCGATCAGCCCATGCCAGAGCACAACAAGTTTTCTCGAGCATTGAATATCTGGGTTCACAGTCGGTAAACTTTTTTCTCAGGTAGTAAATAGCGTGCTCTTTTCGGCCAGACTCGTCATGCTGCCCCAATACACACCCCATTGAGTTTTCTAAAACAGTCAGATACATGATCAGTGGTCTTCCTCCGACTGGTGGCATCAAAACAAGAGACTCTTGTAAGTACTCTTTGATCTTGTCAAAAGCAAACTGGCATTCATCATTCCATCTGACTACTTGATCTTTCTTCAATAGTTTGAAGATTGGTTCACAAGTAGCTGTTAGGTGAGAAATGAATCTGGCAATATAGTTCAAGCGTCCCAAGAATCCTCTGACTTCCTTCTCAGTATGAGGATCAGGCATTTCTTGTATCGCTTTAACCTTGGCAAGATCGACCTCAATGCCCTTGTTACTGACGACAAAACCTAAAAGTTTACCGGACCGTACTCCAAATGTGCACTTGTTTGGGTTCAACCTTAGCTTATACTTCTTCAATCTCTCAAAAAACTTTTGCAAGTGATCAAGGTTCTCTTCTTTTGTTTGTGATCGGGCTATCATATCGTCTATGTAGACCTCTATTTCATGATGTATCATGTCATGAAACAAAGCTACCATGGCACGCTGATAGGTGGCCCCAACATTCTTCAGTCCGAATGGCATCACTTTGTAGCAGAATGTCCCCCACTGTGTGACAAATGTAGTTTTCTCCATGTCCTCAGGATATCTATGTGGGGGAGTGAAAAATCATCTTTAGGGATGGCCCTATTCAAATCTCTATAGTCCATGCACATTCGTACTTTGCCATCCTTTTTAGGACCGGGAACAATGTTGGTAACCCATTGGGGATAGGAAGTGACAACTAAGAATCCAACATTGAATTGTTTCATGACTTCCGCTTTGATCTTCTCTGACATGTCAGGTCTCATGCGGCGGACTTTTTGTTTTACTGGTGGACATTCTTCTCTTGTTGGCAGATGATGTACCACGATGTCTTATCAAGTCCTGTCATGTCTTCATATGACCAGGCAAAGATCTCAACATAATCATGCAACAACTGAATTAGACGCTCCTTGACACTGGGCTCTAGATTGACACCCACCTTGATTTCTTTTTTATCTTCCTCGGTACCCAAGTTGATTGTATTCACTGGTTCCTCATGAGGCTGAATAGCTCTTTCCTCTTGTTGTAGTAGCCTTCCAGTTCCCCTGGTACTTCACAATCTTCCTCACCTTCGTCTTCGGCTTGGTAGATTAGATTCTCAGAGTCATAAAAGGCCATAGCATTATCGTTACCCATGGGATCCGGAATGGAGGGGTACCTGCATTTGTGAGTGTGGGTGTGTGTAAGGGTATAGCCATCCTTAAAAATAAAATGTAAAAGAAAAACAATGAGCACAAAAAGTTTGTATGTGAAAAACGTCCATGATTCATTGAATGTCATATGAAGATGAAATAAAAACCCTTACAAATAGACCATTGTGCCTCGGGCAAGACACAAGGTTTTAAATGTGCGAATTGTTTGTGAATATTACAAGTCCAACAGAAATGTAAAGATAAATTACTGAGGGATGAAAGTTATTGGGACAAAGTCTCTGGCTTCCCAGTTGCGAAGTCCTCTATTGACAGTAGGAAAGATCCAATCCTCCAAGCTGCAATCCTCTTCACCATCTTCCACCACACTGACCTCTCGATTTCTAATCTTCAAGGGTGGCCCTCCAGCACGGGCACGGCGCACAGCCTTCTGAGCACTTGAAGTAAACCCTAATCCAAACTTGTCATATTTATACGGAATATCCGAAAGTTTCCCCCAAATGGTGCATCCACCCTCCTCTACTACTGCCTTGGCGTCCTTCAGAGATGACATCCGGAGTGGAGGTCTTGTAATCTTGGGAATCTGGGACGCGGTCTTGGTCACTGCTAACTCTTGAGAGACTTCTTCGAAATGTTGAAAAGGAGTTTCAATAAACTCGCCATCCAATTCCACATACCTGAAGGAATTGAGGTGGCTAATCATATATTCTTCCTCTCTGTGGACAGTGATAATCTTTCCTTGGATCAGATATTTCAGCATCTGGTGCAGTGTAGAGGTGACAACACCGGAATTATGTATCCACGACCGTCCTAGCAGACAGGAGTAAGAGGGGCGGATGTCTATTACATAGAAGGTTGAGTTGAAAGTTTGAGTCCCAACCTTTATAGGGATATCCACCTCCCTGTGCAGCATCCTCTTTGAGCCATCAAATTCTCTCACGACCATGTTACTGGGTTTCAATGTTAGTTCTTCGCAGTCTAGTCTGTCGAGAGCTTTCTTCGGTAAAACATTCAAAGATGACCCAGTGTCCACCAAGACATGGGACAGAGTTGTTCCTCTAGATTCCACAGAGACATGCAATGCCTCGTTGTGCTTTCTTCCCCTTTGTGTCAGATCAGCATCTGAGAAGCCTAGGCCGTTGTCCACCGTCAAGCTGGCCACACAATCTTGAAATTGGTCAGCAGATGTCTCTTGAGGCACATGGGTTGTCTTTAGGAATTTCACCAGGGCTTTCGCATGTGCCTTGGAGCACAGTAACAATGCCATCATGGATATTTTGGAGGGAGTTTTCCCCAACTGTTCAACTACATCGTAGTCGCTCCTCTTTATTATTTTTAGGATCTCCTCCATTTCCTTCTTGGAGGTTTCGGGGATAGTCAATGGTTGAGCCTTCGTCCGGACAGGCTCTTATTGAATACTTTTTCCTCGAGTTTCAGCATTAGGAGTGTTGGTAGGGATAACAGCAGGGGTTGTGTCGTCTTTGTCAATAGGAGGACTTGCAGATATGATTATTGGTACAGAGGTAACCTTTGGAGCAGCCACGGGTCCAAAAATTGCCTTTGGAGGGGCAATTTCTGGAGAGAAGATTCTACCGCTTCGGGTAATCTTACTGGTTCCGACAATATTGCTAATGTCAGAGTCTTCTTCTTCGGAGTTTATTTCTTCAGTGGCCAGCCCATCTTGTTTGATGCCATGGTAATAAATGTCCCCACCGTAATTCCACGGCACAGTTTTATCTGATTCATACGGGACTGGCCCATGCATTGTGATTATAAGAGGAGTAGTCTTTGGAACCGATGTAATCCTAACGGGTCTTTTGGGGACCCTGGAAGAATTGGAGGATATGGTAATGATTGAAACATCTTCAACAGGAACAGGTAAAACATGAGTACTTTCAAATAGAATCTCTTTGTTGTCTATCAAGCATTGAATACTTGTTTTCAACAAAGGGCAAACAGTTGGTAAGGATAAGCAGAGATGGCAGTCTTCATTACAACCCGGGAATACACTGGTTTTCAACAATTTTATCTTAATGATTGGGAGTAGAGTCAGGAGTTCATCAATTATGGTAACAAACAAATCTTCTTCAATTGCATTGGTGTTGTGACCATGCTTGGGCATAGGAGCAGAAATGACGTTTGGATTTTCGGGTGCATCAAACTCAATCTCTTTAGAATCTATAAGGTCTTGAATTTTGTTTTTCAGGGCCCAACAGTTGTTAGTGTCATGACCCGGACTTTTGAAATGATGTCCACAACGGGCATTTCGGTGGTAATGAGGGGATGTTGTGTTCGGGTTCTTTGGAGCTTCTTTTAAAGTTAACAAATTGGATTTCAGAAGGTGCCGTAAAACCTTGGATAGAGTCATATTGATTCTGGTGAATTGTTGGACTAGCCTTTTCACCCTCGGTTGATTACTTCTTGGTTGATCAGATGTAGGCTTTGGGATCATAGCAGCTCCTACCATTGGTCGACGCTCAGCTCTCCCTTGGTTCCTGTGTGGATAAGCAGCAGATACCTCCTTCTTCCCAGTGAAAGGCTTTCTCACAGTTGTAGAGGCAGATGAATCCTTCTGAATCTTTCCACTTTTTATGCCAGCTTCCACCCTCTCTCCGGTTAGTATTAATTCAGTAAATTCTGCAGATGAGCTCCCAATCAGATGGTTGAAGAAAGGGCCCGATAGAGTGCCTAAGAACATATCCACCAACTCCCTTTCAGACAGAGGGGGTTGCACTCTCCCAGCTAGATCTCTCAATTTCTGCGCGTAATCCTTGAAACCTTCATTTGAAGCCATAGCCATACTCTGAAGTTGAGTACGGGTAGGTTCTAAATCTGCATTATATTGATATTGCTTATAGAAAGCTGCAGCGAGGTCTTCCCTGTTGCGGACGTTGGCCCTTTCCAATTGGTAAAACCAATCGAGTTGTGTTCTAGATAGACTATCTTGGAAAAAATGCACCCACAAGTCTTTATCAGCGGAGTGCGGCTGGATCTTCCTCACATAAGATCAGAGGTGCATCTTAGGACATGACACCCCATCATATTTTGCAAACAACGACACTTTGAACTTTGGTGGGATCACAATTCCCGACACTAGTCCCAATTCTTCAAAGTCTAGACCCGACACCTTTTGTATTTCCATAGCGCTCAAACGTTCTTTAAGATGTCTGTACTTATTATCTGCTGGAGGATATTGTTCCTCAGAGTAGTCTTCCTCTTCTTCCTCCTCTTCAGATTCTGACAGAACCGCTGTTTCTTTTCCTTTCCCTTCTCCTTCCCCGGAAGTGGTTGCAAAATTCAAGGTTCTTCTAGTCTGTCCCTGAAACCTTCTCCCCATGTTCAAAACCCCAGTGGCCTTCTTTGTTTTCTTCTTTCTTTCTTCAGCTAACAGAGTCTTCAACTCTTCTTGCCCCTTGGCTACGGTCATGAGTAACTGTTGAAACTGCGTGTTTTGAACTTGAAGATCTTTGACCGTCTGTTCGAAATCCATCTTACTGAAATAAACAGTAGAGAGATGAGGAAACTCGTTGCAAAAGAATTGTTTATGTTATGATGAATGATATGTGCATATGTAATGTTTTCAAGGATTTTAAAAGATTCAAGTTTGTTTTAGACAAAAAGAAACACACGTTATATTAATAAGATAGAGTTTGAGTACATCAATTCCCCTTGGGCAAAATAATACAACACTCTAAGATAAAAAAGTAGTGCGTATCCTCTTTGGTGCAATGTAGGCATTTAGAGTCTGCTCCTTATGAAGTAGCCTAGTGAGTTCCAAAACCTTCTTCTCGCTTGCGTAGAATTGGGCTTGGAAAGTATCTCACTCTCCTTTGAGCTGTATCCAATCCCTTTGTAGGTCTTCAAGAGATGTGGGCATGTCAGTATGTAGGATAGTGTATGGAACTTCTCCTTCCTTAACTGGCTCAATGATCACTGGGAGAATGGAAGGATAAGGCATCATGAGACTTTGAGCGCGGGTTTGTACCCACTTGAGGTAAGGCTCAAGAGGGATGGAATTCTTGTGTCATAAAGTCTTGTTATCCACCTTGTTTAGCATCCTCCATGCTCGGATGAATCTCTGGCGAAGACCTTGATCGTCATTGTCGTAGTCAAATATCAAACCTTGAATCAACATCTCGTGCGGGCTATCCCTTCGGGCATAACCAAACTGTCTTAGAGCTAAGCATGGGTTGTAGGTGATGCCTCCACTAATGCCAAGTAGAGGGACATTAGGGAATTCCCCACAACGGTCAACAATGATAACATTCTCTTTGGATCGAGAGCACCAATGAATATCTGAATGTTTGAGTGTCATTAACCTTTGTGACCACCTTAATCCTTGCTCATTCTTTAAGACTGATTGGGGAAGATGAGAAATAAACCATCTTGCCAGGAGAGGAGTGCAACACATAAGGACACCTCTTTTCCTCATTGTGTGAGTGTGAAAAGAGTGTAGGGTATCCCCTAGCAATGTAGGCACCAGATTGCGTGACATGAAGATTTTGACGGCACTCACATCTATGAGTTGGTCAGGATTAGGAAATAAGACCATCCCATAGATAAGAAGAGCCATAATTTCTTCAAAAGCTTGCAAGTCTAAGGAATTCCAACAGCTTTGGGCTTTCTCAAACAAGAACTTTGCTAAGAAGCCTTTGACACCACTTCTAGTTTCCCAATGAGTTGTGACATCAGATGAGTGCAAGTGCAGAGCTTAAGCAATCTCTTATGGCTTTGGGTCTCTTTCCGTACCGTTGAAAGGTAGTTGATTGAGAATGGGAATCCTCAAGAGTTGAGAGAATTCTTCCAAAGTAGGCACAAGCTGATAGTCGGGAAATGTGAAGCAATGGTGCAAAGGGTCAAAGAACTGGAAGAGCACCTTCATCATATCCTCATATGTGTTGGATGTGACCAGGTTGAGCAGACGAACATGCCTCTCGGTGAATGGAGAGTTCTCAGGGATCCTTGAAGCTAGCTCCTTGAGTTGTGGAGGAATTCTTACAAGGTTAACTTGGATAGTTTTCCTGCGAAGTGAATCCATATCCTACAAAACAAGAACAAAGATGAATCTCCAAAATCCTTGAAATGGTTAGTGGATGCATATGATGCTCATGATGTCCATGATGTTATGTACAAGTATGCATATACAAGCAAAACAAACAAGTTCTTAGTTTAGGCTTGCATGGGGTTTTATAGGTAAGCACCCTCTTGAAGTTTAGTTGGCTTAAACTTGTCCTAGTAATAGTAACCGGGTTCTAAGGAGCTCAATATCATTGGATTGTTTCCTTGGTCATTGTTTCAGCTCAAGCTTCTTTAATGGCGACCGAAATATCCCAAGAAACCAACCCTCAATGAGTGTATTATCGAGTATCTACCAACTTCGGACTGCACCAAAGCCAGTCATCTCACTACATCCTAAAGTCCAAGTTGGTCAAGTAAAGGGTTCTAGAAGTTCATTAGTGCTTCATGACATCACTCAGCGGCCATGTATTCTCTTTGATTGACTCAAAGGCTACTGGTACCCACAAATATGTCACACTAACATAGCTATTTCTTAGACCATGTCGGTATACCCCATACAGTTTCCACAACGTATTGCTATTTACCTATAATGTTTCCCAAATCCGAGTGGAGGATTCAAACCCAAATAAAGAACCATAATGTAAAGAAAACAAGTCAAACAATGAAAGCAAATAAATGTGATCTAGCCCTAAGGTAACCCCACTTTTATTAAAATTCCCAGCAGAGTCGCCAGTTCTGTGATACGGTGGGAGAAATGACTTGAGGGTTTTGCGTTTTATCACAAATATTACGGTTACCAAGAGTCACCACTGACTTTTCTTTTATCCAAAAGGAAAGGTGAAAAAGCACAGGAAAGACCTTTGAGATTGTTTCTTGAGATCGGGGGGGGGGGGGGGGGGGGGTAGATTATGAAAAGGGAAGGTATTAGCACCCTTTTCATCCATGGTTTTCCATGGGCTCTTAGTTACTTGCTAGATCACTTTCTATTTGTTTTGAAATTTTGCTTTGTGTGGTTTTGAAAGTA
The DNA here is from genome assembly GCA_948472305.1 of Vicia faba. Taxonomy (NCBI): domain Eukaryota; kingdom Viridiplantae; phylum Streptophyta; class Magnoliopsida; order Fabales; family Fabaceae; genus Vicia; species Vicia faba. Next base: position 649,722,674 of record OX451735.1, on the reverse strand, counting down.
TTTTGTAAAAGAAGCCATTGTTTAGGCAATCTTTGTAATGATTCTTGTTCATAAGAATGTATACAAAGATGTTTGTCTTTTTTGAAAATTTGAAAATAGCAAGGATAGTTGTTTGGAAATAGAGCAAGTAACTAGAAGTAATCTACCTACTCAAATGTATTTCTTGTTCATTTTCTATTCCTTTTACATTGTTGTCTTACCATTGATTTGGTAAGCAACCCTATCTTTGGATGCAAACGGGACGAGCGTGGCTCATCGTATAACCATGATTAGCAACGCTTGCAAAGTATCTTACCATTTTTGAGGGACCAAGATCATTTTTTAAGGCAACTTTGAATAGCGTCATCGAGGGACTATGATCTTATATTTGTTTGTTTTTCCAAGATACTTCGCATGCGTAATATGGCTATTTTTGTATAAGGCAACCAAATGGAGAAACCCTAAGGATGCTTGTGTGCAAGTGTGTTATTTTCCATACTTCGATTTTGTCTTGGATTTAGGGTTTTCTATTTGATTTGTTTTTATCTTGCCATACAAACCCTAATTACTACCATGGTATATAGAAGCGGTAAATTGCGCAATTTAAAGATCATTACGCTATTACAACATTTTTATGGGAGGGGTAAATACAAGTTATGATTGGGGATTTGCATTAATGTAAATATAATTAAGCTATTACAACCAAATCGAATTTGTACAAATATTTGAATAAATAATATATAAGATAAATTAAATATGCAATATTATGTATATGCAAGAAAGGGATTTTTGTTTTGTTTTTTTATGTGAAAAAGTTTTAACCTAAACCTAATAAATTTAAGGAAAAGAAATTAATTCTTGAAAACAAAAGTTAACCCTAATTTCTAATTTAAAAGAAAATAAAGTTCTATAGGTATTATTTTTATGTATTTTTTGTATTAAAATAGTGAATAATATTTTATGAAAATATTTAGTTTTTATATATCAAAAATAAATATTTTACAAGTATGAATAAAAAAAGGGAATAAAAATTTAACCTAATTCTATTATTTTACAAGTTTATTTAAGAAAAATAATATATATATATATATATATATATATATATATATATATATATATATATATATATATATATATATATATATATATATATATATATATATATATATACTATATATATATATAATAATATATATATATATATTATATATATATATATATATATATATATATATATATATATATATATATATATATATATATATATATATATATATATATATATATATATATATATATATATATATATATATATATATATATATATATATATATATATATATATATATATATATATATATATATATATATATATATATATATATATATATATATATATATATATATATATATATATATATATATATATATATATATATATATATATATAGTTTAATAAAAATATTTTTTATGTGAAAGTAAAATAAAATAAACAAAATGCAATATTTTTCATATTTATATTTTTCATGATTTTTATATATTAGAGAAAATATTTAATAAAACAAAAAATGAAAATAAAACAAATAAATAAAATATATTGGGTCAGGAGTGCTGTAAGGAGGATAGGAGGTAACTGTTAAGAAAAAAAATAATAGGCCCAAAGCATCAAGCCCACGCTGCCAAAAAAAATACCAAAGCTGAAGGTGAAAAAAATGTAAAAGGTAGCGCCAAGGTTCGAACCCACGACCTAGGCATTGCCAGCGCGCTACCTTGCCACTGGGGTGGCTGTACATCCGTTAACTTATGTGAAACAAGAAAAACATAACATAAAACGCTTCCTTGGCCCTGTACTTCATCTTCTTCCTCTAGCTAGCCGGACCTCCTGTAACTCTTCCATCTCTCAATAAAAATGGAAATTGATAACATGAATGTTATAGCATTTTGTCTCACGATTCTAACTATGTGCAAAACTAAAACTATAAGTCCAAGATTAAAGAAAATTTTAATGGCCCTAATTCTTAACCTAATTTTTCCAAGAACTTCAAGTTCAAAATTCTCTCAACTCAGACTAAATAAATGCAAGTTATGGATATGTACTGATTTGTAGCAATGATATCTACATTTTCCTTTCACAAATCGTGGCCAATGGATGCCTGTATGAGGAGATAAAAGTTGGAGTTCTTACCTCTTTCAGCTGAGATCGTGAATGGAGTTTGAGTGAGATTTATGAAGGCCTGATGATTGCTTGAGCTTGCTTGAACCTCCCTGTGTGTGTTCCAATTCTTGCCTTGTTTTGGTAGTGCCTGAAACACTCTATCCAAGTCAACCTGCAAGCTTTGAAAACAAAAATCGCATTTGAAGAAGGAGGAGTTACAGTGCAGGGATGATGGTCTGGATCACTTAGATATGAAGTAGGTAAAGTGTTTGGATGATTAAAACATGAAACACACGAGCCAAATGATGGATTGCTTTGCTTGGGAACAAACTTACAAGTTTTGACAGTTTTTTTTGTGATATGGAGTGTTTGAGTGTTTCAGGAATTTTTCAATCGTGTTCTCAACTGTAATGTGTTTATGTATTAGTATGGAAAAGTTTCAAGTCAGCTCCTCAACAAATTTTTGAATATGTTTGAGGATTCTACCCTAGTAATCAGCCAAGTAAAAGGAGATTGGGACACTAAACACCCTAAACTTATCCCTTACAAGGAACTTGTGCTATCCCTAATTCCTTACTTCGAAGAGATCACTTTCGAGCACTTCCCTAGGGAAGAAAACCAGTTGGCTGACGCTTTGGCAACCATGTCTTCAATATTCAAAGTCAAATGGGACAACGAAGCCCCTATGATAACAACTGAAAGATTCGATGAACCTGCACATTGCTATGAGCTTGACACTGATGTGGAAAAGCCATGGTACCATGAGGTGATGAGATACCTTGAAACACAAGAGTATCCAGAGGGGGCATCTATCAATGACAGAAAGTTCATGCGAATATTTGCAGCCAAATTCTTCCTAAGTAACGGGATTTTGTACAAGCGTAACCATGATTCAACTCTACTCTGATGTATAGACAAGAAAGAGGCAGAGGAAATTATGGAAGAAATGCACGATGGTCTCTTCGGTACTCACTCAAGTGGACATACGATGGCTAAGAAAATCTTAAGAGCTGGTTACTATTGGTTAACGATGGAGACTGATTGCCATCAACATTCAAGAACTTGTCATAAATGCCAAATCTATGCTAATAAGGTCCATGTGCCTCCTATCCCTCTTAATGTCATGACCTCTCCGTGGCCATTTGCAATGTGGGGCATTAACATGATTGGAGAAATCAAGCCCACAACTTCCAACGGACATCGCTTCATTCTTGTTGCTATCGACTATTTTACCAAATGGGTCGAAGCCGCCTTGTTTGCCTCAGTCACCAAGAATGTGGTAGCCAGATTCATCAGACACAACCTCATCTACCATTATGGTATCCCCGAAAGGATCATCACCGACAATGGGACTAACCTCAACAATGCTATGATTACTGAGTTTTGCACTCAGTTTAAGATCATGTATCACAATTCTTCTCCGTATAGACTGAAAATGAATGGCGCAGTCAAAGCGGCCAACAAAAATATCAACAAGATTATGCAGAAAATGGTAGTAACCTATAAGGATTGGCATGAGATGTTTCTGTTTGCTCTACATGGCTACCGTACTTCAGCTAGAACATCAACTGGGGAAACTCCCTTTTCCTTAGTCTATGGCATGGAAGTTGTTTTGCCAGTATAAGTTCAGATTCCCTCGCTGAGAATTATGAATGAGGCAGGCCTAGGCGAAGACGAGTGGATTCAAACGAGATTGGATCAGCGGAACTTGATTGACGAAAAACAATTAGCTGTTGTTTTCCATGGTCAGACGTATCAAAAACAGATGATCAAGGCTTTCAACAAAAAGGTCAAGCCTCGAGTATATCAAGTTGGTGACTTGGTGATAAAATACATCATTCTACCACAAGGCGACCCAAGAGGCAAATGGACTCCCACCTATGAAGGGCCATTTGTTTTCAAGAGAGTTTTCTCTGGCGGTGCCATGATGTTGACTACCATGGATGGTGAAGATTTCCCATATCCTATAAACGCGGACATAGTTAAAAAATACTACGCATTAAAGACCCGTTAGGTTGTCACACCTAAGCAAAACAAGGGCATCCCGACAAACCAAAAGGTTTGGGCAAAAATTAGGGATATATAAAAAAGATTGTACACCCGACAAGTTGAAAACCCGAAAGGGCGACTTGGGAAAAAAAAGGTATCCTAGTGGGATGAAAACCTGAAAGGGCGGTCCAAGAAAAAGTTAAGGATTAAAAGCGTATGACTATGTCCCGTGGAATCAACACAGACAATTTTATCACAAAGGTCCAAGTTAAAACGGTCCAAGATCAATCCAATCAACTTCTATCAACGGCAAGGGACATTCGAAGACATTGGGGAAATAGTAGAGTTGGAAGGCAATGAGATCATTTCACATGGCTATCTGTTTTTTATTCTCAATTTTGTTTTTTCTTTCGACGATTTCCTCTTACTAGGATCTCCGTCTCTCTGTACAAAAATGCCTATTCATTGGAAAAATATCAATATAAATATACTTTGAAGTGCAAAACTTCTTTCTTTGTTTTGAATGCAAATTTATCCAATGACTAAAATTGAACGAACATATACACATGAACATAATTAAACTTATTTGGCACATGTGTCCTGCTAAGCAGCAGTAAGCATCTCTTTAATGTATATGAAATATCCCCACAGAGTTATCTCATCATCATTATCCCCCCAAGGACGACTGCAATAAACCTTTCCCGAACAGGTTTTATTTCCCTAACAATCATCGAGGAACCACATAACTCCCAAGCCGAGTTCAAATTTCCCCAACATACAACAATTAAGACACCATGAAGTTCCCCAGCCGAGTTCAAATTTCCCCAACATACAACAATCAAGACACCACGAAGTTCCCCAACTGAGCCTATCTTCCCCAGTTGAGCATATCTTCCCCAGCCAAGGCTATTATCCCCAAGCGGATTTTATCCTCCCCAATTGAGTGTATCCTCCCCAAGTTAAGTCTGTCCTACCCGACTAAGTCTACACTCTCCAGTTTGAATTTTCTTTCAGATTATTGTGAATCAAAGGGCCACAACCCCTGATCCCCAGTAAAGCCATCAGTAAAGCATTTACTATTTCCCAAAAGATACTATGAAGCCTGGACCCGACCAGATATTAGTACAATTTTAAAGTAATTATTGAAACCTGGACCCGACCAGATAACAGATTTGAATACCTGAAACTTGGACCCGACCAGATAATAATTGGTCTCAATTTCAAGATACTATGAAACCTAGACCCGACCAGATAATAGTCTAACTCTTCAAAGATATAGAAGAACCTGGACTCAATCTGACTAAGGTTTAACTTCTTTTCCCCAATAGAGTTTGCCTATGCCCCAACAAATTACTGACAAACCTGGACCCGACCAGATATCAGTTTTCAATTCCATCTTTTCAAGCAAGTCCTTATGAAGCCTGGATCCGACCAAATAGCAATCACCCTCAGAGATTCGTTATGAAACCTTGAAACCGATCAGATAACAACTAAATCCTTAAATTGTTTATTGTGAAACCTGGACCCGACCAAATGGCAATTAACCTCATCAACCTCAAAAATCTGCAAAGCCTGGACTCGACCAGATAATAGTGTTTCAAACAATTATTGTGAAACCTGGAGCCCGACCAAATAACAACTAACTGTGATCCCCAGAGATGCACTATAAAGCCTGGACCCAACCAGATAATAGTACAACTCTCCAAAAACCATGAAGCCTGGACTCGACCAGATAGTAGTTACCACTTTGAGTTACTGCAAAACATGGATCCGACCAGATAACAGTTAACTTCCGTATCCCTAGAAAATTGGTGTGAAGCCTGGATCCGACCAGATAATTATTCAATTTCAAGAAAATTTTCTACAAAGCCTGGAATCCGACCAGATAACAGTTAATTTGTATCTTCACCCAGTAAGTTATCGTGAAGCCTGGATCCGACCAGGTAGCAGTTGACTACTTCATCCTCAGCAAATCGTGAAGCCTGGATTCGACCAGATAACAACTGACATTCAAGTGATACTCCCCAGCGGAAGCATCCTTTCAATAAAGTGTGAAGATATGCTTATTCTTCATCTCCAACGGAAACCAGGGATTCAACCCCCCAAAATTTCCTCAGTAGCAGTCAGGGATTTATTTTCCTGGATAAAAACATATATCTCACATTCATACGTCATAACATGTACACACCATATGCATTTAACATAATACCACATCCGGTGAACATCATGCAGGCAACTGTATTTTACTAACTCTTTTCCTCACAGGTAAAATGTCAAGTTTTGGTATAAATCAACAAGAGATTTGTGTTGATGCCTCTTCTAGTATTTACCAACATTCCTCCAAATGGCATCTATATGGCCATTCATCATCCATCTTCGAGTGCAAATTTCTGGACACTCTAGTGTTCAATCATCTTTCACCTTAAAGTCACGAATGGCGGATTCGCCAATCTAACTCTTCAGGTTTAAAAATATTGAACATGGGCAGCTGTTGTACCCCAAAATTTTCCCTCTCATTTATAAAAAATTTCCTCACAAAGATCTCTCTTGGTTCAAGACTGCACTAGGGTTGATCAGCTCAAGACACCTCCTTAAGCATCGATGACCAAAATTAGGGTTTGAGATTTCACAAGGGTAATTGAACTTTCAATGCTTCACATGACTTTCATGGATCATTAGGGACCCCCAAGATTACTCATGTCAAGTTTCAAGCCTTGGATCACACTTTTGCTCAGTCAATTGAGCAGTTGACCTAAAATCAGTTATATTGGGGGAAAAGTAAACTATGGCCAATTTACAGTCAAACTTCATAATTTTTTATCCACATCAACATTATAAACTCATATGTATCATTTGATCAAGTTTGGACCATAATTCCTCAATAAATTTGATCAAATCATCAAAAGGGCAAAATGGTCAAAATTAGGGTTTTTATTGAAAGAAGGCAATTTCTGATTTTTTTGACCTAGCAAATGGTCAATTGGTTTGAAGCATGATTTCAAGAGTTCAATTGCATCATTTTTACCTAATGGCATGACCTAAAACATTACTCAAGATCAATTGGATTGATATTGAATTTCCAGTCAACTGATCAAAAGTCAACTGTACATTGAAAAGTCAAACTTTGACTTTTTGGTCAAAATTCAATGTCAAAGATCACAATTCTTTAAAACATTTAAAACTTCATGTTTTTTCATAATTTTAAGCCAATTTTTCACCATGATGTAAGGGGATTCAGAAGAAACTTTCAACATGAAAGTTGTAGATCTCCATGATATCTACAACATTTATTAACACAACTTCTTCTAAAAGTGCTTGGATCTCAAGTTATTAATTCATAAAGTCATGGTCTTGAAACTAAACACTTAGTGAAATTTTGCCCTAATTTAGGCAGGATTTTGACCTAACTTCATGGCACTTTTTCATATAGTTCCAAGGGGAATTTTCAAAAGTGATTCAAAGAGGGGTTGTAGATCACATTACAAGCTTTCCAAAATGTCCAAGAACTCCTTGAGATCATTCTTGTGCAGGGAGAATCGAAGAGATGAAATTAGGATTTTCACACTTGAAATACAAGTCATTTTGTGATGAGCAAGATTTAAATTTCAAACCTATGCTGCTTAATATATACTTTACAGGCCTCAAACTTGTTAGGAACTCCATAATTAATTGCTTGCACAACGGTTAGAGGTCTCAATTCATGCATTCAATGCAAGGCCATGCTTTATATCCATTTTGGGAAGAAAGTGCATAATGCCATTTTGATAAAGTATCTTTTTTCACAAAACTTGTTCTTGAGCCTTGCAATTGCTTTCTTCTGATCATACATGTCCCATAACTCAAGAGAAGCTTGTCTAAACACTTACAATCACTCAGCCCATGCCTGTACTTCCTCTTGGAACCATACTTCCCACTTTTCTTCAAAATCAAGTAACATAGAAATCCGTCTAGAACTGGTACTTATGATCCTCTCAAGCACTCAAGCCTTTTGCATATGCATACACAAGTAATTTGTCACAAAACACACGCATGATTGAGCCCTGAAAAGACCAAGAACTCAGATTTGCATCTCACACCTCCATTGTTACATATTCTGTCCAGAAATCCCAAAACCAAAAACTACTCATGAGTTTCTTGGCCTCTTGCTTCCAAAAGCTTCCAAGCATCATACAAAAAAAATCCCATACCCTGTTACAGTTCTGTAACACCATCTTTCTCCATTTCTAAGTTCAAAAACAGAGCACTGCAAGTGGACTTCTCTAGACGATTTCATCCATTCTCCAACCAAGCTAATCATTGCATTATCTTCCTAGGACCTCAGTGGAACTATTCTGATCATCACAACACCTTGAGGAGTGCTCAAACTCAGAATACGATTTCCAGTTTTGAGGTAAGTTTCTTTAACTTAAACTCTTCATACAAGCATCATTAATGGTTTATTTGTGAATGAAAAATGTAGATATCATTTCCCTAAAGCTAACCATGTCCATAGTTTTCATTTATGTTGCTTAAGTTTAGAGAATTTTAAGATTGAAGTTTCTGAAATTTTTAGGGTTCAAATTAGGGCCATTAAAATTCATGCTTGTCTTTGATCTATAATTTTATTTCTTTACATTTCTGAAATCGTGAGGAAATTTGCCACAAGACTTATGTTTACACTTTTGCAAATGGATGAGAAATAAACAAGATACAGGTACTCTGGCTGGGCGTGAGGTTGAAGATGAAGTTCATGCCATGGACTTTATTTCTAATATATATATTCTTTGTTTTGTTTATATGAACGGATGTATAGCCACCCCAGTGGTAAAGCGCACGCCTGTTAACCTTTGGGACCTGGGTTTGAGCCACAATGGTACTCTTTTGCTTATTTTTTTCATTTTTCTCATGTTTTTGATGTTGTTTGCAGCCTGGTATTTTGCTCACTTCAAAACTCCCTGCTCACTATTCACACCCCTGGCCCATTTTATTTTCCTTTTTTCTTTTTTATTTATTTTTTCTTTAATATTTTATTTAATATTAGAAAAATAAAAAAAATAAAAACATTAGATTTATATTTTGATATAGTTTATTATTTTTTACAATAAAAATAATTTTTATTTAATCATACTTTATCTATTTTACTAATTAATTTGTAAATTTAATTAGAAACTAGAGTTTTAATTATTTCTTTTCCAATTAAAAAATATTCTTTTAAAACCAAAAAAGACCAAAATATTTTACAATATCATATCTTATTTTCAAGACAAAAAAGACATTAAAAATATTTTTCTTACAAACTTTATTTATTTTTCTCTCTTAATCAAATAATATTTAGATTAGGGTTTTATGTAATTTTCTTTTCCTGATTAATTTAAGTTTACTTTTAATAATTTAATTAATTATTTGCTTTTAGTTAATTAGTTTAAAACCAAACCCTTTCCTAAAAACTCCAAACATAATATCCATTTTCTTTATATTTACATTCTTGTATATTTATTCATTTTTTGTACATTATTTATCCAAATTCAATATGGTTGTAATAGATAATTAGGTTTATTTTCTTGTAATCCCCATTTGTGATTTGTACACCCCTCCCACAAGTATTGTAATAACGTAGTGATTTTAAATTCCACAATTTATCGCTTTATATACAAATGCTAGTAATTAGGATTTTGTATGGAAAGACTAAAACCAATCAATTAGCAAACCCTAATCAAGACAAAAATCAAGCATGAAAATCAATACACTTGCACACAAGTACCCCTAGGGTAAAATCCACTTAGTTGCCTTACAAAATGGCCATGTTATGCATGTGAGGTATCTTAGCAAAAACAAGCAAAATACAAGATCATAGTCCCTCGATGACGCTATCAAAAGTTGCCTTTCAAAATGATCTTAGTCCCTAAAGAGAATGCTAAGATATCTTGCAACATTGCAAATCATGGTTATACGATGATCCAAGCCCATCCCATTTACATCCAAAGATAGAGTTACTTACCAAATCAATGGTAAGATAATAATGTCAAAGGAAAGGGGAAATGAACATGAAAGACTTTTGAGTAGGTAGATTGCTCCTAGTTACTTTCTCATTTTCAAAACAAAACATCCTTGCTATTTTCAAAACAAACACCAACACTTTCAAAAACATCTTTCAAACTTGAAAACATTTTCAAAAGATCAACACTTTGTATACATTCTTACGAATGAGAATCATTACAAAGTTTGCCTAAGCGATGACTCCTTTTCAAAATACTTTCAAAAAACACACAAAGCAAAATTTCAAACAAAAGCAATTGATCTAGCAAGTAACTAAGAGTCCATGGAAAACCATGGATGAAAAGGGTGCTAATACCTTTCCTTTTCATAATCTACCCCCCTAACTCAAGAAACAATCTCAAAGGTTTTTCCTGTGCTTTTTAACCTTTCCTTTTGGATAAAAGAAAAGTCGATGGCGACTCTTTCTAACCGCAACATTTGTGATAAAATGCAAAACATCCCAAGTCAGTTCTCCCACTACATCGCACCTTGCATCACAAGTTTGCTCAACCAATAGCTCAGATGACTGAAAATCAACTATATCGGGTAAAAAGTTAACTATGGTCAACATACAATCAAACTTCAAGATTTTTGGTCAACATCAAGATTTTGAAGTCATGTTCATCATTTTATCAAGGGTTGATCATGATTCCTCAAGAAAACCTCTCAAATCATCAAAAGTCAAAAGTTGCCAAATTAGGGTTTCCTTAAGAGAAGTAAACTGAACTTTGACCAAGCATAACTTTCACATGCTTCATCAGCTTTTCCCCAACCAAAGATCATTTAAAAGGGAATAATATCCTCTACAACTTTGAATCTCTAAGCTCAAGTCCAAAAAATGCTTCATTTGAGAGATATAAGCCAATACATTACATGTCATTTCAAAAGTTAACAAAAAGACACTTTTTGTCAAGGAAACTTACATCAAGATAAAGTATTCAAAAGCAAAAATAATCAACATACATATTTGTGATACGGTGGGAGAACTGACTTAAGGGTTTTGTGTTTTATCGTAAATGTTACGGTTAGCAAGAGTCGCCACCGACTTTTCTTTTATCCAAAAGGAAAGGTGAAAAATCACAGGAAAGATCTTTGAGATGTTTTCTTGAGTTTGGGGGGTAGATTATGAAAAGGGAAGGTGTTAGCACCCTTTTTATCCATGGTTTTCCATGGGCTCTTAGTTACTTGCTTAGATCACTTGCTTTTGTTTATTTGAAATTGTGTTTGGTGTGGTTTTGAAAGTATTTTGTAAAAGAGGCCATCCGTTTAGGCAATCTTTGTAATGATTCTCGTTCGTAAGAATGTATACAAAGATGTTTGTCTTTTGAAAATGTTTTCAATGTTTGTAAGGTGTTTTTGAAATGTGTGTGTGTGTTTGTTTTTGAAAATAGCAAGGATTGTTGTTTGAAATGGAGCAAATAACTAGAAGCTATCTACCTACTCAAATGTCTTTCTTATATATTTTCTATTCCTTTGACATTATTGTCTTACCATTGATTTGGTAAGTAACCCTATCTTTGGATGTAAACGGGACGGGCGTGGATCATCGTATAACCATGATTAGCAATGTTTGTAAAGTATCTTTGCATTTTTGAAGAACCAAGATCATTTTGTAAGGCAAATTTTGAATAGCGTCATCGAGGGACTATGATCTTATATTTGTTTGTTTTGCCAAGATACTTCGCATGCGTGATATGGCTATTTTGTTTTAGGTAACCAAGTGGGAAAACCCTAAGGGTGCTTGTGTGCAAGTGTATCATTTTCATGCTTTGATTTTGTCTTGTATTTAGGGTGTTCTATTTTGCTTTGTTTTGTTCTTGTCATACAAACCCTAATTACTAATCATGGCATATAAAATGATAAATTGTGTAATGTAAATATTTCTAAGCTATTACAACAATTTATGGGAGGGGGGAATACAAATTTGAATGGGGATTTGCCAAAATATAAAACTAAATAAATTATTACAACCAAATCGAATTTGTACGAATTAGAATGAATATAATACAATATTTAAAATGCAATGCAATGTATATGCAAGAAAAAGATTTTTTGTGTCTTGTTTTTTATGTAAAAGAAATTTTCATCTAAACCTAAAAATATAAAGAAAAGGAATTAATTTTTAAAAGGGGTTTAACCCTAACTATTATTTAAGAGAAAATAAAGTTTTTATAGGTATTATTTTGTGTATTTTCTTGTATAAAAATAATAAATAATATTGTATATAAATATAAAATTAAATATATGCAAAAATAAGTATTTATAATTATGAAACGAAAAATAAATTGAACTAAATATGTTTAAATATATTTACAAGTTTATTAAGAAAACAAATTATATCCTATTAAAATAAAATATATTTTTATGTGAGAAATAATCTAAAAAAATAAAATAAAAGTGCAATATTATTAATTCCATTTTTTAGGATTTTTATTCATTAAAGAAAATATTTAAAATATTAAATATTACAATAAAACAAATAAAAAAAAATAAAAATATACAAGTTGGCAAAGGGGGGTGATGTAGCAAAGCTGATGGTAATATGTTAGCAAAAAGATCTGGCCCAAAAGACCAAGCCCAACCTGAAAAAAATATGAAAATGAAAAAGGAAAAAAAATGTGAAAAATACAAAAGTAGAGCGCAGGTTCGAACCCAGGACATGGGTCTCACCAGCGCGCTGCTTTGTCGCTGGGGTGGCTATACTTCCATTGTCTTCAGGAAGGAAAAAACAATATAACACAAAATGCGCCCTTGCCCTATAGTTGTTTTCTTCCTCAAGCTTGGCCAGGCACCCTGTAACTCTCTCATACTTCCATGAAAATAAAAACTTATAACATGAAAATTGTAGTACTTGAACTCACGATTTCAACCATATAAGCTATGTAATCTAACTATCAAAGATCAAAGAGAATTTTAAAAGCCCTAAATTCTAACCTAATATTTTCATAAATTTCAAGTTCCAAATTCTCTCAACTCAAGTAAAATCAATGCAAGATAATGGTATATACAGCTTCGTTATGATGAGGACTACATTTTTTATTCACAAATCGTGGCCTAAGGTTGCTTGTACAAGGAGATAGAGTTTGAAATTTTACCTCCTTCAGTTGGAATCGTGAATGGAACTGGGGCGAGTTTGATGGAGGCCTGATGCTTGCTTGAGCTTCCTTGAACTTCCCTGGATGTATCCCAACCCTTGCCTTGCTCTGAAAGTAGCTGGAACTCCTTGGCCAAGTCAAACTGCAAGCTCTGAAGTAAAAAATGGTAGATGGTGGAAGAGTGATTACAGAACAGGGATGAAGGCCTGGATTGACTAGGTATCAAGTATGTAAGATGTTTGAATGATTCAAACTCAAAACGCACGAGCCAAATAGAAGATGGATGTGCTTATGCAAAATCTATAGTTTTGGACAGATTTTTGGTGTTTTGCTGGTTGGGAGTGTTTCATGTCCTTGCCAATCGTGTATTGTGTTGCATAAAGTTTGTATATTAGTATTGAAATGGTTTTAGGTCAGCTCCTCAATAGATCTGCAAGTTCTATCCTTTTGGCCACCTTTCTTGTACTTAAAGCAAAGTGATAAGACAAAGCTTTACATGCTTGTACCTGCTTTCTTAGGGTTTGTATGTGCTTTGTAAAATTTACTTGAGACCTGTGAGACTTGTATGTGCCAAGGGGACAGGTCCAATGCTCAAGATTGTAAAGTTTGCAAAAGTTGCTCTTTTTCAAAATGGCAACGGAACCTTTTTGCCATAAATGGAATTACAAGTTAGATAAAGGTTCTAAGGCATGGATAGAAGCTTTGTCAACTGAGTAAGCATTTAATTAAGGAGTGTGGAACAATTTTAGGACCTGTAAAGCATGGATTAGCCAGCATAGGTACTGATTGCAACTTTGTTCTTCATGAAATGGCTTGGACAAAAAGTGAGAAATTGCCAACTTCATCTCTTCGATTCTCCATACTCAAAAATGATCTCGAAGAGTTCTTGGACATTTTGGAAATCTTGCAATGTGCTCTATAATTCATCTTTGAAATGCATTTTGATATACCTCTTTGAACTAGGTGAAAAATTTCCATGAAGTTGGGTCCAAAACATGCCTAAATTAGGGTAAAATTTCCCTAAGTTATTTAGTTCATGACCATGTATTTACAAATTTATATCTTGAGATCCAAGAATCTTTAAGGCAAAGTGTATGAAGAAAAGTTGTAGATTTCATGGATATATACAACTTCCATGTTGGGAACTTTCCTTGAATCATTATGCATCATGGTGAAAAAGTGGCCTAAATTTGAGAAAAAATAAGAAATTTTCTATACTTAGAAAATTTTCTAAGTTAAGAAAAATTTCATATTCAAACCCTAATCTTCGAAATTGGATTTCTTGATGAACAAGTTTCAAATTTTGACATGTTTTGATGAATTATGACCCTTGACACTTGATTTTGACCAAAAAGTCATAGTTTGACTTTTCAGTATACAGTTGACTTTTGATCAGTTGACTGCAAATTTCATCTGTCAATCCAATGAATTTGAAATATTTTGAGCCATGTAATTAAGCCAAGATGATGTAATTGAATCCTTGAAATCATTCTTTAACTCAATTGGTCATTTGCTAGGTTAAAAATCAGAAATTGCCCTTCCTCAGTTAAAACCCTAATTTTGACCATTTTGCCCTTTTTGTGATTTGACCAAATTTCTTGAGGAATTGTAATCCAAACTTGACCAAATGACACATATGAGTCTAAAATGTTGATGTGGATCAAAAATTATGAAGTTTGACTGTAAATTGGCCATGGTTGACTTTTTCCCCAATACAGTTGATTTTTAGGTCAACTGTCCAATTGACTGATCAAAAATGTGGTTCAAGGATTGAAACTTATCATGAGTGATCTTAGGGATCCATAATGATGTTTGAAAGTCATATGAAGTATTGATAATCCAAAAATCCTTGTGCAAACTCAAACCCTAATTTTGGGTTGTCAGTGCAAGATGACATGTCTTAAGCTGACCAAACCCTAACCCAGTCTTGAGTCAAAGAGATCTTATGAGAAAAGTCTTGATAAATGAGAAGGAAAATTTTGGGGTACAACAGTTGCCCCTGTTCAAACTTCTTAAACCTGAAGAGTTAGATTGGCGAGCTTTGCCATTCGTGACTTGAAGGTGAAAGAATGATTGGACACTAGAGTGCCCATAAATTTGCACTCAGCGATGTGAAGTTTGAGGGAATGGGCTTAAAGATGCCATTTGGAGAAGTGATATAGTCTTGTTAGAGATGGGCTTGTAGATGCCATCCAAGAATGTTTGTTGAAGTGTAACTTGTAAGCTGAAAGTATGAGTACCAGAATGGCATCCGTGTCTGGAGCGTATCTGAATTGTATCTGGGCTTGGAATCTGAATGAGTAACTGAATGGCATCCGTGTCTGAAGCATATATGAACTGCATCTGAAAGCTGAATCTGAATGAGTAACCGAATGGCATCCGTGTCTGGAGCGTATATGAACTTGAAATCTGAATAAGTATCAGAATGGCATCCGTGTCTGGAGCGTATCTGAACTGTATCTGAACTTGAAATTTGAATGAGTATCAGAATGGCATCCGTGTCTGGAGTGTATCTGAGCTGTATCTGAACTTGAAATCTGAATGAGTAATAGAATGGCATCCGTGTCTGGAGCATATCTGAACTGTATCTGAACTTGAAATCTGAATGAGTAATAGAATGGCATCCGTGTCTGGAGCGTATTCGTACTGTATCTGAAGTCTGAATCTGAATGAGTATCAGAATGGCATCCGTGTCTGGAGCGTATCTGAATTGTATCTAAACTTGACATCTGAATGAGTATCAGAATGGCATCCGTGTTTGGAGCGTATCTGAACTGTATCTGAACTTGACATCTGAATGAGTATCAGAATGGCATCCGTGTCTGGAGCGTATCCGTACTGTATCTGAAGTCTAAATCTGAATGAGTATCAGAATGGCATCCGTGTCTGGAGCATATCTGAACTATATTTGAAATCTGAATCTGAATGAGTAACAGAATGGCATCAGTGGCTGGAGCATATCTGAACTGTATCTGATTGTATATTGTTAATGGTAGCTGTTAATCTTATCCTGAGAAGGGTAAAATGTTAGCTGGAACACAAAATTATGTTGCATGGAATGTATGATGCAATATATGTGTTTTATCAATGTTTATGATATGTGGATGTAAAGTATGCGCATGTAAGTTGATTTTCTATATTGCTGAGGAAAATAAATCCTTGACTGATGCTGAGGATAATATGGATTCTTCATGTCTTGAAGTTGGAGTATTTGACAAAAATTCTGTTGTGATAGCGATACCATATACTGCTTGAGGAATCTGCTTGGGGAATCCAGAGAATTTTGATGACTTCTACTGGGGATTAATAATGGGAGTCTTTGTTCCGTTGGGGAGTATCAGCAGTCAACTGTTATCCGGTTGGATTTCAGGTTTCAAAACAACTTGCTGGGGAATTGGAGAAACTGGATGTCTTCCACCGAGGATTAACAGTTTGAAGTTCTGGTTCCGTTGGGGAACTAAATGACGTACTGTAGGGATTGCTCATGGGATAGCCTAAAGACGTTTTCCTATTCTTTCAACCTGTCAGTAATTGTCCTTTTTCATTTTGTTTATTTGTAAACAGTAATTATGTTCAAATGCATATGTTCATTAATGAATCATTGGACGTTTTTGCAAATAAAACACAAGTGTAAAGAAAAAAGACAAATAGTTTTCTGTACTTTAAAGAGATATCTTTGTATTTACTTTGAATAAGTATGTTGTACAAAGGAGACAGTCATCCTAGTAAGAGCATGGTGCCGTGAAATTAAGAAAAAATTTATACAAAGAAAGACAATTATGTGTGATAATCCCATGGGGTTCCCATTCTGCTATAACCTCCGTATCTCCGAATATCTTATTTGTTTGTTGCTTCGTCCAAAGATGATTGAATTGATCAGAAACTCCGAGTTTGTCAGTGAAGAGATTGTCCTCAAAGTGATCTGACGGGACATAGTCATACGCTTTAATTCCCTAACTTTTTCCTGGACCGCCCTTTCGGGTTTTCAGTCCACCGAGAAACCCTTTTTTGCCCAAGTTGCCCTTTCAGGTTTTCAACTTGCCGGGTGTACAGATTTTTTATATTTTATCCCTAATTTTTGCCCGAACCTTTTGGTTCGCCGAGATGCCCTTTTTTTTGCCTAGGTGTGTCAACCTAGCGGGTCTCTTATGCGTAGTATCTTTTGACTATGTCCGTGTTCGCAGGGTGTGACAAGTCATCACCGTCCATGGTGGTTAAGATCATTTCCCCACCGGAGAAGATGTTCTTGATTACAAATGGTCCTTCATAGGTAGGTGTCCATTTGCCCCTGGGATAATTTTGTGGTAAGATAATGCGTTTGATCACTAGATCTCCAACTTGATATACTTGGCGTCTGACTTTCTTATTGAAAGCCTTGATCATCCGTTTTTGATACATCTGACCATGGCAAACAGCAGTAAGCCTCTTCTCATCAATTAAGTTTAGTTAATCAAGTTGAGTCTAGATCCAATCGTCCTCATTCAAACCTGCATCCTTCATAATTCTGAAAGAGGGGATCTTAACCTCAATAGGCAAGACAACCTCCATGCCATAAACCAAAGAATAGGGTGTTTCCCCAGTTGACGTACGAGCCGTGGTACGATACCTGTGGAGAGCAAATGGCAGCATCTCATGCCAGTCCTTATAGGTGACTGTCATTTTCTATATGATCTTTTTAATGTTTTTATTAGCAGCTTCAATTGCACCATTCATCTTCGGTCGATAGGGGGATGAATTGTGATGTTGAATTTTGAACTGCTCGCACAAGGCGGTGATCATAGTATTGTTAAGGTTTGTAACATTATCAGTGATGATCCTTTCTGGGATACCGTATCGGCAAATGAGATTCTGCTTGATGAAGCGGGCAACAACATTCTTAGTAACGGATGCGAAGGAAGCTGCTTCGACCCACTTTGTGAAATAATCAATGGCCACTAGAATGAAACGGTGTCCATTGGAGGCTGTAGGCTTGATCTCCCCAATCATATCGATTCCCCACATAGCAAAGGGCCAAGGAGCCGTTAAGACATTCAGAGGAACCGGAGGTACTTGCACCTTGTCAGCATAACTTTGACATTTATGACAGGTCCGAGAGTGTTGATAGCAGGTTGCTTCCATGGTAGACCAATAATAGCCTGCCCATAGAATTTTCTTCGCCAATGTATGCCCACTGGAGTGAGTGCCAAAGGTACCTTCATGTAATTCAGCCATAATATTTTCAGCCTCAATCTTATCCACACAATGGAGCAAAATAGAGTCATGATTGCGTTTGTACATGATGCCATTACTCCGGAAGAACTTAGCGAAGAATCTCCTTAAGAACTTTTTATTATTGATTAAAGCTCCTTTTGGATATTCTTGATCCTAGAGATACCTTTTGACTTCATGAAACCAAGGCTGGTCCACTACATCTTCAGTATTAATCTCGTGACAGTGTGCTAGTTCATCCATTCGTTCAATGGTGATCTGGGGAGCCTCATTATCCCAATTAAGTTTAAACATAGATGACATTGTGGCTAGAGCATCTGCTAGTTGATTTTCTTCTCGCGGAAAATGTTCGAAGGTAATCTGCTCAAAATGTGGTAGAAATGTCAAGACATGTTCTTTGTAAGGGATAAAGTTTGGATGCTTAGTGTTCCACTCTCCTTTGATCTGATTGATGACTAAGGCTGAATCTCCGAATACATCTAAGGATTTGATTCCCAAGTCTATGGCAGCCTTGAGACCAAAGATGCATGCTTCGTATTCCGCCATGTTGTTCGTACAGTTGACGTAAAGTCTGGAAGTAAAAGGAGTATGACACCCTTCCGGAGATATGAGTACATCGCTGATACCATTACCAAGTGCATTGGATTCCCCATCAAAGAACAGGGTCCATCGGGATCCTTGTTCAGGTCTGTCATATGGTCTAATTTCTTCACAGTTGTCTAATGTCATGATGTCTTCATCCGGGAATTCAAACTTCATGGACTGATAATCTTCTACAGCTTGATGAGCAAGATGATCAGCTAGCACACTGCCCTTTATATCTTTTTGGATAGTGTATTGTATGTCATATTTTGTTAAGATCATCTTCCATCTAGCTATTCTTCCAGATAGAGCAGGATTTTTGAAGATGTACTTTATCGGATCCATCTTAGATATTAGCAAAGTGGTATGAGTCAACATATACTGTCTTAGCTGGCGAGCAGCGCATACCAGAGCGCGGCAAGTTTTCTCGAGCAGTGAATATCTGGTTTCACAGTCGGTAAACTTTTTGCTCAAGTAGTAAATAGTGTGCTCTTTTCGGCTAGACTCGTCATGCTGCCCCAATACACACCCCATTGAGTTTTCTAAAACGGTCAGATACATGATCAGCGGTCTTTCCTCGACTGGTGGCATCAAGACATGAGGCTCTTGTAAGTACTCTTTGATCTTGTCAAAAGCAATTTGACATTCATCATTCCATCTGACTACTTGATCTTTCTTCAACAGTTTGAAGATGGGTTCACAAGTAGATGTTAGGTGAGAAATGAATCTGGCAATATAGTTCAGGCGTCCCAAGAATCCTCTGAATTCCTTCTCAGTACGAGGAGCAGGCATTTCTTGTATTGCTTTAACCTTAGCGGGACCTCGATGCCTTTGTTGCTGACAACAAAACCTAAGAGTTTACTGGACCGGACTCTGAATGTACACTTGTTTGGATTCAATCTTAACTTGTACTCCTTCAACCTCACAAAAAACTTTTGCAAGTGATCAAGGTGCTCCTCTTCAGTTTGTGATCGGGCTATCATGTCATCTACATAAACCTCTATCTCATGATGTATCATATCATGAAACAAAGCTACCATAGCGCGCTGATAGGTTGCCCCAGCATTCTTCAGTCCGAAAGGCATCACTTTGTAGCAGAACATGCCCCACTGTGTGACAAATGTAGTTTTCTCCATGTCCTCAGGTGCCATTTTGATTTGGTTATAGCCTGAGAAACCATCCATGAAGGAAAACACTTTGTGATGGGCCGTATTGTCAACCAGGATATCGATGTGAGGAAGTGGAAAATCATCTTTAGGGCTGCCCTGTTTAAATCTCTATAATCCACGCACATCCGTACTTTGCCGTCCTTTTTAGGCACGGGAACAATGTTGGCAACCCATTGAGGATAGGAAGTGACAGCCAAAAATCCAGCGTTGAACTATTTCATGACTTCCGTTTTGATCTTCTCTGACATGTCAGGTCTCATGCGGCGGACTTTTTGCTTTACTGGTGGACAGTCTTCTCTTGTGGGTAGACGATGTACCACGATGTCTGTATCAAGTCCCAGCATGTCTTTGTATGACCAGGCAAACATCTCAACATACTCATGCAATAGCTGAATTAGGCGTTCCTTGACACTCGGCTCTGGATTGGCACCCACCTTGGTTTCCTTTCTATCTTCCTCGGTGCCCAAGTTGATTGTATCCAACGGTTCCTCATGAAGCTGAATAACTATTTCCTCTTGTTGTAGTAGTCTGGCCAATTCCCCTGGTACTTCACAATCTTCCTCACCCTCGTTTCGGCTTGATAGATTGGATCTTCAGAGTCACTAAAAGCCATAGCAGTATCGTTACCCATGGGATCCGGGATGGAGGGGTACCTGCATTTATGAGTGTGGGTGTGTGTAAGGGTATAGCCATCTTTAAACAATAAAATGTAAAAGAAATACAATGAGCACAAAAGGTTTGTATGTGGAAAAACTTCCATGATTCATTGAATGTCATATGAAGATGAAAATAAAACCCTTACAAATGGACCATTGTTCCTTGGGTAAGACACAAGGTTTTTAAAGTGTGAATTGTTCGTGAATATTACAAGTCCAACAGAAATGTAAAAGATAAATTACTGAGATATGAAAGTTATTGGGACAAAGTCTCTGGCTTCCCAGTTGCGAAATCCTCCGTTGACAGTAGGAAATATCCAATCTTCCAAGCTTCCATCCTCTTCAATATCTTCCACTGTGTTGACCTCCCGATTACTAATCTTCAAAGGTGGCCCTCCAGCACAGGCACGGCGCACAGCCTTCTGAGCAGTTGAAATAATCCCTAAGCCAAACTTGTCTAATTTATAGGGGATGTCCGGAAGTTTCCCCCAGATGGTGCATCCACCCTCTTCTACTACCGCCTTGGCGTCCTTTAGAGATGACCTTCAAAGCGGAGGTCTTGTGATCTTGGGAATCGGGGATACCGCCTTGGTTACCGCTACTTCTTGAGAAAGCTCCTCGAAATGTTGAAAAGGAGTTTCAATGAACTCGCCATCCAACTCCACATATCGGAAGGAATTTAGATGACTAATCATTTAATCTTCCTCCCCATGGACAGTTATGATCTTTCCTTGGACCGGGTACTTCAGCATCTGATGTAGTGTGGAGGTGACAATACCGGCATTATGGATCCAGGGCCGTCCTAACAGACAGGAGTAAGAGGGACGAATGTCCATCACATAGAAGGTTGAATTGAAAATCTGAGTTCCCACCTTTATCGGGATGTCCACCTCCCCGTGGACCATCCTCTTCGAACCATCAAATTCTATCACAACTATGTTACTAGGTTTTAATGTCAGCCCTTCGCAATCCAGTCTATCAAGGGCTTTCTTCGGTAAGACGTTCAAAGATAAACCCGTGTCCACCAAGACATGGGCCAAAGTCGTTCCTCTATACTCCACAGAGACATGCAATGCCTCGTTGTGCTTTCTCCCTCTAGGTGTCTAGTCAGCATCAGAGAAGCCTAGGCCATTATCGGCTGTCAAACTGGCCAGACAGTCTTGGAACTGGTCAGAAGACGTCTCTTGTGGCACATGGGCTGTCTTCAGAAATTTTACCAGAGCTTTCGATGTTCCTCAGAACACAACAACAATGCTAGCATGGAGATCTTGGAGGGAGTTTGCCCCAACTGTTCAACCACGTCATAATCACTCTTCTTTATTATCCTCAGGATCTCTTCCATTTCCTTCTTGGATGTTTCGGGGATAGCTAGTGATTTAACTTCATCCGGACAGGCTCTTCTTGAATGCATTTTCCTCAGTTTTCAGCAGTAGAAGTATTGGTAGGGATAACAGCAGGGACTGTGTCGTCTTTGTCAGTAGGTACACTTGCAGGTATGATCATCGGTACAGAGGTAATCTTTGGAGCGGCCACGGGTCCAAAAACTGCCTTTGGAGGGGCAATCTCTGGAGAGAAGATTCTACCGCTACAGGTAATCTTACTAGTTCTGACAATATTGCTAATGTCGGAGTCTTCTTCTTCGGAGCTCACTTCTTCGGTGGTCAGTCTGTCTTGTTTAATACCATGGTAGTAGATTTCTCCACCGTAATTCCATGGTACTGTTTTGTCTGATTCGTATGGGACCGGCCCGAGCATTGTAATTATGAGAGGAGTAGCCTTTGGAACTGATGTAATCCTAACAGGTCTTTTGGGGACTCTGGAAGGATTGGCGTAGATGGTTATGATTGAAACGTCTTCAACAGGGATAGGTGGAACAGGAGCATTTTCAAACAGAATTTCTTGGTTGTCTATCAGGCGTTGAATACATATCTTTAACAGAGGGCAATCAGTTGATAAGGATAAGCAAAGATGGCAATCTTTATTACAACCTGGGAATATACCAGCCTTCAACAATTTTAACTTAATGATCGGGAGTGGAGTTAAAAGTTCATTTACTGTAGCAATAAACAAATCTTCCTCAATAGCATTGGCATTGTGACCATGTCTAGGCATAGGAGAGGAAATGACATTTGGTTTATCGGGCGCCTCAAACTCAATCTCTTTTGCATCTATGAGGTCTTGAATCTTGTTCTTTAAAGCCCAACAGTTGTTGGTGTCGTGGCCTGGACTTTCGGAATGGTATGCGCATCTGGCATTCGGGTGATAATGAGGGGACGCCATGTTGGGATTCTTCGGAGCTTCTTTTAAAGTTGCTAGATTAGATTTCAACAGATGTGGTAAAATCTGGGCTAGAGTCATATTAACTCTGGTGAATTGCCAGACCCGCCTTTCCACCCTTGGTTGATTACTTCTTGGTTGACCGGATGTAGATTTTGGGATCATAACGGCCCCTACCATTGGTTGGCGTTCAGCTCTCCCTTGGTTCCTTTATGGATAAACAACAGATACCTCCTTCTTTCCGGTGAAAGGCTTTCTGACAGTTGTAGAGGCAGATAATCTTTTTGAATCTTTCCACTTTTTATGCCAGCTTTCACCCTCACTCCGGTTAAAATTAACTCAGTAAACCCAGCAAATGAGCTCCCAATCAAATGGTTGAAGAAAGGGCCCGATAGAGTGCCTAAGAACATATCTACCAACTCCCTTTCAGACAGAGGGGGTTTCACTCTCCCAGCTATATCTCTCCATTTTTGCGCGTAATCTTTGAAACCTTCATTTGAAGCCATAGCCATACTCTGAAGTTGAGTACGGGTAGGCGCCAAATCTGCATTATACTGGTATTGTTTATAGAAAGTTGCGGCAAGGTCTTCCCAGTTGTGGATGTCGGCCCTTTCCAATTGGTAAAACCAATCGAGTTGTGTTCCGGATAAACTATCTTGGAAAAAATGCACCCACATGTCTTTATCGGTAGAGTGCGGCTGAATCTTTCTCACGTATGATCAAAGGTGCATTTTAGAACATGACACCCCATCATATTTTACAAACAATGACACTTTGAACTTTGGTGGGATTACAATTCCTGACACCAACCCTAATTTTTCAAAGTCTAGACCTGGTACCCTTTGTATTTCCATAGCGCTTAAACGCTCTTCAAGATGTCGGTACTTATCATCAACCGGAGGGTACTGCTCCTCATAGTAGTCTTTTTCTTCTTCCTCCTCTTCAGATTCTGACGGCACCGCTATTTCTTTTCCTTTTCCTTCTCCTTCCCCGGAAGTGGTTGCAAAATTCAAGGTCCTTCTAGTTTGTCCCTGAAATCTTCTCCCCATATTCAAAACTCTAGTGGCTTTCTTTGGTTTCTTCTTTCTTTCTTCAGCTAACAGAGTCTTCAAATCATCTTGCCCCTTGGCCATGGTCATGAGTAACTATTGAAATTGTGTGTTTTGAGCTTGAAGATCTTTGACCGTCTATTCAAGATCCATATTACTGAAATAAACAGTAGAGAGATGAGGAAACTGGTTGCAAAAGACCTGTTTATGTTATGATGAATGATATCTATACATGCAATGCTTTCAAGGATTTAAAAAATTCAAATTTGTTTTAAACAAAAAGAAACACACGTTATATTAATAAGATAGAATTTAGTACATCAATTCCCATTGGGCAAAATAATACAAAATTCTAAGATAAAAAAGTGTTGCGCATCCTCTTTGGTGCTATGTAGGTATTTAGAGTCTGCTCCTCATGAAGTAGCCTAGTGAGTTCCAAAACATTCTTCTCGCTTGCGTAGAATTGGGCTTCGAAAGTATCTCGCTCTCCTTTGAGTTGTATCCAATCCCTTTGTAGATCTTCAAGAGATGTGGGCATGTTAGGATGTAGGATAGTGTATGGAACTTCTGCTTCCTTAACAGGCTCAATAATCACCGGGAGAATGGAAGGATAAGGCATCATAAGACTTTGAGCGCGGGTTTATACCCACTTGAGGTAAGGCTCGAGAGGGATGAAATTCTTGTGTCCCAAAGTCTTGCTATCCACCTTGTTTAGCATCCTCCAAGCTCGGATGAATCTCTGGTGAAGTCTTTGATCGTCGTTGTCGTAGTCAAATACCAAGCCTTGAATCAGCATATCATGTGGGCCATCTCTTCGGGCATAACCAAATTGTCTCAGAGCTAAACAAGGGTTGTAGGTGATGCCTCCTGTTGTACCCCAAAATTTGCCATCTCATATTTGTCAAAACATTCCAAGAAAGACCCTCAAGTTGCTCAAGGATGTCTAAGGGTTGACCAGACAAGCTCTCTCTTAAGGCAGTCTACCTCAAATTAGGGTTTCATGTTGCATAAAGATACTTGAGTCCAAGGGATCCCAAATTCTCACCATTTGTCCTAATATGTTCTCAAGATCATCCATGTCAAGTTTCAAGCCCTACAGAGAAAGTTTGCTCAGTCAATTGCTCAAAGGCCTGAAAATCGACTGTGTTAGGGCAAAAGTCAACTGTGGCCTCCATACAGTCAAACTTCAAGATTTTTGTTAACATCCTCATTTTGAAGTATTATTCATCATTTGATCAAGGGTTGATCATGATTCATCAAGGTTTGCTCCCAATTCATCAAAACCCAAAAGTTTCTAAATTAGGGTTTTGTAGGAAAAGTCAACTCAACTTTGACCAAGCATAACTTTCTCATACTTTATGAGAAATGACCCATCCAAAAGCTCATTTTGAATAGTATGCAATGCCATATAATTCATCTTCAGCTCCCAAGTTCAAAATATGCACTCACAAGAAGTTATGAATTTTGACATTATAGGTAATTTTGAAAAGTCAACAAAAACACCTTTTTTGTCAAAGCTTCATACATGAAAGTGGAATACCAAATTCATATGATACCAAAAGGGTTTCTTAGAGGACATCTCAAGATTTCTAAAAAGTTCAAGAACACCTTAAAAGAGTCAAAATTGAGGAAGTTATGCATTGGTGAAGTTGACCTTTTTTGCAACATTGTCAAAAGTCAACTATGCCTCAAATTGCAGTTTTTGCTAAATGGGTCTAATCTTTTGCACTTGTTTTGAGTTGCTAGCATGGTCCACGACCCAAGGCAGCCACCACATTTTATTTGCTCCATTTATTTATTTTATTATGGTTTTTATTTATTAAAAATCATTTTAAATCAAATAAATAATAAAAAATACCAAGATTTGTTTTGAAGATCTAATTTTGATGAAAATCAAATCCAAATGAGCTGGCCTAATCAATCAAATACGAATCAAGGAAAAAGGGCATGATTTGCATGGTTATGGAAATATTTCATATGGCTTAAAGACCAAATATTCCATTCATGAATTCTTGAGATCTTGGCCAAAAATAATTAACCTAATGTGATTCACTACTTATGCTAAAGATCATTGAACCCTAAATACAAGAATTTTCGTGCAGAGCTTCCTCCAAGAACAAGAACCAAACTTGAAAAAATCAAAGAAAAGTGGTGATTCGATTTTGTACTTCCAGGCACTTTCAAGGTCCCCTAGCCATCTCATTCGATTCCTGGGATCACAAGCAAGCTATACCAATCAAGAACAAGCCTTTTTCAGTGCTAAAAATCACTATAAGTCAGTCACGACCTTGAACTTTTTTTGAAGTCGACTTGCATGATTTTGGCATCTATAGCTTGAAATACTTATATATTCTTTCTCCTTGAAACATTTGCAAGCTATCCATAACCTTCAATTGCGTTTTTGTGGACTATATCTGGATTTTCCATTATTAGGGTTTTGTGCTTCGTTTTAGGATCTTTGTATGCAAGCAAAATTGGCCCCCATGAAGGGCATCATGATGCTCAGAATGTCAAGGAGGTTCGATTCATGACATTAGATGTTACTTATCATGCCCATATTTTATTTTGAGATATGCAGGGTTTATGGTGACAACCCTCTGTCCGTAGGTAAAAGTCTTTAACTTTTACCAACGGAGTAACACCCCAATTCCACCGCAAGCAAATTATGCAATTAAATCAGAGTTACAAAATTTCAATCATACAAACGAATCGGGACGTCACAAATTCTTCTAACAAATTCATTGCATTCATCATGGATATATAACACTTATAATAAAACATCGGATGAACCATCAACATAGCATCTTTAATAAAATAATTCAACAACTACGCAGCGGAATTCTTCAATAACATCTTTAAATAAAATAGCAACTTCGAAACATCTCGTATTTAATAATCATTAATTCAAAATTCAGCAACTGAAAATCAACAATCAAAAATCAGCAAGCGTTCGTCCCCCCCGAGTGTTACATATAAGAGTAATGACACAACTCGAACTATTGAAGGTATACGACCTTCACTCTCGATTACCTGCACGTTACCAACATAAGGGCAACATTCAAACAGAAGGGGGTGAGATATCTAACAATATAATAAAGTGCATAATAATTAATATATTAAATCAGATCAATAATATCACCACTTCTCATCTCATAATCAACAATAATTACAGCATATATACTCATTCATCAACATCAAATACATTTCATTATTCAATCATATAATGCGACTCAAAACTATGCAAATGCATGTGGTACCATTGGAGCAGAACTCCCATCTCAAAAATCTACCAATTAATAGAGGCATCAACAAGGCATAACCTTTATCTCAAAATTTGCCAATCCAGGCCATCTCAACGAGCATAAGCTCCATCTCAAAAATGCAATGTACGCGACTCATCATGAATGTAATAACAACATATCAATCATCTCAAAACAAAAACATCTCAAAACAACAACATCTCATAAACATCTCAATTACAGCATCTCATAAACATCTCAAAATAACAACATCTCAATCATCTCAATCACAGCATCTCATAAACATCTCAAAATAATTTATCAAACATCATTTATTTATCAAACGTCATTGGTTCATCATAATTACCAAACACAACTTTAACAACCACATCTCACTAATAACTCAGCTGTATATCAATACTACAGTAATCCCTACTATTATTCTGCTACTGTACATCATTATTGTCACTAATCCTACTATCATATTTCTAACAGCAGTCTCTAACATCTCATATTTATCATTCTGTCCAAAATCCAGCATAACTGTCAATCACGGGAATTAATTCTAAATCTTAAATTGATTACTAGGATTACACCTCTTCATCATAATTTAAATCATCTAGAATAAAGTTCATCGTGTTAGTTAGTCAACGCTTCGAACGACATATCAAACAGCATCCTAAAACTCAAGTTACATCACTTTGAAACTGAATCTGTCAAAAGAAATCTAACACTATGTATCGACACAAAACTCCTTGGATCGACACATCCTGCTTCATCTGTATACTATGAGTCGACACATCCTCCTTATGGATCGCCTCATTATGCTTTCAATACAGCATGTATCGACACATGCACTTCATCGGTCGACTCATCCTGAGTCTCACACAATCATGTATCGACTCATCCTCTCTTCGTGTCGACTCATCCTAAGTCTTGTACTCATCATGCATCGATGCAAGCCCTCCTTGGATCGACTCATCCTAAGTCGAACATTGCCCATGTATCGACGCAAGCCCTACATGCATCGACTCATCCTGAGTCGAACATCCTTCATGTATCGACACATCCAGCTTGGGGTCGACACATCCTTTGACTGTCTGCATAATTTTCTGCATTTTCTTCTGTAATTTCACTACGGGAATTATACTACATCCCTAAAAACCTTATTATGATCATGGTAATTCATCACCTAATCATTATACTCTATTACTCCATCGATTAGACAACATAATAACATCATTATTCATCCAGAATTCATCAATATTCATCATACATCATCCAATTCAACAACAAAAACAGCAATCCTCTAACCCCACATATCAAACATCATGAACCCAATTATAAAGCCAGAACCCCACCCTTACCTTGGATCGAAGGTCGCTCTACAATTTTCGGGTAGAATATTTGTTCTTGTCGTCTTTCCACTTTTCCAGCAGCTTCACGTTCTTCACAATCCTTATTTTCTCTTCTTACTGCTTCCTCCTTCTATTCTTCTCACAAATAATAAAATAACCTAATATTATTATATTATTTCTTATTGGGCTCCAAAACCTACACCCCCCTTATTACATCTACTATCTCAAATTAAGCCCACCTTAATAATATTACACTTCTAATATTATTTCACCACATATTAATATAATACCTCAAATATATTATTATTTCTCCACTTAATAAAATAAATCCAATTTAATAACACTTCTTCACAAATATTCTAAAAATAATTTAATTAAATAATTAATTAAATTACGGGCGTTACAACTCTCCCCCACTTAGAATATTTTCGTCCTCGAAAATTTACCTCAATCAAACAATTCAGGATAGGAGTCTCTCATCTTCCTCTCCAATTCCCAAGTCATGCTTTCTCCTGCAGCTCTTAACCAAACCACTTTAACCAATGCAATCTCTTTGCCCCTCAGAGTCTTCATTTCACGATCCGCGATCCATAAAGGCATCATCTCCACCGTAAGATTATCCCGTACTTGCACATCATCCATATGAATCACATGCGATGGATCTGAAATATACTTCTGAAGTTGCGACACATGAAACACATCATGCAAATTACTTAAGATTAGGCGGTAAAGCCACTCTATAAGCAACATTCCCCACTCTCTCTGAAATCTGATATGGTCCAATAAAATGAGAAGTGAGCTTCTTAGACTTCAATGCTCGCCCAACACCAGTCACAGGTGTAACTCTAAAAAACACATGATCACCAGCTTGAAATTCTAAATCCTTCCTTCGCTTGTCATGATAACTCTTCTGTCTACTCTGTGAAGCTTTCATCTTTTTGCTAAGCCTTCAAACCTTAGAAAAGAAGACGCTAATCTACACGCACGCACTCATACATTTTGCTAAGCCTTCAAACCACGCTCATTCAAACGCTCTAGCAATCCAGTTTCATTCTAAGCTTAAATTTATGTATTATCACAGTTGTGGTATACTGTTTTATTAGAAAACATCAAACACATTATTGTTCAATTATTTGTGAAGAGATTTCCTTAAGATATACCGGTTTCTGGTTATACTCAAGAAGGCTTTAACAGTTGTTAAAGTGACTGTGTAATCCTTTGATTATAGTGGATTAAGACCTCGTTGGAGAGAGGCGAAATCACCTTGACGGGTGGACTGGAGTAGTTTGAGATCAAACGAACCAGGATAAAAATACAGTGTTGTCTGCACATTTGATTTAATTTTTACAATTCAACCCCCCTTCTTGTGTTTTTCACATCTTCAATTGGCATCAGAGCGCCTGGTTCTGAGCTTATAACACTTAACCGTGTCAGTACAAGATCCAGCGTTAGAAAAACACAATGGCAGGACCAAATTAAAACATCAGCAATGACAACAATGAAGAAAGAGACAGATTCAGTGGAAAACCTCCAGTCTTTGATGGAGAGAACTTTGACTATTGGAAAGACAGAATTGAGAGTTTCTTTCTGGCCCATGATGCTGATCTGTGGGACATGGTGACTGATGGATACACGCACCGAGTGGATGGAAGTGGTCAGAAGATTGACAGGAAAACAATGTCTGATCAGCAAAAACGTGATTTCAGAAATCATCACAAGGCCAGAACAGTTCTTCTCAGTGCCATCTCTTATTCAGAATATGAAAAGATATCAAACAGAGACACTGCAAAGAATATGTTTGACTCTCTGAGAATGACGCATGAAGGCAACATTCAAGTCAGAGAAACCAAAGCTCTTGCGCTCATTCAGAAGTATGAGGCATTCAAGATGGAAGAGAGTGAATCAATAGAAACTATGTTTTCAAGATTTCAAATTCTTGTTGCTGGTCTCAAAGTTCTTGACAAAGGGTATTCTACTGTTGATCACGTTAAGAAGATCATCAGAAGCTTGCCAAAACAATGAAGGCCAATGGTCACAGCGCTTAAGCTAGCCAAGGATCTCAACAAAATCTCTCTGGAGGAACTTGTCAGCTCCCTCAGAAGTCACGAGATAGAGCTAGAAGCAGATGAACCTCAAAAGCAAGGTAAGCCATTAGCTTTAAAATCTAATAGAAAATCTGACTCCAAAGTTTTGCAGGTTGTAGAAGAAACCTCTGATGGGTCCTCATCAGAAGAAGATGAACTATCTCTCCTCTCCAGAAGGGTGAACCAATTATGGAAGCAGAGGCAAAGGAAGTTCAGGAATCCCAAAAGATCAAAGAATCAGAATGAATCTTTCTCCAGATACAGAAGGTCAGAATCCTCCTCTGGACACAGAAGATCTGAAGGTTCTTCAGGAAACAGAAAGCCAAACAACAAAGACATCATATGCTATGAATGTAATGAGCAAGGGCACTATAAAAGTGATTGCCCAAAGCTTCAGAAGGAAAAGCCCAAAAAGAAGTTTGGAAAGGAAAAGAAGAAAAGTCTCATGGCTACATGGGATGATTCTGACACATCTGAAGTTGACTCAGAATCAGATGATGAAAGAGCAAACATAGCTCTCATGGAAAACATAACAGAAGACAGTGAAGCTTCTGAGTCAGACTCTGAATCAGATACAGAAGAGGTATTCCCTGACTTTGATATAAACTTTACTAAGGATGAACTAGCTGAAAGCCTTAATGAAATTCTGGAAAGGTATCAGCAGATCAAAGTCAAATTCAGAAACCTGAAAAGGAATCTTGCTTCTGACTCTGATAAGACTGAGAGTCTCAAATTGGAGAATTCTGAGTTAAAAGATAAAATTTCAAAATTAGAAAATCTATTGCAAAACTCTCAGAAGGAAACAATCCCTGAAACTCCCAGCAGTGCTGATGAGATCATCAAGGAGTATGATCACAGCTTTCAGAAGTTTCTAGCTAAAAACATAGATAGAAGCAAAATGGCTTCAACGATCTATGGAGTTAGCAGAAATGGTAGAAAAGGGATAGGATATCAAGGTAAGGTACCTACACCAAAGAATGCCATGGATTTAGTTATAAAATGCACTTCACTTGATTCACACTTTGTATATGGGCACACACATGACATAAAATATACTAGTAGTGATTACTCTGTCAAACCAAAATTCAACCAGAGTTTTGGTAAAACTAACAAATCAGGACCCAAGAAAATATGGGTACCTAAGGATAAAATAATACATGTGGCAGATATCTTTAGCAGCAAAGCAACAACACCAGTCATGGTACCTGGACTCTGGCTGCTCACGACACATGACGGGAAGAAGGCATATGTTCCAAAGCCTGGAACTTAAGCCTGGAGGCCACATAGGTTTTGGAGGCAATCAGAGAGGAAAGATCATTGGCTCTGCAACAGTAGGTAATGGAAATCTTCCCTCTATAAGTAATGTTTTATTAGTAGATGGATTAATGCATAACCTGTTATCCATAAGTCAATTAAGTGATAACGGTTATGATATAATCTTCAATCAAAATTCATGCAAAGCTGTTAGTCAGAAAGATAGGACTATCCTATTTAATGGAAAGAGGAGAAACAACATTTATAAAATAAAACTTTCTGAACTAAAAAGTCAGAATGTAAAGTGTCTTCTGTCTGTTAACAACGAGCAATGGATCTGGCACAGAAGATTGGGACATGTTAGTATGAGAAGAATATCTCAGATTAACAAACTCAATCTGGTCAGAGGACTTCCTAACCTGAAGTTCAATTCAGATGCTCTGTGTGAAGCATATCAGAAAGGCAAGTTTGCAAAACCAGCTTTCAAATCCAAAAACGTTGTTTCCACCTCTAAGCCATTAGAACTTCTGCACATTGACTTATTTGGACCAGTTAAAATTGCTTCAGTCAGTGGCAAGAAGTATGGGTTAGTAACCGTAGATGACTATAGCAGATGGACATGGGTAAAGTTCTTAAGACACAAGGACGAGTCACACTTTGTGTTTGTCACCTTCTGCAACCAAGTTCAGAATGAAAAGGATCTTAGAATCGTCAAAGTCAGAAGTGATCATGGTGGAGAATTTGAAAACAAAGATTTTGAATCATTCTTTAATGACAAAGGCATTCTGCATGATTTCTCTTGTCCTAGAACTCCCCAGCAAAATGGAGTTGTAGAACGAAAGAACAGAACATTGCAAGAAATGGCCAGAACCATGATCAACGAGACTAACGTTGCTAAGATCTTCTGGGCAGAGGCAATAAACACAGCGTGTTACATTCAGAATAGAATCTCCATAAGACCTATTCTGGAAAAGACTCCATATGAATTGTGGAAGAACAGAAAGCCCAACATTTCCTACTTTCACCCATTTGGATGTACATGCTTTATTTTGAATACAAAAAATTATTTGAACAAATTTGACTTTAAAGCACAAAAGTGTATTATGTTAGGATACTCTGAACGCTCAAGAGGGTACAGAGTATACAATACAGAAACACAGATTGTGGAAGAATCAATCAGTGTTCGTTTTGATGATAAGCTTGACTCTCAAAAGTCAAAGCAGAATGAATTCCTTGCAGGTATGGAAGTTGAATTCGCAGGTACTGAAGACAAGTCATCAGAAGCTCTTAACAGAGACACTCCCTCAACTTCAGAAAGAGGCACTGCAAGCAATCCAGCACCTTCTGTTGATCAACTTCAGAAAAGACCATCCAGAAGCAGCATGGATCACCCAGAAGAAACAATCTTAGGAAGAAAGGAAGATCCAATCAGAATAAGAGCTAGCTTCAAAAACTCTGAAGAATCCCTCATGGGACGGGTTTCTCTAATTGAACCAACATCAATTGATGAAGCACTTCTGGACAATGACTGGATTCTAGCAATGCAAGAGGAGCTAAATCAATTCACAAGAAATGACGTATGGGATCTAGTTCCTAAACCAAAAGGATTCAACGTCATTGGAACAAAATGGGTGTTCAGAAACAAACTGAATGAACAAGGTGAAGTCATCAGAAACAAAGCACGATTGGTAGCACAGGGTTATAGTCAGCAAGAGTGGATAGACTATACATAAACCTTTGCTCCAGTCGCCAGGTTAGAATCTATCAGACTCTTAATTTCATTTGTTGTTAATAAAGGCATCACTCTGTATCAGATGGATATTAAGAGTGCATTCTTAAATGGCTATATAGAAGAAGAGGTATATGTGCACCAACCCCCTGGTTTTGAAAGTTCCAAAAATCCAGAATATGTTTTCAAACTAAAGAAGTCACTGTATGGTCTGAAACAAGCTCCCAGAGCTTGGTATGAAAGACTGAGTAACTTCCTGTTAGAAAAGGAATTCACCAGAGGGAAAGTGGACACAACCTTGTTATGTAAGACAGTTAAGAATGACATTTTAGTATGTCAGATTTATGTTGATGATATCATATTTGGATCTACTAAACCTTCTTTGGGAAGAAAGTTTGCTAAGTGTATGCAGGCAGAATTTGAGATGAGCCTAATGGGGGAACTAAAATTCTTTCTAGGCATCCAGATTAATCAAACCCCATAAGGAACTTACATTCATCAGAGCAAATATGTCAGAGAACTTCTGAAGAAATTTGATCTCTCGGAATGTAAGCCATCAAAGATTCCAATGCATCCCACGTGCATTCTGGAAAGAGAAGAGGTAAGTAAAAAGGTAGAACAGAAGGTCTACAGAGGTATGATTGGTTCTCTTCTATATCTGACGGCTTCAAGGCCTGACATTTTATTCAGTGTTTGTATTTGTGCTAGATTCCAATCAGATCCTAGAGAATCTCACTTAACAGCAGTTAAGCGAATTTTCAAGTATCTGAAAGGTACTACTAATCTGGGTTTGTTTTATAGAAAATCAAGTGATTACAGCTTAGTAGGATACTGTGATGCTGATTTTGCTGGAGACAGAGTAGAACGTAAAAGCACTTCTGGAAGCTTCCAGTTTCTGGGAGAAAATCTGATCTCATGGTCCAGCAAAAGACAGTCCATAATTGCTCTATCAACAGCAGAAGCTGAATACATAGCAGCAGCTGGATGCAGCACACAAATGCTCTGGATGAAAAGTCAACTTGAGGACTTCCAGATATTTGAGAGTAACATTCCTATCCTCTGTGACAATACTTCTGCTATTTGTCTCAACAAAAATCCAATTTTACATTCTAGGGCTAAGCATATAGAAATAAAACATCATTTTATTAGGGACTATATTCAGAAAGGGATTTAAAATTTAAAATTTATTAACACAGACCATCAATGGGCTGATATTTTTACAAAACCTCTTTCTGAAGATAGGTTCAACTTCATTCTGAAACATCTCAGCATGAAGCTCTGCCCAGAATAAAATTGTTTTGATTCCATATATTAACCTTCAGAACTTTGTTTAATTCTTTGTGAACTACTGATCAATCCTTCTTCAGAACTTTAGAAGTGCATATTGTATCAGAATCTATCCATGAAGATCTGAGCGCTTCATTTCAAGGATAGAAATGTGTTGTTCACTCACGCAAACAAGTGTCATCCAGTCATCAGCTATTTTCTGAAGCTGAACACGCGTTCACGTTTTTGAAAAGGCAAAAGCGCTGATTGGATGCATTGAGACACATGTCATGGGTAACCGTTCCAAATATCTTTCTGAATCCCCTAAAATCAGCTATCATTAAATGCTAATAATCATTATTAATTTCTCTCTTTTGCCGTTTATGTTTTCAAAATTGTTTAGAAATCTATTTAAACACACTTCACACCATTTACACTCTTTTACCTTCACTTTCATTTTCTCTCAAACTTACTGATTTCAGCGTTCTTACTTTCTCAAAAAACCCTTTCAATCTTTTTCACAAAAACCTTCGTGTGAACATGGCTTCTTCCAGCATTCCTACTTCAGGTTCCCAGAAAACTGTTTCATTTGAACAATATGAAGAATCCCACAGAACGCTTCTAACACCAGTAAAAAACCTAGAGGTTCTGTCAGAATTAATCGTGGATTTCAACAGTCTTCAGGAGAATGGGTTTGATCTCTCTGAAGAAGTTAAAGCTCAAGGCTGGGAAAAGTATTTTGACCGTCTGGTGGGTCCAACATTTCCTATTCTAGTAAAGGAATTTTGGATTCACGCTTCTTCTTCAAATCATCAAGTTACTTCCTACATCATGGGGAAGAAGATTGTTATCACTGAGGACCTGATTGCAAGACTCATAGGCTACAGTGGTGGTGGTGTTCGTTGCATTGACATGGCAGAAAGGTGTGCTGATGCTGCCCTAATTGCAAGGGAAATCTTCACTCTGGGGCTTCCCTCCAGCAAGATAAGGGATTTGAAAGACAATCACAGAATTTGGGCCAAGATCATTTTGGGGTGCATTAACCACAGCAAGCCTACCAGCTCTCCTGATTACATTAATATTGATCAGCAATTTCTGATCTATTTCATCTCTCAGAAGGTCAAGATAAATCTGGCTCATCTGCTGTTTAACCATCTCAGAACAAGTGTTAAGGAAACAAGAGAAGAAGAGCGAACAAAAAGGGATTGGATACCCCTTGGAAGACTGATATCAGATATTCTAACAGAGAATAAGCTGATTGATCACCTTATAGAGGCTCAAGAAATCATCTCTTTGGAAACTACTGTGGGCAAACAGCTGAATGCTAAGAATCTGAAGAAGATGAAGTTGATTGAGAACATTAAGAAGGAACCCAGCGTCACTCCCTTTGCTGCAATCTCCAGCAGAAGATTCCCTCTGGACAACTTCCCTCTGTTCTCAGACATTGACTCTAAACCATATATAATTCTCAGATATCTGGATGCTTACAAAGCTGATGGTACAGCACCAAATCTGAATATTCAAGATCTTCAACAGAAGGCTCCAGAAGTGGTGCTGAAGAAAACCAAGAAAAGGAAAGTTGCAGCAGAAGGATCCTCCCAGCAGACTCCTAAAAAGAGAGGTAATCTTTCTTCTGTAACTGTTTTAGATTCAATTGCTGTATCAACATCTATCCCAACTTCCACTCAACCTGAAAACCCGACACCTCAAACTTTTGATGATTTTGACCTTGACTTTGACCCCTCTGAATCATTAACTCTAAGAAGATCTCGCTCCCAACCTCAAAATCCAAATATTGTTGAAACCCAACAAGAACTTAAAAAAGTTCTTTCTGATATAGACCAACATACATCTGCTCCCATTCCAGACAATCCAAATCCTGAAACTACCACAGAACCACAACCAGAAATTCCCATCTCACCACAACCAGAAATTCCACTCTCTCCAGAACCAGAAATCCCACTACCTCCATCTCCTTAACCAGAAATCAATCCACCTTCTCCACAACCTGAACCATCTCACCCAGAAGTTCAAACTTCTGAGGCTCAACCCTATGAATCCCCTGAACCAGAACCTATGGCAATTCATTTGCCCTGTGGCACCATTGTCAATTTTCCAACACTTCCCTCTTCACCAGAATTAACTCCACTAAATTCCCCATCAAGTCCAATCATAATTCCTGACTCTCCCACTCCCTCACCAAAGAACAATACAGAAGATAACATCAAGAATGTCATTGACTTAACAGTTTTTGAACGTCTTGCTGCAATAAACCACAAAATTGTTATCCCAAAACCAAAACATCCAGATGTTGGTACCAGCATATTGAACTTTGAAACAGAAGTACAGAAGTGGATCACTTCTCTGAAATAAGCTAGTCTTAAGCTGGTTGATCCTGCTGCTTCTGACTACCTTTGGACAAAGTTCAGAAGATGGGTATGCTCTGAAACCTTTAAGCTGTAAGAACAGAGCTACGGACAAGCTCAACAGAACTTCAGCAATCTGCTGAAAGAAATTGAAGGTCCAGTTCTGAGTAAGCTGCTTAAAGAAGAAGTTCTCCCTCTGGACAATGCTCCTTGGTCTGATCACCGTCCAGCATCTAAAGTTTAATCTGATACTCAAGATCTGATGGTTCCTGCTGAAGCACTGGTTCAAGAAGAAGATATAACAGAAAGCTCTAAGAAGCATCCTATTTCTGAAGATCCTCAAGCTTCCTCCATTGACAGGCAGACTCTTGAAGACTTGAAAAGATCTGATATGCTGATGAATGAAAGAATGGATAAATAGGACAGCAAAATTGATGCAATAGCAAGCATGTTAACTCAGCAACAGGAAACAAACACCCAAATCAAGAGCATGTTGGAGGCTTTGTTCACACGTCTACCTCCTCCTTCTTAGAATTTCCTTGTTTTTATAACTTGTTTATCTGTAATATTTTTACAATGTTTTGAACTTATCATTGCTTCTGTTTTAATATAAATGCATTTTTGACTCTGATTATTTGTGCTTTTTGATAACTGACAAAAAGGGGGAGAAAGAATGATATTTTTCAATAACGGATTACTGAGACATAAGTCTCAAACATTCTGACATTTTGATCTATTTGAATTTCTTTCTTCTGAAAAGCTTGAACAGGTACAAAATTCTGACGAAAGATACAGTAAAGTACAGTAAAGTTCTGATGCTCAAAGACTCATGGAATTAAAGGGAAGTAATCAACTCAGGGGGAGTTTTTTCCTCTTAGCTCTGATACCTTTTAATCTTTATTTTTAATTGAAAAAATCTGGTTTTTGTCATCATCAAAAAGGGGGAGATTGTTAGAACATAGTTTGATTCTACAACCCTCAATTAGAGTTTTGATGATAACAAAATACAAGAATAAATAAATTGTAAGATTTATATATAAGACATATATGCTACTTAAAATTATGTTTTGTGTTTACAGAAGTTCTGATGGAATCAGCATCAGAAGATCATATCAGCATCAGAAGATCAGTAATATGTCAGCATCAGAAGATCAATAACATGTGCTACACGCTGAAGTTACCAGATTATACGCTGAAGCCTGATGACCAGAATCTGCGCATAAAATACTCTGACTCTGATCAAAGATCTTTACCAAGTCATCAGCACTCAGAAGCGTCATCATCCAGTTAAAGCAAAGAACACTCTGATTACCATAAGCAGAGAACACTCTGAAGCGTTACTAAGCATTCAAGACAGATTAATTACCAACGGCTTTATCCAAGACAAGATCTTCTCAAAAAGGAAAGAACGTTATTATCATTGAAAGTGATTTATGGACAACAACGTATCTTTGCCTTGGCTATATAAACAAGTCTGTGTGAGAAAAGAAGACGCTAATCTATACGCACGCACTCATACATTTTGCTAAGCCTTCAAACCACACTCATTCAAACGCTCTAGCAATCCAGTTTCATTCTAAGCTTAAATTTGTGTATTATCACAGTTGTGGTATACTGTTTTATTAGAAAACATCAAACACATTATTGTTCAATTATTTGTAAAGAGATTTCCTTGAGATATACCGGTTTCTGGTTATACTCAAGAAGGCTTTAACAGTTGTTAAAGTGATTGTGTAATCCTTTGATTATAGTGGATTAAGACCTCGTTGGAGAGAGGCGAAATCACCTTGACGGGTGGACTGGAGTAGTTTGAGATCAAACAAACCAGGATAAAAATACAGTGTTGTCTGCATATTTGATTTAAGTTTTACAATTCAACCCCACTTCTTGTGTTTTTCACATCTTCAGTAAGCTGATTAGCTGTCTTGCTGAGGAAAATAAATCCTTGATAGCTTGGAGATAATAAAATCTTTGACTGCTGCCGGGAAAAATAAATCCATGATATCTGGAGATGATAAAATCCTCGACTGCTGTTGGAGATTCAAAACCTTTGATAACTTACAGGGATTTATCAAAAACTTTGACAACTTCTGTGGGGATGTGAGAATCCTTCACAACTTTCCTGGGGATGTAGGGATCCTTTCAAGTCTTTAGAAGATGATAAACATTCTGCTGTGAAAATAATGCCAAGTGTTACCTGAGAAAACTGCTTGGAGAATCTGGAGAACTTTGAGGACTATGGCTGGAGATTACACAATGGGAATCCTTACTCGGCTAGGGCATAAGGAAAACTCTGGCGATCTTTACCGGGGATCAAACAAAGGAAAACCTTGATCTGCTAAAGAATGAGGAAGGCTTTGATGGCTTCTACGGGGAACTGAGAATAAGAATCTTCAATCTGCTAGGGGATTAAAAATTCTGACAAATTCATGCTGAGAGTAAAGAAGGCTCTGGAAACTTCACTGGGGAATCAAGAATAAGAATCTTCAATCTGTTGGGGAGTGAAAAACTATGTGGGGAGTAGCTATACTGCTGGAGAGTAAGCTATCCTGCTGGAGGGCAAGTTCAAGACTCTGAGGGAAAAGCTTATTCCTGTTTGGAAAAAGTTTAGGAGTTTGGGTTGTATGCCAATCTACTGGGGAATTATCCTAGGTTGAGGATAAGACAAAAGTTAATTGTTATCTGGTTGATTCTCAGACTTTAAGATAACTTGCTGGGAAATCTGGGGAAAACTGAATGGTTTTCGCTGTAGATTGATAGTTGGAAATTTGACTCCGTGGGGGAAGAAGGTTTCATCTTCGCTGAGGGTTTGTAGTTCAAAGCTTTGCTCCGTTGGGGATTGGGAGTTTGAAAACTTAACTCTGATGGGGATTTTGAAATTTAACTCCGCTGGGGATATGTATTTCAAGGTCTTGGCTCCGCTGGGGACCTGGATGATATACTGCAGGGGATTTCTCTTGGAATAGCCTAAAGACGTTTTCCTATACTTTCAACCTGTCAGTAATTATTCTTTCACATTTTGTTTATTTGTAAACAGTGATTATATTCAAATGCATATGCTCATTTAATAGACCATTGGACGTTTTCAAATAAAACACAAGTGTAAAAAGAAAGGGCAAATAGTTTTCTGCACTTTGAAGTATCTTTGTATTAACTTTGTGTAAGTATTTTGTACAAAGGAGACAGACATCCTAGTAAGAGAATGTTGTCATAAAAATGAGAAATATTTATAGAAAGAAAGATGGCTATATGTAACAATTCCATGGGGTTCCCATTCTGCTATAGCCTTCATAACTCTGAGT
The DNA here is from genome assembly GCA_948472305.1 of Vicia faba. NCBI lineage: Eukaryota > Viridiplantae > Streptophyta > Magnoliopsida > Fabales > Fabaceae > Vicia > Vicia faba. The sequence goes on along the minus strand of OX451735.1, from coordinate 649,681,902 downwards.
ATCTTGTCCATTCGTTGCTTCGTCCGAAGATGACTGAGTTGATCAGAATCCTGAAGCTTGTCTGTGAAGAGATTGTCCTTAAAGTGATCCGACGAGACATAGTCATACGCTTTAATTCCCTAACTTTTGCCTGGACCTCCCTTTCGGGTTTTCGATCCACCGGGAAACCCTTTTTTCCCAAGTCGCCGTTTCGGGTTTTCAACTTGCCGGGTGTACATATTTTTTTGTTTATCCCTAATTTTTTCCTGAACCGCCCTTTCGGGTTTTCGATTCACTGGGATGCCCATTTTTGCCCAAGTCGCCCTTTCAGGTTTTCAACTTGCCGGGTCGTTTATGCGTAGTATCTTTTGACTATGTCTGCATTCGCAGGGTGCGGCGGGTCGTCGCCATCCATGGTGGTTAATATCATTGCCCCACTAGAAAAGATGTTTTTCATCACAAATGGTCCTTCGTAAGTAGGAGTCCATTTTCCCCTGGGATCACTTTGCGGTAAGATGGTCTGCTTGATTACAAGATCCCCGACTTGATATACCTGGCACCTGACTTTCTTGTTGAAAGCCTTGATCATCCGTTTTTGATACGTCTGACTATGGCAAACAGCAGTAAGTCGCTTTTCATCAATCAAGTTAAGTTGATCAAGCCGGGTCTGAATCCAATCGTCTTCACTCAAACCAGCATCCTTCATGATTCTCAAGGAGGGAATTTGAACCTCAATAGGTAAAACAGCTTCCATGCCGTATACCAAAGAATAGGGTGTTGCCCCAGTTGATGTACACACTGTGGTACGGTACCCGTGAAGAGCAAACGGTAACATCTCATGCCAATCCTTGTAGGTGACTGTCATCTTTTTAATGATCTTCTTGATATTTTTGTTCGCAGCTTCGACAGCACCGTTCATCTTTGTCCGATAGGGAGATGAATTGTGATATTGAATCTGGAACTGCTCGCACAAGGCGGTGATCATAGAGTTATTCAGGTTTGTACCGTTGTCCGTGATGATCCTGTCGGGGATACCGTACCGACAAACGAGGTTCTGCTTGATGAAGCGGGCAACAACATTCTTTGTAACGGAGGCGAAGGAAGCTGATTTGACCCACTTGGTAAAGTAATCAATAGCCACCAGGATGAAGCGGTGTCCAATGGATGTTGTAGGCTTGATCTCTCCAATCATGTTGATTCCCCACATAGAGAACGACCAAGGAGCTGTTAAGACATTGAGAGGAACTGGAGGTATATGTACCTTGTCCGCGTAGATTTGGCATTTGTGACAAGTACGGGAATATTGATGACAGTCAGCTTCCATGGTAGACCAGTAATAGCCTGCCCATAGAATCTTCTTAGCCATCATATGCCCGCTTGAGTGGGTGCCAAAGGTACCATTATGCAGTTCAGCCATGATCTGCTCAGCTTCAACCTTGTCCACACAACAGAGCAGAATGCAATCATGATTGCGCTTGTATAGGATACCATTGCTCAGGAAGAACTTGGAAGAGAATCTCCTTAATAACTTTTTGTCGTTGACTGAAGCTCCTTCAGGGTATTCTTGCGCCTTGAGATACCTTTTGACTTCGTGAAACCAAGGTCGGTTCACTATTTCTTCGGTATTAATCTCGTGACAATGTGCAGGTTCATCCATTAGCTCAATGGTGATTTGGGGAGCCTCATTATCCCAGTTAAGTTTAAACATGGATGACATTATAGCTAGAGCATCTGCTAGCTGGTTCTCTTCTCGCGGGAAGTGCTCGAAGGTAATCTGCTCGAAATGTGGTAGCAATGTCAAGACATGTTCTTTGTAAGGGATAAGGTTGGGATGTTTAGTATCCCAATCTCCTTTGATCTGACTGATGACCAAAGCTGAGTCTCTAAACACAACTAAGGATTTGATTCCCAAGTCTATTGCAGCCTTGAGACCAAAGATACAAGCTTCATACTCGACCATGTTATTGGTGCAGCTGAAGCAGAGTCTGGCGGTGAAAGGTGTATGGCAACCTTGTGGAGAGATGAGTATCGCACCGATACCGTTGCCAAGTGCATTAGAAGCACCATCAAAGTACAGGGTCCATCGGGATCCTTGTTCAGGTCCGTCATACGGTCCGTTATCTTCAATGTTGTCCAATGTCATGATATCCTCGTTGGGGAAGTCAAACTTCATGGATTGGTAATCTTCGACAGCTTGATGAGCCAGATGGTCAGCTAGCACACTCCCCTTTATAGCTTTTTGGGTCATGTACTGTATATCGTATTCAGTCAGGATCATCTTCCATCTAGCTATTCTTCCAGATAAAGTAGGCTTATCAAAGATGTACTTGATCGGATCCATCTTAGAGATCAACAGAGTGGTATGTGTCAACATATACTGCCTTAGCCGACGAGCAGCCCATACCAAAGCACAACAAGTTTTCTCGAGCAGTGAGTATCGGGTCTCACAGCCGGTAAACTTTTTGCTAAGGTAATAAATGGCATGCTCTTTTCGTCCAGACTCGTCATGTTGGCCCAGTACGCACCTCATTGAATTATCCAAAACGGTCAGATACATGATTAACAGTCTTCCTTCGACGGGAGGCATCAAGATAGGAGGTTCTAGCAAATACTCCTTGATTTTATCGAAAGCAACTTGACAGTCATGATTCTATTTAACCACCTAATATTTCTTCAACAGCTTGAAGATTGGTTCACAGGTAGATGTAATGTGAGAAATGAACCTTGCAGTGTAGTTTAGGCGTCCCAAGAAACCTCTAACCTCCTTCTCAGTGCAAGGGGCAGGCATTTCTTGTATAGCTTTGACTTTGGCAGGATCAACCTCGATGCCTTTGTTGCTGACTATGAAACCCAAGAGTTTATCGGACCTGACTCTGAAAGTGCACTTGTTAGGGTTCAGTCTGAGCTTGTACTCTTTCAACCTGACAAACAGCTTTTGCAAATGGTCGAGGTGTTCTTCTTCTGTTTGTGAACAGGCTATCATGTCATCTACGTAGACTTCAATCTCATGATGTATCATATCATGAAACAAAGCTACCATGGCGCGCTGATAGGTTGCCCCGACATTCTTCAGTCCGAATGGCATCACTTTATAGCAGAACGTACCCCACTGTGTAACAAAAGTAGTTTTCTCCATGTCTTCAGGGGCCATTTTGATCTGGTTGTACCCTAAAAATCCATCCATGAAAGAAAATACCTTGTGCTGAGATGTATTGTCAACCAAGATGTCAATGTGCGGTAGTGGAAAGTCATCTTTAGGGCTAGCCATGTTTAAGTCTCTGTAATCCACGCACATTCTGACTTTTCCGTCCTTCTTAGTCACGGGCACAATGTTAGCAACCCATTGTGGATAGGAGGTAACAGCAAGAAACCCAGCATTGAACTGCTTCATCACTTCGGCTTTGATCTTTTCAGACATATCGGGCCTCATTCGATGGACCTTCTATTTGATTGGTGGATTGTCTTCTCTAGTAGGGAGACGGTGAACCACAATATCTGCATCGAGTCTCGGCATGTCTTCATATGACCAGGCGAAGATCTCAACATATTCATTCAACAGCTGAACTAATTGCTCCTTGACACTTGGCTCTAGGTTGGCACCCACTCTAACTTCTTTTTTGTCTTCCTCTGTTCCCAAGTTGATTTTCTCTAACAACTCCTCGTGAGGTAGAATAGCCCTTTCTTCCTGTTGTAGCAGTCTAGCCAACTCTCCAGGCACTTCACAGTCTTCATCACCTTCGTATTCGGCATGGTAGACCAGATCTTCAGAGTCACTAAAGATCATAGCAGAATTGTCACCCATGGAATCTGGAATGGAAGGGTACCTGCATTTGTGAGTGTGTGTGTGTGTAAGGGATAACCACCTTTAAACAAATAAAATGTAAAAAGAAAGAAAATGAACACAAAAGTTTATATGTGAAAACTTCCATGATTCATTAAAATGGCATATGAAGATCAAAAACCAAACCCTTACAAATGGACCTATGTACCTCGGGTAAGGCACATAGGTTAAAAGTGTACGAATTGTTTAAGAATTATTACAAACCAACATAAATGTTTGAAAGATAAATTATTGATTGATGAAAGTAATGGGAATAAAGTCCTTTGCCTCCCAATTGCATAATCCTCCTTCAACGGTAGGGAAAATCCAGTCTTCTAGGTTGCTCTCCTCTTCACCATCCTCCAAAGCATTGACTCCATGATGGGTGATCTTCACTGGTGGCCCTCCAGCTCGGGAGCGACGCACAACCTTTTATGCAGAAGCGGTGAAACCCAAGCCGAATTTATCAGATTTGAAAGGAAAATCGGGAAGCTGCCCCCAGATTGTGCTTCCTCCTTCTTCAATCACAGCCTTCGCATCTTTGAGGGATGACATCTGAGGTACAGGTTTGGTAATCATGAGTACAGAAGACACCGTCTTGGTTGCTGCAACTTCAGGAGAAACCTCTTCAAAGTGCTGAAAGGGGGTCTCGATGAATTCACCATCCAATTCAACATAGCGGAATGAATTTAGATGGCTTATCATATACTCCTCTTCGCCATGAATTGTTATAATTTTACCCTGGACTGGGTACTTGAGCATTTGGTGTAGAGAGAAAGTAACAACTCCAGCATTATGAATCCAGGGTCTTCCCAGCAAGCAAGGGTAGGAGGGACGGATGTCCATCACATAAAATATGGAGTTGAAGGTTTCAGTTCCCACTTTAATCGGGATGTCCACCTCCCTGTGGACCATCCTTTTAGAACCATCAAAGGCTCTGACAATGATGTTGTTGGGCTTCAAGGTTAAACCTTCACAATCTAGTCTGTCCAATGCTTTCTTCGGCAAGACATTTAAAGACGACCCGGTATCAACCAGAACGTGAGCTAGAGTAGTCCCTCTGTATTCCACCGAGACATGCAGATCGTCATTATGCTTTCTCCCTTTAGATGTTAAATCAGCATCGGAGAACCCAAGACCATTGTCTGCTGTTAGGCTAGCTACACATTCCTGGAACTGGTCCGCGAAGGTTTCTTGAGGCACGTGGGTCGTCTTCAAGAATCTGATCAAAGCTTTGGCATGAGCTTCATAACAGAGCAACAGGGCTAGCATAGAGATCTTTGAGGGGGTTTTCCCCAGTTTCTCTACAACATCATAGTCGCTTTTCTTAATTATTTTCAAAATCTCTTCCATTTCTTTTTGAGTGGTCTCGGGGATGACCAAAGGCTGAGCCCTCGTCCTGACGGGCGCTTCTTGGATCCCTTTCCCTCTATCATCAACAACAGCAGAGGGTACAACCACAGGAGTCACAATTTCTTTGATAACTGGATTTCTTACAGATATGTTGACCGGCACAGGGGTAACCTTAGGAGCAATTGAGGGTCCAAAGATTGCCCTTTGAGGAGCAATCTCCGGAGAGAAAATTCTTCGCTGCGGGTGATTTTACTTATTCCAGCAATATTTCCAATGTCAGAAGTCTCTTCATCAGAACTTTCTTCAACTGATTCAATCTGCTTAATACCGTGGTAGAAGATCTCTCCTCCATAGTTCCACGATATTGATTTTTTGGACTTGTACGGGATGGGCCCCGGCATGGTTATCTTCAGAGGTACAATCTTCAGATCAGATGTAATCTTAACAGGTCTTTTGGAGACCTTGGAAAGATTGGAGGATATGGTAATTATAGCAACATCATTGACAGGAGTCGGTGTAACATGAGTCTTTTCAAAAAGGATTTCTTGATTATCCATTAGGCGTTGGATGCCTAATTTCAACAACGGACAGTCGGTTGGTAAGGATGAACAAAGACAACAATCTTTTTTGCAACCTGGGAAAATCCCAGCCTTCAGCAGATTTAGCTTGATTATCGGTAACGGAGTCATCAAATCATCAACAGTAGCAACATACAGATCCTCTTCAACAGCATGGGCATTGTGGCCATGCTTTGGCATTGGAGCAGAGGTCACATTCGGCTTTTCAGGGGCTTCGAATTCCACTTCTTTAGTGTCTATTAAATCTTGAATCTTATTCCCGAGGGCCCAACAATTGTTGGTGTCGTGCCCCAGGTTGTCCGAATGATAAGCACACTTGGCGTTGGGATGGTAATGTGGAGATGTAGTGTTAGGGTTTTTAGGGGCCTCCCTCAAACTGGCAAGGTTTAACTTCAAGAGATGGGGTAGAACCTGAGCGGGAGTCATGTTTATCCGGGTGTATTGTCGTACAGGCCTTTCCACCCTTGCTTGGTTGGTTCTGGGTTGATTATTTCTGGGTTGATCAGCTGCAGACTTCTGAATCATTACGGCCCCCACCGCTGGCTGGCGCTCAACTCTTCCTTGACCTCTTTGAGAGTAGACAACTGATACTTCCTTATTTGCTGGAAAAGTCTTCTTGATGGCAGCGGAAGCAGATGCATCTTTTTGAATTTTACCACTCTTGATTCCGGCTTCAACTCTTTCACCAGTTAGAATCAACTCGGTGAACCCCGCAGAAGAACTTCCTATCAGGTGATTAAAGAATGGACCTGACAGAGTCCCCAAAAACATATCTACAAGCTCTCTCTCAGATAGAGGTGGTTGAAATCGTCCCGCCAAGTCTCTCCATTTCTGGGCATACTCCTTAAAGCCTTCATTAGAGACCATGCCCATACTCTGTAATTGAGTACGAGTAGGTGCTAAGTCTGCATTATATTGATACTGATTGTAGAAGGCAGCAGCCAAATCCTCCCAATTGTGCACATCAGACCTCTCTAACTGGTAGAACCAATCCAATTGCGTCCCCGATAAACTATCCTGAAAAAAGTGGACCCACAGGTCCTTGTCAGAAGAATGAGGTTGAATTTTTATGACGTAAGACCGCAGGTGCATCTTTGGGCAAGACACCCCATCGTATTTAGAAAAAAGAGTCACTTTAAACTTGGGGGGAATGACAATCCCAGAAACCAACCCTAACTCTTCGAAATCCAGCCCAGGCACCCTCTACACTTCCATGGCTGCCAGATGTTCTTCCAGATTTTTGTATTTGTCGTCTGCAGGAGGATACTGTTGTTCAGAATAGTCTTCATCCTCTTCTTCTTCTTCTTCCTCAGACTCAGACGGCACTGCAGCTCCCTTTCCTTTTCCTACCCCTTCATCATATGTTGTGGGGAAATCCAGGACCCTTCTAGTTTGACCTTCAAATCTTCTACCCAATGTAGCCACACCAACTCTTTTATTTTTCTTTTTCTCTTTTTCCTTCTCCAACAGAGCTTTAAGATCCTCCTAACCCTTTGCCAAGGTCATGAGTAGTTGTTGGAACTGTGAATTTTGTGCTTGCAAATCTTTGACCGTCTGCTCTATATCCATCTTGCTGAAATAAACAGCAGAGAGATAAGGAAACCTGGTGTGAAGACCTGTTTATGCATATGGTGAATGATATGTATTAATGTAATGCATTCAAGGATTCAGAGATTCAAATTTGTTGTAAACAAAAAGGAACACACGTCATATTAATAAGATAGAATTTGTTAGTACATCAATGCCCCATGGGCAAAATAATACCAAATTCTAATGTAAAAAGACGTTGCACATCCTCTTTGGCGCGATGTAGGTGTTGAGAGTCTGCTCTTCGTGAAGTTGACGAGTAAGTTCCAAAACCTTCTTCTCACTAGCGTAGAATTGGGCTTCAAAAGTATTGCGTTCTCCCTTGAGTTGTATCCAACTCCTTTGCAAATTTTCTAGTGATGTTGGCATGTCAGGATGTAGGAGGGTGTATGGAACCTCTCCTTCCATAATAGGCTCTTTGATCACAGGAAGAATGTAGGGGTAAGGCATCATAAGACTTTGGGCGCGGGTTCGTACCCACTTGAGGTAAGGCTTAACAGGGATGGAATTCTTGTGTCCCAAGGTCTTACTGTCCACCTTGTTGGGCATCCTCCAAGCTCAGATGAACCTTTGTCGAAGTCCTTGAGCGTCGTTGTCGAAGTCAAAAACCAAGTCTGGAATCAGCATGTCATGAGCCAAGCAAGGGTTGTAGGTGATGCCTCCCCTAATGCCAAGTAGAGGGACATTAGGGAATTCCCCACAACGATCAATGATGATAACATTTTCTCTAGACCGAGAACACCAATGAACATCTGAATGTGTAAGAGTCATCAACCGTTGTGACCACCTCAAGCCTTGCTCATTCTTCAAGACTGATTGGGGAAGGTGAGAAATAAACCACCTTGCTAGAAGAGGAGTACAACACATGAGAACACCTTTTTTCCTCATTATTAGAGTGTGAAATAAGTGGAGGATATCTCCAAGCAAAGTAGGCACAGGATTCCGAGATATGAAGATCTTGACAGCATTCACATCTATAAGCTGGTCAGGGTTTGGGAACAAGACCAACCCATAGATGAGAAGAGCTATAATCTCCTCAAAATATTGTAAGTCCAATGAATTCAAGCATTCTTGAGCTTTCTCAAACAAAAACTTTGCCAAGAAACCCTTGACACCACTTCTGGTTTCCCAATGACCTTTGACATCAGATGGTTGCAAGTGTAGGGCTTGAGCAACATCTTCAGGCTTTGGATCTCTTTCTGTACCGTTGTAGGGTAGTTGATGGAGAATAGGAATCCTCAGGAGTTGAGAAAATTCCTCCAAAGTAGGCACTAACTGGTAATCAGGAAATGTGAAGCAATAGTGTAGGGGGTCAAAGAACTGGAAGAGAACCTTCATCATGTCTTCCTCTATGTTGGAGTTGACCAAGTTGAGAAGTCTACCATGTCTTTTAGTGAATGGAGAATTCTCTAGAATCTTGGAAGCAAGCTCCTTGAGTTGAGGAGGGATTCTCACAAGGTTGACTTGAATAGTTTTCCAGCGGAGTGAATCCATTACCTACAAAATAGGAACAAAGATGAAGATCCAAACCCTTGAAATGGTTAGTGGATGCTTCATGATGCTTCATGATGTTCATGATGTATGCACAAGTATATGTACAAGTAAATCACACAAGTTCCTAGTTTCAGGCTTGCACAGGGTTTCATAGGTAAGTACCCTCTTGAAGTTTAGTTGGCTCAACCTGTCCTATAAATAGTAACCGGGTTCTAAGGAGCTCAATATCACTGGATTATTTTCTGTGTTCATTGTTTTAGTTTAGCCACTTTACTGGTGACCAAAATATTCCAAGAAAACAACCCTCAATGAGTGTAGTATCGAGTATCTACCAACTTCGGACTGCACCAAATCCGGTCATCTCACTACCCCTAAAAAGGCTAAGTTGGTTAAGTAAAGGTTCTAAAAGTCCATTAGTGCTTCATGACATCACTCAGCGGCCCCGTATTCTCTTTGATTGACTCAAAGGCTACCGGTACCCACAAATATGTCGCACTAATATAACTATTGCTTCAACCATGTCGGTATACCCCGCACAGTTTCCATAATGTATTGCTATTTACCTATGAATGTTTCCCAAATCCGGGTAGAGGATTTCAAACCCAAACCATAGAACCAAATGTAAAGCAATCAAAGCAAACAAGATAAGCATGTAAAGGTGATCTAAAACCCTAAGGTAACCCCACTTTTAGATTTGTCCCTAGCAGAGTCACCAGCTCTGTGATACGGTGGGAGAACTGACTTGAGGTTTTGCGTTTGTGTTTGCAAATGTTTCGGTTTAGCAAGAGTCGCCACCGACTTTTTATTTTATCCAAAGGAAAGGTCAAAAAGCACAGGAAAGACCTTTGAGATATTTTCTTGGGTTCGGGGGGTAGATTATGAAAAGGGAAGGTGCTAGCACCCTTTTCATCCATGGTTTTCCATGGGCTCTTAGTTACTTCTTTAGATCACTTGCTTTTTCTTTTCAATTGTTTGAAATGGTGCTTTTGTGTGTGGTTTTGAAAAGAGGCCTTTGTCTAGGAAACCTTTGTAATGATTCTTGTTTATGTTTGAAAATTTGTTTTGGGAAAATGTTTTGGAATTGTGTGTTTTGAAATTAGCAAGGATGTTTTGCAAGTTGATCAAGTAACTAGGAGTTGTCTACCCTAACTCAAAGATATTTCCTACACATTTTTAACCCTTTGACATTATTGTTTTACCATTGTATTTGGTAAACAACCTTGTGTTTAGATGTTAAACGGGACAGGCGTGGGTCATCGTATGGCCATGATAACAATATTGCCAAGTATCTTAGCAAGTTTTTGAGGGACTAGATCATTTTTGTATAGGCAACCAAGATAGCGTCATCGAGGGACTATGATCTTTTATTTTGTTTCTTTGTTTTTGCCAAGACACCTAGAATGCATACTGTGATACGGTGGAAGAACTGACTTGGGTTTTTGGGTTTGTATTCGCACTTGTTCGGTTTAGCAAGAGTCGCCACCAACTTTTCATTTTATCCTAAAGGAAAGGTTAAAAAGCACAGGAAAAACCTTTGAGATGTTTTCGTGGGTTCAGGGGGTAGATTATAGAAAGGGAAGGTATTAGCACCCTTTCCATCCATGGTTACCCATGGGCTCTTAGTTACTTGTTTTAGATCACTTACCTTGATTTTCAATTGCTTGAAATGGTGGTGTGTGTGTGTGTTTTTGAAAATGCTTTGAAAAAGATGCCTTGTCTAGGCAACCATTGTAACAATTCTTTACTCAAATGTTTTACAAAGGTGTTTGTCTTTTCGAAAAGATGTTTCAAGGTTTTTGAAAGTTGTTTTGAAAGTTGTGTTGTGGAGTGATGTTTTGAAAATAGGCAAGTGTGTTTTGCAAGTTTGATCAAGTAACTAAGAGTTGTCTACTCCTAAATTTACTCAAAGATTTTTCCTATGTTTTAACCCTTTTAACAGTATTGTTCCACCATTGTATTTGGTGGACAATCTTGTGTTAGGATGTTAACGGGACAGGCGCGGGTCATCGTATGGACCATGAATGCAATGGTGCCAAGTGTCTTTGGCAATTTTGCTTGAAGGGATTATGATCATTTGATTTAGGCAACTTCAAAAGCGTCATCGAGGGACTATGATCATTTGATTTGTTTTTGTTTTGCCAAAGAAACTCAACATGCAAGCATGGCCCATTTTGGAAGGCAACAAGCGGGATTACCCTAGGGGTGCAAGTGTGAACGGTGTATTGATTGTCATGCATTTATCTTTGTATTAGATTATCTAGCGGTTGATTTTAAATCTTCACATACAAACCCTAATTACTATACAGTATATAGAAAGCAATAAATTGCGGGAATTTAAAGTCTAAGCTATTACAAATAAGTATCCGGGGATGGGGGTACAAATATTTATAAATGGGGATGAGACTCATTAGGAGAGTAGTGTCCAAATATATTTACAACCAAATCGAATCGCAATCTCAATGTAAAATATATCAATGTATAAGAATAAAAGGCAAGTAAATGTATTGGTGTAAGTGCATGTGATTATTTACAAGTGATGCAAGATATTAACTTAATGCAAAATTAAGTATTTTGTTTATTCTTTTTGTGTTTTTGTTAATATGTACAAAAACATTTAATAAAAGAAAAGAAAAATGTTTTAAGCTTAAGAAAATTAATTTTTATGTATTTTTAGTTTATATACAAAAGGGTTTTAAAGAAAAATATTTAATTCAAAAACAAACTAATTATTTATATATCTTTTAATGTTTTATATACAAGAAAAATATTTAACTCAAAATTTTATTCTTATGTATTTTTTAATTATACTAACTAAAGTAATTAAGAAAGTTTTATATAAAAAAGAGTTAAGGTGTTATTTTATTTACAAACAAAAATGAAATATATTAGTTTAAATTATAAAAAGAAAAATAAAATGATAAGTAGAAAAAAAGATGTTAGTTTATGTACAAAACAAAAAAAGGAATGGGCTTTAGTGTTAGTAAGAGAGGCAGGCCCAAGCGAACAATTTTAAGCAAAAAGGGGGGGTATGCACGCTGGAATTCTGATGGGCTTAGGCGTTTATGGGGGCGAACATGCCCAAGGTTTTTGACACATTTGTTTGTTAGGGTTTGAGAAATTTGTTCAAAACTAAGGGTTACGGGCTAGAGCGGCGCTCATCTTCTTCTCCATCCTCTTCACTTTCTCAAGCCAAGTATGGCCTATTGATGCTCCTCCAACCTTAGGCTACCAGGCACCGCCTCTACTTCTTCCTCTCCATGGTCACGCAGGCGGTGGTTATACAAGGGTATAATTTCTGTCTTATTAGGGTTTCGAGCTTTGCATGCTTTTAACTTTTTCATGTATTGATTTTTATTATTTGGTGTTATTTGTTTCTGTTTGAGGTGCGTGAGAAGGAAGAGGATGATACCTTTTTTTTTTAGATGTAGGAATGGACTGGAGGCGCCTAGGGTGGCCGGAGACGGAGGGAGCAGTGATGCTAGCTAGCTCTGGTATTCCTGGTACTCGTATTTGCTTTTTGTTAGGTTTTGTGATGAAACGTCTGAAAACCCTAGCTTCTAGTTCTCTCTTCTGCTTATTTACTTGTTGTCTTGCTCCTTTCAATGATGATTATCTGAGATGCCTGTTTGCTCGCTTGCTCCTTTCTTGGCTTGCTTCTGTATGATTATTTGATGATGTTGTGTTTCGAACCTCTGAATGGCTTGCTTCAGTTTGCCTCTGATTATGATATCTGAGTTTGCTTTTGATATTATTTCATTTCTGAATAGCTTTTCCTCTGAGCTTGATAGTATTGATTCTGAGTTGCTTGATGTACTACCCTATGATGAAGTTGCTCTGAGGGTGTTCTTGAATGATTGCTAGATGAAGGCTTCAAGGTTTGTGGTTCTGTAGGTGAAGGCTTTCAAGGTTTATCAGTTGGCTTGTTTGTGTTCCTGGTTCTTTGACAGGCTGTGAGTTCTTGCTTCTATATTTGAAACAGGTTACCAGGCTTCAGGCTTGGTTACAGACTTGAAGTTTTAGGCTTCTGGTTGTTTGAAGTTTGTTTCTGGTATAGGTTGTAGCAGGTTTTGGCTTGTGTTTACTGAGTTGAAACAGGTTAGCAGGTTTTGAGGTGTTTGAATAGGTTTACAAGTTACAGGCTTGGTGTGGATACAGTTTGGGAGGCCAGCTTTAAGCAGGCTTGAAGTTGTTGTTTTATAACAGTTTGTTTGATATTTTGAATTTGTGCAATATTGTAGCTTTGTGCATTCCATGTTTTTGCAAGCATATTTCTATCCCTCTTTATGAACCAAGAGTTTTCTTGTGATTTGCAGAGAGGGTGAATAAACTGATTCCGGCCAGTTACTTTTAATGATGAATTTTAAATATCTGTTTGCCTTTTTATTTCATCTGCATTGACTTCTTTTCTTTTCTTTTTCTTTTTGCAGATAAAAATTAATTGAGCAATGGGGAGCAGTAAATAGAGGATGAAGATTTAGGATAATTTAGGACATAGCTTTACTTCAATTTTAATCATTTGTAATAATATTAATGTAAATAACTGTAAATAAATTTACAGTATTCAAATAATATCTGTAACAAATAATTCAAAATGAAATAAACAAGTCTTTTTTGGTCAGATTTCTCTTCAATTGTTTATTTAATTATTTATATTTCTTGAATTATAATAACTGGAATTTATCCAATAATTTAGAAATGATAAATAATCAATAAACGTCTGGCGTTCCGAATAATCCAAAACATTGCACAGTTAATCAAACAAACGTCCACATGTTTTTCCCTTTTACTGATTAAAACAAACACTGCAAACCCTCAATCAATATCTCAGAGTAATTTGAAAAGAACTGTAGAATTAATTCTTTCTGAGAATGCGTGCACAAAACCCTGATTCTTGATTTAATGTCGAAGAAGCGCCTGTCTGATCAAACCCTGAGCCAAACTCAAACAAACCCTAATAATTTGCTGGAACTGTTCCAGGCCCATGAAAACCCTAATATGGATAGACTGATAAGAAAAAGTCTGTTTGACTGATTCTTACGCCAATCTGAAAAGTCAGGGAAGACCCGAAGCTGTGATTTCTTGTGGAAAAAATAGGAGGGCAAATTTTGGGGTACAACAGTTGCCCCTGTTCAATCTTCTTGAACCTGAAGAGTTAGATTGGCAAGCTTGACTTTCGCGACTCGAGGGTAAAAGAAGATTGGACACTAGAGTGCCCAAAAAATTTGCACTCGGTGATGTGATGGTAGAGAGAATGGGCTTAAAGATGCCATTTGGTGATTGGCTTAGAGATGCCATCTAGGGATGTGACTGAATCTTGTCGGGGGATGGGCTTAGAGATGCCATCTGGAAGTTGCTGGTAGGAGGATGGGCTTAGAGATGCCATCTGGAAATGTTTGTTGAACTGTACGTCATTGGTGAGTGGACGAGTATCAGAAAGGTATCCATGTTTTGGAACATCTCTGAACTGGGGGTCTGAACAAGCGATAGATTGACATCCATGTTTGGAGAATCCGTAAACTGTTTTCAGGAGTTGAAGTTGAATAAGCAATAGAGCAGCATCCGTTGTTGGGAAGCGTCCGTAAACTGTTTTCAAAAATTGCATCTGAACAAGCGATAGATTAACATCCGTTACTGGAGAACCCGTGAACTGTTTTCAGAAGTCTTGAAGTTGAATAAGCAATAGAGCAGCATCCGTTGTTGGGAAGCGTCCGTAAACTGTTCTCAAAAGTTGAGAAGAATCTGAACAAGCGATAGGTTAACATCCGTTACTGGAGAACCCGTAAACTGTTTTCAGAAGTCTTGAAGTTGAATAAGCAATAGAGCAGCATCCGTTGTTGGGAAGCGTCCGTAAACTGTTTTCAAAAGTTGAGAAGAATCTGAACAAGAGATAGGTTAACATCCGTTACTGGAGAACCCGTAAACTGTTTTCAGAAATCTTGAAGTGGAGAAGGAACCGGTGTAGGGTTTCCTGATGATGAGTCCGTGTAAAACTGCATCTGAATGAATCTGGAATAAGTATCAGAATGTCGCCATGTCTGGGTCACATCTGAACTATTTCTAGAAAGAATCTCGGAAGATGATGATCTTTGTCTGTCGACTGATCTTTCCTGAAAAGGTAAAGAGTTAGTTGTATGCAATGTCATGATGCATGATGCAATGTATGTTATATCAATGTTTATGATATGAATGTGATGAATGCGCATGTAAGCTGATGAGCTGTCTTGCTGAGGATAGATGAATCCTGGATGGCTGGAGATAAAAACATCTTGACTGCTGTCGGGGAAAGTAATCTTTGACTGCTGCAGGGGATTGAAAATCCTTTGATCGTTGAAAATGAGAAGTCCTGGGACCGCCGTTGGGGAATCAGGAGCTTGGGTTGTATGCCAATCTACTGGGGATTCCTATCTTGAGGAGATCTTCACTGGGGAATATTCGAATATCCTCTGAGGAACGGAGAATGAGAGTCTTCATTCTGCTTGGGGATTGACAGTTGGAAGTTTCAGCTCCGCTGGAGATTGCAAGAATCTTTTGATTGTTGCAGGTATTGTGATGTCGGAGATGGGCTTAAAGATGCCATCCAAGAATGTTTGTTGAATTGTTTGAGCTGGTCGAGTAGATAGTTGTCCTGGCTGGTTTCAGGTATTGATCTCTGACCTGAGAAAGAAAGATAGTTTTCCTGGCTTGTTACAGGTATTGATCTTCAATCTCTTCATGCATATGGTTTCCTGGCTTGTTACAGGTATTGATCCACAATCAGTCGTCCACAAACATTTTCCTGGCTTGCTACAGGTATTAATCTGGAACTTAAGAAGGTTTGGTCAAGGAGATATTGTCCTGGCTGGTTTCAGGTATTGATCTCTGACCTGAGAAATAAAGATAGTTTTCCTGGCTTGTTACAGGTATTGATCTTCAATCTCTTCATGTAGATAATTTCCTGGCTTGTTACAGGTGTTAATCCACAATCAGTCGTCCACAGACATTTTCCTGGCTTGCTACAGGTATTAATCCGGAACTTAAGAAAGGTTGGTCAAGGAGATACTGTCCTGGCTGGTTTCAGGTATTGATCGCTGACCTGAGAAAGAAAGCTAGTTTTCCTGGCTTGTTACAGGTATTGATCTTCAATCTCTTCATGTAGATAATTTCCTGGCTTGTTACAGGTGTTAATCCACAATCAGTCGTCCACAGACATTTTCCTGGCTTGCTACAGGTATTAATCTGGAACTTAAGAAATACGCCACTTCGAGAATGAGAATCTTCATTCTGTTGAGAGTCAGAAATTAGGAGTATACCAATCTTCTGAGGTGATGAGAATCTTCATGCTGTTAACAGTCAGAAACTGGGAGTATACCAATCTTCTGAGGTTTTAAGGATGAGAGTCTTCACTCTTGAGTGTCAGAAATTGGGAGTATACCAATCTTCTGAGATGATGAGAATCTTCATGCTGTTAACGGTCAGAAACTGGGAGTATACCAATCTTCTGAGGTTTTAAGGATGAGAGTCTTCACTCTTGAGAGAAACAGATATTTAGGAGCTTCAATTGTCCGTTATTCGGTTGGTGGTTGTAACTTCCAGCAGGTGATGAAGGAATTGTTGGACACTTTTGACATTCGAATGCCTCAAGTGATGATGAAGGAGTCTTGGATCGGGTTACTCTGCAAATTGAGAGATTTCTTGAAATCTTGACTGGACTGCCCCAGGTTAACTGAACTTTGAACAGTCTGTTGAAACCTTGACTGGACTGCCCCAGGTTAATTGAACTTTGAACGGTCTGTTGAAACCTTGACTAGACTGCCCCAGGTTAATTGAACTTTGAACGGTCTGTTGAAACCTTGACTGGACTGCCCCAGGTTAATTGGATAGTGACATGTCATGCCCCCTTGTTGATAGGAGATTTGCAACGGAAGTGTCATCCTTTTTGAAGTGATTTTGTTCACTGAGAGGGCTTTTGTTCACTGGATATTCATTGTGTGAATTTCTCCGCTGTCAAACGAATAGCCATATGCAAACAGTGATATTCAAGCAATGCAAAGTTTATGTTTGTCTCAAAGTTTTGAAAAATGCGTTTTTAGCAGAAAACTTTTTATAAGACAAATTCAACACAAGATTTAGAGAAAAGCCTTACAGGAGTCAGGATACCTTTTGTAACAGTATGCTTTCGAACTAACTCATGCTTCAATTAGGACTTTTGAAGGGTTGTAACGTGGCCTGGTTCACGGTTTAAGAAACAAAGGATAAAGGCTCAAAGTATATTTGTACCCTCCCGCTCTTCGTGATGTCCTTCAATCCTAGACTCAGTTAATTGTGTGTCGCACTCTATTTGAGTTTGGAACGACCTTTTGGGTGATGGTTCACCAATTGAATTTATTGGGAGGCAGTCATCCTCTTTTTTTTTTGCAACACTTTTTATGTTGTTGAGGATTTGTAGTGACCTCGTTCTTTTGATTTGTTATCCCTAACTTTTGCCTGACTGTTCCTGTTTTCGAGATCACAGTCAGCGGGATGCCCCAGATTTCTTAAGCCTCCTTTATAGGTTTTGGCTCAGTGGGCTTTTTCTCTTTTGAGAGGTAATGACTGCCTATGAGATAAGGAACCATCACTGTCTTTTGATTCCAAAGGAATGTTTTTGATGTCATTCGTGGTATTATGAACTGAGAGTTTGCGACTTCAATGCGCATCTTTTGAATTAACTGAGAGACTACCCTGCCCCAGGTTTAAATCAAAGGTTTCAATTTGTTTATAACAGAAACTCCTACTTCTTTGGCTCGAAGGGGTTGACTAGGGATTATCTTCCTTATAACTCCAGTGTTTGAGAATTGAAAGAAATTCCTGTACATCATCAGCAAGGTCTGTTCAAAAGCATATTGTATGAGATTATGGTATTGTTTCGTCATCCTCCCTCTAAAGGCTTGCGGCTTTTTATCAAGAGTTAAATATCATAAAGAAAGCACAAGAGTAGTGAAAACAAATGGATGAATTCAAGACAAACATATGCAATGCATTAATGAAACAGAGTTTGACATCAATAGATAATTGTTTGAATAACAAAAGAAATTACAACTTTGCAAATTCAAATGAAGCAAAAGTCTCTCAGTTCGAGCTTTGTCACTTCAGGTGGAGAACTCCTTAACGGAAGATTTTCATCTCACCATCCGGCATGAATTCCAGCACTCCTTCGTCGATCAAATCTTGGATCTTGTTCTTCAGAGTCCAACAGTTGTCGGTGTCATGTCCCTGACCAAAGGAGTGGTACACACACCTTTCATTGGGGTGATAGGTAGGAGCAGAGGTGTTGGGATTCCGAGGAGGATCCCTTAAAGTAAGCAGGTTGACCTCCAACAGGCGTTTCAGTATCAAAGATGACGGTATCTCAGTCTCAGAGAAATGTCTTCCAGGTACATTTCGCTTGCGTCGATTACCTTGTTGATGTTGGCGAGGTTGTTGCTGGGCTTGTGACCCTGAAGCAAGCTGAGGAGCTTTTCCTTTGTCTTCTTGTCTCAAAGGAGGTTGAATGATGACCTGATCTTCAACCTTTGGTGTTTGCCCTACTTGGTCGTTTTGAAGCAGCTTGTTGACGAGGACCCTGAGCTCTTCTTGTCTTTGAGCTAAGTCTTGAATGAGAGACATCTGGCCCCCCAACTGGATCTTCATTGTTGCCAACTCCATCTGCAGTCCCTCCAACTGATCATTCTTGATGCCTCCTGGATTCCCCAAGACCATGCCCCTTGTGAGGAGAGCTTTTATCTCTTCTTTCCCCTGGGATAGGTTCAAGAACATCTCTTGCAGTTGAGCGTTTTGAGCCTGGATGCCCTTGATAGTCTGCTCTAGAGCCATCTCTACTGAAATAAACAGTAGGAGAGTAAGGAAACCTGAAAAGGAAAAAGCTGTCATGATGCAATGCATGATATGTGGATGCATGTTTTCAAGGATCTCTTGGGGTAAACACAAGAGAATGTTAGAGGTTGAACTTCGATCTTTGATTGGAGAACTTTGCACCGGTGGATGTCTTTCCACGAGAATCAAGTTCACCATGTCAAGTGGGTCATAGCCCCTGATTCAAGTTGTTGCACTTGATCTTTGATGGCATTTGTTAGAGGACAAACCTCTTGCCCCTTGGTAGACGTCTGGTTCAACGTGACCCTGCATCAAAAGACCCTCGAGATCCTTGAAATGGTTATTGAAAATGCTATGGTATGATGTTATGATGTTATGTACATGTATGCAAAAGCAAGTAAGTGTATGTACAGGTAATCATATTCACACAAAGCAAACAAGTCCTTAGGTTTAGGCTTGCATGGGGTTTGTAGGTAAGTACCCTTTTGAAGTTAGTTGGCTCATCCTGTCCTAAAAATAGAAACCGGGTTCTAAGGAGCTCAATATCATTGGATTATTTTCTGTGTTCATTGTTTTGGTTTAGCCACTTAACTGGCGACCAAAATATTCCAAGAAAAAAACCCTCAATGAGTGTAGTATCGAGTATCTACCAACTTCGGACTGCACCAAAGTCGGTCATCTCACTACCCCTAAAAAGGCTAAGATGGTCAATTAAGGTTCTAAGAGTTCGTTAGTGCTTCACGACATCACTCAGCGGCCCCGTACTCTCCTTGATTGAACTCAAGGGTTACCGATACTCACAAATATGTCACACTAATATAGCTTACTGCTTCAACCATGTCGGTATACCCCACACAGTTCCCTCACAGTTTTATTGCTATTTACCTAAGAAGGTGCCCCAAATCCGGGTGTAGGATTTACAAAAAAAAAACCCAAACAAGGACCCAAAAAGTAAAGCGATCAAAGCAATCAAAGCAAGTATGTAAAGGTGATCTAAACCCTAAGGTAACCCCACTTTTAAATTCATCCCCAGCAGAGTCGCCAATTCTGTGATACGGTGGGAGAACTGACTTGGGTTTTTGCGTTTGTATTCGCACTTGTTCGGTTTAGCAAGAGTCGCCACCAACTTTTTATTTTATCCTAAAGGAAAGGTTAAAAAGCACAGGAAAAACCTTTGATATGTTTTCGTGGGTTCGGGGGGTAGATTATAGAAAGGGAAGGTATTAGCACCCTTTCTATCCATGGTTATCCATGGGCTCTTAGTTACTTGTTTTAGATCACTTGCCTTGATTTTCAATTGCTTGAAATGGTGGTGTGTATGTGTGTGTGTTTTTGAAAATGCTTTGAAAAATATGCCTTGTCTAGGCAACCGTTGTAACAATTCTTTACTCGAATGTTTTACAAAGGTGTTTGTCTTTTCGAAAAGATGTTTCAAGGTTTTTGAAAGTTGTGTTGTGGAGTGATGTTTTGAAAATAGGCAAGTGTGTTTTGCAAGTTTGATCAAGTAACTAAGAGTTGTCTACCCCTAAATTTACTCAAAGATTTTTCCTATGTTTTAACCCTTTTAACAGTATTGTTCCACCATTGTATTTGGTGGACAATCTTGTGTTAGGATGTTAACGGGACGGGCGCGGGTCGTCGAATGGACCATGAATGCAATGGTGCCAAGTGTCTTTGGCTATTTTGCTTGAAGGGATTATGATCATTTGATTTAAGCAACTTCGAAAGCGTCATCGAGGGACTATGATCATTTGATTTGTTTTTGTTTTGCCAAAGAAACTCAACATGCAAGCATGCCCCATTTTGGAAGGCAACAAGCGGGATTACCCTAGGGGTGCAAGTGTGAATGGTGTATTGATTGTCATGCATTTATCTTTGTATTAGGTTATCTAGCGGTTGATTTTAAATCTTCGCATACAAACCCTAATTACTATACAGTATATAGAAAGCGATAAATTGCGGAAATTTAAAGTCTAAGCTATTACAAATAAGTATCCGGGGATGGGGGTACAAATATTTACAAATGGGGATGAGACTCATTAGGAGAGTAGTGTCCAAATATATTTACAACCAAATCGAATCGCAATCTCAATGTAAAATATATCAATGTATAAGAATAAAAGACAAGTAAATGTATTGGTGTAAGTGCATGTGATTATTTACAAGTGATGCAAGATATTAACTTAATGCAAAATTAAGTATTTTGTTTATTCTTTTTGTGTTTTTGACAATATGTACAAAAATATTTAATAAAAGAAAAGAAAAATGTTTTAAGCTTAAGAAAATTAATATTTATGTATTTTTAGTTTATATACAAAAGGGTTTTAAAGAAAAATATTTAATTCAAAAACAAACTAATTATTTATATATCTTTTAATGTTTTATATACAAGAAAAATATTTAACTCAAAATTTTATTCTTATGTATTTTTTAATTATACTAACTAAAGTAATTAAGAAAGTTTTATATAAAAAAGAGTTAAGGTGTTATTTTATTTACAAACAAAAATGAAATATATTAGTTTAAATTATAAAAAGAAAAATAAAATGATAAGTAAAAAAAAAGATGTTAGTTTATGTACAAAATAAAAAAAGGAACGGGCTTTAGTGTTAGTAAGAGAGGCAGGCCCAAGCGAACAGTTTTAAGCAAAAAGGGGGGGTATGCACGCTGGAATTCTGATGGGCTTAGGCGTTTATGGGGGCGAACCGGCCCAAGGTTTTTGACACATTTGTTTGTTAGGGTTTGAGAAATTTGTTCAGAACTAAGGGTTACGGGCTAGAGCGGCGCTCATCTTCTTCTCCATCCTCTTCACTTTCTCAAGCCAAGCATGGCCTATTGATGCTCCTCCAACCTTAAGCTACCAGGCGCCGCCTCTACTTCCTCCTCTCCATGGTCACGCAGGCGGTGGTTATACAAGGGTATAATTTCTGTCTTATTAGGGTTTCGAGCTTTGTATGCTTTTAACTTTTTCATGTATTGATTTTTATTATTTGGTGTTATTTGTTTCTGTTTGAGGTGCGTGAGAAGGAAGAGGATGATACCTTTTTTTTTTGAGATGGAGTAATGGACTGGAGGCGCCTAGGGTGGCCGGAGATGGAGGGAGCAATGGTGCTAGCTTGCTCTGGTATTCCTGGTACTCGTATTTGCTTTTTGTTAGGTTTTATGATGAAACGTCTGAAAACCCTAGCTTCTAGTTCTCTCTTCTGCTTATTTGCTTGCTTGCTTGCTCCTTTCAATGATGATTATCTGAGATGCCTGTTTGCTCGCTTGCTTCTTTCTTAGCTTGCTTCTGTATGATTATTTGATGATATTGTGTTTCGAACCTCTGAATGGCTTGCTTCAGTTTGCCTATGATTATGATATTTGAGTTTGCTTTTGATATTGTTTCACTTCTGAATAGCTTTTCCTATGAGCTTGATAGTATTGATTCTGAGTTGCTTGATGTACTACCCTATGATGAAGTTGCTCTGAGGGTGTTCTTGAATGATTGCTAGATGAAGGCTTCAAGGTTTGTGGTTCTGCAGGTGAAGGCTTTCAAGGTTTATCAGTTGGCTTGTTTGTGTTCTTGGTTCTTTGACAGGCTGTGAGTTCTTGCTTCTATATTTGAAACAGATTATCAGGCTTCAGGCTTGGTTACAGGCTTGAAGTTTTAGGCTTCTGGTTGTTTGAAGTTTGTTTCTGGTATAGGCTGTAACAGGTTTTGGCTTGTGTTTACCGAGTTGAAACAGGTTAGCAGGTTTTGAGGTGTTTGAATAGGTTTGCAAGTTACAGGCTTGGTGTGGATACAGTTTGGGAGGCCAGCTTTAAGCAGGCTTGAAGTTGTTGTTTTATAACAGTTTGTTTGATATTTTGAATTTGTGCAATATTGTAGCTTTGTGCATTCCATGTTTTTGCAAGCATATTTCTATCCCTCTTTGTGAACCAAGAGTTTTCTTGTGATTTGCAGAGAGGGTGAATAAACTGATTCCGGCCAGTTACTTTTAATGATGAATTTTAAATATTTGTCTGCCTTTTTATTTCATCTGCATTGACTTCTTTTCTTTTCTTTTTCTTTTTGCAGATAAAAATTAATTGAGCAATGGGGAGCAGCAAATAGAGGATGAAGATTTAGGATAATTTAGGACATAACTTTACTTCAATTTTAATCATTTGTAATAATATTAATGTAAATAACTGTAAATAAATTTACAGTATTCAAATAATATCTGTAACAAATAATTCAAAATGAAATAAACAAGTCTTTTTTGGTCAGATTTCTCTTTTATTTCTCTTCAATTGTTTATTTAATTATTTATATTTCTTGAATTATAATAACTGGAATTTATCCAATAATTTAGAAATGATAAGTAATCAATAAACTTCCGGCGTTCCGAATAATCCAAAACATTGCACAGTTAATCAAACAAACGTCCACATGTTTTTCCCTTTTACTGATTAAAACAAACACTGCAAACTCTCAATCAGAAGCCTCAATCCATATCTCAG
The DNA here is from genome assembly GCA_948472305.1 of Vicia faba. NCBI lineage: Eukaryota > Viridiplantae > Streptophyta > Magnoliopsida > Fabales > Fabaceae > Vicia > Vicia faba. The sequence continues at coordinate 649,658,775 of OX451735.1, read as the reverse complement.
AGTAATTTGAAAAGAACTGTAGAATTAATTCTTTCTGAGAATGCGCGCACAAAACCCTGATTCTTGATTTAATGTCGAAGAAGCGCCTGCCTGATCAAACCCTGAGCCAAACTCAAACAAACCCTAATAATTTGCTGGAACTGTTCCAGAGCCATGAAAACCCTAATTTGGATAGACTGATAAGAAAAAGTCTGTTTGACTGATTCTTACGCCAATCTGAAAAGTCAGGGAAGACCCGAAGCTATGATTTCTTGTGGAAAAAATAGGAGGGCAAATTTTGGGGTACAACACATACCATGGCCATTTGTAAGGAAACAAGTGGATGAAACCCTAGGGGTGCTTGTGTGCATTGTGTTGTCAATTTTCATGCATTTTTATCTTGTATTAGGTCAAGCTATTTGTTTTGATTTTGGTTGTCATACAAACCCTAATCTTACTATCATGCATATTTGAAAGCAATAAAATGTGTAAAAGGTAAATCTACGACTATTACAACATTGATATGGGGAGGGGGATACAAGTTTGAATAGGGGGTATTTGCAAGAAATTAAAACCCTAATTCAACTATTACAATCAACTTGAATTCATTGTACAAATAATAAATTGACAAATATTTAAATATGCAATATATTATAAATATGCAAAAATGTTTTTGTATTTAATTTTATGTGTGTAAAATAAATTATTTAATGCCCTAAAAATATTAAAAATATTAATGATTGTTTTTTGGAAAGGGTGGAAACCCTAGTTTTGGTTTAAAGAAAATATATATATTATATTGTTTATTTATGTATGTAAAAATAAAATAAAATATATACAAAATGTTAAAAATCAAAATGTGTAGGAAAAATATTATTTAAGTGTAAATAATAAAAATAATAATATATAATATTTTTGTATTAATAATAAGTTTTTATTTAAGAAAATAAATGTATTAAACCTAATAAACTAAATATTATGCCAAAAATAAAATAAAATAAAATAAAATAAAATATGAAAATTTAAGAAAATATTTTAGTGATTTTTAATATTTGGAGAAAATAAATAAAGTCAGAAATGTAAAAGAAAATAAAAAAATATGAAAAAATAATGAAATGGGCCAAGGGGGTGTAAACAGCAAGCTAAGGGGTGCAAATAGCAGCCAAAACCAGGCCCATCCCAGATTCCTTCATCCGTGTCCTTGAGACAACAAGAAAACGTGCGCCCTTGTTCAATATTCGTATCTCCTGCAATTGTGCTTAAAAACAAAAACTTGCAACATGAAAGTTATAGCTCTTGATCACACGATTCTAACCATATAAAAAACTTAATCTAACTCTCAAAGACCAGAGAGAATTTCTCTGGCCCTAAATCTTAACCTAGTTTTTTCAGAAAGTTCAACTATCAAATACTCCTAGCTCAGTTAACATAAATGAATTCTATGCATATGTACATCTCAAGGGCAATGAGGACTACATTTTTTATTCACAAACCTAAGCCTAATGATTCCTAAATAGAGAGATAGAAGTTTGAAACTTACCTGTTTCAGTCAAGCTCGAGTATGGAAATGTAGGGGTTGTGAGTGAGGCCTGAGATACTTGTGAGCTTGTTTGAAGTTCCTTTGAGCTTTCCCAATGCTTAGCCTGCTTTGAAATAGCTTGAATATGCTTGTAGAACTCAAACTGCAAAGTCAGAATTTGAAAATGGTGAAGTGTGTAAATGGAGTTACAGTGACTTGGGAATGGTTGGGATAGCTTAGGTATGTTGTATGGAGTGTGTTGGAAGAGGTTTGGGGAAAAATGCACGAGGCAATGTGAAGATGGAAGAGAAATTGCAGAACTTACCATATTTTTGCAAGAACTTGGGTTTTGGTGTTTTAGAGGGTTTAAGGACTTACTAGCTCGTGTTTCTGGCTTAGTGTAATGTGAGAAACTTGTTTCAAATGTTTACAAACTTTGGTTTTAACAGATAAAAGAGTTGTTGACTTTTTGCAAGGTTTCTTGTTTTTGAAGCAAAAGTTGGAATTGACAATGCAAAGGCTTGTACCATCTAGCTTAGGTTCTGCACATAGTTGGTGCCAAATGTCTGATATTAGTGAAATTTGTTTGCATAAAGAAATCAGGTCCATGGCTCAAGATACACAATTTGACATAAAACATGCTTTATGTAAATGACATTGTTAACTTTTTGCCAAAAATGGATTAATCTTTTGTATAATGCTTCATAGATCAGAACAATGCCTCTAACCAATGTGTTTGCATTTAATTTATGAGTGTGGAAGGTTTTAAGGACCTTTAAACCAAGTACAAGCATGGTTGGACAGAATTTGCAACTTGTAGCATGGTGTAAAATGCCTTGGCCAAAAGTGATGATTTCCCATTTTTCAAACTTTCGATTCTCCCTAACCACAAATGATTTTGGAGAGTTCTTGGACATTTTGGAAATCTTGTAACATGCCCTACAATCCATCTTTGAAATTCATTTTGATATTTCACTTGGAACTATGTGAAAAATTACCATGAAGATAGGTCAAAATCCTGCCTAAACTAGGGCAAAATTTCACTAAGTTAAAAGTTTCATGGACCCTTGTTCACAAAATCATAACTTGAGATCCAAGCATCTTTTGGTAAAACTTTGTGAATCAAAGTTGTAGATTTTGTGGAGGAATACAACTTTCATGTTGTAAGTTTTCTTTGAATCTAATTGCATCATGGTGAAAAAGTTGGGAAAAGTTGGGAAAAAATAAGAAATTTCCATAACTTAGAAAATTTCTAAGTTATGAAAATTTTCCATTTTAAACCCTAATTTTTAGGTTTCTTGGTGAACAAGTTTCATGTTTTGACACATCTTGATGAAAAATGACCCTTGGCACTTGATTTTGATAAAAGTCAAAGTTTGACTTTTCAGTGTACAACTGATTTTTGATCAGTTGACTGGAAAATTCATCTGTCAATCCAATGCTTTTGAGATCTTTTGAACCTTGTGATTAGCTAAAGATGATGCCATTGAGTCCTTGAATCCATGCTTGAACCCAATTTGCCATTGTCTAGGTGAAAAATCAGAAGTTGCCCTTCTGCAGTCAAAACCCTAAAAATGACCATTTTGCCCTTTTGATGATCTGATCAAATTTCTTGAGGAGTTGTGGTCCAAACTTGATAAAATGGTTCATATGAGCCTATAATGTTGATGTGGATAAAAAATTATGAGTTTTGACTGTAAATTGGCCACAATTGACTTTTTTCCCCAATACAACTGATTTCTAGGTCAATTGTCCAACTGACTAGGCAAAAAATTGATTCAAGGCATGAAACTTGGTATGAGCAATCTTAGAGGTCCAAAATGAAGAATGAAAGTCACATTGATCATTGAAATTCCAAAAATCCTTGTGCAAACTCAAACCCTAATTTCAGGTCAACAGTGCAAGGAGATGTCTTGAGCAGAGCAAACCCTAGCTTGGTCTTGAGTTCAAAGAGTCTTGTGAGGGGAAATCTTGATAAAATGAGAGGGCAAATTTTGGGGTACAACAACATCTATCAAGATTGGATGAAGTAATGAGCTCAAATACTTCTGAATTGACCAAAAGGAAAAATAAGAAGAAAAAAAGAGATGAAGTAGAGATAGATGGAGAAACAAGATCAACAACCAAATTGAATTATGAATTGGATCAATTTATCATCAAGATCAATCACCTCTCTTAGTGGATTTAGGTTATAAACCAAATCAACACCGCAAGATCCACTGATATTGATGAGACTTTTCATCCAACAAAACACAAACCAAGGCACCAGAATGTACATCAATTAATATGTCAAAAATGAAACAAAAACCAAGCATTAAACTATTTTTAAAAATGGATTTAAATGGAAAATAAAGCAAAAATTGCTAAGTATACTCAAATTATTGAATAAAATGCCAACAAGACCGTAGAAAAATCAGAAAAGGTCTCAAGTATTTTTAGAAAATGTTTGGTAATTTTTGAAATCAGAAAAGTAATTTTAATCTGTAATACGGTGCGAGAACTGACTTGGTTGTTTTGCGTTTGATCGCAATTGTTGCAGATAGCAAGAGTCGCCACCAAATTTTCTTTTATCCAATAAGGAAAGGGTGAAAAGAACAGGAAAGACCTTTAGAGATGTTTTCTTGAGTTCGGCGGATAGGTTATGAAAAGGGAAGGTATTAGCATCCTTTTCATCCGTAGTTATCTACAGGCTCTTAGTTGCTTGCTAGATCACTTGCTTTTGTTTAAAAATGTGCTTGTGGTGTGGGTTTGAAAATATTTTGAAAAAAAAGTCTTTGTAATGATTCTCGTCTCTATAAGAATGCGTACAAAGTGTTGGTTTTGAAAATAGTTCAAAGAGATGTTTGTTGTGGAAGATGTTTTTTGAAAGTGATTTTGAAAAGCGCCTTTGTAATGATTCTCGTCTCTATAAGAATGCGTACAAAGTGTTTTGACTTTTGAAAATGTTTTAATTGTAGGTGTTGGTGTAAAAATGGTTTTTTAGTTGTGAGCAAGCAAGCAACTATAAGCGTCCTACCTACTCGAAAGGTATTTGTTCTTTTCCTCCTCCTTTAGATGTTTATATCTTACCATTGATTGATAAGAAGCCCCGTTGTTGGATCTGAAAGGACGGGTGTGGGTCGTTTGTATAGTCATGGAAGGCATCCTATGGGACGTTTTAGCAATTTTCGTTAGGGACTAGATTGTTTACCGAAGGCAACATCGAGGGACTACAATCTTTTATCGAGGGTCTTAGCTAAAACGACCATGTTCGAGGGACATGACTATTTTCTGAAGCAACAAGTGAGATTACCATAGAGGTGCATGTGTGTGAATGGTGTGTTTGATTGCATGCATTTAGTATTTGAATTTTGGGTTGTCTACTTGTTGGTTTTATCTTTCCATACACAACCTAATTACTAGCATTTATGAAAGCAATAAAAATGCAGAAAATAAATATCCTACGCTATTACATGTTTTTTTTTGGGATGGAGTATACAAATGTACAAGTGGGGGTTGTAAAAAAAAAGGTCCTAATTATTACAACCATATTGAATATAAAAAATATAGAAAAGAAAAATAGTGTAAAAGAAAGAAAGAAAAGAAAATCCTGGATCGAAGGAGGTGCCTTTCGATCCCCACATTTTTGCCTTCTTTCGATTAGGGCCTGGAAGTCAGTGTGAGCAAGCACCCTTCGATTCACCCTTCTTGCCCTTCGTTTGGACCTACAAAGCAGCATGAGCATATACCCTTCGATCACACCCTTTTTATGCTTCCTTTCATTTGGGGTCAGATAGTAGCATGGGACGAAGCTTAAGGCTTCGATTCACACAAACTTCTTCCTGTTTTCTTTCATTTGGGATTTAAATAGAAACATGGGTTGAATCCATGCTAATATTATTTCATGGTCAGGTTAGTTCTTAAAATATGTTTGACAAGAAAACCAAAGGATTAGAAACAAAAACAAACAGAAAAGGTGGAAACGAAAATAAACCAAATGATAATGATGTTTGAAACGAAAGGAAATGGTTATTTGCATGTCATGCTTGAAACGGAAGGTTTAAGGTTAAGAGGACTTACCTTGCTTGAAGCTGGAATGCGGGTTTTGAACTTGAGTTGCTGCCCTGGGTGCTCCTAGATTCGAAGAGAATGGGACAAGTGTTGTATTTCTTTGACTGTATTCGAAAGAAAGAAAAAAGTGTTAGGTTACTTTTGGATTCAAAAGAGAAAAGAAATAGGTGTTGTGTTTCTTCTGGATTCGAAGGAAAAAGAAACAAGTGTTGTGTTTCTTTAGTTCTGGGTTTGAGAGTGTGTGAAGTGTTTGATGATTTTTCACACAACCAAAGTTTCTCGAACTACCAAAATCCCCCTTTAGATGTGTGCTGGAACCTCTTATTTATAGATGAAGTTGACTGAGGTTTGGGGGGGGGGGGGGGAACAAAAGAAATTTGAACAAATTGGGTAAGCTATTCTTGTAGTCTTCGGGGTGCAGTATTTGTATGCTAAATTGGTGCAAGTATGGGAGCAGCGTAGTAGGACTGCTTTACAACAATTTTGGAGCGTTGTGGCCAGTGCAGTAGGATTGGACTTGGCAGCACATAAGACTCTGGCCAGCAAGCATCTTTGAATATTTCACCCTTTCGTTTTGACCTCATAGGTCCAACCTTCAACCAGAACCTCTCTTCAGACAATAATATTTGTTCCCAAACAGTATGTGTCTTTCGAATGGGCCCTTTGTGCATCCTTCGAAGGGGCCAAATGTATGCCCCTTGAATAGGCTATCAAAATATGTCCTATGAATGGGACACCCAGGTATGTCTTTTAAATCCACCAATGCATGTCCTTCGAATGGGCCACCAACTATATGTGTTGGAAGTTTTCAAGGATGGAATCGAAGCAAGCATGAGGGGAGTCTTGTCCAGTCGAAGCTAGTGTGAACATAGCCAATACCCTGTCGAAGCTTGTGTGCAGGAGGCTACTTCTTTGTGAATAAAAGAAAACATGTAAGGCCAATAGTGCAATCGAAGGTTGTATGCAAGAGGTCCCTGCTTTGTGAATCAAAGGCAAACATGTAAGGGGCCAATGGTGCAATCGAAGCTTGCATGCAGGAGGTCCCTACTTTGAATCAAAGGAAGCCTTTAGAAGGTCATTGCCTTCTGAATCGAAGGAAGCGTTCAAAAGGTCATTGCCTTCTTAATCGAAAGAAGCCAGTAGGAAGCCACTAACTTTTGAATCGAAGGACACCAACAGGAGTCCCTTGTTTTCTGAATCGAAGGAAGTTGTTTCAAAAGGAAATAATGCCCAGTCGAAGCTAGCATGAAGATGACCATTTATTTAATCGAAGCTTGTATGAAGCAACCATGCAAATGGCCATTTCCTCAATCGAAGCTTGGGAATTTGAAGCAAGTTTGAAGGAGGCCAGATGCCCAATCGAAAGTTGGTGAATCAAGCTTGCATCGAAGGAGGTCATTTGTCAGATTTTAAACTTGAACTGTTGTCTGCAGTCACTCCTTTCGATCTGCTTTGTACTTATGCAAACTTGAGATTTTGAAAAGCTTAGTGAGATATATCTTGAGAAATTGAGAGGGAAATTTTTGGGGTACAACATAATCCAATTAAAATAAATCAAAAAATTGAAAATGATTAAAAATAGAAAGCATAAAAATAAATTTTCAAAAAAATTACACAAAGTCGGAAATAATGAAAATAATTTTTGTGAATTTTTTCATAATTTTTGGAATAAAAATGGAAGAGAAATGAATTTTTAGAAGTTAAATGAATTTAAAACAAAATTAAATAAAATTAAATAAATCTGGAAAAATGTGGCGCGTTGGATCAAGAGTCACTTAAGTGACATGGCGCATCTGATGGTGTAGACACGAAGGCGCATGGTGGAATTTGTGAAGAAAATTGCATCAGATCCAAATAAAAATAGCCAATGGAATTAAAACACTTGGCATCATATCATTGGCCAAACTATTTGAAAACAAACTTAGGTTCCACGCAACACTTCCAATCATCTTCTTCGGTTAAGTGTCACCGGAGTTTGGTCATTTTGCAACCTTAGGCTACAAATCCACCATCAGAAAGCATTAGTGAATTGAGGACTATATTGTGGTGTCTTATTTGAATCAAATGGATGTCTATAACTACCTATACAAAGTGTAACTAAAAGAGTAAATCAGAGCAATTGATTGAGGAGTTTTAGAGCATGCAGGCCTTGATTCTTGTTCCCTTAGCTTCAAAGAAGAAAAGAGAAGAGAGTAGAACTCGAAAATTGGCTTGAAAAGGCCTCGACGTATGAAAACAAAATCTCACAATTGGGAGGTCTGGAATGAATTATGACAGGGTGTTTTTGGCTCTAAAAAACTTTGGAAATGAATGGAAAAATGTCTTATTTATAGGGAAGTCGATGCAATGGTCAAGCGTGTGAAATGATCAAGAGTTCTCCCAATTCGTGTGAACCAAGAATGATGAAAAGTGTGACATGTGAAAGGTTTAAAATGCATCCAAAACTTGTGTTTCCATGTTGTTTTTACTTCATAACACTTCTTAAACATGATTAGAATGGAAAACACGTCTTAATTTGGCTTAAAATTGAGAATTAGTGAGCTTCAAATTCTGACTATGGTGCAAAAATCAGTTTCATGAGGTCATGTTTACACCAGTGGGAAATCATGTACAAGGAATATTTATGACTCCTTCTCTTTACAAAATACTCACGTCATCACAAAGAGTATAATGTGACAAGAAAGTATTGATTTAGATGCTTGTGGAAAAAGTTATGACATGTTAAAGTTGGTACAAAAACCAGAAAATGAAAGTCTTGAAATTTCTAAGTTCAAAATGGCCTGTAATGTTTCAATATTTTCTGTGGCCCTCCAAGCATAATTGGACTTTGAACCTTGAAGAAAACTTGTAGAGGGAATAACTAATTATAAGTATAAAAAAGAATCACTCAAAAATGTTGAAAATTGAGAGAGTTATGATCTTAGAAAGTTGGACAAAATTCAATTAAAATTAGGTCAAATTCCACTAAGTCCATAAAGTGACCTCTACTGTTTCCAAGATTTTGATGATCTTCCAAACATAATTAGCTCTTTACTTGTAAATGAAAGTTGTTGATGATGTCAAGGTTAATTATATGCCTAAAGGATGACTAAAAAATGTTGAAAATGAGTGAGTTATGATATTTTGAATTTGGACTTGAAATATTGACTTTTTGGTCAAACCACCTTGATCAAACTTGAATATTTTAAGCTTTTCTTGCAATTCAAGGTGCATTGATGATCATATGAACTCAAAATTATGTGCCCTTTAATGTTCTTTGATTAACTTGGTCAAGGCTTGAGGTGACTTGTTGTAGAAGGCATGGAAATAAACACACAAACCTTTGAAGTTTCCTGAGAAACAAGTTATCAATCCTTGAGGTACTCTTGCTCAAGATGAGATTGAATGATGCTTGAGACCTTATGCTTTGAGATCAGGGACCATGCTTTGATGTTCAAGCCCTTGAGAACCAATGATTGACTATACTTTTGACTTTGAGGAAATAAACCCTAGTTGGGGAACCATGCTTTGATAATATTGACTCAAAGCCTACCTTGCACAAAAATGCATATTTTTTATATTTTGATTAGTGGTTAGTATAACATAAATTATATAGACACAAAAGATAAAGATACACAAGGAGGTGCTTGATGATCTCTACAAGGGTAAGACTTAGAGAGATAAAGGTTAAGAAGCAATCAAGTTTGTGATCTTGATGATATGCAATGATGCAACATGATTTGAGATCTTATGAGTAATAATTAGGGTATGACAATGAACAATGTACATGTTTAATGTTTTTAATATTAGAGAATTAAAAATACGGTTAATGTGTATGATGTAATTTAGGAATTATATGCGTGTCAGTTGTTAGGGACAAGTTAAAGAGTTCTATAAGATCTTAAGATGTAGAAACCTTGTGAGATTAATGAAAAGAGAGGTAAGATGAAAATTCTTCAACTTGTGATTAGGACACCTGCTAGTGATTTACTTATAATTTTTAGACAAAATATCAATTTTGGTCTCTTAACTATAGTTTATGGTTCACTTTGGTCCCTTATCTTTTTTTCGTGTCAAATTGGTCCCTTAATTTTCATTGGTCCCTTAATTTTCAAAACGATACAAACAAGTCCCTTCTATCTACTCTGTTATTCAAAGTCTATTAAAAATCTATGTAGCACATTTGACCAACTATTATGACGAAGTTAGCGTCAGAAAAATCAACGCTAAAAACTATATTATTATTCACCCATCGGTTGCCTCAAACTAACAACTCAATGTTGTCTCTTCAAAATAAAACAACAAGGCTTCAACATTTTTAAAAACGGAATAGCACTCTCAAATAGTTCTAACTTTCAAGGGAGGATTGATCTAACCTTCAACCATTTTAACCATTTTAGGAACCTTGTACTCACTATAAACCACTCTCAAATAGCATCGTGAAACTAACAGATCTGCTCACTCTTCACCACACCGTTAAATAACCATTGATCTACATCCTCCATGTAAACCATAACAACCACATTAACCTCCATAATCACAAACCTCACATAATCCCCAACCTAAGTCTACAACAACAACACAAACAACAAAGACGAAGGAGAAGAATAGCTGAAGAGTTTCTGAAAGAATATTTATCACCTTCAAAACCTTTGAATCCGTGATTTCATCGTGGTAAGACTCCGATTTCATCTCGTTACCTCCTTGTGCGTCTTCTCTTTGTTTTAATCGTGGATTTCTGTTGGAAATTTGGACTTAGGGTTAGGTTGGGAACGAGGCCGATCCGACCATTTTATTGAGAATCTTGGAAATCCAAGCTCAGATTCATGTTCTACGCGTAAAAATGGAAGGGATTGGTGTTAAGATTATCGAATTCATGGTTGGTTTGCGGCGGGGACGCCGCGGCATTCCTCAGCATCGATGTGTTATTTCTCACCGCCACCGCGGGTGTTCTTGTGTACCACCGGTTCAGATTTGTTGTCTGGACTTTTATTTAATTTTTGTTGTTTCAAGAGAAAGTAAAAGAAAGAGACGCTGAACTGAGAGAGATAATTCCGTTTTAAAAAATGTTGAAGTGTTGTTGTCATTTTATTTTGAAGAAACAACATTGACTTCTTAGTTTTAGGCAACTGGTGGATGAACAATAATTAAAATCCACAGATAATTTTTAGCGTTGGTTATTCCGAGTCGGTTTATTTGACGCTAACTCCATCCCAATAGTAGATTTTTAAGAGACTCTGATTAGCGGAGTAGACTGAAGGGATTTATTTATATCGTTTTAAAAATTAGGGATCAATTTAACATGACTAAAAGACAGAGACCAAAGTAAACCGTGACCCATAATTATTACATGAATCCTTTAATTGTAAAGATTGAATCATTAGAATCTAGGCAAAAATTAATTATTTTTTAGGTGCAAGTTTTTTCTTTCAAATCTACCAAAGTCGTACCATCACCGAGTATAAATTTAGATTCTATGTTATAATCACTACAAGAAATAACAAATCTCGCAGCAACTTTTTTGTAGCAACTTTCAATTTGCTAACAACGACATACATTTAGCAACGATTAATTTAAGTCACCGTAATAAATTATTTTTCTCAACAATTTTATTATCGTTGAAAAAAATGACTTATCACAACCATTATTATTGTCCTTGAAAATCATACAAATTTAAATATGTATATTGCAGCTACTAATATAAGTCGTTATAATAACTTTCTCTCTCTTTCACAAGTATCATATTGTTGTTATATATATATATATATATATATATATATATATATAAATATATATATATATATATATATATATATATATATATATATATATATATATATATATATATATATATATATATATATATATATATATATATCATCGATTAATTTAAGTTGTTGTAGTAAATTATCTATTGCAACAATTTTATTTTCGCTGAAAAAATTACTTATTTTTAAATAAATTATTGATATATTTAAGTCCAACGTAAAAAAAAATGTTTTTGTGAATTAATGTGATTTTGGACCGTTCGTGCCAGCAGAATTATTGATTTTAATGCTTTGACGTTAGTTGAAGAAGGAAATATTTCCATAAAAATCGCTGCCACTATGACGATAATTGTTTGCAGATTTGTGAAAGGGAGGTTTCAATGTGGCGAGTTTTTCTCGCATTAAACAGTGATGGCCAAATTTTCTCTACAATTATGAGATTTGAATATTTTGTGCCTATTTCCATGTTCAACTGTTGCCAAAATTTTGGGTTAATATATCTACAATTATGGAGTAAAATATTGTGATCGGAATTCCTACGTGTGCATAATGGCTCTTTAATTTTATTTTTTACAGTTTTTGTATTTTTAAACTTAACTGCGCAGAGATTGGATAATCATGAGATATTCAAAATTTAAAATATATTTTGTTTAGATTTTGCTATTTTATCGTGAATTTGGAGTTAGCATAAATTTCTTCTACAAAAAGATATCAATTTAATGACTAAATAATTTCAACGAAGCTAACCTTAAAATTTTTTAAGAAAGAATCTAAAATATTTTATTTAAAAAAAATCTAAAACGAAGCCAACCTTAAAATATTTTAAGAAAGAATCTAAAATATTTTATTTAAAAAAAAATCTAAAGTGAAATATAGACTTATTCTTCTATTTGTAATTTTAGTAATTTCTTTCTAAAAATAGTCAATTTGATATAAATATAATTTTATTTATAATTAATGTTTCATCTGTCGTATGTTTTTAATATTATGTATATTTTATTTTGGAATCACAAAAACGTGTGATAATGACTAAACAAAATAAGAGATGGATTAAACTTAAAGATAGAAGTTTACCAGTTATGAGAATTGAGAGTACCACGGAGAATCTTCAAGTGATTCATCAAGTGATAATAATTTTCAGGATACTTTATGAAATGCATCAATCATTTAATGCACATATTGAAAAGGTTTTTGATCATCCTATGTCAAGTAATATCAATGAAGAGCCAAACAATGAAGCTAAAAGATTTTATGGATTCGTGTAAGATGCTGAACAAAAACTATATCCATGTTGTAAAAAAAATTTCAAGTTATCTTTTATTATGCGATTTTTTCAAATGAAATGTCTTCATGGATGGAGCAATAACTCACTTGATTTACGGTTAAAGTTATTGATTAAAGCTTTTCCTGAAGGTAATGTGCTTCTTGGCTCAATACACGAGGTTAAAAAGATTATAAAGGATGTTGGACTTGATTATGTTAAGATAGATGTTTGTGTTAATGATTGTATTTTGTATAGAGAAAAGGACTACGAAAATCTTGATAAGTGTCATATTTGTGAGATAAGTGTTAGAATTAATTTAGATTTAATTAGATGTTAATTTATATTTAGGAATATCTTTTAGATTGTTTATATCTTTGTTAGAAGATATAAATCTTAGATCTTCTTATATCTTTGTAGAAGATATATTTTAGATTTAATTTGTGTGTATAAATAGCCTAGTGGAGTAGGTTATTGTAATTCATTGTAAATCCTTATTTTTGAAGTGATCAGTCAATATTCTTTTGCCTTTTATCTTCCTTGTGCTCCAACAAAAAGTAGGTGGAAAGAAAACATGAAGAAGAATAATGTCCCTAATAAGATAGTTCGTTATTTCCCATAAAACCAAGACTACAAAGACTGTTTGTGTCAAAACAAGTTGCAGAAGACATGAAATGGAATAAAAATAAAAGAGTTGATGATGGGGTTTTTAGACACCGAGCTGACTCTTTGACATGAAAAAGTTTGATGATGAACATATATTTTTTTCTGCATATGTGCATAATATAATGTAAGACTTGGCCTAGCCTCAAATAGTTTTAATTCCTTTGGTATGATGAGCCCCAACTATAGCATGTAGCCAGTTGTTTTAGTTCCTTACAACTTACCTCCCTGATTATGTATGAAACAACCTAATTTTATGTTAATATTACTTATTTCGGGACCAAATAGTCCTAGAAATGATATTGATGTTTATCTTCAGCCATCAATTGATGACTTAAAAGAGTTATGGGATATGGGTATTGAAACCTATGGTGCATCTTCAAGCTTTAATTTTCAATTACATACGGCCTTGTTATGGACTATAAATGATTTTCCAGCTTACAGGATGCTATCTGGATGGAGTATTAAAGGAGCATTAACATATCCTTACTGCAATAAAGAAACTATCTCACGTCATTTAAAATATAGTTTCAAGCAATGCTACATGGGTCATCGTAGATTTTTACCTACTAACTATCATTGGCGCAATAATAAGAGCTCATTTGATAATACAATAGATGTTAGACATGCACCAAAACCATGACTGGAGATAATGTCATAGCACAACATGAAAATATAGAGTAAGTGATCTTTGGTAAGACTATAAAAAAACGAAAGCAGAATGAAGGTGAAAAGTATAATCGGAAGAAAAAAGTTTATTTTTTGAATTATCTTATTGGAGGACTTTACTATTAAGGCATAATCTAGATGTGATGCATATAGAAAAAAAATATTTGTGAAAGTGTTATTGGGATATTGTTGAATATTGATGGAAAAACAAAATATACTTTAAAGTCTCGACTAGATTTGAAACACATAGGACTCAAAAAGTCACTCCAACCTATTAAAAAGAGAGACAAGTATACAATTCCTCCGACTCGTTACACGATGTCATCAGCAAAAAAGACTAAATTTTGTCAAGTATCGAAAGATGTTAGATTTCCTGACTCATATGCTTCAAATATAGGTGGTTGTATAAATGCAAAGTAGTGCAAGATACATTAATCGAATTATCACTATTTTTTTGTGACTTGTGTTCTAGAGAGTTAAAAATGGATGAATTAGACCACTTAGAGAAGTATATTTCAACAACCCTTTGCAAATTAGAGTGCATTTTCCCACCATCTTTTTTTGATGTTATTGTTCATCTATCGATTCATTTGGCAAATGAAGCAAATCTCAGAGCTGCAATTCAATATAGATGAATGTATCCTATTGAAAGGTTAATATGTCTAAATTTTAAATATTTTAATTTTTAATCAAATAATAATTTTTATATATTTTCTTCCAGATTTTTACGAATACTAAAAAAATTACGTGCGTAACAAAGTGCGTCTTGAAGATTTTATAGCAGAAGGTATTTAGCAGAAGAGTGTATGATAATTTGTGATGGATATTTGGTTGATATGAACTCTAGACTAAATCAACCTGATAGATATATAGATTGTGTAAGTAACAAATAGCACAAATTTATCTATATTTAAAAACAATGGTCGATCTATAGACGGAGATTCTTGTGAAAATATAAGTGTTTTTGAAATTCACCTGACTCATTTTTACGTATTACAAAATTGTGAAGAAGTCAGACCTAAGATTGAGTAAGTATACTTATTCTAACTTTACTTCAATATAAAAATTATAACTAACCATATTTTTTTCTATCTAAGTTTGTATTTAATAATATGAGGGAGCACATGCCAAAGATAAGAAATGAAAGTAATATAAATTTATAAAAGAGGCACATGGACCAATTTCACAAGTGGTTTGAAAGAGAAGTAAGTGTCTTTTATAATAAAAATTGAAGGCACTAATTAAGTTATGTTGTTAATTGTTTTATAAATTGATTTTTCAACGATATTATTTGGATAATAACTGTTATATTATTAAAATGTGATTGGTTTGAGGCTCTTTCTCAAGTTCGAAATCAAGGAAGAGGATATAAAAAAGATGAATATGGATTTATTAGTCTAGCAAAATGACAACGAAAATTGGTATACTGTGGTAAAAGTAAAACCAAGGAATGTTTATGATTTTCCACGCGATGAAGATGACTCAGAGCCATATCAACTAAATGAGTTCAACAATAACAATATATATATGGCACCATTAGAAACATCATTATTGGACCAAAGAGAGGTTTTAAACCGAAATGATATTGGTGGAACAAGCTTTGAACATACTATTATCGAAGAAGAAGAGCTCAAAGTATCAAATGATGCAAGTGACTATGTTACTGATGATTACGAATATGAATCTTTAATAAATGAGGATGAAGACTCTAATTCTGAATAAAAATAGTTTTTTTATTATTTCTCTTATAAATAAGTCTTTCAAGTATAAAATGTTAGAATAATACAGCAAGTGTGAGTAAGTGGAGAATTAGTCTCATATTGAATAGAAATGTAGAAACTTAAGCATATATAAGTAGGAAAACCCACTCACCTATAACCTTAAGGTTTTAGGTGGATAAGTGGTGTGTCTCTCATAAATGTGTTTATTCTTACACTATAGATCGATGTGAAACAGTATCACAATATATATATGGGAATGATAGGATATATATATATTGCAGCCACAATAGGAATAAGAGAGATTAATGTTAACAACTTTAGCAGCAAGTTGTTTACAGACTCAGATGTGAAAAGAGAATAGAGGGAGAAGAATAATCACCCTACAAATCACATAACATCAAATATTCTCCTAGTACAATATATATAGCTGACATTAAGGTTTCACAAATTCCTTCCACATGCTATGCGTCTTCCTTGCTCTCTCTCCTCTGCGTGGTTGTGCCTCACCACTAGTGGAAGCCTCACATTTTTCCTCCATGTGCTGTGGGACCCGTATCTGTTGTGCTGACTCACTTGTTTCTAGAAGGCTATTATTCTTTTGTCTCATTACAATACCATCCCCATTAAACACAACCTTGTCCTCAAGGTTGTAGGAAGGAAACTTCTTTTTCAAGTCATCAATATCCTCCCACGTTGCTTCAGCTGTAGGATGCTGATCCCATTGGACAAGAACCTGATGAACTTTCTGATTGGCTTTGATTATGGTTCGAGCTTGTAAAACTTCGGTTGGCTGTATGATTGGTCCAATCTCAGACATAGTGAGAGGTAATGGCATGTACTGATTCTGAGGTACACCTTTGAAAGGCTTAAGCTGAGATATGTGGAAAACCGAATGAATTTTGGCATGCTCCGGTAGCTTGAGCTTATAGGCAACTTCTCCCACTCTTGCTATGATCTCAAACGGGCCAAAATATTTCATTCCCAATTTCTGATTCTTGCGCAGAGCAACCGACTGTTGTCTATATGGTTGAAGTTTCACTAAGACCAACTCACCAACTTGTAAGGTCAGATCTCTTCTATGCTTGTCAGCCTGTTTCTTCATATATTGCTGAGCCCTCTCCAATTGAGTTTTCAACTGCTGCATCAATCTATCTCTCGCTACCAATTCCTCCTGCAGTGTTGGAGGATCATTAGCATGGGGTTCATATCTTGTCAGAGTTGGTGGATTTCTCCCATACAAAGCTTTAAATGGCGTCATTCCAATGCTAGTTTGTAAAGCTGTGTTGTACCAAAATTCTGCCCAAGACAAAGCTTTAAACCAGGACTTAGGATTGTGAAAAGTGAAACACCTAAGAAACAGTTCTAATCCCTTGTTAAGGACTTCAGACTGACCATCAGATTGAGGATGGTACGCAGAAGACATTGCTAATGTTGTACCCTGTAGCTTGAATAGGTGTTGCCAAAAAGAGCTTGTGAACACCTTATCTCTATCAAAAACTATAGATTTAGGCATCCCATGTAATTTCACCACATGCTGCATGAAGATTTCAGCAACTGATCTGCTAGAGTAATCACTTTTCATTGGTAAAAAGTGAGCATACTTTGTCAGTCTATCCACTACTACCAGGATAGTAGTAAAACCGAATGACATTGGTAGGCCAGTAATAAAGTCCATAGCTACATCCTCCCATACCTGTGATGGTATAGGCAATGGCTGTAACAATCCAGCAGGCAAGGTATTAGATGACTTAGCTCGTTGACAGACACTGCAATTCTGAACATATTGAGATACATCCTTCTTCATGTCAGGCCAATAGAATTGAGCCTTGATTCGGGCCATAGATCTCGTAATTCCAGCATGGCCCCCTATTGGAGAAGAATGAAATTCCTGTAAAACTTGCTGAACCAAATCTTTATGTTGGGAAATAACAATTCTCTTTTTCCAATAGAGTAATCCCTCTTTGAATGTGTAATGTAAATATGTATTGCCCTGCTGTATGCACTTATCAATGACTTCTTTCCATTGACTATCTGCTTGCAACTCCTCTCTAATGGATTGTATAAATTTGCACTGTGGTTCAGACCAAGATAATGTCATCAATCTAGACAAAGCATCTGCTGCCATGTTTTCTTTGCCTGGTTTGTACTCGATGGTGAAGTCATAGCCCAAGAATTTATGTAACCATTGTTGTTGCTCTGGTGTCTGCAGTGATTGATCCATTAAACTCCTCAAGCTCTTTTGATCCGTGCGAATGATGAATCTATGTCCCAGCAAATAGTGTCTGAACTTTGCTATTGCTTCAGAAATAGCTAACATCTCTCTAAAATAAGCTGATTTCTTTTGATTTCTAGGGACTAGCTTCTTTGAAAAATAGGCTATAGGGTGACCCTCTTGATGCAACACTGCACCCACCCCTACCCCAGAAGCATCTGTTTCCAGTATAAATGGTTTTTTAAAATTGGGTAAGGCCAATACAGGAGCAGAAATCATGACCTTCTTCAATTGATTAAAAGCTATCTCAGCCTGTTCATTCCACACATAGCTCTCTTTTTTGAGTAAATCAGTCAATGGGGCAGCCAACTTAGCATAAGATTTTATAAATCTTCTATAATACCCTGTGAGGCCCAAGAACCCTCGTAATTGCTTAACATTCTTAGGTAGAGGCCACTCTTGAACAACTTGTATTTTGTCCTTGTCCATGGAAACACCTTGTCCTGTTACTATATGTCCAAGGTAATCAATCTCAGAAACCCCAAACGAACACTTAGACAGTTTGATGAACATTGTATTAGCTTGCAGTATACTTAATACCTCATCTAAATGTTTCAAATGCTCCTGCCATGTAGGGCTGTAGATTAGTATGTCATCAAAGAAGACTAACACATACTTTCTCAAAGCATGCTGAAAAATGTGATTCATGAGACTCTGGAATGTGGCTGGAGCATTTGTTAGACCAAATGGCATGACCAGCCATTCATAGTGACCTTGGTGTGTTCTGAATGCTGTCTTGTATCTATCTTCTGGTTGTAGCAGTATTTGATGATAACCAGACCTGAGGTCCAACTTTGAGAAGTATTCCGCTCCAAAAAGCTCATCTAATAGCTCATCAACTGTAGGAATTGGAAATGAATCCTTGACAGTTATAGCATTTAGAGCCCTATAATCAGTACAGAACCTCCATGTGCCATCTTTCTTTTTCACCAATATGATTGGTGAAGAAAAAGGACTTGTGCTTGGCTGTATAATCCCCTGTTGTAGCATTTCCTGAACCATGTGCTCAATTTGAGCCTTCTGGCTGTGTGGATACCTGTATGGCTTAACCTTCACAGGGTTAGAGCCCTCTATCAAAGGAATATGGTGATTATGAGCTCTGTTGGGTGGCAATGTATTTGGCTGGTGAAACAAACATTTGTAGGTGTGCAATAATATTGCCAACTCAGGATCAATGTTGTTAGGCAACTCTTTCAAAACATCTTCGGCAGTATAATTTTCTTGCCATTGGATGGTAAAGTATTCAGCTATAGCATCAGTGTTGTGGAATCGCCTAAAATGGTGTAATTGTGCTATTGCTGGTGTGGGAGCTCTTTCCCCTTCAAGTGTCACAAACTTACTATTGAAAAAAAACTTCAATGTAAGTGAAGCATAATCAGCTACATGGGGTCCTAATGTAGCTAACCAAGCTGCTCCCAATATCACATCTGCTCCAGCTACCAGTAGTAAAAACACAGGGACTTTCAACTCATTGCCTTGTATATTTAATGGTAACTCTTGAATGACCCCTTCGGCAGTCATCAAATCACCATTTCCCACCAGCACTCTGAAAGGTGGCCCTGGTTCAATAGGTATTTTCAGAAATTTGGCTATGCGAGGTTGCAAGAAGTTATCTGAACTGCCTCCATCAATTAGCACTTGTACCTTGATATTTCCAATTAGACCAGAAAATCTAAGTACGCCCAAATTAGAATCGCCTTTCATGGCATTTAAGGATAAATGATGTTGAGGTTGTTGCTGGTGAGGATTATCTGCGATTTCATCATTTTGTGTTTCTTCCACTACATTGACTGGTTCATCTGAATCATCATAATGGAGCAGCATCAGTTGTCTAT
Source organism: Vicia faba (assembly GCA_948472305.1). Classification (NCBI taxonomy): domain Eukaryota; kingdom Viridiplantae; phylum Streptophyta; class Magnoliopsida; order Fabales; family Fabaceae; genus Vicia; species Vicia faba. Next base: position 649,639,059 of record OX451735.1, on the reverse strand, counting down.
TGGGACATTTATGAGTGAAGGAGAACTTGTCATCGCACCAATAACATAAGCCCTTGTCTCTTCTCAGTTGCATTTCAGCAGGTGAGATGCGTTTGATATTGGGGTTCTTTTGGAATTGGCTCATAGGTCTCGTGGGGGGTGTGTTAAGGATGGGAGTAGTATTTTTTTGGTTGTTTTCTGGTTTGGCTAAATTGAAGGGTGGTTTGTAGTAAGTGTTTGGGTTGCTTTTTTGTGGTTTGGTTGATTGGGTGTATTTTTCTTCATAGACTTTGGCTAATGAAACTGCTTTGACAATGGAGGTGGGTGTATGGATTAACACGTCTCGACGAATCTCAGTATTGAGTCCACTAATGAAGCAATCGATTAAAGCATCATTGCTTAACCCATAAACTCGGTTAGCTAAAGCAGTGAACTGAAGATAATACTCAGAAACCGTTCCTGTTTGATTCAATTTAAACAATGTGGCGCGAGGGCATTCATATATGGATGGTCCAAAATCTAATTCTAAAGCACGAGTAAATTCCAGCCAAGAATGAAACGGATTAGAACGTTGTACCATTTGGAACCAAGGCACAACATCTTTATCAAGATGTACAGAGGAAATAGTTAATCTATCATGATCCGGGGTATCATAATACCCAAAAAACTGCTCAGCACGAAAAATCCATTCATGCACATTCGTGCCGTCAAAACGAGGAAACTCAAGTTTGATATTTCTCACCTGAAACGGAGGTCTGTTGTTGAGTTCTGGACCATGGCGATTTTTCGACGGTGTTTGCTGAATAAGGATGTCAAGCGCTGTGTGAATCTCGTCGAACTTTGATGCGTTCCCAACTTCCAGTCGCTCCATACGTTCTAGTATTTCTGTCTGAAATAGCTTCAGTTCTTCCGTGTTGCGCTTGATATCTTCTTGCATTTCTTTGTGTTGAGGGTTGGCCATGGCTGGTGAAAGCACCAATGAAACAGTATCACAATATATATATGGGAATGATAGGATATATATATTGCAGCCACAATAGGAATAAGAGAGATTAATGTTAACAACTTTAGCAGCAAGTTGTTTACAGACTCAGATGTGAAAAGAGAATAGAGGGAGAAGAATAATCACCCTACAAATCACATAACATCAAATATTCTCCTAGTACAATATATATAGCTGGCATTAAGGTTTCACAAATTCCTTCCACATGCTATGCGTCTTCCTTGCTCTCTCTCCTCTGCGTGGTTGTGCCTCACCACTAGTGGAAGCCTCACATTTTTCCTCCATGTGCTGTGGGACCCGTATCTGTTGTGCTGACTCACTTGTTTCTAGAAGGCTATTATTCTTTTGTCTCATTACACGATGCTCCTAGTATCTCCCCCTATTGGAAGATAATTTAGTTAATTTCTACAATTCTCAATGCTTATCTTTTAATAGGACTTTTTGGCATTTTCAATATTTAGTATAAATATGTTATACTATGCTATCAATATTGTACCCTACTTTATCTCCTCTATTTTGATATACAACAATAGTCTTGTTATCATTATTTGTTCATTTTTCTTCTCCACTTCATTATCTTGCACCAACACTCTCAACATGGTATCATCAGCCTTTGGTTCGAGAAAGGAACTGAAAGAAACTTGTATCAAAATATGTGGTGTTCTGTTGCAAGATGTCAATGACGATACAAGTGGGGAAATATTATGGACTCACACTTAGGGGGGACAAGTGTGAGTAAGTGGGAAAATAGTCTCACATTGAATACGAATGTGGAGATTCTCACTCACCTATCACCTTAAGATTTTAGGTGGATAAGTGGTGTGTCTCTCACAAAGGTACCTAGTCCTACACTATGTATCAATGCTCCTAGTATCCTCCTCAACATAAAAATTGACAGTCACTAAATTTAAAGCATACTTATCTATTATCAATATTCTCACTTGTATTAATTTAAGAAGAATACGTAGATACAATTCTATAAGTGTGGTTCATATTTTTTTTCCAATAAAAATATGACAAATATATCTAAATATCTTTTAGAAAATAATAATATAAAGAAATTGCATATGCATAAGAGAAAATTATACACTTATCATATTTTCATTGAAAAAAATGTAAACCACATCTAACGAAATACACATAAGTTTTTTCCTTAATTTAAATGGTGTTTAATTACATTATCTACATTTTTTATTTATGTAATATTAATTTATATTAAAATTGATTCTTATAAATCTCTACAATATAAGGGAGATAAACAACTTAAGTAAATATACTTAAGGGAACCAATTTTTATCAACAATTTTAATAGAGATTAAAGTGAACATAATTAAAAAAGATATTTTGTATAAAATAGTTAAATTTGTAAAGAGAGAAAATGATGTCTCTATTATGTATTGCCATATTTTATATACTAATATATCTTTTACAAATTAGCAAATTAAATATTATCACTACAATTATTTATTATTTTTTGATTATGAGAAAAAAAATTTACACTTAGTTGATATATTTAAAAACTTAATATAATTAATAGGTTATGAGTAATGGAAGTTGCATAAAGTAAGTAATGAAAGTTGTATATGAAAGTTTTATGTATGATTGTGTGAGTTACTGGGTTAGTGGAGTTGTACTTCCTATATTGTTTCAAAAGTTTTGGTAAATTATAAATTGTACATTTTTATTTTATTTGACGAGCAAAAAATAAGGGAAGAAATGACTGCAAAGTTTAAAAAGAGTCAAAGACAACTCGAAGAAAAAATAAAGATGCAACTTGAAGAAAAAATGACAACTGTTTTATAAAAAGAGTCAAAGACAACTCGAAGAAAAAATAAAGATGTAATTTTTTTAATTCAACATATTGGAACATGAACATGTTCCAACAATCTCCCACTTGAATTTAAAAAATTGATTTTAGAAGTAACGTCAAACGTTTATAAGATTGTGCATAAACAAAGGTGTCTACGACTTGAACCTTTGCATAGCAAGTAGGGTTCCAATTCAACAAGAGTGACACAAATGTCTTGAACTCTATCTCAGACATCAAATCCGCACACAACCTTTTCTTAAGGTGTATTCTAATAGTCCGTGCTTTAATGGTCTTGCACGTGTATCCCAGTTTAATGAAGGCTCTAGGAATTCTGCCTCGAAATTCCATAAGAACCGGCCTAAGTTCCACAATCACATAGGTGAGTCTATCAAGAGTACTCTTGTAGCCTAGGTACTCCCTCATACAGAGTATAGATCTCATTAAGAGTTTCTATTATCTCATCATCTTATTACTTCATGATGCATGCTTTACTTGCATGATCATCTCATATTACTCACAACTTGTTGTTACCCATTGAACCTATTTCTTGGGATCTCCAGTCATTTAGGTCGGGTTACCATCATGAGCAACTCATTTTCCTTTAGGCATTAGTCCCATATTATATGATGTATTATACTTTCTCTCTAGCCAATCCTTTCGTCAAAGGATCTGCTAAATTTTCATCAATGCGTACATGATCCACTCTTACAACTCCTTTAGAGATACAATCTCTAACAGTGTTGTGCTTTCTTCTTATTTGACGTTTTTTACCATTATAATAACGGTTCTCAATTTTTGCAATAGTTGCGGTACTATCACAGTGGATCAACACAACTGACATATGTTTTTCCCATAAGGGAATCTTAGTTAGCAAGCATCTTAACCAACTTGCTTCTTCACTAGAAGTCGCTAATGCTATATTCTCAAGATAGTATGTTTCTTTGATTTCCAAGATACAACTCCTCTAGCTATGTTGAAAGCCACTAGTTCCTTTAGAATCATCTGATAAGGTATTCCAATCTGCATCATTGTATCCTTCAGATACAATAGGAAATCTCTGATGATGTAAACCAAGATCATGGTCTTTTTAAGGTACCGTATGACTCGCTCAATAGCTTGCCAATATTCATTACTGAGTCTACTAGTAAACCCGCACAACAATCCCACGACATATGCAATGTCAGGTTTAGTACAATTAATGGAATACCTAAGACTTCCAATGATGCCCGCATGTTCTGTTTGTCTAACACTTTCACCAGTGTTCTTAAAAAGCTTCACACTTGGATCATTTGGTGTGCTCACAGGTTTGTTGTCAAAGTAATTATATTTCTTTAAGATCTTTTTCACATATTGTGATTGATCCAAAGAAATTTCTTGCTCGAATTTTGTGATCTTGATACCAAGAATCACACTCACTTCTCCGAGATCTTTCATATCAAAGTTAATGCACAACAATGATTTCATATCATTAATGGCCTGAATGTTTGATCCGAATATGAGTAGATCGTCTACATATAGACATATGATAATGCAAATACAATTCTCAAATTTGTAATAAACATATTTGTCACTTTCATTCACTTTGTACACATTCGATATCATTAAGTTATCAAACTTTACATGCCATTGCTTTGGAGCTTGTTTTAGTCCATACAAAGACTTATCTAACTTACAGACCTTGTTTTCTTATCCATAGATCACAAACCCTTCCGATTGTTTCATATAGATTTCTTCTTCCAAGTCACCGTTTAAAAAAGTTGTTTTAACATCCATTTGGTGTACTATTAAGTTATAAATAGCAACTATTGAAATAAGTATCCTAATGGATGTAATTCTAGTGACAGGAGAAAAGTGTCGAAGAAATCTATATTTTCTCTTTGTCTAAAACCCTTGGCAACAAGGCTAACCTTGTATTTATCAATAGTTCCATCAGGTTTTAGTTTCTTTTTCAAAACTCATTTACAATCAATTGGTTTGCAACCAGGAGGCAAGTCTACTAAGTGTCAGGTCTTGTTAGATTCTAGAGATTCTATCTCATCATTGATAGCTTCTTGCCATAAATAAACATCCAGATATGACAAGGCTTCTTAAATATTCATTGGATCTTCTTCTACATTATAAGCCGCATAATCAAGCCTATAGTCTTTAGCAACTCTTACTCGTTTACTTCGTCAAAGTTCTATTTCTACATTGTCGTTGCTTTCTGTGTTTCTTATCACAGGAATGTGACTCGATTGTGTGCCCCCACTATTTCTCAATTTGAAAGGAAATTTATCTTCATAGAATTCAACATCATTTGATTCTATGATCACTTTTTCCTTTAGGTCATAAAACCTATATGCTTTACTGTTTGTTGCATACTGAATGAAAACACATTCATATGCTCTACTAGTGAGTTTAACTCGTTTCGGATCCGAAATTCTGACATAAGTCAGACAACCCTAAGTTCTCAAATAAGACAAGTTTGGTTGTATTTTCTTTAATATCTCATAAGGAGAGATCTTACATTTTGACTTGAGGATTCTATTCAGGACATAGCAAACAGTCAATAAAATTTCCCCCCACCAGTGAGGTGCAGCACCAGAATTCATCATAATTGCAACAACAAGTTCAGTAAGAGTTCTATTCTTTCTTTCTGTTTTACCATTCATTGCAAGATAGTATGGTGCAGTCATTTCATGTATAATTCCATGTATAAAATTCATTAATAAACTAGAATCATACAGTTTATCTATCACTACAAATTTTTATTATATCATTTTCAAATTCTTTACAAAAAATTTAAACATATAAACTTAATTCTTCATAATAGCGTACAAATCTACCCCAATAGACTGACTAAACCATGTCTTATTTAAAAGAAAACCAGAAACAATGTTCTTTCTAATCTTAGGAACATGCATAACGTTTCTTAAGATTAAAGTCTTTCTGAAGGTGAAATTTAGCTCTATGTCTACAATTCCAACAACATTCGCGGTCTGCCCATCTCCCAACAACACTTTCTTATCTTTAGTATTCGTGTATGTTTAAACATAACACGGTCATAAAAGATACAACGAGAGACGTATGTGTCTATCCAATAGCCAACATATCCATCAACCATATTTATTTCAATGGCCATAGCAATAAATTACCCATTAGTCAGGTTGACCTGTGCATTAGGGACAACACCAAGTTCAAGCTTACTTCTACATTTCTTAGTTATATGACTTGATTTTCTATAGTTAAAACAAAGGGAAACCAACGTCATTTCTTTTAGGTGGTGGTTGTTGCCTAGTTGGAGCTATTGGGATCATAGAAGGATTCTCATTCTTTATTCGGTTCACAATATTGCAGTTCTGATTCTTTAATCATTTGTCAAATGACTTCAGAACTACACTGAATTTCTTTTTGTTGTTTGAAACAACCAAGACTTTTTCTTTTTGATATTTTCTCTAAGATTCCCTTTTTGTTTTTTTAAACATTCAAACTATGGGGTAGTTTGTCAATAATAAAACCAATTTTAAATTGTTCATTTAAACACATACCTTTTGTGATGATCTTTTAAGCAATCTTTTGAAGTTCGTAACATTAATCCTTTATCAACCTTACATCTTTGCATTTGATACTTGAAGTAGTGGCTAACAACATACTTCTTTGCTTCAGCTTCTACGTCATACTTCTTTTTTTGAGTCTCTCAATCTTGTTTTGCAATATCACATCAACTGTAATTATCATATAAATCATCTGCGAGTCTATTCAAAATATGATTTTGTAGAGATTTTCATTCTCTTTCTATAAGGTGATTTCTTTACTATGCTGTAAATCATCCGCTTTAATCTGTGCAGTAGATTCAACTTCAACACTATTAAGTGTTTCTTCTAAATCTCCAGATTTACTACCGTTAGTTTGTTCGATTGTTCCAGAAGAAGCAACAGAATATCATCGATCAAAACGTTAGCAACTTTTTCAACGTTAAGAACTTCATCTTTTGTTGGCAACGTTTGAAGTGACTTCTCTCAAACATGAACGATTTCTCAAAGACAATATCCGCAAAAGAACCAATAATTTCTTCCGTAGCCATGGCAGTTTGAAACGTCTTAAAATTGTTGTTTTCAGGTTTTAAAATATTTCCACCAAAAAAATTACCAAGTTGAGTCGCGAACTAGGTCGCTCTCTTTAAGACGTTTCGCGACACTGCTCAAAATTATGCAAAGCAGTCGAACTACCGCGCTGCCTCCAGGATAAAACAGCTCAGTTCTATATTGTACGATTACTACTTGCATGATAGATAATCGGTCTAGAAATACACCCTCTGATGGTACAAGACCATTCAAATATGGTATCAACACCACTCGTAGTATCTGGTACAAAGACCAGTCATAATAATTTCTCAAACAAAAAGAAACTCAGATAATTCTCCAAAGAGAAATTAATAATGGTCATTTGACCACTCATAATAATTTCTCCAACAAAGAGAAATTCAAATAATTCTCCAAAGAGAATCCAAAAGATTAAACTTGAAAATTCCTCAACTCAAATGAGGAGAAATTAACATAATTCTCTAAAGAGAATTCAAAAAAATACTCGGAAAATTCAACAAGTAGAAAGAAAGGGGAAGAAGATGGCACTTCGACAATTCGAGAGATGCAGAATTATGAGAGCGAAGAAGGAAAAACTAATAGAATAGTTTTTGGTGTAATTTAGAATGAAATATGTGCACTCCTTATATAGTGAAGTAAGATAGTTAATATTTCTCACATGAGTAATGTGAGACTAAATGGTTTTTTCAACCAAAAAGATATTTTAACATTATGGGACTTGAGAAAAAATTTAAATTCAACCTATTGAAACATTGACATGTTCCAAGAGTAGTTGAACTAGTATCTTTGTGCAACAAAGTATTTTGAAAATGTGTGTATATTCGTTCATCTTATACTTTGATATGACTTTTTATTATATTAGTTTTTTATATTGCAAGAAAATGTATTGAAAAAGAAACTTGTACATTAATTTTTTATTGTTATAAAATTGTTGATCAAATAACAGTACTTCAACTACTTCACAAAGAAAACTTCGAAGTAAAAATATAAAGATGAATTAATATTTATGATGGCAAGAGTCTTTAGATTGTTAGAAAAAATGATGGCGAGAGTCATATTAATTATGTAATTTTTATTTTTTTTTATGGGAACAAGGTCGTTTTATTAATATTTAGTTTTTGATGTTTTTTAGGAATTTAAATTTTTATGTCAGTCGGGATAAGTTGTGATATTTTCTATTTTAATGTTATATTAATTATTATTTATATTTATGAAAAAAAATATCAATAATGCTGTGATTTATATTGTTAAATAATTTATTTTTAAATAGTGATGACAATTTAAATAAAAATGTGAATGATACTAATTTTAAAAAGAAATTAAAAAATACGATTATATTTTTATTAAATGACATAAATTGTTGGAAAATCTAATTTATGCCAACAACTATTATGGGTGATATCGAAGATATGGCAACAATTCATACTGTTAGACAAAAAATAACTTTCGACAATATTTTTAGTTGTTGACAAAAACCATCTTTTCGTAACGACTATAGTCACTGTGCTCTATTAAATAAGGCAACAATAATTATTGTTGTAAAAATATGTGTTATAACAGCGACATTAAATGTTATCAAATGTTGTTGTAAAACTATAAATTGTTAATTAGTTAAGTGGTGATTGACGTTAAATTTGATAGAGATAATTACAGTTTGATTCCTCACAACCACGATCAAAAGGGGGTTGAAACCATTTGATGCCAGGACTAATCTTTAAACCGAACTATAATGCAACGAAACTTATACCAATAGTGAATTTTGATTTCAATATAATAGTGAACCTTACTAAGTTTATCTTTTTAATTTGTCTAACATGAGTCTAACTTATTCGTGCGTTCGCACGGGTACTGGTGTGGAACGTGAAATTGTCAACAGTTTAGTTTTGAAATTCAACTAAAATAGATAAAAATAAAATACATTTCTTAATATTGGTTACCCGTGCGTTCACACGGTACTGGTGTGTTACTATACATTTGCACGAACATTATTGTATTACTCGTGCGTCCGCACCTATACTGGTGTGATACGCACATTTTTGTTTTTAAAATATAATAAAAGTGTAAATAAGAAAAACAAAATTATTTTTGTAAGGTAGTTTATTATTTTTAACTCAAAGACATATTTTTAAAATAAAAATAAAATTGTATCAATTTAAAAAAATATATTAATAATTGATATATAAGAGTAGGAAAATTCATAACAATAGACTACATAAGAGTAGGATAATGTGAGAACAACGACAAAAATAAATATCATGTTTCGGAGTTACAAAGGCCAGAAATATCAAACTTCAAAAGTATTGTCGACTTGAGAAGGTGCGCAACCGCCACCACCACTTATTGCATTCTGTATAGAATAACTGAAAAACGTTGGATCCGCAAACCCTAAGCCATGAAAGTGTTAGATCTGGAAATCCTAAACCATGTAAGTGTTGGATCTGGAAACCATAAGCCATGAAAGTGTTGGATCGGGAAACCCTAAGCCAATGAAAGTGTTGGATCTAGGGAAAAAAGATGAAAAAGAAGAACATAACATATCAGAAATAATTTGGAGTAATAGTATAAAACATCACCTTCAAATCGCATAAACAGTGGTCGACCACCACACGTTCCTTACGAATCCGACATCACCCACAAGTTAGTCTGTCGTCCTCCTCTCCCCTATTCACACCACCATAGTGTTTTGTTTCGATGCTTGTTTTGATTCTGAAGAAGAGGACTAAAACGTAAGAGAGAAAGAGAGAAGAAAAAAAGGACGAGAAGAAAGAGAAAATTATTATGTTGTTTGAAATTTGAATTAAAGTATATATTAGAGAATTAAAAATATGGTTAATGTGTATGATGTTATTTAGGAATTATATACGTGTTGGTTGTTGGGAACAAGTTAAAGAGTTTTATAAAATCTTAAGATGTAGAAACCTTATGAAATTAATGAAAAGATAGGTAAGATGAAAATTCTACGGCTCGTGATTAGGACACCTGCTAGTGATTTTATTATAATTTTATTACATGAATCCTTTAACTGTAAAGATTGAATCATAAGAATCTAGACAAAAAATAATTATTTTTTAGATGCAAGTTTTTTCTTTCAAATTTACCGAAGTCGTACCATCACTGAGTTTAGATTTAGATTCTATGTTATAATTTTGATTTCAAAAGATTTTGGGTTGTATTATAGATATAATGTTTAAATTATATAACCGATTTAAATTGTAAAGTTATTAAAATAAAAGAGTTTTAATAAAATTTAAATTTCATTTAGACACATGTTTCCATAAAGTTCATTATATAATCTTTAATAAAATTTAAATTTCGTTATGCAATCTTGAATTCTTCACAAAGTTCTGTCATCATCTTATTATTTAGATTTGAGTCGTTGTCGATGATAATCTTGTTTGGCACACCATACCGACATATGAGATTTTCTTGATAAAGAGCACTACTACCTGCTTAGTAACATTAGCATATGAAGCCGCTTCCACCCATTTGGTGAAGTAGTCTATTGCTACCAAGATAATGTCCATTTGATACATTTGGTTCAATCATTTCAATCATGTCAATACCCCACATAGAGAAAGGTCACGGGGAAAAAATAACATTGAGAAGCGTCGGAGGTACATGAATTTTATCAATGTAAATCTGGTATTTATGATACTTCTTTGCAAATTTATAACAGTCAGATTTATCAGCCAATAATAACCTTCCCTAAGCATTTTTTTTACCATCGAATATCCATTGGCATGAGTACCAAAGAAACCTTCACGTATTTTATGCATCAACATGTCTGCTTCGTGTTTATCCACACATCTGAGCAAGAACATGTCATAATTTATTTTGTATAACACATCTTCATTGAGGAAAAATCTACCTGCCAACCTTCTCAATGTCTTTCTATCTTTTTTGACGCACCAACCGGGTATTCCTGAGTCTGAAGAAAATGTTTGATGTCATAATACCATGGTTTCTCATCTGACATTTCCTCTGTTGAAAACACATGAGCTGGTCTATCCAAACGTCAAACTGTTATACGAGGCACATCATTCCATGTATTCACTTGATACATAGAAGCCATAGTTGCTAATGCATCTGCCATCTGATTTTCATCTCTGGGAATATGATGGAACTCAATTTTATTAAAGAAGGGTAATAATCTTCTAACATAATCTTTGTAAGGGATAAAGCTAGGGTGATGGGTATCTCATTCTCCTTTAATCTGATTTATTACCAAACCTGAATCGCCATATACATCTAAAATTTTGATCCTGAGATCAATAGCCTCCTCGAGACCCGTGATACAAGCCTCATATTCTGTCATATTATTTGTACAATCAAATGTCAGTCTTGCAGTAAAAGGAATATGTGATCCATAAGGAGTGATAATCACAACACCAATTATTTTCCCATAAGCATTCACAGCTCCATCAAACACCATGCTCCATCGGGATTCAGGATCAAGACCTTCCCCAGGTAAAGGTTCATCACAATCTTTTATTTTCAAAAGCATAACATCCTCATCAAGGAAATCATATTTAACAGGCTGATAATCATCCACCGGTTGGTGAGCAAGATAATCCGCCAACACACTGCTTTTTATAGCCTTTTGAGTATAGTATTCAATATCATATTCTTACAACAACATCTTCCAACGGGAAATTCTCCCAGTAAGAGCATGCTTTTCAAAAATATACTTAATTGGATCCATTTTGGAAATCAACCAAGTAGTATGATTTAACATATATTGTCGGAACCGCTTTGCCGCCCAGGCTATAGCATAACATGATTTTTCCAGCATAGAATATTGCGACTCACAGTCAGTAAACTTCTTACTGAGATAATAAATGACATATTCCTTCTTCCATGTTTCATCTTGTTGTCCCAAAATACAGCCTATAGAATTATCTAACACTGTCAGATACATGATCAATGGTCTTCCTTCAACGGGAGGGAGCAAGATAGGAGGTTCAAGCAGATAATCTTTAATACTTTCAAATTCCCTTTGGCAATCATCTATCCACACATAACATTGATATTTATTTAACAACTTAAATATCGGTTCATACGTTGTAGTCATATGGGATATAAATTTGGAAAAGTAATGCAACCTCCCAAGGAAGCCTCTAACTTGCTTTTCAGTCCTTGGTGCAGGAATTTATTGAATTTCTTTGACTTTTCAAGATCAAATTCAATTCCTTTTTGGCTGACAATGAAACCTAACAATTTTCCTGATCGGACACCAAAGGTGCATTTATCTGGATTCAAGCGAAGATGATACTTCCTCAAATGCTGAAACAATTTCAATAAATATTCTATATGCCCTTCTTCAGTCTGGGATTTGGAAATCATATCATCAACATATAACTCAATTTCCTTGTGCATCAGATCATGGAATAGGGTTGTCATAGCCCTCTGGTACGTTGCACCAGCGTTCTTCAATCTGAAGGGCATCACTCTGTAACAGAATTTTCCCCAGGGTGTGATAAACGTTGTTTTTTTCCATGTCCGCAAGAGCCATTCTAATTTGATTATATCCGGAAAATCCATCCATGAACGAGAATACTTTGAATTTTGCTGTGCTGTTAACCAATATATCAATATGCGGAAATGGAAAATCATCTTTTGGACTAGCTTTGTTTAAATCTCTATAATCAACCCACGTGCGAACTTTTTCGTCTTTCTTTGATACCGGGACAGTATTGGCAATCCACTGAGGGTACACTAATATCACAAGAAAACCGACATTAATCTGCTTTAAAACTTCTTCTTTAATTTTCACTGCCATATCAGGGTGAGTTCTTCGCAATTTCTGCTTGATTGGTGGGCACTCTGGCTTTAGCGGCAAATGATGTTCCATAATATCAGTATCCAAACTAGGCATGTCTTGGTATGACATAGAAAGATGTCCACATACTCTTTCAACAATTTAATCAACCTGCTCTTTACATCAGGATGCAACAATGCTCAAATCTTGACTTCCTTTGCATCTTCCTCTAAATCCAAATTGATTGTCTCCAACGACTCTTTATGCGGTTGAATGGCACTTTCCTCACGCTCGAGCAACCATGAAATCTCTTCTGGAATTTCATCATATTCTTCTTCTTCATTCAGATACACAAGATATTCAAAGTTGGGAGAGGGTGCAGGATCATTGTACTCAACGGGTTTTTTAATTAATATGCACATATGACTTACTATTGCTTTTAGAAATTGACACATATATCAAGTGATTATGCATATTTATTTACAATTATTTTTTATTCCAAAAGGGTTTTTTTCCTGATTACCATTTTTCCAAGAAAAAGAAGAAAATAAAGACACAATTTGAGAATCAAAGACAACTTTTATTATTAATTTTAAAGATCAAAGCAAACAGATAAGCCCATACAATATTAACTTTCACCTTGGGCAGAGTGAAATATTTTTGAAAAGAAAAAAAATTACTTTTAGATATGAATGCAAGAGGGAACATAAATGGTGATCCAATTTTGGACTCTGACCCCATGCGTCACGTAGTTTGATATCTCTTGCTCTTCTTCACCTTCCAAAATAGCATTGATCCTAGGAACAGTTGGATGAAGGTAACCTCCACTGTGAAAGACATCCTGATATTTTCCCAAAGTAGACTTCAGCTTCATGTTCTCTCCTTTACCATTCTTCACAGGAAATCTCAAACCAGCTCTATTCTTATTCACCGGCGGGTAAACAATTTTCCCTCATACTTTACTAGGGACATTACACACAACATGCTGACCATCTTTAAATGAAGCTATAGAATTCTCATTTCCCCTTATATTATCAATGAATAAAGCTTGGAACTGAGTTCCAACAGCAGCTTCATCCGCTTCCATAACACTGAAAGAGGATAAATGAGATATTAACAATGCTTGTTCCCCATTTATGATGACCACCTTTCATTCAGGAACAAACTTCAGCTTTTGGTGCAAAGTTGAAGTGACAGCCCCTGCCTCGTATATCCACGGTCGTCCCAATAAACAACTGTAAGCGAGCATAATATCCATAACCTGGAAAGTAATCTAAAAAAAGTGCGGGCCTATGTGAATAAGAAAATCTACTTCCCCGATGACAGACTTCCTTGATCCATCAAAATCTTTCACACTTATGCCACTCGGGCGCATGGGAGTTCCCTGGTACTTCAACTTCATAAATGTGCTCCTCGATATTACATTTAAAGTAGACTCATTATCAATCAACACATCTGACAAGGAATCATTCTTATAATTCATGGAGATATGGATAGCCAAATTATGATTCCTTACTTCGTCAGGCAATTCGTCATCACAGAAACCTAGGTTATTACAGGATGTAATGTTCCCTACCACACTGCTGAATTGGTCCAAAGGCATATCACTTTCCATGAAAGCTTGATCCAATACTCTCATCAAAGATTCCCTATGGGCAGAAGAGTTCATCAGCAAGGCTAGAATGGATATCTTTGATGGTGTATACAACAATTGATCTACGATCCTGTAGTCGCTCATATTGATAATCTTCAATATATCATCCACATCTTTTTCCAGAGTAGCACCACTAGATTACCCCACTGCTTTCTTAGGTTCAAGACTTTCAACAATCTTCTTATCAACATTAACATTTCCTCGAATAACAGGTGCGAAAACACGACCATTGCAGGTCACTCTACTGGCTTTAACAATATTCTTAATATCAGATAAAGGTTGGATTGGAACTTCCATATCATCCTCCAAGATTATAGAATTGTATTTGTACTGCACAACTTTGTCTGATTCATAAGGAACAGGACCTGGTATGCAAATCACCACTGGAGAAACAACTGGCTTGCTACAGTACTCAATCTTAATTGGGGCAGGACCACTGAAACAAGGCACAATAACATTCACCCCTTCTTCAGAATACTAGGACATTACAAAATCATGGCTGGAGAACATATCTTCATTAGAGGAAAATAATTCATCTGCAGAAGCATATCCATCCTTTGACACAGTCTCAACCAAGTAACCTTCAATCATATTAATCCCATTGTAATCATCTCTATGGCCTGAAACTTTGATAGTACCATTATCCAATAACAACTGAATACCCCTTCTCACAATGGAACAACCACGAGAATCCCTGCAACAAATATGGAAAGACCCATAATGGTGTTTTACTTGACCATCCATGTGATAGAAAGTAGCGTGCAACTGCACCAAATCATCATTCATATGATTCACGTCAAAAATCCAGAATTCACCAGGACATCCGTAGACCATATTCACATCTTCCTCGTATTCTTCCCTTAGGCCTGATTATATGAATAAGGCTTTCTTCCATCATTTCCTGAAGATCAGCTTTTATCTTATCACGCCCCTGTATATATGTACTGCAAATACCACAACCAGCATGATCATGCGTATAGTAACTAAACTCGCAGAGGTTAGCATGCATCTTTACCAAATCACCTCTAACCAGGTTGATATCAAAAATCTGGAAGTCCCCTGGACAACCAGCAACCATGTTTACCACATTTTCTCCTCTATGCTTTGGCAAAGGATTATCTTTCACGTTAGGGCCAACATCTTAAAAGGATAAGAGGCCAGATCTCACCATCTTTTGTACTTCAAATTTCAGAGGATAACAATTCTCAATATTATGCCCCGGTGCTCCCTAATGAAAAGCACACATCTGGTCTTCCTTATAATACCAAGGCAAAGGTGATGGTATAGCAGGGGGTGGCCCGGTCTTAACCAACTTCTTTTGAATTAATGTCGGGAATAACTCTGCATAGCTCATAGGAATAGAGTCAAAAGCCTCTCTCTTCTGATTTTCCCTTGATTTCCCTGAGGAGGTGGTCTTTGATAGGCAACAATAGTTAGAGCTACATTGACAACATGAGTCATAGAAGCAACCTGTTGTTGATATCATTGATGTCTTCTGGGTGGTCTGATCTTTCTCTCCCCAATAATATCATTAGTCTCGCTCTCTTTCTTTTGAGAGAACCCATATGATGACTTCTTCGTCCCTTCATCTTTAGTCAAGCGCCCTTCTCTAACAGCCTCTTCCAAACGAACACCCATACTTACTGTAGTTGTTTAGGTATTGGCATGCATTTTTGGTAAAACCAGGTGTATGAATGTCATGACTGATGTCATAACATTCTAGTTTATTAGGTACAGATTTATTAGGTACCTTTGCAGAAAAATATTGTCATACAGGTACTGATGTTTATGAGTGTGTATCTGAGCATTTTGCAAAATGATCACATTTACCAAAATCAGTGAACAGGAATTCAGATGTCATAACAAATGTTAAGACATCCTGTTCTGAACTAACAGGTATGCAGTTTGGTTAATTCTGAGTTTTTTTCAGGAAAATGACTCAGTCTTTCCAGAACAGAATCCTGCGTTTTCTTTGGGTTAACCTAGCTCAACCCTAACCTGGTTGATAAAGTCCTGTGACCTAGTCTTAAGGTCAAACGGAATTAACCCTAGCTTTTTGTGGAAACCCTAACTGAAGATGCAACTGCTATATATTCAACAGGGCTGTTGTTTTGAATGTATCCCTTTTTGACAGAAGATCATTTAGAAGCTGTATAGTTTTAACTATTGTAATCCAAGCAATTATCATTGTGATAAGTGACTTGGAATAGGTTTTAATTGTAAGGGTTGTGTAACACTCAAAGCTTTGAAGCAAGAGTGTTTGTATGTCTCTTGACTAAAGCTGTGAAGCAAAGTCAAGTTAGGTTTGTATATCACTCAAAGCTGTGAAGCAAGAGTGTTTGTGTTGCTTGATTAAAAAGTTGTGAAGCATAATCAAGTGTATGTTTTGAAGAGTGTCTTCATCAATTCATTAGTCAAATTGTTTTATGTATCACTACTGTGATTGAGGGGGAGTGAGTAGGAACTCAGGTTTAAGTTGTACTTAGATTGAAGTTGCATTGGGTAGGTCTTAAGTGAAGGAGATAAACTGGTTGGTTTATTCCTGAATTAATATCTCTTATAGTGGATTTCCTCCCTGGCTTGGTAGCCCCCAGAGTAGGTGTTGTTGCACACTGAACTGGGTAAACAATTGACTGTGTTCTTTACTGTTTTTGTATTTACTATCTTATAGTAAGTCAGATACGGTGTCATAACATTGAACGTGACATTGAGTATCTGCAGCCAGAATTTCAATTGGCATCAGAGCAGGCACCCTGCCTGTATTACTGGGTGAGATCTAGGGATATCACTTTCTGGCACTATGGACAAAGAAGGAGTTTTTGGAAATAGACCACCCATTCTGGATGGAACAAATTATGACTACTGGAAACCTCGTATGATTGCCTTCTTAAAATCTCTGGACAAAAAGGCTTGGAGAGCTGCTGACAAAGGATGTATCCATCCCACCATAACTGAGAAATATGGGACAATCAGTTTGAAGCCTGAGGAAGATTGGAGTAAAGAAGAAGATGAGTTAGCCCTGGGAAATTCCAAAGATTTAAATGCCTTGTTCAATGGAATTGATAGAAACATTTTCAGACTAGTACATCAATATGAACTGGCCAAGGAAGTTTGGGACACTCTCAAAACTACCCATGAGGGCACTTCCAAAGTAAAAATGTCAAGACTTCAGATGTTGACTACCAAGTTTGAGAATCTAAAAATGATGGAAGATGAAACCATTCATGAGTTTCACATGAACATCTTGGAGATTGCCAACACCTCAAGAGCACTGGGAGAAAAGATGTCAGAAGAAAAATTGGTGAGAAAGATTCTCAGATCCTTGCCTAAAAGATTTGCAATGAAGGTAACTGCCATAGAGGAAGCCCAGGACATCAGCAAGTTGAAAGTGGATGAACTTATTGGGTCTCTTCATACTTTTGAGATGGGGATCACTGAAAATGGTGACAAGAAGAACAAGAGCATAGCACTTGTATCCAACACTGATGTTGAAAACAAGGAGGATGAAGAAGAAAATATTTCAGAAGCTATAGCCATGCTTGGAAGACAGTTCAACAAACTCATCAAAAGAATAGATCCAAAGTCAAGGTCTAATGTTCATAACATTCCCTCTGACATTGACAGTTCCAGCAGAAGACCAAGGTCAGAAGAGAAGGGAAATCAAGGCAGAGGAATTCAATGCCATGGCTGTGAAGGATATGGGCATATTCGAGCTGAATGTCCTACCTTTCTTAAGAAACAAAAGAAAGGAATGACTGTTACTTGGTCTGACTGTGATTCAGAAAGTAATTCTGAAGAAGAATCTGCCAAACTAGTTACTTCTCTAACTGGTGTCCGTACCTCTGAAAGTGACACTAGTGATGAAGAAGTGACATTTGAAGAACTGGCTGATACTTACAAGAAATTGTGTATCAGAAGTACTGAAGTCTGTGTGCAGAATGAGAAACAATCAAAACTCATCATAAAGCTGGAGGCTGAAAAAAGGGCAAACCTTGAAACTATAAGTCATCTAGAAGGGGAAGTTCAGTTGCTGAACTCACAACTGATCCAAATGACCAAATCTGTCAAGATGCTGACTAATGGAACAGACAAATTGGAAGAGATTCTTCAAGTTGGACAAAATGTGGGAAACAAATCTGGACTAGGATTTGTGGAAGCCAAGAAATCTAGTACAAACAAGAAGATCAGGCCTGTCAAACAAATGTCAAAGCAGATGTCTCAACACAACGCTCAACATCAGAAACAGAAATATATGAAGAAAAAGTACCAAAGATGGAGATGTCATCATTGTGGAAGGTATGGACACATAAAGCCCTTCTGCTTCAAATTGCATGGATACCCTAATCAAAACTCAGGTGTTAAACCTAAGTAAAAAAGGGTACCACATACTCCTCAATGGAAGAAAAAGGCTACTGCCCTGATAGCCCACACTTCCCTGAGAGTGTCTGCAAAGGAAGGTTGGTACTTTGACAGTGGGTGTTCTAAACACATGACTGGAATAAAGAACATTCTCAATCATGTTAAACCTCACAACACTAGTTATGTGACCTTTGGAGATGGTGCTAAAGGTGAAATCAAAGGAGTTGGTAATTTGGAATGCCATGAAGTTCCAAGTCTGAGTAAAGTACTGCTGGTAAAAGGGCTGACTGCTAATCTCATTAGTATCAGTCAATTGTGTGATCTAGGATTCAAGGTCAACTTCTCAAAATCTGAATGTCTAGTAGTTAATGAAAAACTAGAAGTTGTAATGAAAGGAATCAGATCCAAAGATAACTGTTACTTGTGGCAGCCTGAGAACACTAATAACTCCACTATGTGTCCAATTACCAAAGAAGAAAAAGAGATGAAACTGTGGCACCATAAGCTTGGTCATCTTCATCTAAGAAGAATGAAAAGAGCTATCTCTATGGAAGCAGTCAGAAGGACTCCAAGACTACAGATTGATAAAAGAAGGGTTTGTGGTGAACTTAAAATTGAAAGGCTTGGTAAAAAGGAACATGTCTATGATGTGGTGAATAAACTTGAAGAAGGATGTGTTGTCAGAACCAGAAGTAATCATGACAAGGATTTTGGAAACAACAAGTCTAATAAATTCTGTTTCCCAGAAGAAATGAGTCGTGAAGTCTCTTCTCCTATAACTCACCATCAAAATGGAGTTGACAAAAAGAAAAATAAGATCATTCAAGAATCAACCAGAACTATGATTCATGTCAAAAGAATGCCTTCCCAACTCTGTGCTGAAATGGTTGCAGCTAGTAGTAACTGTTCTCAAAATATCTGGACAAAACAGATGCTCACTGAGTATAATGTCTCACAAGATGTTGTGACATTGTATTGTGACAATCTGAATACAATCAATATTTCCATGAACCCTATTCAGCATATCAGGACCAAGCACATTGACTTTGTAGAGAAGAAGTCAATTAAACTGAAACATGGTATCATTAAGCTTCAGCTGACTGATTCTTCTACCAAGGCTCTTGTTGGAAATAAACTTGAAAACTTGAGGGGAAGGTTGGGTATTTGCCAACATGAGAAATTATAGCAATTAATTTTGCTTAAAACAAGGGTTGAAGGAGTTAATTTTGTTAAGTCTATTTTTAGTGGGTTAATCATATGTTTTCCCAATTCTTTCAAAATCTTTAAGAAGTTGAAAAGACTCTCTTTTGCCTCCTACCTCTCTCGACTTTGCAACCTGTTCCCTTCTCTCAATCAAAGTTTTTTCTCAAATTGCTACTGGTGCTCTAAGTCAATCAAAATGTCTCAAACATCATCTTCAACCAAGGCGACCTCTTCATCTTCATCATCTTCATCATCTGACCAAGACTCTCGAGCAATCACCACATGCATAGAATCTGAAGTTCTTGAGATCACTCCTCTCAGAGAGATGGCAACTGACCCCGCCAAAGTCAAAAAGCTGAGAACTAGACATGCAGGAAGAGCTCAAGTTGCTTCCTCTGGTAATCCTTCTCATCCTTCTTCTTCTGTACCAAATAGAGAAGGATCAGTTCAAGTTCATCAAGCTATTGCTAGGCTTTTTACTAGTATACTAAGCGGAAACCAACCTGTACCGGGGATTTATGTCCCTTTAAATCAATCAGGAAGCCCAAATGTGGATGTCTCTGAGAATGTAGATGTCTCTGAGAATGTTGTGACACAAAATGACAACATTTAGAACCCTTCAGAAAAGACTGTTGATCCACCTATCATTGATGTGGATGAGGAATACTCAGACAATGATCTGATTGCCAATGTAAACCCTAGCATAGCTAGGAGAATGATGAAAAGAAAAGGTAATCAGAATGATGCAAAATGTATGTCCAAAGATAAACCTGTTGTTAAGAAATCCAAGGCTGAAGGCAAGGCTGGGGTAGAATCTGTGAAAACTGGTCAGCCCAAAGGGAAGGTGAAAGCCCAGGTGTATACTGGTAGACAACCAATTACAAAGAAGAGAAAAGAACCTGAATCTTCTGATTCTGATGAGGAATCAAAGTTTGAGATTGATGCTGAAGAAATTCCTATCAGAAGGAAACTGCCCTCCAGCAAAATTGCTAGAGTTCCTGAAGTCCCAACAGACAACATCTCTTTCCACCATCCTGACAATGCAAACAGATGTAAGTATGTTTGCTTGAAGAGAATAGCTTTAGAAAGAGAACTCAACAATGATGCCATGGAGTGCAAAGACATCATGGACCTGATCAAGAATGCTGGACTGATGAAGACAGTGATAAAATTTACCAAGTGTTATGAAAATCTGGTCAAGGAGTTCATAGTTAACTTGTCTAATGATTGTGCTGATGGAAGGTCAGCTGACTTTGAAAGTGTTTTTGTTAGAGGAAGAAGGGTTAATTTCTCTCCATCAGAAATTAACAAATTTCTTGGAAGATCAAATGAGGATTGTCCTGATCTGGAAGTCACTGACAATGAAGTTTGTCAAACCATCACAGCAAGGCAAGTGAAGTGCTGGCCCTTGAAAGGCAAGCTGAATGCCAGTAAACTTAGCATGAAATTTGCCATCCTGCACAAGATTGGTGCAGCCAACTGGGTCCCTACAAACCATAAATCAACTATCTCCACAGGATTGGGGAGATTTATTTATGCTGTGGGAACCAAGACTGCTTTTGACTATGGCAGGTATATTTTTGAACAAACTTTAAAACATGCTGGTAGTTATGTTGTCAAAGGACCAATTGCCTTTCCCTCCCTCCTTTGTGGAATTATCCTTGCTCAATACCCTGATATCCTGGTGGCAAGAGATACTGCTTGCAAAAGAGCTCCTGCCCTTGGGTTGCACTACAAACTGTTTCAGGGATCTCATGCTCCTGATATTGTCATAACATCAGCTGAGACATCGTCTGTGAAGACCCAGTCCAAAACATCTGATGTCATAGCTGTATTAAAAGAGACCTGCAAAGAACTGGAAGCTAGGAAAAAAAAACCTAGAAAACCTAATTGCCAGGTTAGAAAAGGAGGAAGCTGAAGGAAACAGAAGGGAAGAGGGTGTAGAAGCTGAAGGTCATCTCAATACTGAAGAAACTAGCTCCTCTGAGTCTGATGACAGTGCTTAAAGGTTGGTGGAGTTGCTGATTGGTGGAGTTGGTGCTGGTACCTGGTAGAGTTTGGAAGTGTGTTCAGTTTTTAGTTGCTGTTCTCATTACTTTTTCTGGATGTCTGTATAAATTTTAAGAACATGTATCTTTGGCCCATTTGTGGCTAAAGAGGGGGAGATATATTTTGGTACTTTATTAGACATTCTATTTTTCTGCAGTCATATTTATTCTGCTGCTATCTATCTCTGATTGCTTAGGGGCTTTAGCCAAAAATCTGCCAAAGGGGGAGTTTGTAGTTGTTTAGGTATTGGCATGCATTTTTGGTAAAACCAGGTGTATGAATGTCATGACTGATGTCATAACATTCTAGTTTATTAGGTACAGATTTATTAGGTACCTTTGCAGAAAAATATTGTCATACAGGTACTGATGTTTATGAGTGTGTATCTGAGCATTTTGCAAAATGATCACATTTACCAAAATCAGTAAACAGGAATTCAGATGTCATAACAAATGTTAAGACATCCTGTTCTGAACTAACAGGTATGCAGTTTGGTTAATTCTGAGTTTTTTCAGGAAAATGACTCAGTCTTTCCAGAACAGAATCCTGCGTTTTCTTTGGGTTAACCTAGCTCAACCCTAACCTGGTTGATAAAGTCCTGTGACCTAGTCTTAAGGTCAAACAGAATTAACCCTAGCTTTTTGTGGAAACCCTAACTGAAGATGCAGCTGCTATATATTCAACAGGGCTGCTGTTTTGAATGTATCCCTTTTTGACAGAAGATCATTTAGAAGCTGTATAGTTTTAACTATTGTTGTTGGTGTAAGCCCTAGAGGCCAATACTTTTGGTACTTGTATCGAATTATTTATTAATAATAAAAGGCATTTCTTTATTATGTTTTCCAAAATAATAAAGTCCCTAGAATGGTTTATTGGTTTAATGAAATGTTAAGTGTGACTTAATCATGAGATCCTATTAAACATAAGAAACTATTCTTAAAGTATCCGTAGTCAAGCTTTAATGTGAAGTGGGATAATATTAAAGCATTAAGATTATTATGAAGATAGATTGATGATCACATCTCATGGATCATAGATAAGGAGTTATCAAGTCTTGACATAGGTATGAATATTAGGAGTAATATTTATACTGGATTGACCCGTTATGAGAATACTACATAGAATGTTATGCAAAGTGTCATAAGTTATTCTCATGATGATAATGGTGTATACCACCCTTCGACCTGAAACCACTATGGACCCTAGATGTAGAGTCAAGTACTTTATTGCTGATCAAACGTCATCCGTAACTGGATGACTATAAAGATGGTTGATGGGTACTTCACAAAGCATGCTAAGGGACATGAGTGACCTAGATGGAATTTGCTCATCCTGCATAACAGGATAAATGTCTAAGGGCCCAATATTGAACTGGACAAGGGTGACACAGTGTATGCCTTGTGTTCAATATAGACATGAGGGCAAAAGGGTAATTGTACAACACAAATATTATCACGGAAAAGGTTTGGTCAGATCACATGACATTTTCGTGACTTGGGTAACAGTGAAGTGTTGCTAGATACCGCTCACTGTTTATTATATTAAATGTGTAATTTAATATAATTGCCAACGTCGCGAAAACCTACAGGGTCACACACATAAGGACAGGTTGATGAGAGATAGAATAAATAAGGAACACCGTAAGGTACGGTGCACTTAAGTGTAATACGGAAAGTGGTAAGGTACCACGTGGATGAGTGATATATGGTACATCATAAGGTATGATGTCCATAAGCTTAATTGGGCTTTTAGCTTATAGCCTTAATTGGGCTTTTAGCTTGTAGCCCACACGAGTGATTCTATAAATAGATCCCTTGTGATGAAGTTTTTTCACTTGATGCATTTTCGTTTTTGACTCTCTCTCTCACTCAAGGTTTCCGTTCGTGATCAGCTAGCACTGTGACCGGAAGCAATCTGTTCGTGTGGACTGAGTAGAGGCGTTGTTCTTCATCAACGCTCGTGATCACGACATCAAAGGTCTGAATCGCCACAAGAGGTAAAACTTTCTATCACTGACCATGCTCATTCGTAAGGATCTCTAAAGGAAAATTTTATATTCCGCTGCGTTTTGATCGCAATTTTCCTTCAGTGGTATCAGAGCCACTTACGAAACCATGGATCTGATAGTTGTTTATGTTCTATATTTTCTGTTTTGATTCGATTAAAACCAGAATGAATTGAATAATAAACGATTAATTAAATTTGGCATCTGTTGTGTACGATTTGGATGATTGATGTTGACTATGCTTCGGAATCCGACATTAGTATGGTGAAGCAGCGATACATCGATCGTCCATAGGTTACACAATAAGATCGATCACTCTTATATATGATATAAGTAAATCTGATGCAACGATGGTATATGTGATATACTGTTTCTGTTTCGTTCATTCAAACACTTGATGATTGTTATTCCTTTGACCGATCACTGTTCATATGCTTCGGAATCCGACATTAGTATGGTGAAGCAATGGCATGTGATTAATCATACTGAATTATCAATCGAGATGTGTTTGACAACATGAAACTGTTGCATTAGGGTTCATGACGGCACAAGGGTTGTGTTGTTGCAGAGTCATGCGATTAGGGTTGTGAATGCACAAGAGTTGTGCGAAAATGACGCTGAACCCCCGGGCAGCGGAACCCCCGGCTAACTCTGCGTAGTGTGATCAATCATCGAAATTTAATTTGCCTTTTTTTTAATTAACAGAAATTTAAACTAATAATAAAAGTGTGTTTATTATTATTGTCTTGTGGTGATCAGTTATGGCCTTAGTTTTTTCCTTTATTTTGTTTTGGGATTGTAAAATACGGCCTGCGTGTCGTGTCTCTCTCTAAAATTCTTGATGTAACTTCTTTTCTCATCTCACTCCCTCGTATGTAAAACGAGTTTCTTTTATGTAATGTAATGTTATGAAGAAAGAGAAGAATACAATATCAAAGGAGGATAACCTTGGAGATCTTGCTTGGAGAAGTTTAGATCGTTATTAGGTTAGCTTAGGTTCTCTCATTGGCTTGGGAGAACAATTGCGCTAGGGGCCATAACTGTATCTTTTTATGTATATTGATGCATGTGTTTGTATGTTGATGCATGAGAGAGACGAATTGCATGTTAAGCCGGTGAGATCAAACTAATAACAAAATCCCTCAAGTTAAATATTAAGTTCATGCTTTCCAAGTTTTAGCACTCATCAAGACTAGTATCGAATAATGTAGGTTTCGCCTACGCGAGGTGCATGTTCTATATTAGTAAGGTGCGATGGGATAATTGTAATATCCAACTGCTAAAACAATGGGTCAAACTTAACTAAACACATTATAATAAGATTATACATGTTTAGAAGCAAGAGTTGGGAATGATTCATATGATGAATTAGAATAAGGAGTTATTCACCCAACTGAAAATATTCGAGAGTTGTATGAGATACAATTGGAAGGAGTTCCTACCTAAATAACCTAGTTTTGTGTAATCAGCCTAACGCTGACTTAGAACAAAGTGAAATGTGGATCTCGACCCACTAGAAAGTCTTCCAACGGGATTTTCCGAATCAAATGATGAGGGTCATTTGATTTGAGTAAAATAGTGGGAGCATATTTGATTAAAGGCCTAATTAAATATGTTGTTTTAATGATACTTATATTTTCATTTTTTTTGTAGATTACCATGACAACAAACAACCATATTTTGCAATCAATCCTAGATAAGGAAAAATTGTCTGGGACAAATTTCCTGGATTGGCACCGAAATCTGAGGATTGTCCTCAAGCACGATAAGAAGCTGTATGTCTTGGAGACACCTGTTCCTGAAGAGGAACCGCCTAGTTCGGCACCTAAGGCAGAAAGAGAAGCTTATAAGAAGCATCTCGATGATGCTAATGAAGCCGCTTGTCTCATGCTAGCTACTATGAACTCGGAGTTGCAAAAGCAACACGAGAACATGTCAGCGTTCGATATGATCGGACATCTGAAAATGCTCTATCAAGAGCAGGCAAGAAATGAGAGGTTTCGGGTTTCAAAGGCCCTTTTTAACAGCAAGTTATCTGAGGGAAACCCTGTAGGTCCCCATGTACTCAAAATGATTGGGTATGTGGAGAACCTTGAAAGGTTAGGGTTTCCGCTTGGAAAGGAACTTGCAACTGATTTTATCTTGCAATCGTTGCTAGATAACTTTAATCAGTTTGTCATGAATTTCAACATGAATGACATGGATAAGAGTCTTCCAGAATTGCTAAGCATGTTGAAAACTGCTGAGCAGAATATGAAGACAAAAGGGAAGTCCATTCTGATGGTTAGTAATGGAAAGAAGCTGAACAAGAGGCCTACCAAGCAGTTTGGTAAAGGGAAAGGCAAGGAAGTTGCCAAGCCTAAACCTACTGTTCCTGCTTTGAAGCCTAGTGGAGGCATAGCAAAGGAGGGCACTTGCTTCCATTGCGGTAAGACCGGACATTGGAAGAGAAACTGCCCAAAGTACCTGGAAGATAAGAACAATGGAGTAGGGACTTCAAATTCAGGTATTTTTGTTATTGAAATTAATTTATCTACTTCTGCATCATGGGTATTAGATACTGGATGCGGTTCTCACATTTGTACTAATGTGCAGGGGCTAAAAAGGAGTAGAGATTTGGCAAAAGGTGAAGTTGACCTACGAGTTGGAAATGGAGCAAAGGTTGCTGCTTTAGCCGTAGGAACTTATGTTTTGACTTTACCTAGTGGTTTAATAATTCAGTTAGAGAACTGTTATTATGTACCTGCAATTAGTAGGAATATTATTTCCGTTTCTTGTTTGGACAAGTTTGGTTTTTCATTTATAATAAAGAACAATTGTTGCTATATTTATTTGAATGATATATTCTATGCTTCTGCACAAATGAACAATGGACTATATGTCCTTGATCTTGAAATGCCAATTTATAACATTAATACTAAACGGATTAAACCTAATGAGTTAAATCCAAGCTACCTTTGGCATTGTCGCTTAGGCCACATAAATGAGAAACGCATTTCCAAACTCCATAAAGATGGACTCTTGGACTCTTTTGATTATGAATCATATGAGACATGCAGATCTTGTTTAATTAGAAAGATGACAAAGTCCCCATTCACAGGAAAAGGTGAAAGGGCTAATGATCTTTTGGCCCTCATACATACTGATGTATGTGGACCACTGAACATACCAGCCAGAGGAGGTTTTCAATACTTCATCACATTTACTGATGATTTCAGTAGATATGGTTATGTGTATTTAATGAAACACAAATCTGAAACCTTTGAAAAATTCAAGGAATTCAAGAATGAAGTACAAAACCAACTAGGTAAGAATATTAAAGTTCTTCGATCAGATCGAGGCGGTGAATATTTAAGCCTAGAGTTTGATGACCATCTAAAGGAATGTGGGATTTTATCCCAACTTACTCCTCCCGGAACACCACAATGGAATGGTGTATCCGAGAGAAGAAATCAGACCTTGTTAGACATGGTTCGATCCATGATGAGTCACGCCGATCTTCCGAACTCCTTTTGGGGACATGCACTATTTGTTAGAACAATGTTTGAATCTAGTACCCTATAATTAAGTTTTGATGATAACAAAGTGAAAAGATATAGTAGTTAAATATTTCATGATTGAATTATATGCTACTTAAAATTACTATGCTCTGACTTGCAGATATGCTGATTAAAATAAGCAAGATCACGTTCTCAGCATCAGAATATGAGTTTGCACACCAGCATCAGAAGTTGCTGAATCAGAACGTCAAGATCAGAAGATCAACGCTTGCACATGCTGAAGCTTGATGAACAGAACTGCGCGTAAAATACTCTGATACAGAATCAAATCAGTTCATCAGCAGCAAAGCAGAATCAGAATGAGCCAAGCCAGATCGTGCATTGAAGAAGCAACGGTACTGTGCATTGAAAGCTAATCAATACCAACGGCATCATTCTAGACAAGATCTGCTCAGAAAGGAAAGCTTGTAAATAGCATTGAATCAAGAATATTTGCTTCAACGTTCATCTTCTCAAAGTGCTATATAAACCAAGCTTTGAAGATTATCACGGCTAATGCTTCCAAACTCTCTACACGCAAAAAGCTGATCAATAATCTTCACTCTACAAGTTTTGCTAAACCACCAAACTCTGATACTCTATTAGCGTTTAGCAACTTAGTATTCTAAGCTTCATTTGTGTAAACATCACAGTTGTGATATAGTTTTTGTAGAAACATTCACACACATTTGATTATTCCTTTGTAAGAAAGTGTTGCCTTGACAAACCGGATTGTGGTTTGAATCAAGAAGGTTTTAGCAGTTGCTAAAGCAGATTTGTATTCAGTTGAATATAGTGAATTAAGACCTCGTTGGAGAGAGGCGAAATCACCTTGAACGGGTGGACTGGAGTAGTTTGAGATCAAACGAACCAGGATAAAAATACCTTGTCATTTGCTTTAAGTTTCCAGTTTTACAATTCAACCCCCCCTTCTTGTGTTTTTCACCCCTTCACTATTGACTGCAGCTTACACACTTAACCGAGTTCCATCCAAAAAGGTTGAGAAGACACCATATGAGATATGGAGTGGTAAGAAACCACATATGTCTTACATGAAGATTTGGGGTTGTGAAGTTTATGTGAAACGACAAATTTCAACTAAGCTTGAGCCCAAATCTGACAAATGCTTATTTGTTGGGTATCCTAAAGAAACAAGAGGGTATTACTTCTACAATCCTTCTGAGGGCAAAGTGTTTGTCGCTCGAACTGGAGTTTTTCTGGAAAAGGATTTTATTTCCAAAAGAATCAGTGGGAGGAAAATAGAGCTTGAAGAAATTCAAGAACCACAAAGCATTGATACACCTATGGAGGAATTAGAGCAGGAAACACAAGTAGTTGTGGAAGAGCAACCTGCTCAAGTAGAACAAGACCAGCGTAGGTCAAGCAGGATACGTCAACAACCTGAGAGATATGGATATCTCATAAGTGATCAGGGTGATGTATTACTCATGGATCAAGATGAGCCTGTGACCTACCAAGAGGCCATAACTGGTCCTGAGTCCGAGAAGTGGCTAGAAGCCATGAAATCTGAAATGGATTCCATGTACACAAACCAGGTTTGGACCTTGGTAGAGCCTCCTATAGGAGTTAACCCTATAGGATGCAAGTGGGTCTTTAAAAAGAAGACTGACATGGATGGTAAGGTACATACCTATAAGGCAAGACTGGTTGCAAAAGGCTATAAACAAATTCATGGGGTGGACTATGATGAAACCTTTTCACCAGTTGCAATGCTTAAATCTGTTCGGATTTTACTTGCTATCGCTGCATATCATGATTATGAAATATGGCAGATGGATGTCAAAACTGCTTTCCTTAATGGGAATCTTCTTGAGGATGTGTACATGACACAACCTGAAGGATTTGACATACCAGAGGAAGCCCAAAAGATATGTAAGTTACAGCGATCAATTTATGGATTAAAGCAAGCTTCCAGAAGCTGGAATCTTCGTTTTGATGAAACAGTAAAACAATATGGATTCATCAAGAATGAAGATGAGCCTTGTGTCTACAAGAAGGTTAGTGGGAGCATGATCGTATTCCTGGTATTATATGTAGATGACATATTACTCATTGAAAACGATGTCCCTACCTTGCAACAAGTGAAGACTTGGTTAGGGAAATGCTTTTCAATGAAGGACCTAGGTGAAGCAGCCTATATATTAGGAATCAGGATCTATAGAGATAGGTCACAAAAACTACTTGGCCTAAGTCAGAGTACATACATAGAAAAAGTGTTGAGACGCTTTAATATGCATGATTCCAAGAAAGGATTCATACCTATGCAACATGGCATGTGTCTGTCAAAAACACAATCCCCTTCAAGTAAGGAAGAAAGGGATCGCATGGATAAGATTCCATATGCATCTGCAATAGGATCTATCATGTATGCCATGCTATGTACTCGACCAGATGTCTCGTATTCTTTAAGTGCAACGAGTAGGTACCAGTCTAATCCCGGTGATGCTCATTGGGTAGCTGTCAAGAATATCCTTAAGTACTTGAGAAGGACTAAGGATTCATTCTTGATATATGGAGGTCAGGAAGAGCTTGCTGTAATTGGATACACTGATGCTAGCTTCCAGACAGATAAGGATGACTTTAGATCGCAATTTGGTTATGTGTTTTGTTTAAATGGTGGCGCTGTGAGCTGGAAAAGTTCAAAGCAAGATACAGTTGCTGATTCTACAACCGAGGCTGAGTATATTGCTGCCTCAACTGCAGCAAAGGAAGCTGTTTGGATCAAGAAGTTCATTAGTGAACTTGGCATAGTCCATAGCATTGTGGATCCCATTGATCTCTATTGTGATAACAATGGTGCTATCGCACAAGCTAAGGAGCCTAGATCTCACCAACGATCCAAACACATACTTAGGCGTTATCATCTCATTCGAGAGATAATCGATCGGGGAGATGTGAAAATATGCAGAGTACCTACACTTGACAATGTTGCTGACCCATTAACAAAGCCTCTTGCGCAGCTGAAGCATGATGGACATACTAGATCTATGGGTATTAGGGGTATGCCTGATTGGCTCTAGTGCTAGTGAGAGACTGTTGGTGTAAGCCCTAGAGGCCAATACTTTTGGTACTTGTATCGAATTATTTATTAATAATAAAAGGCATTTCTTTATTATGTTTTCCAAAATAATAAAGTCCCTAGAATGGTTTATTAGTTTAATGAAATGTTAAGTGTGACTTAATCATGAGATCCTATTAAACATAAGAAACTATTCTTAAAGTATCCGTAGTCAAGCTTTAATGTGAAGTGGGATAACATTAAAGCATTAAGATTATTATGAAGATAGATTGATGATCACATCTCATGGATCATAGATAAGGAGTTATCAAGTCTTGACATAGGTATGAATATTAGGAGTAATATTTATACTGGATTGACCCGTTATGAGAATACTACATAGAATGTTATGCAAAGTGTCATAAGTTATTCTCATGATGATAATGGTGTATACCACCCTTCGACCTGAAACCACTATGGACCCTAGATGTAGAGTCAAGTACTTTATTGCTGATCAAACGTCATCCGTAACTGGATGACTATAAAGATGGTTGATGGGTACTTCACAAAGCATGCTAAGGGACATGAGTGACCTAGATGGAATTTGCTCATCCTGCATAACAGGATAAATGTCTAAGGGCCCAATATTGAACTGGACAAGGGTGACACAGTGTATGCCTTGTGTTCAATATAGACATGAGGGCAAAAGGGTAATTGTACAACACAAATATTATCACGGAAAAGGTTTGGTCAGATCACATGACATTTTCGTGACTTGGGTAACAGTGAAGTGTTGCTAGATACCGCTCACTATTTATTATATTAAATGTGTAATTTAATGTAATTGCCAACGTCGCGAAAACCTACAGGGTCACACACATAAGGACAGGTTGATGAGAGATAGAATAAATAAGGAACACCGTAAGGTACGGTGCACTTAAGTGTAATACGGAAAGTGGTAAGGTACCACGTGGATGAGTGATATATGGTACATCATAAGGTATGATGTCCATAAGCTTAATTGGGCTTTTAGCTTATAGCCTTAATTGGGCTTTTAGCTTGTAGCCCACACGAGTGATTCTATAAATAGATCCCTTGTGATGAAGTTTTTTCACTTGATGCATTTTCGTTTTTGACTCTCTCTCTCACTCAAGGTTTCCGTTCGTGATCAGCTAGCACTGTGACCGGAAGCAATCTGTTCGTGTGGACTGAGTAGAGGCGTTGTTCTTCATCAACGCTCGTGATCACGACATCAAAGGTCTGAATTGCCACAAGAGGTAAAACTTTCTATCACTGACCATGCTCATTCGTAAGGATCTCTAAAGGAAAATTTTATATTCCGCTGCGTTTTGATCGCAATTTTCCTTCAATTGTAATCCAAGCAATTATCATTGTGATAAGTGACTTGGAATAGGTTTTAATTGTAAGGGTTGTGTAACACTCAAAGCTTTGAAGCAAGAGTGTTTGTATGTCTCTTGACTAAAGCTGTGAAGCAAAGTCAAGTTAGGTTTGTATATCACTCAAAGCTGTGAAGCAAGAGTGTTTGTGTTGCTTGATTAAAAAGCTGTGAAGCATAATCAAGTGTATGTTTTGAAGAGTGTCTTCATCAATTCATTAGTCAAATTGTTTTATGTATCACTGCTGTGATTGAGGGGGAGTGAGTAGGAACTCAGGTTTAAGTTGTACTTAGATTGAAGTTGCATTGGGTAGGTCTTAAGTGAAGGAGATAAACTGGTTGGTTTATTCCTGAATTAATATCTCTTATAGTGGATTTCCTCCCTGGCTTGGTAGCCCCCAGAGTAGGTGTTGTTGCACACTGAACTGGGTAAACAATTGACTGTGTTCTTTACTGTTTTTGTATTTACTGTCTTATAGTAAGTCAGATACGGTGTCATAACATTGAACGTGACATTGAGTATCTGCAGCCAGAATTTCACTTACCATTTTTGTAAAATCACTTGGTGCACTGGCGACCATCCTTTCATAATAAAACGATACAAGGATTTTTAGGAAGACCTTGGTCCTTTCTTGTTCACCCATAGGTGGAACCACCTAGGCAGCTATCTCGCGTCATCTCTGTGCATATTCTTTGAACGACTCCTTGTCTCTCTGAGCCATTTCCCTTAACTGGTCACACTCAGGTGCCATGAACATATTATACTTGTACTATTTGGTGAAGGCTTCTCCCAGATCATTGAAAGTACTGATGCTGCTACTGTCCAGACTCATATACCACTTCAGAGTAGCACCAGTTAAACTATCTTGGAAGAAATGAATGAGAAAACGCTGATCATCAGCATGGGTAGACACCTTCCTGATATACATCACAAGGTGGTCACGAGGGCAAGTGTTGCCCTTGTACCTCTCAAATTTCGGTACTTTAAATTTTGCTGGGACCTTTACATTGGGAACTAGGAAGAGTTGGCTAACATTATGTCAAAACAATTCTTTTTTGTGAAAGGCCTTCATTTCCTTTTGCATCTCATCGAACTAGTCTTTAAAATCATCCAAATAGTCATAGAAACCCATACTTTCACTCAGAGGAGGAGCAGGACGATAAGCTTCATCATTCACAAATGCCATAGCATTCACCGGAGGTGCACTATAGTGGATCTCTTTTCTAGCCATAAGAGTAACATGCACTACAGGAAGTGCAGGAATGGAAGCAGTTTGAGCAAACGGAGCAACTTGAGTATCAAGATTGTAACCTTCTGGCATGAAGTTCTCTGGCATTCCCCACGGATAATCCTGAGGCATACGATTCTGAACAACAATAACTAGAGTAACAGAAATGGGAACTGTCAGAGCTTCAGAAGCAACCTTTGTCCGCTGAGGCTGAGCAAGTGGTGGCTGATTCTGAGAAGCCACCAACGATTCCATCAAAGAAGTCAGATTGGCCATACCGACCTTCAGAGCAGTAACTTCTTCGTGCATCTCGCAATTCTCTTGTTCAAGATTCTCCATTTTCTTCTTGGAATTAGCCCGGGTATTGTACTGGTGAGACAACTTGCTTTCTGAATGAAGTAGAGAAACATAGTAAGACACCTGGGTGTGAACAGAAATGCAAGAAAAATGTACAAGATGATGCATGATATGCAATGCGCATGATTTATTTTATTATCATTAACATTTAAAGGAACTCAAAGATTTATAGACCATTTGCAAATATTAAAGTACTAACACGTTTGAAATATTGAAAATCTCATAACTTCAAAATGGATTACAACTTTTTAGTACAAGTTTCAATAATCTCAAGTATAACATAAGATAAAAATATAAGATCCTAAGAAGCAAAGTTGATGAATATCACCCCACACATTGACGTTTCCCTGTGAGTCTTGTAATCTGAGCCTTCAACTTCTTGTTCTCGTCTGCATACCTGTCGGCGACCTCTTTCCAATCACCAGAGTTGGGAAGTGAGCAACTAGGTCCTGACTGATCTCTAGAGGAAAATAAATCCTCTTGCTTCTCCATCATCTCTACAACACGACTCTCAAGAATCTCAATCAGGTCATCCTTCTCCTTTAGGTCTGCTCGGTAGGACACCTCTGAAATCTGTCACTTATTCTTCCAAGCCTCCTTTTCCTGCTGCATCCGGATTAGGGCAAGCTGAAGCTCTTCCACATCATCTAATAGGGTAGGAGTGGTCTTGACAAATATATCAGGCATGGGTGCTTCATGGGGATATGGCATCTTCAACTGGATAGCTCTTTCTTGTACCCACTGAAGATAAGGCTCCAAAGAAACAACCCCTATAGGTCCCAATTTCTTTCTACTCTCCTTGTGAATATGATGCTAAGCCTTCACAATCTCATCTTTAGCTTCCTTATGAACCTCTTCCTCTTTAAGGAAGAAACCACTCAGATGAATACTATTTTGCTTATCCCTCACCGGATATCCAAGTTGTTGTCGTGCAAGGATAGGATTATAGTTAATTCCTCCTTTTATACCAAGAAGAGGTACATTAGGGAAACTACCACAACTATCGACAATATCCACATCATAGTAACCCTGATGATACCAAACAATATCTGAATGAGTGAGGTCCATAATCTTCGGAGCCCAACGAGGTTCCTTCCTGACATCCCAAAAGGTATCAGACTGAGATAAGTGAGAAATAAACCACTGATACAACAAAGGCGTTCAACAAATGATCATTCCTCCATGATAAGAATCCCGAAGATGAATGGAGTAATAAGCATCTCTTAATAATATAGGAACTGGATTCCCAATCAAAAAGATCCGGATGGCATTGATATCCACAAAGTTGTCGACATTGGGAAATAAGAACAACCCATAAGCAAGTAGAGCAAAGATGGCCTCAAAAGCAACCATACTCTTCATCCTAACAAATTAACGAGATTTCTCTAATAAAAACTGAGTGCATAATCCTCTGATCCGTCCTTTGGTAGTCATATGGGCTTTAACCTCAGACTTTCCTAAATGAACCAAAGCAACAATCTCATGAGATTTTGGCTCCCCCTTCAAGCCGGTGAAATTCACAATCAGTAACAAGTAAACCCAGTAGATAAGAATAATATTCTAATGTAGGCATCAACTGATAATCGGGGAAGGTGAAACATCGATACATTGGATCATAAAATTGGACCAAAGTCGAGAGAATACCCTCATTCATTATGAGCTTCATAAGAGATACGATGGACCCATACTTCCTTCGAAAATCTGTAGAACTCTGGATCTCAGGAATCAGACTCATCAACTCATCTATCTTTGGATCTTTGAAACTATACTTCTGAGTCTTTCTTTTCCAGAATCCATGGTCAAAAGTACCTGAGATATTCACAAAGAGTCAACTTTAAGTCCCTTGAAACAAAATGTTTTAAAGGATGCTCATGGGTGCATAAATGCATGATGCAACAATCACACAAAAGATCACAAACATGGGGGGTTCATAGGTTCGATGTCACGAGCATGAGATCAAATTTACTACCCACAAGGTATGATATAAAAGTTTATTACATGTCGAACAAGGTTCTAAGAAGTTCCCAGATTCTACATCCTTCTTTCAGATATTACCAACGTCCCGATTAACTCTGTAATAAGCAATATTCTCAAGAAAAACTCGTCCAAGCATAGTATCGTGTGACAACCATTTCCGAATTACTCTGTCATAGCTTCCGCACTACACCTAAAGGGCCAAGATGGGTTAAAGGTTCTACAATCCTCAGTTTCAGCAGGCTCCCAGGTCGAAAGCAGCACGTCTTCCCGATTACTCGATAAATGATACTGCAGTCAAAGGGGCCTCCACTGAGTGGGGGATCTCATGCCTCCTTTTTTGGGATTATTTCCTAATAGTTAATATGACTATACCACCCGTCCTATCTTAAGTTTTCCAAAGTCCAAGTACAGGACTCATGAGAAATCACCAAGCACCCTGAAAACCAGGAAAATCCATACAAACATATATACAACATATAATATACAAACAGTCAATAGCACATACACAAATAAACAAATATAGGCTCAACCCACTTAGGGATGGAGCACCAATAGGTCGATCTGTCCCCAGTGAAGTCTCCATTTTTCTGTAGTGGTAGAAATGTTTAGACTAAGCCATTGGATTGACTTAACTCACACAAATCAAATAAAAATCGCCACTGCGCTTTATTGTTTCCATAGGAATGGGAAAAGAGCAAATAACCCAAAAAGAGGGGGAAATAATCTATGTTCAGGGGTTGGTTATGCAAAGGGAAGATATTATCACCCTAAACATCTACGGTACTCCGCAGGAACCTCTTTGAAAATTTGTGTATTTGACTATAAAAGTTGTATACAAAAATAGATGGTGGAGATGAGAAGAGAAGTATTTTTTTTTATTTTGCACCCGCCGCGGTTGCGAATCTTTAGTTCCTACGTACCACCTTCCGTGCAATAGGGGTACTCGTAGTTCACCTTTAAAAATTTTAAAACACAAGTGTGTTGGTTAATTTTAAGAGATGAGACATTATCGTCTTATCCGAGTGGAAAACATACTTACTAGCCACTATTATGAGAAAGGAGAATTTGCGTCATCTCTAAGTGGAGGATATGGCCTGGATTTTTAAATCAATAAAGCCTCGCTCAACACCCAAGTGGAAAATATGTCACTTCACTACATATCATAGAAATATAGTAGTTCACATCACTACAAGGATTGACAAAAGTCTATATTTTGAGAAAATTTTAAAGTAAAAGATCCAAAGTGACCAAATGGTTTGAATGAGATTGGTTGACTTTTAGTCTTCTCACAAAAATGTCAAGGTATTATTAAGTTGAATAAAGTTTGATTAAGAAATTTTTTGAAAATGCATGGACATAAGGCCAAGTTTATTGTGAAAGCGGTTCAAGTTTAGAAAACAAGAATAGTTTTGAAAAGGAGGGAGAATAATTTTTTGAAATTAATGAAGATGAGAGGAAATGAAGGGGCTATCCTAAAGCATAAGGTAAAAGTTAGGGAGAAGAACCGTCTAACCAACAAGGATCCAACACTTAACATAATGAGTCAATGTAGAATTCTCATCCTTTGCATTGAAACCAAACAAGAAAGGATAATAAATCTCTTAAGAAATCCAAGCTTTAAAGGCATTAAGTCTTCACAAAAATTGGGCAGAGTAACGACTGTATATAGATGAATTCCCAATCACAGACGAAACATATAATCAGAATAACCTGCACACAAAGAAAACAAACAATTCAATATCTCGGGGTAAACCCCAAGAACTCCAGACAAAATAGCAATAGAAGCCACCGGGTCTCAAGGTAGGTCAAGGTCTCTACTCCTAGGTCCAAGAAGTTCATAATCCCAATGCCAAGGATAGTAACCAAATAGTCCAGGTAACATTAAAGTTTTTTATAGTTCAAGTTGATTATTAGGTATCTTCAAAAAGAAAATGAAAATCTCAAGTGAGCAAAGATGAAAATAGCATGAAATATAGATGCTAAAATAAATGGTGCTTAAGCATAAGGTAAGATCATAAAGTTAATTGTTAGAAATTAGGAGTTAGTTGAATGACCATCTTGAAACTTGCATTTGAAACTCATTAGAATATTGATAAAATCAAATCCTCTCAACAACAAGTTTCATTTGCTTTTTGTCAAGTATATCATTCATTTAAAATTCTTAAGGCAACAATAAATGATCAACGATGTTTAAGTGATTCACTTTGACCAAAGCTTATGAAGATTCATTAGAGGACTGATAAGACCAAAGCCTCCTAACAATGAATCTCAAGTTTATTGGATCAAAGGTTTCAAATTAACATACTTGGGCTTACAAACATGGGTTTGGGCCACGAATGATCATTTCTCGAATCGGGACAATATTTAGCACTATGTTAAGCAATCGTAAGTGAACTTATATAGAAGTTTTCCCTATTTTGAGGCTGGACAATAGCAATATTTGTGCCACATATTTAGAGAAATGATATATAGATCATTCTCCAACATCATATAATACAAGTGAGAAATGAATAAGATGAAAGGGGAGGGGATGTGTTAGATGAAATTTAGTTTCAAATATCGTCAACATCATTCATCTGTCTCGGTGGATTTGATTTTTCAACCTATCAACACCCAAGATCCAATGATGTTGAAGAATTTGCCAAAAATAAACCTCAAGTCATTAATACATGCCATGCCAAGAATTAAACAAGAATTATGTGCAAAAGTTCTCAATTACAAACCTTGATCAAAAGTAAAACCCTAAATGCAATCCTAAGTAAAAAATTAGATTTAAAAAGGAAAAGGGATTGTAAAAAATCATGACAATTGAACCCTAACTTCCTAAATATCTATAGAAGTCATAAATGGGGTTTAGGGGGTCTTGAATTCAGGTGGAGACTTGATTTAAAAATGCAAACATTGAAACTAGCTAGCAAAATGCTTAAACTAGAGGTGTTTTGAAAAACAATTTTTAAAAATTATGAAATCTCATTTTAAAATTCAATAAAAATGATATTTATGACCTCAACTTGTACAAGTACTCTAAACATATTCATTTCTCATTTTATAGGCATAGGAAGTTAGAAATTTCAAGCAATCAATGTGAATGATCAAACAAAACCCTAAAAAAGGAAATTAAGTTTAAAATTAATCAATTTAATCTAAAATTCAAATAAAATGGATGTAAGGCTCCCTAAGTTTCAATAAAGTTCTAAGGATCAGTAAGTATATTTTTCTTGAATTTTATCCCAAGAGAAAGAATTAAATAAAATTTATTTACTTAACTCATAAAAAAACAAAGAAAAGCGATATAACCAAACAAATGATTTAATTTAAATCTCACAAATTTTGTAAAATTGGAAAAAAATTATTTTCAACAAGAAGACTCAGAAGGAAACTTAAAAAAACATTTATTAGGATTATTTTATTTAGTAGAAATGGGAAAATAAAATTCTAAAACAAATAGAATGATTAAAACCATAATTAAACCACTTGAATTTATTTAATCATGAAAAAATGATAAAACTAAGAAATAAAAATCGTAAAATGAAAATATATTAAAAATAAAGTTTAAAATATTTTTGTAGTAATTTTTGAATTAAGAAAAGTATTTAAACAAAATTATAGAAAACAAAGAAAATTAAAATATAATTAAGGTGTATTACACCTGTTATTAGCAGAAAGTGCTGTGGAAAGTTTTAGAACACGCTCAATAAAAAAAAGCCACGTAATCATCCCTACATGGTGAACCAGCTTTCTATGATAAAAAAATCAGTTTTAAAACACAATCTTCAGAGCTTCATATCTCTCTGTATACTCCATGAAATCGAGTGAAATCAAAATAAGAAATGGAGATCTTGTGGCATAGATCAACATAAATTAAAAAATTTCTTAAAACGATACGTAGATCATAGAGAAATTAAAGCCTGAAAATCACTGATTTACACATGTTCAAAAAACCAGATTACCCACACAAACATCCAGTCCGGATTTCTTCCTCAATTCAAACTTAAATCACACGATTCAAAAACCAAAATGCTCACAAGATAGCAAAGATTAACATGATGTTCTTAGATTTTTCAAAGATCTATGGATCAAAACGAAATGTAAACTGCAAGCTGACAGAAAAAATAATTTCAAGTTGAATCAAACAGTTCACAGTCGCGACTTAATTCAAAATTGCATAATGAAATCAACTCAGACACAGTATCCAGCCAATTGCATGATCATGAACAGAATTTCAACATGTAAAAGTTCTCAAAATCAGAGATACAATTATGAGATGGAGGTTATGGAATGCTTACCTTATGAAGCAGATTTTTAGATGCTTGAGCTTAAATAAAGAGCTAAAAATTTAGAGATGCTTGATTTGAAGATTCAGAGGCAGTTCAATGGAAGGAAGTATGAAGGAGGCTTTGGAGAAAAGAAAAAGGAAGCTTGCTCGAGCACCAAAGAAAGAAGAATTCTTGGATCTGTTTTCTCTCTTCAAGTGTGATATCCCGTGTATCAATTCCGTGTGCTGAGTGAAGTGTAGTGGCTGCCTTTTATAGAGTGAGAAAGATTTGCACAAGTTTGCTTGGAGGGTATAAGAGGCAAGGAAATGAGGTGGTGAGGTGATTCCGCTTTTTTCCTTTGTTACTAACCTCTTAGGTGTCGTTTTGGGTAAGTGAACAAAGCATGGGCGTGTGAGCTGGCAGGCTATTGCTTTGGTTGCTATAAATCACATGCATTTCCATGCAGGTTTGGAAAAAATCATGGTCATGTCTTCATATCATTATATATCTATCCATAGTGCATGGAATGAAATAAAATTTGAATCAAAATTGGAGAGGGCATTACATACTGTTACTTTCATGTTCAATTTTTTTTAAAACAAAGCTTGAATCAATGAGATAAGTAGCCATGAATGTATGCACATCATGTGTTTGTTGGGATGCATGGCTTTGCATGCGCGTGACATGCCTTGTTGCTGGGAAAAATTCAACTTACATGTCATCTACTTCTCATGATCATATCTTGAAATGTAGGAACTATTTTGAGAAAATTCCTGAAGCAAAGTTGTCCATAACACATAGACCTTGATCTTTGATGTTGGACATTTTTCAAAATAATCAATCTT
The DNA here is from genome assembly GCA_948472305.1 of Vicia faba. Classification (NCBI taxonomy): domain Eukaryota; kingdom Viridiplantae; phylum Streptophyta; class Magnoliopsida; order Fabales; family Fabaceae; genus Vicia; species Vicia faba. Next base: position 649,598,539 of record OX451735.1, on the reverse strand, counting down.
TGATGTTGGACATTTTTTGGACTAGAAGACTCTAATAAAAAGTTGAAGGATTTTGTATCCTCTTTCCAGTCATGTAAAGTTTGTACATTTTCAATAAAAATTGAGAAAGTTATGACCAATCAAAGCTCAGCACTATGAACACTTAGAAAAAATCCAAAATTTCAAATAACTTCATTGACAAGTTATCTCCAATTCACACTTCCTCTTGATTTTATGCCACCATTGACCATGAAATATGAAAATTGGGACATTGAATTGATATTTAACTAAAAGTCCACTTGGTCAACAGTTGACTTTGGTTGATTTCTGACAAAATGACCAATTTACCCCCTTTTTTTTTATCAATTGAGCCTTTCCAAACCCAAATTGATGATAAAATTTCCAATCATAGATGCTCATGAACATGTAGAGAAACATGGAATCAAGTATTTCCCAAAAAGTAATAGATTTCATAATTAAATTCCAAACCATAGTTTTGATCCTCTGTGCTAGGAGATGGTAATATACATGCAATTGTGCCATTACCTACAAGATGACATTCACAGAGACATATATACATATTTTGATGTTAGTAAAAAGGATATATATACAAGATACATAGTTCAAGGTGCTTGGTGATCCCTCATGGACAAACCTAAAGATAGGATGAAATAGAAGAAGTACCCAAACCCTAATGTGTGATCTTGTTGCATTGTGATGGTATGAGATGATAAAGGAATCTTAGGGGCAAAAATTAGGGTACAACAGGCGGGTTGTTACATGAGTTAAAAGGCCCAGTACCCAGGCTATGAGTAACCATTAGGAACACATAGAAATAGAGTGGAACATGACAGCTACTGAGCGAAAGTCCTACTAGTGCAATCATGTCATCCATTCTCAGATGAGGTTCAAATGGGGTATTATCATCATCCATGTTTATGACTTTTAAGGTAGTTGTGATACGGTGGCAGAACCAACGGTTTTGAAAAAATGCTGGTTTGCGTTTTGCATTTGTGTTTGCAAAATGTCGCAGTAAGCAAGAGTCGCCACCGACTTTTATTTTATCCAACTGGAAAGGACAAAAGCACAGAAAAATTCCCTTTTCGAGATTTTGAGTACGGGGGGTAGATTATAGAAAGGGAAGGTATTAGCACCCTTTCTATCCATGGTTTTCCATGGGCTCTTAGGTACTTGCTCATCATTTAAAAAAATTGCTTCCGTGTTTGTGTGTTTTGAAAAGTTTTTGTTTTACTCCGTTTTAACCCTTGTATCAGTTCTCAAGAGTGTTACGAAGTCGTTTTGAAAACTTTGTTTGAAAAAAAAAGTGTAAGTGTGAAAAAGTTTGATTTTGAGCAAGTACCTACTAGCATGTACCTACTCGAAAAAGGATTGTTTCTATTCTTGTTTCCTTTAGAAAGCGCTATCCTCCTATTGAGAAATAGGTAGCACTGTCATTGGAGTTTGTAAGGGTCAATTTGAAAGGGACGTAATGGTCATTGAAGGAAACATGTAAGGATACCTTAGCATTTCGAAGGGACTGTCATCATATATTCGTAGGTAACATCGAGGGACATGATCATTTCTCGTAGGCAACTCGAGGGACGTTAAGGGACTATGATCTTTATGATGACTTTTAGATTGAGGGTCTTTTGCTAAGGGTATCCCTACGTTCGAGGGACATGACCATTGTTTTCCGAGGCAACCAAGTGGGGAGTACCCTAGGGGTGCAAGTGTGCAGCAGTGTTTGTTTTCAGATATATCATCTTTAAATTAGGTTATGCTATGTTCAATTAGTTTACCGGTCTTTCCATACAATCCTATTAGTCTAAGCATTACATAAAATATAGTAGCAGAAGGTAAAGGCGGAAATGTAAACCTAGGCTATTACAGAGCTTTGGGGCAGTTACATAATAATGAAGAGTGCATAAAAGAAATCCTAAAACTATTACATCCCGGAAGCAATTACATAATTAGAAGAAAAAACGCGAGAAAAGATAAATCTACGCTATTACATTGATAATGCGACCTATACAATTTTCCTAGAAATTAAAATGAAAAGAATAAATAAAAAGAAATTAAGGAAAAATTAAAACCTAAAATTCTAAGTTAATGTTTTTGGTGTTTTTTTGTAGAAAATAAAAAAGCCAGCTCAGTTGGTAAGCGTGCAGGGAGAAAACGCCTGAGGGCCTGGGTTCGATCCCCAGGTCCCCATATTATTTCATGATATTTTTTTATGGCATAATCAGGCACACGTGCATACAAGGAGCCTACCATGTACCATCAGCTTTCAGCCATCAGATCATCCACATGCTAGATCCAAGGCTTTCCACATGAGTGTCCATCATGGGCACAAGTCAAGCAAGCGCATGGGATCTGGAAAGGTCAAATAGGCTAGGCGCTATTGGGCTCAGAAATTGCAATTCAGACCCCCCCCCCCCCCTATTTGCTAGCATACCACCAGGCCCATTCTATTTCAATTCTAATTTCCTTTATTTAATTTAATTAGTTTAATATATTTTCTAAAAAAATAATTTCATTTTTACAAAAGTCATAAAATCAATTTTCACAAATTTAGATTTAGGTTTTATTTTTATCAAATTTAATTTAATATTAGTTAAATTTAATATTAGGGTAATTCTAACCTTTTTGTAAATAATTCAAAATCAATTGGAAAATTAGGTTTTGTTCTTGATTTAATTTTTATTTCTTTTCTCAATAAAACAAAATACAAAAATAGGCTAACATAATTATTTTTCTTAATTTAAATTATTTAGTAATAAGGTTTTTTTATTTTATTCAATTAAACCTCATTTTCTCAAATAATCAAAAACCACAAAAAATTGATTTTTCTTTCAATTAGGTTTAGACGGGGTCAAAACCCTAATTTCTCTCGTTCTCGATTCATCGCGCGCATTTATATATTTTTTACAATATTAATGTAACTGCTCACGGTATGTAATAGTTTAATTAGGATTTTTCTTTTATTTATCGTTTTATGGGTTTTGGCTATGTAATTAATCCCCTACCCCGAAGCCTTGTAATAGCGTAGGTTTTTAATTCTCGCATTTTAATTTTCGCAAATATTAACTGTTAGATGTATGTTAATAGGATTGTATGACAAGACTGCATATTAATTTTAAAATGGCTAGCAAACCTTAAATGTGCAAAGATAATAACTTGAAATCAAATCACTCGCACATGCGCACTCTTAGGGTATACTCTCACTTCGGTTGCCTTCGGTGAATGATCATTAGGTATAGGATATTTTAATGGTCGCCCTTCTGTCTGAACAAAGATCAAATGTCCCGTTCAAAAATGTTGCCTCAGAAATGTTGCCTTGGAAAGGTTGCCTCGGAAATGTTGCCTCGAATAGGATCTTAAGACATTAGGGTTATTACTAAGACGTCCTAACATTGCTCTAGTGATCGTTTGACCCTTTCGAATTGACCCTTACAACTCCAATGACGGTGCTACCTACTCTTTAATAGTGGGATAGCGTTGTCTAAAGGAAACAAGAACAAAAACAATCTTTTTTCGAGTAGGTAGATGCTAGTAGGTACTTGCTCAAAAACAAGCTTTTTCACACTTACATTTTTTCAAACAAAGTTTTCAAAATGACTTCGTAACACTCTTGAGGACTGATGAAAGGGTTAAAACAAAGTAAAACAAAAACTATTCAAAACACACAAACACGGAAGCAATTTTTAAAATGATGAGCAAGTACCTAAGAGCCCGTAGAAAACTACGGATAGAAAGGGTGCTAATACCTTCCCTTTCTATAATCTACCCCCCATACTCAAAATCTCGAAAAAAGGAATTTTTCTGTGCTTTTGTCCTTTCCAGTTGGATAAAATAAAAGTCGGTGGAGACTCTTGCTTACTGCGACATTTTGCAAACACAAACGCAAAATGCAAACCAGCATTTTCGAAAATAGACGGTTCTGCCACCGTATCACAGAACTCGAAAAAGAACCGGGGTAAGGTTGCTTTGTGAGGAGTTTGGGTAAAACTGCATCTGTACTGAGAAGGAACTTTGGTAAGGTTTCTTTGTGAGGAGTTTGGGTAAAACTGCATCTGAGCTGATAAGGAACCTGGGTAAGGTTGCTTTGTGAGGAGTTTGGGTAAAACTGCATCTGAACTGAGAAGGAACATGGGTAAGGTTACTTCGGGATAAGTCCGTGTAAAACTTTGGCAGGAATCTGGGTAAGGTTACTTTGGGCTAAGTCTGTGTAAAACTTCAAGAGGAAACTGGGTAAGGTTACTTTGTGATAAGCTCGTGTAAAACTTCAGAATAAATCGGGGTACGGTTACTTTGAGATAAGTTTGTGTAAAACTTCAAAAGGAACCTGGGTAAGGTTACTTTGGGATAAGTTAGTGTAAAACTTCATAATGAACCGGGGTAAGGTTGCTCGTGATGAGTCTGTGTAGGGCTTTAGGAGGAACCTGGGTAGGGTTACTTCAGGATAAGTCCATGTAAAACTTTGGCAGGAACCTGGGTAAGGTTACTTTGGGCTAAGTGTGTGTAAAACTTCAAGAGGAACCTGGGTAAGGTTACTTTGTGATAAGTTTATGTAAAACTTCAGAATGAACCGGGGTAAGGTTACTTTGAGATAAGTTTGTGTAAAACTTCAGGAGGAACCTGGGTAAGGTTACTTTGTGATAAGTTCGTGTAAAACTTCAGAAGGAACCTGGGTAAGGTTACTTTGGGATGAGTTCGTGTAAAACTTCAGGAGGAACCTGGGTAAGGTTACTTTGTGATAAGTTCGTGCAAAACTGTAGAAGGAACCCGGATAAGGTTACTTTGGGATGAGTTCATGTAAAACTTCAGGAGGAACCTGGGTAAGGTTACTTTGTGATAAGTTCTTGTAAAAATTCAGGAGGAACCTGGGTAAGGTTACTTTGTGATAAGTTCGTGTGAAACTTCAGAAGGAAATGTATGAGAAAGGACTCGTGTAAGATCTTTTAGGATAAACCCGTGTGAAGCTTCATTTAGGAGAAACCCGTGTAAGATTGCTTCGTGACGAACCCGTGTAAAGCTGCATTTGATCGTGCAGATAATTACTCTGTTTAGTTTTAGGAGCTAATATTGAACTTGCTGAAAGTTGTTGATGATAACCATCTTTCCTGAAAAGGTACATGATTAATCGTATATGATGCATGAAATGCATTGTATGATGACGTTCTCAAAATAAATGAGATTATGTTGTATGCAATATGTATGCGCACGTCATGATATATGAACATGAAATGCTATTGTGACATATCCGAGTGGGAAAATAAATCCATGATCGCTACTGGAGAGTAACGGAAATTGAGTTCTTGACCGTCATAGAAAAAGTGGTTCTTCTACTTCCGATGGGGATGGTCAGTGATATTGAGAACCTCTAGAACCTGGTTACTTTTGCTAGGACAGGTTGAAACCAACTGAACTTCAAGAGGGTAATACCTTTGACCCCATGCAAGCCTTAAACCTAAGGGTTGTTGTGTGACTTGTTTGCCTTTGCCATGCCTGTTATCTGCTATATCTGTTGTTTGTTTTATCATGACATCATGCATCATAACATAGCATGCATACTTCATTATACTAACCATTTCAAAGACCGAGGGGATTTATCTTTGTTTTGTTTTGCAAATTATGGCTTCCATGCGCAGAAATACCATCCGAGTTAACTTTGTGAAAATACCTGCTCAACTCAAAGAGTTAGCCTCAAAATTTTCTGAGACTTCTTCATTCATTAAGAGACATGGTCAGCTTCTTAACTTGGATTTCCAGGCTTTCAAAGACATCTTGGATCTCCTTATCTACGGTTTGGTCCTCTTCCCGAATCTGGATTCTTTTGTGGATGTGAATGCGGTTAAGATATTCCTCTCTCGCAATTTTGTGCCTACTTTACTAGGTGATATCTTGAATGCCCTCTATACTCGTACTGTGCGAAGAAGAGGGACTCTCATGTGTTGCTTGCCGCTGCTGTCGAGGTGGTGTATTTCGCACCTCCCCAAGTCTGTGTTGACGAACAAAGAAGGTTTGGGATGGTCTTACAGGATAATGTCACTTGCCCATACAGATATTCTTTGGAGTTCCAAGGCTATGGAAAGCACTGATGTCATTGATCGTTGTGGGGGGTACCCTAATGTCCCATTGCTTGGAATCAAAGGGGGAATAACCTACAGTCCTTGTCTAGCTCTGCGACAATTTGGTCGTGCTCGGAGAGATGGTCCTCATGAGATACTTCTTACAGATATTTCCTTTGACTACAAGGAGGATGTAGACGAGCACCGCCGGAGGTTTATACGAGCTTGGGGCATGGTGAACAGATCTGACCCTCAAGAGCTGGGACCAAGGACTTCCCTCCCTATGCAGCCTTATCTCCAATGGGTCCGAGATCGTGCTCAGAAGCTTGGGATGCCTTATGAAGCCATGTTGCCAATGATTGTGGAGCCCCTCAATGAAGAGGGCATTCCTTATACAGTCCTTTATCCCTACATGCCCACTGATCTTGGGGCATTGAAGAGATCCAGGATTCAGTTAAAAGAGGAAAGGGATACCTACCGGGAGAAGTACCATGAGCAAGAAAGGAAGATCTTGAAGCTCACCAGACAACTCGAGAATGAAATAAAAATCAATGACTACGTTAGCACGAAGGGGAAGCGTCCATGGGATTTTTTATTTTGCTTTTCTAGTTTTAGATTTGTTTTTCATTTATTTCTTTGTAACACCTTAAAGGCATTGTTGAACCTTTTTACAAGTTAATCTAATAAAGTTTGTTTATTTTCTGGTTTGAAAATTTAAATCTCCCAAAGTCTTTGAAATCATTACATATGCATCCCATTATCATGCACGCCATTACAGGTACCATCACAGGTCTCTCATCTTCTTCGCTGTTTATTTCAGTAGTTATGTCTTCTGATCAAGCCATCAAAGAACTTCAGGCACAAAATGCCCAGTTCCAAGAGATGTTCTTGAGCTTGGCTAAAGGGCAAGAGGACTTGAAAGCTCTAATTCTGAAAGAGAAAGATAAGAAGAAGAAGAATAAGAAGAAGGTCGTTCTTCTGAGTATGGACAAAAGGTTTGGGGATAGGTTGAAACAACAAGCTGATATGTCCTTTTCATCCAAGGAAGGGGAGACCCATGAAGAAGAAAAGGGCCCCAGTCCTGCAGTTTCTGATAATGATACAGATTATGATTAGGAGCAATATCCTCCTACCGAGGATAGGTACAAGCAATTAGAAGACCGTCTGAGTGCTATGGAGATTCAGAAGATCCATGGTTTAGATTTTGGAGAATTGGGACTGGTATCTGGAGTGTTGATCCCTCATAAGTTCAAAGCTCCGGTTTTTGCCAAGTACGATGGAGTATCCTGTCTAAAACTCCATCTTCGCTCGTACGTCAGAAAAATCCAACCCCACACTGCTGATAGAAATTTGTGGGTACATTTCTTTCAAGATAGTCTGTTAGGGACTCAGCTTGAATGATTTTATCAGTTAGAAGGAACTAACGTCCGAAATTGGGAAGACCTTGTTGCTGCTTTTTACAAGCAGTATCAGTATAACGCCGACCTTGCTCCCACTCGTACTCAGCTTCAGGGTATGTCTATGGGTGCAAGCGAAGGTTTTAAGGATTATGCTCAAAAGTGGAGAGATTTGGCTGGAAGAGTCCAACCCCCTTTGTCTGATAGGGAGTTGGTTGACATGTTTCTAGGGATGCTATCTGGTCCGTTTTTTAATCATCTGATCAGAAGTTCATCATCTGGGTTTACTGATTTGATTTTGACTGGGGAGAGAGTAGAAGTTGGTATCCGAAGTGGTAAGATACAGAAAGATACTTCATCAAGTGCAGTAAAGAAGCCTTTCACCAGTAAGAAATAAGCTAGTGCAGTCTACGACTCGAGGAGCCAAAGCAGGCCTGAACACCGTCAAGCGGTAAATGCGGTAGTAATATCAAGACCCACAGTTGCTCCACAATGCCACAATCAGTAGAGAATGGAGAGACCATAGAGACAGTACACTCAACTTAATATGACCTTGTCTCAAATTCTACCACAATTATTGAAGACCAACCTGGTAACTCTGAGGGAAACCCCGAAGAATCCCAACACCACATCTCCGCTATATAAGCCGAATGCCTGCTGCGCCTATCATTCCGAAGGTCCAGGTCATGATACAAACAACTATTTGGCCTTTAAGAACAAGGTACAAGACCTGATCGAGGCCAAAGAGATTGAGTTTGACGCTCTGGAGAAGCCCAACGTCATAATTGCTCCTATGCCCAAACATGGTCATGGAGTGAATGTTGTGGACGATGATTTATTTGTGACCTCCGTGGAAGAAATTTCTACTCCTTTGATGACAGTTAAGAAGAATCTATTGTAGGCCAATTTATTTCTGGGCTGTGGCAAAGTTTGCCACTTGTGTTCAATTCTGCCTGCTGGTTGCCACTTATTGAAATCAGGTGTTCAGCGCCTGATGGATAACAAAGAGATCCTGTTCGAAAAGACTATGATTCTGTTGGTTCCAATTCAAGATGTTGCCATCATAACCATTTCCGCCAATCCTTCCAAGTTTTCCTCGAGAAAACCTGTTAGGATTACATCCGTTCCAAGAATTGCTTCGTTAATAATTATTGTCCCTGGTCCTATCCCATACACTTCGGATAAGGTTGTCCCTTGGCACTATGGGGCTGATGTGTATTACCATGGAGTTAAACAAGACTTAAAAAGTAAGGAGGCTGATGATGATGTCAGCAATATTATCGTGGCTAGCAAAGGTCACCAGAAGCGGAAGACTCTTTTCTCCTAAGATTTCCCCTATGACTGTCCACAAACCTGTTGTCATTCCATATGCTAGTACATCATCTACTATCCCAGTTCCTATTCCAGTTATCACCCCTTTCACCGAGCCATCTGGGACTCGGGGCAAAGAAATCATAGGTGAGCCTGCCCAGACGGAGGCACCTAAGAAGATCATTGTGGAAACCTCTAAGCAGGAGATAGAGGAAATTATGAAGATTATTAAGAAGAGTGACTACAACATAGTCGAGCAGCTGGGGCAGACCCCGTCAAAAATCTCCATGTTATCCTTGTTGTTGTGTACTGAAGCCCATGCAAAGGCTTTAATCTCTTTCCTCAAAACTGCGCATGTGCCGCAGGAAACTTCGTCCGATCAATTCAAAGACTGTGTAGCTAGTTTGACCGCCGACAATGGGCTAGGTTTCTCAGACGCAGATCTGACTTCTAATGGAAGAAATCACAATGATGCTCTGCACGTCTCGATTGAGTGCAGGGGCACTACTATGGCCCATGTACTAGTGGATACCGGGTCCCCATTGAATGTTTTGCCAAAGAAAGCATTAGACCGTCTGGATTGTGAAGGTTTGATTCTAAAGCCGAGCAATATTATGGTCAGGGCTTTCGACGGGTCAAAAAGGATGGTGCACGGGGAGGTGGACGTCCCAGTTAAAGTTGGCTCTCAGACTTTCGCATCTACTTTCTATGTGATGGATATCCGACCATCATATTCTTGCTTGCTGGGTCGCCCTTGGATTCATAAGGCTGGGGCAGTGACTTCTACGCTCCATCAGATGTTGAAATATCCGATAAAGGAGAAGATTGTCATTGTACAAGGTGATGAGGAGTATATGGTGAGTCATCTTAATTCTTTTTGCTATGTGGAGATGGATGGGGAATTCATCGAAACCCCTTGTCAGAACTTTGAAGAAGTCCCTCAGACTTTGGAGTCAACTGAAGTGGCTGCCGACAAACCTCCTATGAAGATGGCTTCCCTCAAGGATGCTAGAGCTGTAATTGAAAAAGGTGGGTGTGCAAATTGGGGTTAGCTCCTTGATTTCACACATAAAACTGACAAATTTGGTTTGGGCTTCACTACAGGGGCACAAAGGGCTGTTAGGCGCGCGCGGAATGGAAGACCTCCTCTGCATATCAGTAATCTGGGAGTTAATGCGATTGAAGATGGTGAAGAAGATTCAAACGTTGACAACTGGATCTACCCTACAATCAATGGAGGATTGAACAACTGGACGGCGAAAGACTTCATACTTGTATCCTTTATTTCACAGTAATTGACTTTTATTTTGAAGTTTGTAATAACCAGTCTAAAACTTTACGGCCCGGTGCCTTGCCCGAGGCATCTCGGCTTTGTTTGTGAGGGCTTATTATTTGTCATTTTCATATATCATCAATAAAACATTAGACGTTTCTTGCATTACAAATTTTGCGCTCCTTGTTTTTCTTTTCTGTCTCTCACTTTATCAAAACAGCTATGCTCTTACACACACTCACGTATCATAATGCATATCCATATCAACTTTATATCCCATTGATAATGACTCTGCTACTGCCAGTTATGACTTTGAAAATCCGATCAACCAAGCCGGGGATGAAGGTGAGGATGATTGTGAGGTGCCTGGGGAACTTGCTAGATTATTACTGCAGGAAGAGAGGGCCATACAGCCTCATGAAGAGCCAGTTGAATTAGTGAATTTGGGTACAAAGGAAGAAAAGAAAGAGGTCAAGATAGTGTAAATCTGGAGCCTAGTGTTAAGCAATGGTTGATACAGATGCTACGTGACTATGTTTAGATCTTTGCCTGATCCTACGAAGACATGCCCGGTTTGGACACTGATATTATGGTTCATCGCTTGCCAACTAAAGAAGACTGTCCTCCGATAAAATAGAAGGTCCGCCGTATGCGCCCTGAGATGTCTGAGAAAATTAAAGCTGAGGTCATGAAACAGTTTGATGCTGGATTTTTAGTTGTCACTTCTTATCCGCAGTGGATCGCTAACGTTGTTCCAGTGCCCAAGAAGGATGGTAAGGTACGAATTTGTGTAGACTATAGAGATATGAACAGGGCGAGCCCCAAAGATGATTTCCCACTTCCTCACATCGATGTTTTGGTCGACAACACCGCGCAACATAAGATCTTCTCCTTTATGGATGGTTTTTCTGGTTATAATCAGATTAAGATGGCTCCCGAAGACAAGGAGAAGACAACCTTCATTATGCAGTGGGGCACCTTCTGCTACAAAGTAATGCCTTTCGGGTTGAAGAATGTTGGGGCCACGTATCAGCGCACCATGGTCGCTTTGTTCCATGACATGATTCACCATGAGATTGAGGTTTATGTTGATGACATGATTGCAAGGTCCCAGACTGAGGAAGAACACCTTGACCATCTCCAGAAACTGTTCGATAGGTTGAAGACGTACAAACTGAGGCTAAACCCGAACAAGTGCACCTTCGGGGTAAGGTCTGGTAATTTGTTGGGTTTCGTCGTCAGTGATAAGGGTATTCAGATGGACCCTGCCAAAGTAAAGGTTATACAGGAGATGCTAGTTCCCCGAACAGAAAAGGAAGTTAGAGGCTTTTTGGGACGTCTGAATTACATCGCCCAATTCATTTCACATCTGACTGCTACTTGTGATCCAATCTTCAAGCTGCTGAAGAAAGATCAAGTGATAAAATGGAACGATGAATGTCAGACCGCTTTCAAAAGGATCAAGGAATACCTCCAAGAACCGCCAATTCTAATGCCTCCAGTTGAAGGGAGAACTTTGATCTTATACTTGACAGTACTAGATAATTCAATGGGGTGCGTGTTGGGGCAGCATGACGAGTCTGGCCTAAAAGAGCATGTTATTTAAGACCTTAGCAAAAAGTTTACCGACTGTGAGACCCGATACTCACTGCTCGAGAAAACTTGATGCACTTTGGCATGGGCTGCTCGTCGGCTGAGACAATATATGATGACTCACACTACCCTATTGATATCAAAGATGGATCCAATCAAGTATATCTTCGAAAATCCTGCCTTGTCCAGAAGAATAGCAAGATGGAAGATCATCTTAACCGAGTATGACATCCAATACACAACCCAAAAAGCAATCAAGGGGAGTGTATTGGCAGATCATTTGGCGCATCAGGCCGTGAATGACTACCAATCCATGAATTTCGAGTTCCCGGATGAGAACATCATGTTGGTGACCGACTGTGAAGAACCTGGACCGGATGAAGGGCCCGAGGAAGGATCCCGATGGTCTATGTATTTTGATGGAGCATCAACTGCGTTGGGTAATGGTGTTTGCGCTGTGATCATATCTCCTGAGGGCTGTCATACTCCGTTCACCGCCCGATTATGTTTTAACTGCACCAACAATATGGCGGAATATGAAGCATGTATCGTGGGCCTTCGAGCAGCTATTAACCTGAGGATTAAGTTCTTGAATATATTCAGAGATTCTGCTCTGGTGATCAGTCAGATCAAAGGCGAGTGGGATACGAAGCACCCAAATCTTATTCCTTACAAAGAGTATGTACTGACATTGCTCCCACATTTTGAGGAGATATCCTTTGAACATTTCCCGAGAGAAGAGAATCAGTTAGCGGACGCGCTAGCTACCATGTCTTTTATGTTCAAGGTCAGGTGGGACAATGAAGCTCCCCAGATTACCATCGAGAGGTTGGACGAACCCGCACATTGCTGTGACATTGAGACTGAAGAGGTAACAGATAAACCCTGGTTCTACGAGGTAAAGAGGTATTTTGAGACTCAAGCATACCCCGAGGGCGCATCTGTTAATGACAAGAAGTTCTTGAGAAGGTTCGCTGCGAAGTTCTTCATCAGTAATGGGATCCTTTATAAGCGTAACCATGATTCAACCTTACTGCAATGTGTGGACAAAAGCGAGGCAGAAAGGATCATGGCAGAGTTACATGAAGGTACCTTCGGAACTCATTCTATTGGACATACCATGGAAAAGAAAATCCTACGGGCAGGATATTATTGGTCTACTATGGAAGCCGATTGTTATCAGCATCCTCTGAATGTTTTGACAGCTCCTTGGCCTTTTGCAATGTGGGGCATCGACATGATAGGTGAGATCATACCTACTGCATCTAACGGGCATCGTTTCATTCTGGTAGCTATTGATTACTTTACGAAGTGGGTTGAGGCAGCTTCCTTTGCTACAGTAACCAAGAACGTCGTGGCGCAGTTTATCCGACACAATCTAATATGTCGATACGGTGTACCAGAGAGGATCATTATGGACAATGGTATAAATCTCAACAATACAATGATCACCGAGCTCTACAAACAGTTCAAGATACAACATCACAACTTTTCTCCCTACCGGCCAAAGATGAATGGGTCCGTTGAAGCGGCTAACAAGAATATCAAGAAGATTGTGCAGAAGATTACAGTGACATACAAATACTGGCACAAGATGTTACCATTCGCTCTTCATGGGTACCGTACCTCGGCAAGGACATCACCCGGGGAAACACCTTACTCTCTGGTGTATGGCATGGAGGCAGTCTTACCTATTGAGGTCCAGATACCCTCTGTGATACGGTGGGAGAACTGACTTGAGGTTTTGCGTTTGTATTCGCACTTGTTCGGTTTAGCAAGAGTCGCCACCGACTTTTTATTTTATCCTAAAGGAAAGGTTAAAAAGCACATGAAAAACCTTTTGAGACGTTTCGTGGGTCCGGGGGGTAGATTATGAAAAGGGAAGGTATTAGAACCCTTTTCATCCATGGTTATCCATGGGCTCTTAGTTACTTGGTTTTTTTAGATCACTTGCCTCGATTTTTGATTGCTTGAAATTGTGGTGTATGTGTGTGTTTTGAAAATGTTTTTGAAATAGACGCCTTTGTTTCGGCAACCATTATAATGACTCTTGTTTGAGTATATACAACGGTGTGTATCTTTTCGAAAAGATGTTTCAAAATGTTTTTGGAAGTTTGTTTGAAAGTGTGTATGAAGTGTGGTTTTTGAAAAGGAGGCAAGTGTTTTTGCAAGTTGATCTCAAGTAACTAAGAGTTTTGTCTACCCCTATTGTACTCAAAGGTTTTCTCTATGTTTCAACCCCTTTTTAACAATTTTGTTCCACCATTGAATTTGGTGGACAATCTTGCGTTTAGGATGTGATAGGGACAGGCGCGGGTTATCGTACGTACCATGAATGCAATGGTGCCAAGTGTCTTTGGCAATTTTCTTAAAGGGACTTGATCATTTTGATAGGCGGCTTTCGAAAGCGTCATCGAGGGACTTATGATCATTTGATTGTTTTGCCAAAGAAACTCGACGTGCAAGCATGGCCCATTTTGGAAGGCAACATGTGGGATTACCCTAGAGGGTGCAAGTGTGATTGTGTATTGATTTCATGTATTTGTCTTGTATTAGGTTATCTAGCGTTTGGTTTTATGTACATGCAAACCCTAGGTCTAATCATGGTATAATTGGAAAGCGATAAATTGCGGGAATTTTAAAGTCTACGCTATTACAAATAGTATCCGGGAGTGGGGGTACAAATTTACAAATGGGGATGAGACTTTAGGAATGTAGTGTCCAATAATTTACAACCAAATCTAATTGCGATAAAAGTGTAAATGTAACGTATAGCAATGTATAAGAATAGTAATTGTATGTGTATCAAATGTAAAGTGTATTGTGTAGGTGTAAGTGTACATGTATGAGATTTATTTACAAGTTAAGAAAATGCGAATTTAATGTGAAGATTAAGTATTGTTAACCTAATGAAGAGAATTAAATGCTTTCTTTATTTAATTTTTGGTAATCTTGTATATTTCTTTAATAGGTACAAAAGTATCTTAATTAAAAGAAAGGAAAAAATGTTTTAAATTTTAATTATATGTATTTTTTAGTATTAATGTACAAAGATAATATCTTAAAAAAAGAAAAGTATTTATCTAAAAGGAAAAATTATGTAATTATGATTTATATACAAAGAATACTTTTAAGAAAAGAAATGTGTTATCTTAAAGAAAGAATTGTGTATTTATGTATGAAAGTTTTTTTAAGAAAAGAAAAAAAATTCAAATTCTATATATTAATATCTTTAAAGAAAAGTATTTTTTATTTACTTAATCATTTTATGTATAAAAGGAAAAGGAAAATGTTTTTTTTGAGAAAATTAATATTTCAAGTTTGTTTTAATTAATATCTTTATACAAAATTAGAACAAAAATTGAGGTATTGGATTAAGTGATAAAAGACGTTAAGATAAAAATGTTTTTAGTCTTAAAAGAATGGGCTTTAGGCATTTTAGAAAAGGGCCAGGCCCACATTCTGAGTAAAACGTTTTGCAAAGGGGCTTAATTGTTTCGTTCATTTGGTGTAAGGTTTAGGGTTACAGCGCCGTCTACTTCACTTCGTCTTCCTCCTTCGTTCGCCCTTTCGCCATGGATTCAGAACAACGTCCCTTTCCCAACCACCAACGCCATCATCACCTCCTCTCTTTCTTCGGTCCAACGAGACTGTAAGGTGATAGTTCTGTTTTAAATTTTAGGGTTTCGAACCTTAGAGGTCTTGCATGTTTAGTTTTATGCTCTGATTATTATTAAGCCTCGTCATTGATTCTGATCAAGCATTTTTTGTTTGAGGTGTGAAGAGAAGGACAAAATATGTTACCTTCGTTGGAGGAGGAGATTAGGAGGCGTTTGGAGGCTTGACGGGCGGAGAGACGGTGATGTTCGCTAGCTTTGAATCCACGGTACTCTGTGTTGCTTTGCTTGTTGGTTTGATGATGATAATGCCTGAGAACTTTTTGTTAATTCTTTCTCCTTCTTGCTGTTAGCCTTGCCTTTGCCTATGTACGCTTCTTTATCTTCTTCTTATGGTTGCCTTATCTTCTTCTGGTCGCCTTTGTATGCTTGAGATTTATTTGAACCTTTGCCCAATGATGAAGTTTTCTGAGGGCCCTTGTGATGTTTGACCCTGTGTGTTTCTGAGTATGCTTCTTTATCTCCTTCTTCTGGTTGCCTTGAGTTGCTTGGATGTGTTGGTTGGTATGTTTGAATATTTGTTGATTCTGTTGGTTGGTGAATATCCCTATGATGAACTCCTTGAGTTCTGAGGGTTTGATGGCTTGACAGATGAAGGTTTCGCTTGGATGGTTATTTGTGTGCTTGAAAGGTTTTTCGCTTCAGCAGGCTCTTTGGCTTAAGCTGTTTGAATATGCTTATGCTTTTTGCTTCAGCAGGTTTTGAGGGTCTAAGGCTTTTGTTGCTTGATTTCTGTTTGTTTATCAGTTGCTTCAAAGTTTGTGTTCTTGTCAACTGGTTTTGTGCTTGAATGTGCTGGTTCAGGTTTTGGGAGGCTATGCTTCAGGTTAGGCTTAGCAGGTTATATCTGTTTGAAGTTTGTGGTTTTAAAGCTTTTGTGGCTTAGGTTTAGAGCTGGACAGGTTTGTGAGGCTTCTTGACTGGTATATGGCTTTTTTTAGGTTTTTAGGTTGTGGCCTGGACCATTTTGTTGACAGGTTAAGGGGGCTTCCCTTGAGCTTTTGTGATGTTTTTTTTGTATATCTGTTTTGGCTCTTTGGCGCCTATGATTTTGAATGCCTCAGATTTGATATCTTTTCTTGGTCAAACTGATGGGCAGATTTGCAAGGTTTTAGAATTTCATTTTTTGTGATTACTTCTGCTGCATATGTTCTGTCTACTTTTGGATAGCACTGATACATGCTTCTTTTAGCCTTCAGCCTTACTGTTTTATTGCAGTTTTGTTTTCTATATTTCTTTATGCCTAAAGCCAAAAAACCAGTAAGCCTATTTCTTTTCTCTCTTCCTTTCTCTCTCTAGTACAGTTAAAACATTTAAATAATGTTGTATGTACTTTCTTCTGAAAAGGTGACACTGGAAAATGATGACCCAGACTATGCTTGCTTGCAAAACTGGTTTTAATCTGCATACTTTCTTTCTTCAGCTATCCTGCATCTTTGTGACAGTATGGAGTAGCCTTTGTATCTTGACATCCTTCCATATTTTGGACAGTTTGACATTGAACTTTGTTTTGGCAATTTGAACTTTTATACATGCTGTTGGTTTTGAACTATGCAGTTGGTTTTGACAAAATTTGAATTTGTGCATTTCAATACTTGTGCATTCATGTTTAGCAAGCAATATTCATCCCTCTATGTGAACCGGGAGAAATCCCGTGATTTGCGGAGATGGTTAACTGATTCCAGTCAGTTGCCTTTAATGATGAGTCCAAATTGTCTGCTTTTAATTATTTATCCGCTTCAATTGACTTTTTCTTCTTCTCTTTGCAGATAACAATTAAATGGGGAGAAAAAGCAAAAGATGGAGGATGAAGAATTGAAGACTTAGAAAAATATTAGGATAGTTTTATTTAAATTTAAGTAAATATAATATTATTATTATAAATACTTTGTAAATGAATACTTGTATTTAAATAACAATTGTAACAAATATTTAAAGATGAAATAAAATTCCTTTTATCCAATTAATTCTTTTCTTCTTTTCAATTGTTTACTTTATTATTTATAATTCTTTAAGTTATAATAATTGAAAATAAATTCCAACCATTTAAATTCAGAATAATAAATAATTAAATAAACATTGTTTCAGCATCCATCAACTAATAAGCCCGGCGCTTCACAAATCCAAATCAATGCACAATTAGTCATAACAACTGCCCAGACGTATTTTCCTTTTACTGATTTTAATCAAACCCTGCAAATTCAATCCAAATGTATCCTTTCACTGATTTAATCACACAATGCGAACTCAATCCAAATGTTTCAATCCACATCTCAGCAAAACTTGAAAAGCACTGTAGAATTAGTCTTTCTAAAAATCTGCGCACAAAAACCTAGTTCCTGATTAAATGCCAAAGAAGCGTTCGCCTGATCGAAGTTGAACCAAAATCAACCAAATCCCTAAGCAAACTGTGTGAACTGTTCTAGAGCCATGAAAACCAATGAAAACCCTAATTTTGTCTGACTGACGAGAAAAGTCTGTTTGACCGATTCTTGAGCCAGTTTGAAAAATCAAGAAACGCCTGAAGCTGTGATTTCTTAAGGAAAAATGCGAGGGCAAATTTTGGGGTACAACACCCTCTCTCTGTATTATGAAGGATGCGAGTTTGAGCAAAGACGACTGGATCCAGACCTGACTTAATCAACTAAACTTAATTGATGAAAAGAGACTTACTGCTATTTGTCATGGTCAGATGTATCAAAAGCGAATGATCAAGGCTTTTAACAAGAAAGTCAGACGTCAAGAATATGAAGCCGGGGATCTGGTAATCAAGCGCATCGTACTGCCTCAAGGTGATCCCAGGGGCAAATGGCCCCCCACATACGAAGGGCCATTTGTGGTTAAGAACATTTTCTCACAAGGAGCTATGATTCTAACCACCATGGGTGGTGACGACCTTCCTCACCCCGT
Organism: Vicia faba; assembly: GCA_948472305.1. Classification (NCBI taxonomy): domain Eukaryota; kingdom Viridiplantae; phylum Streptophyta; class Magnoliopsida; order Fabales; family Fabaceae; genus Vicia; species Vicia faba. The sequence continues at coordinate 649,580,328 of OX451735.1, read as the reverse complement.
CAATGCAGACATAGTGAAAAAATACTATGCATAATCAAAGATCCACTAGGTCGACTGGCCTAGGCAAAAATAAGGGCTTCCCGACGAACCAAAAGGGTTCGGGAAAAAGTAAGGGATGAAAATTTAAAAAAAACTGTACACCCGGCAAGTCGAAAACCTGAAAAGGCGGCTTGGGCAAAAAAGGGTATCCCGGTGGACTGAAAACCCGAAAGGGCGGTCCAGGAAAAAATTAGGGATCAAAGCGTAACCCTATGTCTCATTGGATCATTTTGCAATCAAGCTTCAGTATCGACTATCAAGCTCGGACGACACCAATCAATTTGATCTACCTTCAACCAAGTAGCAAAGTGATGAGACGCTCGAAGATATAAGGGCAATAGCAGAGTTGGAACCCAGTGGGATTGTTTCACATAGCTGTTTTTCTTTCTTTTACATAAATTGTATAAATTCTGTTCGTTCGGCGGCATTCTCTTACTAAGACGCCAGCCCCTTGTATAAAATGCCTATTACAGGCCAACTTCAAAATCAATACAATTCATTTTCATAAAGAAATTTCAACTTGTGTTTTCTTTTTATGTTTTGTTTTGTAAGAACGTCCAATGGTTCATTTTTTATATATGCATTTGACAATAATTGCTACTCATAAATGTTTACATAAGAAACAAAAGACAATTATTCGTAATTCCAGGAACAGGGGCAAACAGAAGTGTCCAAGCCTTACAGTTGCTCTACCCACCAGGTACAGGGATAGAACCCGCTTGAAGATATAACTAAGGTACACTCCCTACAGAGTAAGAAGTACCCAAAGACAGTGGTGTTAATTCTCCCCAAGCAGAGTTTATCTATCACCAGCAATAAAAGTTCACCATCAGTGGAGTTTATTTCTTCCACAGGCAGAAACTCAATCCCCGACAGGGTTCATTATCACCCGCAACGACAATTCATCCCCAACTGAGGTTATTTCTCCAAATCAGCAGATCTTTTAGCAGAGTATTTATCTTCCCCACAGAGTTATTCTCTCGCCAATTTATGCTCTAGCAGAGTCTCTCCTAGCGGAATATTCTCAAGCAGAACAGACGCAAGTCTCCAGCTGATCATCTTCGGTCACTATCCCCAGCGAGAACGAAGAACTGAACTCTTTGTACTCTCCAGCAGCAGTCCAGGATTTATTCTCCCCAGCTAAAGAGTATCATAAGAGCATTGCATATCCATACATCATGGCATACACATATGCATCATACAACATAATCTCATTTATTTTAAGAACATCATTACTCAATACATGTCATACATCATGACATTACATAAGACTAACTCTTTACTTTTCAGGTAAAGATATAATCAAATTCTCATAAGTTTTCTCTGGTTCAGTCAAATCAGTGCTAAGATTTCTGTTCCAGTTCAAGTTATGAAGCTCGGATTTGACCAGATAATATCTTGATTTCTCCAAAATACTACGAAGCCTGGAATCGACCAGATAGTGGTATATCCCAAATTCAAAGCTATGAAGCCCGGAAATCGACCAGAAAATAGTTGAATCCCCAGCAAGTTACTGTGAAGCCTATAAATTGACCAGATAAGCAGTACAAGACACCATGAAGCCTGGAATCGACTAGATAGTGGTATGTCTTAAGTTCAAGCTATGAATCCCGGATTCGACTGGATAATATCTTGATTTCTCCAAAACGCCATGAAGCCTGAAATCGACCAGATAGTGGTATATCATAAACACAAGCTGTGAAGCCTGGAGATCAACCAGAAAACAGCTTAACCCTCAGCAAGTTATTGTGAAGCTTGGAAATCGACCAGATAGCAATATAAGATACCATGAAGCCTGGAATCGACCAGATAATAGTATAAGACATCGTGAAGCCTGGATTACGACCAGATAGCGGAAAAGGATACTGAAGCCTGGGACACGACCAGATAACAGTATAAGACACTGCGAAGCTTGGATTTTGACCAAATAGTAGTTTACATGGACAATTACTAAGAAGCCCGGAATCGACCGGATATTAGTACTTCCTTAAATTCAAGTTAAAGCCCGGATGCAATCGGATAACAACTTAATTCCTTCTGAAGCCTGGAGCACGACCAGATAAGAAGTAAGAAATTGTGAAGCCTGGATAACGACGAGATAGCAAGTTTAATCTCATCCCTCCAGTAAGTCGCTGTAAAGCCTGGAGCACGACCAGATAGCAGTCGATCTTATTTTCCTCAACAAATCATTGTGAAGCCTGGAGAACGACCAGATAGAAGTTCATTTTCACCTCCTCGACTAAGAGATGATTCCCTAGTAGAATAACGGACGAATGAAGCTCCTAAAATTCTATTTCTCTCAAGACAGAGACCAACATTCCCCAACGTAGTCCTCCTCAACAACAGGTGCACGGGTTCTCGCAAAGGAATATCTTATGCGATCGACACTTCTACTGATGGCATCTTTAAGCCCATCTTCCATCATTAACTTCCAAATGGAATCTATAAGCCCATTCCCGACATTGCAAGACCAGTATCATTTCATGTGAGTGCAAATTTCTGGGCACTCTAGTGTTCAATCATCTTCCACCTTCAGATCACGAAAGGCATACAAGCCAATCTACATCCTCAGGTTTAAGAAGATTGAATAAGGAAGCATCGAGTATCAACCAGTTGTCAGCTTTACACCGAGGCCGGCTATCTCACTACTTCCTAATGGCCAAGTTGGTCTATTAAGGGTTCTAAGGTCAGTTGATGCTTAATGACACACATAGCGGCCCCGTATTCTCCTTGTTTCTCCACAAGGGATACCAGTACCACCCAATGTGCCACATCAACATAACTACTGCTTCAACCGTATCGGTTTACGCTGTACAGTTCCCTCACAGTTTATTGCTACTTACCTAAAAGGTGTCCCCCAGATCCGGGTTAGGATCTATAGTAACTCCCAATACCAAACCTTTAAAAGTAAAGCAACCAAAACAAATAAGAGAAGCAATTTATGATGAACTAATCCTAAGGTATACCCCACTTATAATATCCCCAGCAGAGTCACCGGTTCTGTGATACGGTGGCAGAACCGACTGTTTTGGAAAATGCTAGTTTGCGTTTGTGTTTGCAAAATGTCGCGGTAAGCAAGAGTCGCCACCGACTTTTATTTTATCCAACTGGAAAGGACAAAAGCACAGAAAAATTCCTTTTTTCGAGATTTTGAGTACGGGGGGTAGATTATAGAAAGGGAGGGTATTAGCACCCTTTCTATCCGTAGTTTTCTAAGAAGCTGAGGTAACCAAACTAAGAAGCTGACCATGTCTCTTAATGAATGAAGAAGTCTCAGAAACTTTTGAGGCTAACTCTTTGAGTTGAGCAGGTATTTTCACAAAGTTAACTCGGATGGTATTTCTGCGCATGGAAGCCATAATCTGCAAAACAAGACAAAGATAAATCCCCTCGGTCTTTGAAATGGTTAGTATAATGAAGTATGCATGCTATGTTATGATGCATGATGTCATGATAAAACAAACAACAGATATAGCAGATAACAGGCATGGCAAAGGCAAACAAGTCACACAACAACCCTTAGGTTTAAGGCTTGCATGGGGTCAAAGGTAATACCCTCTTGAAGTTCAGTTGGTTTCAACCTGTCCTAGCAAAAGTAACCGGGTTCTAGAGGTTCTCAATATCACTGACCATCCCCATCGGAAGTAGAAGAACCACTTTTTCTATGACGGTCAAGAACTCAATTTCCGTTACTCTGCAGTAGTGATCATGGATTTATTTTCCCACTCGGATATGTCACAATAGCATTTCATGTTCATATATCATGATGTGCGCATACATATTGCATACAACATAATCTCATTTATTTTGAGAAAGTCATCATACAATGCATTTCATGCATCATATACGATTAATCATGTACCTTTTCAGGAAAGATGGTTATCATCAACAACTTCCATCAAGTTCAATATTAGCTCCTAAAACTAAATAGAGTAATTATCTGCACGATCAAATGCAGCTTTACACGGGTTCGTCACGAAGCAATCTTACACGGGTTTCTCCTAAATGCAGCTTCACACGGGTTTATCCTAAAAGATCTTACACGAGTCCTTTCTCATATATTTCCTTCTGAAGTTTCACAGAACTTATCACAAAGTAACCTTACCCAGGTTCCTCCTGAAGTTTTACACGAACTTATCACAAAGTAACCTTACCTAGGTTCCTCCTGAAGTTTTACATGAACTCATCCCAAAGTAACCTTATCCAGGTTCCTTCTGCAGTTTTGCACGAACTTATCACAAAGTAACCTTACCCAGGTTCCTCCTGAAGTTTTACACGAACTCATCCCAAAGTAACCTTACCCAGGTTCCTTCTCAAGTTTTACACGAACTTATCACAAAGTAACCTTACCCAGGTTCCTCCTGAAGTTTTACACAAACTTATCTCAAAGTAACCTTACACCTGTTCATTCTGAAGTTTTACACAAACTTATCACAAAGTAACCTTACCCAGGTTCCTCTTGAAGTTTTACACACACTTAGCCCAAAGTAACCTTACCCAGGTTCCTGCCGAAGTTTTACATGGACTTATCCTGAAGTAACCCTACCCAGGTTCCTCCTAAAGCCCTACACAGACTCATCATGAGCAACCTTACTCCGGTTCATTATGAAGTTTTACACAAACTTATCCCAAAGTAACCTTACCCAGGTTCCTTCTGAAGTTTTACACAAACTTATCTCAAAGTAACCTTACCTCGATTTATTCTGAAGTTTTACACGAACTTATCACAAAGTAACCTTACCCAGTTTCCTCTTGAAGTTTTACACAGACTTAGCCCAAAGTAACCTTATCCAGATTCCTGCCAAAGTTTTACACAGACTTATCCCGAAGTAACCTTACCCATGTTCCTTCTCAGTTCAGATGCAGTTTTACCCAAACTCCTCACAAAGCAACCTTACCCAGGTTCCTTATCAGCTCAGATGCAGTTTTACCCAAACTCCTCACAAAGAAACCTTACCCAAGTTCCTCCTCAGTACAGATGCAGTTTTACCCAAACTCCTCACAAAGCAACCTTACCCAGGTTCTTTTTCGAGTTCTGTGATACGGTGGCAGAACCGACTGTTTTCGAAAATGCTGGTTTGCATTTTGCGTTTGTGTTCGCAAAATGTCGCAGTAAGCAAGAGTCTCCACCGACTTTTATTTTATCCAACTGGAAAGGACAAAAGCATAGAAAAATTCCTTTTTTCGAGATTTTGAGTATGAGGGGTAGATTATAGAAAGGGAAGGTATTAGCACCCTTTCTATCCGTAGTTTTCTACGGGCTCTTAGGTACTTGCTCATCATTTTAAAAATTGCTTCCGTGTTTTAGTGTTTTGAATAGTTTTTGTTTTACTTTGTTTTAACCCTTTCATCAGTCCTTAAGAGTGTTACGAAGTCATTTTGAAAACTTTGTTTGAAAAAATGTAAGTGTGAAAAAGTTTGTTTTTGAGCAAGTACCTACTAGCATCTACCTACTCGAAAAAAGATTGTTTTTGTTCTTGTTTCCTTTAGACAGTGCTATCCCACTATTAAAGAGTAGGTAGCACCGTCATTGGAGTTGTAAGGGTCAATTCGAAAGGGTCGTACGATCACTAGAGCAATGTTAGGACGTCTTAGTAATAACCCTAATGTCTTAAGATCCTATTCGAGGCAACATTTCCGAGGCAACCTTTCCAAGGCAACATTTCTGAGGCAACATTTTTGAACGGGACATTTGATCTTTGTTCAGACAGAAGGGCGACCATTAAAATATCCTATACCTAATGATCATTCACCGAAGGCAACCGAAGTGAGAGTATACCCTAAGAGTGCACATGTGCGAGTGATTTGATTTCAAGTTATTATCTTTGCACATTTAGGGTTTGCTAGCCATTTTAAAATTAATATGCAGTCTTGTCATACAATCCTATTAACATACATCTAACAATTAATATTTGCGAAAATTAAAATGCGAGAAATAAAAAGCTACGCTATTACAAGGCTTCGGGGTAGGGGATTAATTACATAGCCAAAACCCATAAAACGATAAATAAAAGAAAAATCCTAATTAAACTATTACATACCGTGAGCAGTTACATTAATATTGTAAAAAAAATATAAATGCGCGCGATGAATCGAGAACGAGAGAAATTAGGGTTTTGACCCCGTCTAAACCTAATTGAAAGAAAAATCAATTTTTTGTGGTTTTTGATTATTTGAGAAAATGAGGTTTAATTGAATAAAATAAAAAAACCTTATTACTAAATAATTTAAATTAAGAAAAATAATTATGTTAGCCTATTTTTGTATTTTGTTTTATTGAGAAAAGAAATAAAAATTAAATCAAGAACAAAACCTAATTTTCTAATTGATTTTGAATTATTTACAAAAAGGTTAGAATTACCCTAATATTAAATTAAATTTGATAAAAATAAAACCTAAATCTAAATTTGTGAAAATTGATTTTATGACTTTTGTAAAATAGAAATTATTTTGTTAGAAAATAAATTAAACTAATTAAATTAAATAAAGGAAATTAGAATTGAAATAGAATGGGCCTGGTGGTATACTAGCAAATAGGGGGGGGGGGGGTCTGAATTGCAATTTTTGAGCCCAATAGCGCCTAGCCCATTTGACCTTTCCAGATCCCATGCGCTTGCTTGACTTGTGCCCATGATAGACACTCATGTGGGAAGCCTTGGATCTAGCATGTGGATGATCTGATGGCTGAAAGCTGATGGTACATGGCAGGCTCCTTCTATGCACGTGTGCCTGATTATGCAAGAAAAAATATCATGAAATAATATGGGGACCTGGGGATCAAACCCAGGCCCTTAGGCGTTTTCTCCCTGCACGCTTACCAACTGAGCTGACTTTGTTAATTGTACAAAGAACAACAAACATGCATTATATGGAAAAACACAAAATATCAATTCTCCAGCGCGCGAAATTTAAATGGGCCAGTCAGGGAAGGCCACGTTATCATCTCCTTCCTCCCACCGTTGCTAAAAGTCTCTTAACTTTTACCTACAGTCATTTGGGCGTAGGTATAACCCTGTGCATCTCCAAAATCTTATCCATGCATGATAAATCAATACCAGTGGTACCAATCAACTCGTTTCAACCTCACGAGCATCATGGTACCACTATCCATGGCTAATTGTTCCTGCACGCAAAATCCCTAAAAACGAAACTAAAACCCTAAACATGGAAACTTGTTGTATAGCCAATAAAAATACAATTGGATATTACCATTAGCTTGCAAACACCTCAAGGATTAAGAATATATCAATGAATCATGTTAAAGATGCCAGAATTGATGGATTCAAAATCAAGAAAATATGAAACCGCGTGGTACTTACAGTGCGTTTCAAGGCTTGAGGGGGCTTGCTAAGGGTTGCAATGTGATCCTTGGATGTCCAGCAAATGAATGGTGTGCCTGGAATGGCTTGAGGATGCCTGGAACTAGGAAATTAGAGTGCAACTTTTCCTTGAAATTTTGATATTTGTTCTCTTCTTTTCACGCCTCCAATTCCCTTGCTTTTGGTCTGCACATGTTCCTTATGTACCCTAGAACGAATTAGGGTTACAAACTTGTTTCAAATCTTCCTCAATTAAGATCATTGATTCAAGATTTGATCCTTATGCAAATATTTCCAAATCAAGCCAAATCCAATATTTTTGTGTCCAAATGAAGCTTGCATGATTTTATTCTCTTTCCAGCTGTATAATAGGCCTAAATATGCACCAAATCTCAAGCTTTGATTAGTTTTGATATTTTCATGATTTTATTTGATTTAATTGAAATAAAATCAAAATAAATGACAAAAGTAAAAGAATGACAAATGGAGAGAATCATGGGTCATGGGTCATGTTACAAACTCAATGCAAACATAAAAAGTTGGGCCCATTTGACAAAAATTGCAATTTGAGACACATTTGACTTTTGGCAATTTTGCAAAAAAGGTCAACTTTTCCAATGCATAACTCCTTCAATTTTGACCCTAGAGATGTTTTCTTAGACTTTTTAGAAATCTTAAGATGTCCTCTAAGCAACCCGTTTTGTCTCATCTCAATTTAGTCTTCCATGTTCATGTATGAAGCTTTGACAAAAAAGGTGTTTTTGTTGACATTCCAAAATGATCTATAATGTCCAAATTTATATCTTCTTGTGAGTGCATATTTTGAACTTGGGAGATGAATATGGATTGTATATAATTACATCCTATTCAAAATGAGATTTGGATAGGTCATTTTTGATAAAGTATGAGAAAGTTATGCCTAGTCAAAGTTGGGTTGACTTTTCCTGCAAAACCCTGATTTAGCAACTTTTGAGTTTTGATGAATTGTGAGCAATCCTTGAGGAATCATGATAAAACCTTGATCAAATGATGAATAATACTTCAAAATGAATATTTTGACCAAAAATCTTGAAGTTTGACTGTATGTGGGCCACAATTGACTTTTGCCATATCACAGTCGATTTTCAAGCCTTTGAGCAATTGACTGATCAAACTTCCTCTGCAAGGCTTGAAACTTGACATGGATGATCTTGAGAACATATTAGGACAATGGTGATCATTTGGGACCCTTTGGACTCAAGCATCTTGATGCATAATGAAACCCTAATTTTAGGTAGACTGCCTTATGAGAGAGTTTGTCTGGTCAACCCTTGGACTTCCTTGAGCAATTTGAGGACCTTACTTGAAATGTATTGAGAAATATGGGAGGGAAAATCTTTGGGTACAACAATATTTATTTCAAGCGAACCAATTATTTTGAGTTACCCCTTGGATTTACCTTGACCTAGACTTTACCCGTGAGTGGGGAGGATTTGATCATACAGGTACCGTTGGTGACTCATGTACAATTGGTGGCTATTTCATTCTGTTGATGTATATTTCGGATCTTTGATCCCGTGACACCCGGTTATTCAACAGTTTAGAAAATATCTAGTATTGTTGGAACCTTGATCCCGTCATCTTACACTGGCATCATAGCATCTTTATTTTCAAAAAAAAATGTGTATAAAAAAGAATCTAATTTACATGTGCATTTCATTTCTAGGGTGTTTTTGAGTATTCGTCTGTGTCAAGAATGGATAGAAACAATAATATCGTCCAGAGGGATACAAGGGAGATCTTTGGCTACAAGTTTTGTACTAGAAATTGACCATGTTTGAAGAAGTTGGGTGATTCAGTGGTTTATCCAAACTCGAAGGTTTTCAGCAAAAGGTATGGGGATCTCATGCCTTTATTGGATGCTCATGTGGATGATAAAGCTATTCATACCTTGCTACAATTCTATGATCCGAAGTTACGTTGTTTCAAATTCCCGGACTATCAGCTAGATCCAACTCTCGAGGAGTATTCCTACATTTTGAGGATCAAAGTTACAAATTATATTCCTTTTCTTGCGTCTCAGAGGAGCCCGATTTTTAAGCTATCGCTAAGGCTCTTTATTTGAGTCTAAGTTATGTGAAAGGTAATTGGAGGAAGAGAGGTGAAAATGGTGGTCTTTCTATGGATTTACTAATAAGTAAAGCTGAAGAGATGAAAACTAAAGGTTCTTGAGTTGCATTCAACACACTGCTAGCAGTTCTGATTTATGGCCTTGTTCTATTCCTGGATGTTAAGAAACTGGTCGATTTGGCCGTTATCTTTGTTTTTATGAATCCAAATCTGGTACCTACTATTTTAGCCAATACTTATTATGCTATTTACTCCAGGCATGGTAAAAAGGGAGTTGCGATTTTTTGTGTTTCGTTGCTATACAAGTGGCTCATGTATCAGTTACTTACTAGAGAACTGTTCGTGGATGCTGAGAGTACTCCTATGTAGGCATCGAAGCTCATGGCTCTTACCTCTTTTAACATAATTGGGTATAGACTCAGAATATATAGTGTTGTAGTGATCACAAGTTGTGGGGGTTTATCCAACATCCCACTCATGGGGACGTAGGGGATAATCTACTATAAATATGCTCTCGCCTTGCGCCAGTTAGGGTATGCCATGAGAGGTCCGCCTAAAAGCAGTGAAATCAAGGAGTCTATATATTGCAAAAGGGGAGAAGATCCTGAAATGCTACAGAGGGTAGAGATTTCCTGGACTAAAATATTTAGGAAAGGGAAAGATTTATTTGGACAAAGAAAGTTGATAGCCTTCAGACCCTATGTTGATTGGGTCAAAGAAAGAGCGAGAACACTCCTGTTACTGTTCTCAAAGGAAGATGCTTTGTACCCACAACCTGATGAGTTTAAGAACGATGTGCCTAAGACGCGTTTCTACCAAGTGTAGAGCGAGAATCAACACCTTCATATAGATATGAAAGCTAAAGAAATAGAGTTATACTTCTTAAGAGAATAGAAGAAAGAGTTAGCTTGCAATATCAAAGTGTATGAGGGGATAAGTACTTCTAGATAGAGATCTAGAACTAAAGACGATTATATTTATTTTGAAGATCACCATAGAATTGTTACTGAGATTGAAAAGAATTACAAGTAGAAGTGCCGAGATGGAGATATCCTCAGAGCATCCAAGGCTGAAGTAGAGAAGAGATACAAAGCCAAGCTCAAATAATTGGAGAAATAACTTTTAGAAAAAGGCGCCCAACTTGAAGAAGAAAGTACTCAGAGGCTTGTAGTGGAGACTCAGCTCAAGGGGCGTAGTACTCAACTAACACAGGTCGTCGAAGAAATTGCAAAGCTCAAATTTTAGATGGGAATATATGAATTTTTGAGCCAGTCAGAGTTGGATGTTTAAGTGTTGTTTTCTTTTTCTAAAGATCACCACAATGCTTGTTTGTTGGTTTTTTTTGTTTTCTATGACATATTATGCCTATTTTGTATGAACTCAATTTGATTTGAAGTTTTGTTATACATGAAAGAACAGTTATAGTCATTATGTGTCCTCTCGTTTATTGCCTATATCTTTTATCTTGTTGCTTGTTATTTTTTTTAATTGACAAAATTCTCGAATACCCTGGAAATGTCAAAACATTGCATGCATAATTATGCATTCGTTCATATCATATCATAACAGGTTGTTCCAACAGGTCTTCTTACTTCTGATATGGTTGTTTTCAGAGATTGCAATTTGAAGTCTCACTAGTACAACACCAGGGGTAATTTGAAGAGACAGATGGAACAGATACAAGCTGACGTAGCTACTATGGGTGTCAATATAGACACTCATGTTGAACATTTGATGGAGATCATCCAGGCTATGGCTCTAAAATAGGAAGAGCTAAGGGCTCTAGTTGTGAGACCCGATGCAAATACAGGTGAAGGGAATGGAATTTTGAATCCTCCTCGGGGAGTTGTTGGATATCTTGTGGAGGTTACTGTTAATAATCTTGCTGGTAATCTGGTGGTCAGAATCTGAATGGTAATACTGGTGTTAATCTTGGGAATTGTCCCACTCTTAATGTTCGTAATCCTGCTGGTAATAATCAAGGTATGCATGTGATTCAAGTTGTGGGAAATATGCCTCCACCCACTCCTCCTCGTTAGAATAATGAACAACCTTTTGTTCAGCCACAAATTAGAAGAGATGTTCTGATATTTATTCAGCAGCTTGAAGATGATAACTTTGATGACTGGTTTTCTAATCATGAAGAACCCACTAAATCTGATAGGAAGTTGTGTATGCTTGAGGAGCATATGTGGGATTTTGAAAATCATGGAGCTATGGGTCTTGATATATTTGATTTGGGATTAGTCCCCGGAGTGAAGATTCCTCTTAAATTTAAAGTTTCATATTTTGTCAAGTGAAAAGGTGTTTCCTATCCTAAGACACATGTTAAGTCTTACTATAGGAAAATGTCAGCATACTCTAGTGATGAGAAGCTGCTCAAACACTTTTTTCAAGATAGCCTGGCTGGTGGTCCGTTGGAATGGTATATGCAACTGGAAAGCTCTCGTATTCTCACTTGGAGAGAGTTGGATGAAGCTTTCTGTAATACGGTAGGAGAACTGACATGTTTTTCATTTTATCGCAAATGTTGCAGATAGCAAGAGTCGCCACCGGCTTTTCTTTTATCCAATAAGGAAAGGGTGAAAAGAATAGGAAAGACCTTAAAGATTTTGAGTTTGGGGGGGTAAGTTATGAAAAGGGAAGGTGTTAGCACCCTTTTCATCCGTAGTTATCTATGGGCTCTTAATCAATTAGCTCAACTTTGAAAATTTTCTTTTTTGTGTAAGTGTTTGAAAATATTTTGAAAAATTCCAATGTAAGGAGAACTTTGTAACTATTTTTGTATCAGTCCTCAAGAACATGTACAAAGTGTTTGTTTGAAAATATTTGTCTTGAAAGCGTCACATGAAAATGTTTTTGTTTTTTTGAAAGGTTTGAGAGCAAGCGATTAACAGTATTCTACCCACTCAAGGTCATTCTTGTAATTTTTCTTCTCCTTTAGAGATAGTGCTATCCATATCATTAGTTGGTAGGTAGCCCCATCCATTGGACGTGAAGGGACAATGTAGGGTCATCGTTCGGTCATTGAAAGCAACTAGTAAGGTTGCTTTAGCAATTTCATAAGGGACTGGATCATTTTTCGAAAGGCAACATCGAAGGGCCATCGAGGGACTATGATCTTTTATTCGAGGGACAATTCTAAAGAGTCCCCTCAAGGGACATGACTGTTTTTCCGAGGCAGCAAGGGAGGTTACCCTAGAGGTACGGGGTGTGCAAAGTGTGTTGTGATTCAAGTATTGTTTATCTTTGATTAGGGTTAGCTACCGTTTGATTTTTTATCTTGACATACATGACCTAATTACTAATAGTAACAGTAAAATAGGAAAGTGGTAAAGTAAATACGGAAAATAAAGCAAAATAAACTCTAAGCTATTACACGGCTTTGGGAGAGATACATAATAGATATGCAGAATTTAAACCCTAATTACTATTACAAACCATTGGCAGTTACAATAATTGGAAAAAAGCGCGAGAATAATTAACTACGCAAAAATATAAGATAGGAATGCGAGAGGAGAAGGAAATTGTTTTTTTGGCGATTTTCTTGATAAAAGGTTTTGGTGATTAACCTAATAACGTAATTAATTTTAATTAATTAAAAAAAAGGAATTGATTAATTAAGTTAATAAAACCTAAAAAACCTAATTTGATTTTAATTACAAAAAGATTAATTAGTGTAAAGAAACCTAAAACAAACCTAAATTGATTGATTAGAAAAAACAAAAAATTATTTTGATTTTAATTTAAAAAAAGGTTGGTGAAAAAAAACTTAAATAACCTAAATTAGGGTTTGTTAAAGGTTTTTGTGAAGGTTTAAAGGAAAACAAAGGGAAAGAGTAAACGAATAGAGAATTATGAAGAAAAAAAACCAAAATTGGCAGGGGTGGGTGTTGAACCCACGTTGTAAGCAATTCCAATCAACAAGTTCACCATTAGCAAGGTGCGCCTTGGTTTCAAGGAAGGACAACAAACATGTTTTGTAATCTGCAAAATAAAGAAAATCATAAAAAAAACATCAAAATGCCAAAAGGCTGGGATCGAACCCACGTCTTGGCATAGTAGTGTCTTATCGCGCGCGCTTCAACCGCTGGGGTGGTAATACAAATGGTATCTTTAATCAAACAAAATGTATATAAAATAAAATTGTTGCCTGTACCCGAGAGGCACCGGAGCCCTAGCTCCTGTCTTCTTCTCTGGTTTCTTCATTTCTTCAAACCTGCAAAACAATGAATATTAGCATTCCAGGAATATCCTACCCCATAAATTCAACCCTGCGAATTCAATGGAAGGTTTTTTTTAGACTGAATCGTGCTAGATTTTGAGCTATGGCAAAAACAACACCGATCTATAAGAATATGGTGGTTTATGATTCGATCAGCATGGAACTTCCAAGATGGGTTTTTCCTGCCCTTTTGTACCTCAGAAACACATAAATGACGTTAGTAGATATTAAAATGCAGTGAAAAATACAAATGAAAAACTCATGCAATGTAAGAAACGAGTGATGTATATATGAGATTTCATGCCCTTTTGATCATTGCAATCGGTCCAGCCTTACCCTAACGTGTTCCTGGAAGAAAATGGGACGGCTAGTCTGTAGTGAAAGAGACTGTAAATAGAGTTTCGAGTTGCCCTAGGTTTCTTGAGAATTTTGAGATTTTAGGCAAGCTTCGTTGTATAAGGGTTCGTGGCTTGTCTTTCGGAATAATGCAAAATATATAGCATGGAAATAGGTCAACATAACATGGGCTTGGACCTTTGTTAATAAGCCTTGTATTTTATCTTATTTATTTTGAATTAATAATGAATAAAATCAAAATAATTAAAATAAAATAGATCAAGGGTTACATGAGTAATATATGAGGTGTATATGAAGTGTAGAACACGTTTAGTCTTTAAAAAAATAGCCTAAAAATTCAAGTTTGCTCAATTTGAACTTCATGCATTTGCTCAAAATTTCCCAACTTGCACTGGTCATAACTCTTTCAATTTTCATCTTTTGAAGTGGATATTAGACTTTTTGGAAAGCTCAAGATATCCTCTTAAATCTGTCTTTTGATCATGTTTTCATTTGGAGATTTATCTTGATATAAGTTTCCTTGACAAAAAGTGTCTTTTTGATGACTTTTGAAATGACCAATAATGTATTGGCCCATATCTCTCAAATGAAGCATTTTTAGACTTGAGCTTAGAGAGACAAAGTTGTAGAGAATTGAGTTTTCTTTAAAATAAGTTTTGGTGGGGAAAAAATTATGAAGAATGTGAAAGTTATGCTTGGTTAAAGTTCAGTTGACTTCTCCTAAGAAAAATCCTAATTTGGCAACTTTTGACTTTTGATGGTTTGAGATTTTTCTTGATGAATCATGATCAACCCTTGATCAAATGATGAATATAACTTCAAAAACTTGATGTTGACCAAGAATCTTGAAGTTTGACTGCATGTTGACCATATTTGACTTTTTGCCCAATACAACTGATTTTCAGTCATTTGAGCCATTGACTGAGCAAACTTGTGATTCAAGGCTTGAAATTTGGCATGAGAATTCCTTAAGACATATGAGAAACCATAGGAACAACTTGAGGCCTTAGAAACCTAAACTTCCTTTAGAAAGATGAAACCCTAGTTGTAAGTCAATTGCTTAGGAGAAGAATTTGTCTGATCAATTCTTGAGCAACCTTGAGCATTTGAGAACCCTAGGAGAATGTCTTGAAGAAAAAGGCAGGGAAAATTTTAGGGTACAACAACTGCCGCTGTTCAATCTTCTTAAACCTGAGGAGTTAGATTGGTACGTCTTCCATTTGTGATCTGAAGGTAGAAGAGTATTGAACACTTGTGCCCAAAAATTTGCACTCGTCTGCGCAGGAGGTAACTCTGTTGGTTGATAACATTGCTTGAATGGGCTTAAAGACACCATTTTAAGAGGTGACATAATTTCATTGGAGATGGGATTATAGATTCCATCAAAATAGCTGTTGATAGGAGTATTAGAATGAGTCTACACTCGACCGTTATCTGAGGAATGCTTTCCAGAATGAACCTTTAGGGAAGGTGCTTAAGTAGATGCTTGCCAGATTTAGCCTCTGAGGGAAATGCTTTTCAAATTTAGTCTCTAAGGTAAATGCTTGTCATGTATATAGTCTCCCGACCTGTTTCGGGAATTGATCCACAATCTGTTTCTGTTGGTAAACCCGCCCTGTTCCAGGAATTTATACCACCTGGTCATGTTGATAGTTTCCTCGTCATGTTTCAGGAGTTAATCTTTTCCTGGTTATAAAGATAGTTTCCCCGTCCTATTTCGGGAGTTAACCTTTGCCTGGTCATACAGATAGTTGCCCTGTCCTGTTTCGGGAATTAATCTTTGACCTGCTTTCTGTTGGCGAACCTGTCTTGTTTTGGGAATTCATACCGTCTGGTCATACAGATAGTTGCCCTATCTTGTTTCGGGAATTAATCTTGGACCTGGTCGTCTAGATAGTTTCCCCGTCCTATTTCGGGAATTAATCTATGACCTGTTTGAGAATTGTTGATGATAGTCATCTGTTTGTAGACTTTTACCTGAAAAACAAAGTTAGTCTTTATGCAATGTTAAGATGTATGTAATGCATTACGTAATTATATTCTCAAAACAAATGAGAGTGTGATATATGCGTTTTGTATGCATATGCTATGATCTTGTAAATGATGTATGGATGTAATATGTTATTGAAGTGTACTGGTAGCTTTGTATAACATCTTTGTTGGGGGATATAAATCCCCGACCGTTGCTGGGGATGAAGAATATGAATCTTCAATCTTGTTTAGAATGTCTCCGCTGGGGGTTCCTACTTTCTTTTTTGAGGATACTCCGCTGGGAATGTTTGACTTTTGCTTGGAGATATAAAATTCAGGAACATTGGTCGTTCACCGCTCTACTGAGGAATTTAATTCTTATATACCCTGACTAGGGTAAAATAGATGAATAACCTTCAGAGGTGTTGTATGATCGAGTTTCCGATATGGACATCAACTCTTCTGGGGGAGGACAAAGTTAAATGATGTATGACTCGATTTCAGATTCCATAGAAACTTTTTGGGGATAGCAACCTAGACTACAATTTGCTGGAGAAGAGAATCTTACCGGGGATATGTAGTAATCGGAGGAATGAACTCTGCTTGGGAAGTTAAATTTCGTTGGGGAAATAAACCCTGCTGGAGAAGTAAACCTTGTTGGAGAAGAGAATTCTGCAGGAGATTTTGTAGTGTTAGAGAAATAACTCAGCCGGGGAATTGAATTCCTGTGAACTCTGTTGAGGGAATCATTTATGATGGTAATTGGAATTTTGTAGGCAGTGCAAAGTTCCTATTATATGTTAGAAAAATGATCAAACTCCTTTATCCGCTAGGGGGATTTGATGGGGAGTATGGTCCTGTTAATAGCTGGAAGATGCCCCAATTCCTGTCTGAAGGAATTTTAGACTTGTGGGGGGAATGTATCTCCGTTGGGGATGAGCTTGTGAAGGTAACTCTGTGGGATAATCCCATGGAGGTTATTCTGTGGAGATTTGTGGATTACTTGAACATCATCCCAACTCCTAGAGTCTTTAGTAAATGCTGATCAAAGTGATAAATAAGTGATGAGATAACAAGACATAGTCGTACGCTTTAATCCCTAACTTTTGCATGGACTATCTTTTCAGATTTTTAGTCCACCAGGATACCCTTTTTTGACCAAGCCTCCTTCTCAGGTATTCGACTTTCCGGGTGTACAATTTTATTTATATATCCCTAATTTTTGCCCGAATCCTTTTGGTTCACCGGGATGCCCTTATTTTTTCCTAGGCATATCAACCTAGCGAGTCTCTTTTTCATGCGTAGTATTTATGACTATGTATGTGTTCATAGGGCGCGGGGAATTTTCACTGTCCATGGTAGTAAGTGTTGTAGCACTGCCAGAACATATTTTCTTGATCATATGTGGCCCTCCGTATGCGGGAGTCCATTTTCCTCTGGGATTAGTCTGGTGCACCCGAGGTTTAAAGTTATTGATCAACCATTAATTACCAAGTTTCTGATAGTCTTGACCTTCCTCCGTATTTTTCTAAGAACTGTCACGGCAGAATGACACCATCTAATACTGTTGAAATAGACAAGCAATTTGGTGATACCGGAGATTCAATTTTCAGTGGCTTTGCTGAAACTCATGATCAACTTAACATGACCCAAGTGATTTAGATGGACATATGCCCCTTACTATTCAGCACTTTTGAGAGATTCTTTGAATCTTGACTTGACTTCCACATATGAGTTGGACAATAACATGTCATGCCCCTTAATTTGTAACCAATTGTGTCCATGAAAGGCCTGTTACTAGAAGTGTCTTTCTCTTTGACCCATCCTCTAAAGTAATTATGTCCATTGGGAGAATTTTCATTCATTGAATATTCGTCATACAAATTTCTCTGCTGTCAAACACTTAGTCATATGCAAACAATGGTATTAAAATGCAAAGCTTATGTCTATCTTGAAGTTTAAAAAATGAATTTTTTAGTAAAACAAAATTTGTAAGAATGTGATATCAACGCGGGATTTATAGTAAGCTTTATAGGAGTCAGGATACCTTTTTGTAATAGTATGTTTTCGAACTAACCCATGCTTCAGTTAGGAATTTGAAGGGTTGTAGCGTGGCCTGGTTCACAATTTAAGAAACAAAGGATAAAGGCTCAAAGTTTATTTGTACCCAACCCGTTCTCCATGATGTCCTTCAGTTCTATACTCAATTAATTATGCATTTAGGTTCCAATAGAGTTTGGAATTATAGCACTGAGACTTGGTGATGGTTCAGAAACCAAAAGTTTATTTGAGAATGCAGTCATTTTTTGTTGTAACATCTTTCTTTTGTTAAGGATTTGTAGCGACCTATTTTTGACTTTATCATCCCTAACTTTTTCCTAAACTGTTTCGTTTGAGATTACAGTCAGTGGGATGCCCCAATTTTTTCCTAACTCTCCTTCATAGGTTTTGACTTAGCGGGCTTTTCTTTTGAAAGATAATGACTGCCTGACCTAATGATTACGGGGAACCATCACCAACTTTTGATTTGGAAGGATGTCTTCAATACTACCTGTTGTGTATGAAGGAAAAGGTTACGATTGAATGCACAATTAAATTAACTGAGAAACTATCCTGCCTCAGGTTATGATTAAGGGTTTCAATTTGCGTGAAAAAGAAAACTCATACTTCTTAGGCTCAAAGGGGTTGACTAGGGATTAGCTTCCTTATACCTTCATTATTTAAGAATTGAAGCAATACATGTACATCGTCAGCAAGGTCTATTCAAAAGCATATTGTATGATATTATGGTATCATTTTCGTCATCCTCCCTCTAAAGGCTTATAAATTTTAACGAGAGTTGAATATCACAAAAAGGAAGTAAAAAGCACAGTTTAAATATAGTGAAAATGAATGGATTAATTCAAGAAAAACATATTCAATGCACTAATGGAAAGAAAACAAAGTTTGATATAAAGATAAGTGTTCGAACAAACAAAAGAAATTACAACTGAAAATTCAAATGAACTGGACGCTCTCAATTTTAGTCATGATTTGGCATGCGAGCAGTGATCACATTAGGAGTCTCAGAAGGGTCAAACTCAATCTCCTTATTGTCAATCATGTCTTGAATTTTGTTCTTTAAGGCCCAACAACTATTAGTGTCATGCCCGAGGCTATTAGAATGGTATGCACACCTTGCATTAGGATGAAAGCTAGGAGCGGAAGTATTGGGATTCCAAGAAGGATCCTTCAACGTAATCAACTTTGCCTTCAACATGTGTTGCAATGCTTGAGCCAGTGACATGTTGATTTTGGTAAATTGTCTTCTTGGTGTGTCTGATCTACACTAATTATTTTACTGCTGTTGTTGTACAGGTGCAGGATTAGAAATTAGCATTGCCCCCACAGATTAGTTGAGATCATTTCTAACACGACCCTTCTGGCAATAAACATCATTTGTCTCCTTCTTTTCATTGAATGTCTTCTTTACAGCACTCAAAGACGCAGCCCCTTGAATCTTTCCGTTGTACCCTAAAATTTGCCCTCTCATCTCTCAAGAATTTTCTCACAAGATTTCTATTGGGATAAAATTGCACAAAGTTTGATCAGCTCAAGATACTTTCCTCAACACTGGGAACCAAAAACTAGAGTTGGAATTTACGCAAGTACCGTTAGGTTTTTAATGCCCCCTGTAATTTCCATGGATCATATTGGATTTCCAAGCATCAGATCAAAGAGGAAACTATTGTAAGAGAAAAGCAGATAAATTTCATTTTTTTACACAACATTGAAGAAAATTAAACTTACTTCGATTTATGCTTAGCTTCGACTGGACTCTCTCCTACATGCTAGCTTCGACTGGGCTTTGTTTCCCTTTGAAACAGCTTCCTTCGATTCAGAAGGCAAGGGCCTCCTTTTGGTTTCCTTCGATTCAGAAGGTAGTGATTTCCTACTGGCTTCTTTTGATTTAGAAGGAAATGACCTTCTGAAAGCTTCCTTTGATTCAGAAGGTAGTGGCTTCATACTGGTTTCTTTCGATTCAGAAGGCAATGACCTTCTGCAAGCATCCTTCAATTCAGAAGGCAATGGCCTTCTGAAGGTTTCCTTCGACTCACAAAGCATGAACCTCCTGCATACATCCTTAGATGGCACCATTTAGGCCTCATACATATAAGTCTCGTTTGGGAATTTAGGCCTCCTGCATGCAAGCTTCGATGGCACCATTAGCCTCTTACATGTTTGCTTGGATTCACAAAGCAGGGACCTCCTGCATACATCCTTCGATGGAACCATTTATACCTCCTGCATACATCCTTCAATGGCACCATTTAGACCTCCTGCATACATCCTTCAATGGCACCATTTAGGCCTCCTGCATACAAGCCTCGTTTGGGAATTTAGGCCTACTGCATGCAAGCTTCGATGGCACCATTATCCTCTTACATGTTTGCTTGGATTCACAAACAGGGACCTCCTGCATACATCCTTCTATGGCACCATTTAGACCTCCTGCATACA
This sequence comes from Vicia faba, assembly GCA_948472305.1. Classification (NCBI taxonomy): domain Eukaryota; kingdom Viridiplantae; phylum Streptophyta; class Magnoliopsida; order Fabales; family Fabaceae; genus Vicia; species Vicia faba. The sequence goes on along the minus strand of OX451735.1, from coordinate 649,559,808 downwards.
TCCTTCGATGGCACCATTTAGGCCTCATGCATATATCTTTCATTTGGGCATGTGGCCACATTTTATGCAAGTTTGGGTTGCATCCTTCGTTTGGGCATGAGGCCTCCTTTGATGCAAGTTTAATTCATAAGCTTCGTATGGGCATTTTGCTCCCTTCGAAGCAACCTTCTCTGATCCATTTAAAAAAAAAAACCTTCGACACACAAGTTGAAGACAAAATTTTGAAAGAACACTGATCAAATCCATAGGCCATGCTACACGATCTTACTTTGCAGACCTCAATGCTTGTGTTTCACTCCATAATTAATTGCTTACACCATGAATTAAGCTATTATCTAGGTAATTAAGCCTTTGTCCAAAAGATTTTTCCATGAAGTAAACTTGCTAGTACAAAATTTGTCTTAAGCCATACATTTCTTAATTCTGATTATACTCCACCATAAGTCATGGAAATCAGCCCCTTTTAACCAACAACTTTGGTACTTCACCTTGGGATCATGGAAAATCTGACATAACTTAAATATTCACGTTTCAACTAAAGCATATTTTGTTCAAAATCCCAAACCTTTTCTCTATAAATAGAGAAACCATTAACAAATAAAGGGGCCAAATTATTGCTGTGTGGGAAAATCATCAAACTCTCAAATTCTCAAAATCTCAAAATCTCAAACTCTCAAACTCTCAAACACTCTCAAACATTCAAACTCTAAAACACTTACAAAAAAAATCTTAGATCCCTTCATACATTAGTGAACTATTAGATTCACTCCCTAGACTGCTATATAACAACCTTTGGCTCACTCACCACTATCACACATCAACCTTCGATTTTCTCATAACTATCAAGTACCAACCTTTCGATTCAAGTAGAGAAGTGGTCCCATTAGCTTAAGGAAGGTTCCAATGAAGCGCAATCCACCATCCAGTCTGAGTCATGTAGAAGTCCTTCGATTGACACTTCAAGAGGTAAGTTTCCTCTAAACTTGGAACTTTCCATTTAAATATCATTTGTACATATAAATGAAATAAAAATGTAGATATCACATATAGGGAGTTGACCGTGTCTTAACTTTCGATTTTCACTGCCTATATATTGAGAATCTCAACTCTGATTAATTAGCCTTTTATTTTGGTGCCAAATAAACTTGTGCTAACCCCTGGCCTGTAGCTTTCGAAAGTTACATTTGTTAGATTCATTTTCAAACCTTAGACAGGTTTTCTGTATCCTTCAATTGGCTGAGGATGAAATCCTTTCGAATCTCAACATGGGAGTCTTGCACTCTTGCAATCGAAGGAATAAATCGGGCATGTCAAACATTCAGAAACAAGTTCATCTTCTACCCAACCGAAGCTGCCTTATGAAGAGATGAAGCAGAACACCCCAGTGGTACAAACAACGCGTGAAAGGCATTTCTGTGTAGGATCCTGAGTTCAAACCTTGGCAGGACCAGACCAATTTTTACCTTTTGTTTGTTTCCTTTCCCTTTTTAACAAACTTCAAACATTTTTCCAACTAATCAAAACAACTCCTTTTGAGTTGATTTTTTTGCACACTATTTATTTGCAAGTTTTATTTTAAGAATATATAAAAATATCACCAAAAATATTTTATTTTCATAATTATTTTAATTAACCAAAATCTTTCCTTAACAAAAATCAAAAACAAAGTTCATTTTCTTTTCATTTCAATCATTGTATATTTATTCACATTCAATATGGTTGTAATAGATAATAATAGTTTTATTTCTTGCAATCCCCATTTGTAAATTTGTATCCCCATCCCCATGTAATGTAATAGCATAGTAAATTTACTTTCCACAATTTACCGCTTTCATATAAATGTTAGTAATTAGGTTGTATATGGCAAGACTAAAACCAACTAGTAGACAACCCTAAATTCAAGACAAAAATACATGCAATCAAACACACTTGCACACATGCACCTCTAGGGTTAACTCCATTTGTTGCCTTGAGAAAATGGTCATAATATACATGTAAGATGTCTCAGAAAAAACAATCAAAAGATCATAGTCCCTCGATGACGCTTAGAATGTTGCCTTACAAATGATCTTAGTCCCTCAAGGGAAATGCTAAGATATCTCACAACATTGCTATTCATGACTATACGATGACCCACGCCCGTCCCTTTTACATCCAAAGATAAGGCTTCTTACTAATCAATGGTAAGATAACAATATCAAAGGAAGGAAGAAATGAACAAAAGACTTTTGAGTAGGTAGAACGCTCTTAGTTGCTTGCTTGAAAATCAGAACCATTTCCACACTCACACTTTTCAAAACACCTTCAAAAAACAAACATCTCTTTGAACTATTTTCAAAAAGTCCAACACTTTGTATGCATTCTTATAGAGACGAGAATCATTACAATGTTTTCCTCAATGAAGGCGCTTTTAAAAAATACTTTCAAAACCCACCACAAAGCACATTTTCAAACAAAGCAAAAATGATCTAGAAAGCAACTAAGAGCCTGTAGATAACTACGGATAAAAAGGGTGTTAATACCTTCCCTTTTCATAACCTACTCCCCAAACTCAAGAAAATAATCTCAAAGGTATTTCTTGTTCTTTTCACCCTTTCCTTATTGGATAAAAGAAAAGTCGGTGGTGACTCTTGCTATCCGCAACAATTGTGATCAAATGCAAAACAAACCAAGTAAGTTCTCCCACCGTGTTACAGAACTGGCGACTCTACTGGAGATAGACTTAAAAGTGGGGTTACCTTAGAGTTATATCACATTTAAATGCTTCTATTTTTTGATTCGTTTGCTTTGCATTTATGGTTCCTTGTTCGGGTTTATTTCGATCCTCCACCCGGATCTGGGGCACCTTTTAGGTAAGTAGCAATAGATTATGGAAACTATACAATGTAGACCAATATGGTTGAAGCAATGGCTACATTAGTGTGACGCATTTGTTGGTACCAGTATCCCTTGTGTCGAATCAAGGAGATAACAGGGCCGCTGAGCGGTGTCATGAAGAACTAACTGACCTTAGAAACTTTAATTGAACAACTTGGCCATTAGGAAGTAGTGAGATAGTCAGTTTCAGTGGAAAGATGAAAATTGGTTGATACTTGATACTACGCTCATTGAGATCGGACTTTTGGGATATCTCGACCGCAAGAAAAGATTGATTGTGCTGAGACAATGCCCAATGAAGAAAGATCAGTGATATTGAGATTCCCTAGAACCAGATTACTTTCTAGGACAAGTTGAACCAACAAAGCTTCAAGAGGGTACTTACCTACGGAACCCATGCAAGCCTAAACCTATGGTTTTTTGTGTGTTTTGTTTGTGATTATTATCCATGTCATCATAAACATCATAACATCATAAAGCATTCTCACTAACCATTTCAAGGATTTAGAAATTTATCTTTGTTCTGTTTTGTAGATCATGACTTCTACTCGTAGGAATGCCATCCGAGTTAACTTTGTGAAAGTGCATCCTCAACTTCAAGAGTTAGCATCAAGGGTGCCTGGAGATTCTCTCTTCACCAAGAAATATGGTCGACTTCCCAACTTGGCTACTTCAAACTTCCAAGAAGAAATGATGTGTGTGCTCTTCCAATTCTTTGATCCCATGCATCATTGCTTCACCTTTCTTGACTACCGATTGGTGCCTACATTAGAATAATTCTCTCAACTGTTAGGAGAGCTTGTTCTTGATCAAATACCGTTCACTGGTTTAGAGGAGACTCCAAAGCCTGAGGTCATTGCAAAAGCATTACATTTGAAGAAATCCGACATTATGGAAAATTGGGAAACAAGAAGTGGAGTTAAGGGTTTCTTAGCCAAATTTCTGTTGGAGAAGGCTTACTTGTTTTGGGAAGATATGAATTTCCAAGCTTTTGAAGATATATTGGCCCTTATAATCTATGGTTTGGTTCTATTTCCCAATCCGGACCAACTCGTAAATGTGAATGCTATCAAGGTATTTCTCTCTCGTAATCCTGTACCTACTCTGCTTGGAGACATTCTACATTGTTTCCATACTCGCACCATGAAGAAAAGAGGTACTCTCTTGTGTTGCATTCCCTTACTCTCTAGGTGGTTTATTTCGCACCTACCTCGACCAACGTTGAAGAATGAGTAAGGCTTGACATGGTCTCAAAGGATGATATCACTCACACATTTTGATATGCATTAGTGTTCTTGATCCTTGGAGGACATTACTATCATCGACTATTATGGGGAATTACCTAATGTCCCTCTACTTGGCATTAGGGGAGGTATTACCTATAACCCTTGTTTGGCTCTACGACAGTTTGGGTATGTGCGAAGAGATGGTCCCCATGACGCACTCGTCCAAGGTTTGGTATTCGATTATGAAGGGGACAATCAAGGCTATCATCAAAGGTTCATACGAGCTTGGAGAATGGTGAACAAGGTGGATAGCAAGACTTTGGGGCATAATAACTCCATTCCTTTGGATCCTTATCTTAAGTGGGTATGAACTCGTGCTCAAAGTCTCGTTATGCCATACCCCGCCGTCTTACTTATCATCATGGAGCCTGTTGTCGAAGGAGATGTTCCATATACTGTCCTTTATCCTAACATGCCTACTTCTCTTGAAGATTTGCAAAGATCTTGGATTCAGCTAAAGGAGGAGTGAGACACCTTTGAATCCAAGTTTTATGAAGAGAGAAGAAGACATTGGAGCTCACGAGACAACTTCATGAGGAAAGGATCCTGAATGCCTATATTGATCCAAAGAGGAAGCATCCATAGGAGATTTGAGCCATTTTTATTGTATTTTTGTTCCTTTTGTTTTAATGTAAGCCCAAGAGGCATGTTTTAATTAATTTGAGCTTATTAATATAATGTTTGTTCCTTTTGTCTAAACAAATTTAAATCTTCTAAGTCCTTGAAATCATGTGCATACGCATTTTTCATGCATCATAACATAAACAGGTTTTCCACAACTTGTTTGCTTATCTTTCTACTGTTTATTAGAGTAATATGGATATCGAACAAACAGTGAAGGACTTGCAAGCGTAGAATCACAGTTCCAAGCAACTTTAATGGCCCTGGCCAAGGGACAACAAGAAATGATGACACTGCTAATAACAAAAAAGAAAACTAAAAAGAAGGCCCTGAACAACATGGGTAAGATATTCAAAGGGCTTGTTCGTCAGGTGCAGATAGTCGGGGATTTGTCTGAGGAGGACGAAAATCAAGATGAAGAGGCTAGGAGCACCCATGTTGTGGTTGCAAATGATCAAGCTTCTGAAGATGAAGACTACTTTGATGAGCAATACCCTTCGGCCGAGGATAAATACAAACTGTTGGAGGATAGGCTAAAAGCTATTTAAATTCAAGCCGTGTCTGGTTTGGATTTTAGTGAGTTGGGCTTAGTACCTGGGGTCGTCATTCTACATAAGTTCAAAATACCGATTTTCACTAAATATGATGGGGTTTCCTGCCCAAAGCTTCATCTAAGTTCTTACGTGCGTAAGATGTAGCCGCACACTACTGACAAAAAGCTCTAGATCCATTTCTTCCAAGAGAGTCTGGATGTGACTCAACTAGAATGGTTCTATCAATTAGAGAGTTCCCACATCCATACATGGGAAGATCTAGCCACTACTTTTTATCATCAGTATCAGTAAAATGCTGATCTGGCACTAACAAGAGTCCAACTTCAAGGTATGACGATGGGTACTAACGAAGGGTTCAAGGAATACGCACAAAAAATGGAGGGATCTTGTTGGTAGGGTCCAACCACCATTAACTGACAGAGAATTAATTAACATGTTCATGAGTACATTGATCGGCCCATTTTTCAACCTTTTGGTTGGCAGTTCTTCATCTAGTTTCACCGAGTTGATACTAACTGGTGAAAGGATAGAAAGCGGCATTAAAAGCGGAAAAATCCAAATGACATATGCTTCCACATACAACACTGTAAAGAAGCCTTTCACTGGGAAGAAAGAAGAAAATGTTGTGTATGAGGCAAGGGCCCATGCCAAGAAGAGTCACCGACCCTCTGTTAATGTTGTGTTAATCTCCAACCCTCTGTCTGTTCAAAGGAAATCATCCAACAATCAACAACCTAAAATTCCTCAAAGACAATTCACAAGGATTAGCATGTCACTGTCCCAAGCCTTGCAACATCTATTGAAGGCCAACCTAGTGACACTGCGTGATCCACCAACCAATCCAAACACTTCATCACCAAAATACAATCCCAATACCAAGTGTGTATATCATTCAAATAGTCCTGGGCATGAGACCGATCATTGTTGTGTGCTGAAGACCAAGATTCAAGATCTGATAGACAATACAAAATTGAATTTGATCCACCTGATACTCCAAATGTGATAACCACACCAATTCCGAATCATGGAAAAGGTGTTAACGCAATTGATGGTACCACTTTTGTTTCCTCCATTGAAGATTTAACAACTCCATTAACTATTGTGAAAGTTAACTTGCTGAGAGTCGGAGTGTTCCCTGGATGTTCAAAAATTTATGTCTACTGTGATCAACAAGTAAATAGGTGCAAGCAGTTGAAGGAAGGTGTGCAACGCCTGATAAATAGCCACGAGATTCTGTTCGAAAAGATTCCTGCCGTCAAGAGTTTGACTAAAAAGACTGAAGACCTATCCAAAATAACAATTTCCAATAAGCCTTTTAGGATCCCCTCAAAGGGTCCTATTATAATTTCAAATGAACCGACCATCGCTCCTTTAATAATCACTGCCGTTGGGCCTATCCCCTACTCCTTTGACAAAGCAGTTCCATGGAACTATGGTGCCGAGGTTTATTATCACGAGATAAAGCAATATTCTTGGATCAACAAAGATGAAGCTGATGTCATTAATATTGCAGGTTCTAGTAAAGTGACAAGAATAGGGAGGATCTTTTCCCCTGTTATCTCACCACCCACCACTACAACTACTCCCATCCATATTACCAATGACAAGTCTAGTGCCAACGCTAAAGGAAAAGGAAAAGAAGGTGAGCCTGCTAGGATAGAGGTACCTACCAAAAATGCTGACAATGAAGAACCCTCTAATCAAGAGATGGAGGAAATCCTGAAAATCATAAAGAAAAGTGACTTCAAAATAGTGGAGCAATTAGGGCAAACCCCCTCTAAAATTTCCATGTTTTCGTTATTACTTTGTTCGGATATTCATGCCCAAGCTCTGATCAAGTTCTTGAAAAAGGCCCACGTGCCCCAAGAAACCACCGCTGACCAGTTCGAGAACTATGTAGCAAGTTTAACAACTGACAACGGATTAGGGTTCTCCGACGTTGATTTGACTCCTATGGGAAGAAACCACAACAAAGCCTTACATATCTCTGTTGAATGCAAGGGAACCACCCTAGCTCATGTCTTAGTTGATACTGGCTCATCCTTAAATGTGTTACCCAAAGGTGCTTTGGACTGGCTAGATTGTGAAGGACTGGTGCTGAAGCCAAGCGATATTGTCGTAAGGGCTTTCGATGGGTCTAAGAGAATGGTTCATGGAGAGGTGGATCTCCCAATTAAAGTCGGCTCACAGATCTTCAATTCTACCTTTTACATAATGGACACACGTTCTGCTTATTCTTGTCTGCTTGGGCCCCCTTGGATCCATGGAGCAGGGGCAGTAACATCGACCCTTCATCGAAAATTAAAATATCCTATAAAAGGGAAAATCGTTACTGTTAGCGCTGAGGAAGAGTTTATGGTAATCCATCTTAACTCCTTCAAGTATGTGGAAATGGATGGCGAATTCATAGAGACTCCGTGCCAGACCTTCGAAATTGTTCCTCCTATGATTGCCGCCACCAAAATCTCCTCCAACATATCAAAAGCTGATGAAGTTATATCAAAAATGGTTTCACTTAAAGATGCTCGTGTCGTGGTCGAAGACGGAAACTGTACCATCTGAGGACAAATTCCTGATATTCCATTTAAAACATACAAATTCGGATTGGGTTTCACCATAAAAGCTCAAAAAGAAGTTAGGCGCGCTCGCGTGGGAAAGATAGCTCTCTGAATTGGAAATCATGAAGTGAATGTTGTAGGAGACTCTGATGATGAATTCACTTTCGAAGAATGGATCTACCCTACGGCGAGGGAAAGCTCAGCAACTGGCGAGAAAAGGATTTCACTCCCATCTCTTTCATTGAGGAGTAATTATTGTTTACTATTTTATGTCAATTTAAGAACTTCTGTTTGTAATCTTAATTTCCAAAACAATGACTTTTAAGCCATGTGCCTTGCCCCAAGCACTATGGTCCATTTGTTAAGGGCTTTGTTCATGTTCATTTATCATATGATCATTTAATATAAACCATTGGACCTTTTGGCATTCAAATATTTGTGTTCATTGTCTTTATTTTCCTTTATTACATTTTTTCTATACCCATGTATCTTACATGCACACACACACCCTTGCAGATCTTCATCCACTCCAGATCTCATTGTCAACGACTCTACTATTTCCAGTTATGATTTCGAACATCCAATTTACCAAGCCGAAGAAGAAGGCGAGGAAGATTGCGAAATACCAGGGGAACTAGCCAGGCTTCTGATACAAGAGGAGAAAGCTATTCAACCTCATGAAGATCCAGACGAAGTTATCAACTTAGGTCCTGAGGCAGACAAAAGATAGGTCAAGATCGGCACCAATCTAAAAGATGGTGTCAAGAGCATATTAGTTTAGATGTTACATGACTATGCTGAGGTGTTTGCTTGGTTGTATAAAGATATGCTCGGGTTGGATACTGACATTGTGGTTCATCTTCTACCAACAAAGAAAGATTGTCCTCCTGTTAAGCAAAAGGTTTGTCGCATGCGGCCTTACATGTCTGAAAAGATAAAATCTGAGGTAATAAAACAGTTTGATGCAGGTTTTCTGGCTATCACATCCTATCCTCAATGGGTTACAAACATGGTCCCCGTTCCAAAGAAGGATGGAAAGGTTCGCATGTGTGTGGATTATAGAGATCTGAATAGGGAAAGCCCCAAGGATGATTTTCCTCTACCACATATTGACGTTTTGATTGACAACACTGCTCAACACAAAGTCTTCTCCTTCATGGATGGATTTTCTGGATACAACCAAATCAATATGGCTCCCGAAGACATGGAAAAGACCACCTTTGTTATGCAATGGGGAACCTTTTGCTACAAAGTTATGCCGTTCGGACTAAATAATGCAGGGGCAACATATCAGAGGGCTATGGTAGCTTTATTTCATGATATGATTCATCATGAAATAGAAGTTTATGTGGATGATAGGATTGCAAGGTCACAACCGAAGAAGAGCATCTCGATCACCTACACAAGCCATTTGAGAGGCTGAAGAAGTACAAATTGAGGTTGAACCCTAATAAGTGCACATTCAGAGTAAGGTCTGGAAAATTTCTAGGTTTTGTCATTAGTCGTAAAGGCATCGAAGTTGATCCTGCAAAGGTAAAATCCATTCAAGAAATGCTAGTCCCCTATTCTGAAAAGGAGGTTAGAGGATTCTTGGGTCGTTTAATTACATTGCTCGTTTCATCTCTCACTTAACTGCTACTTGTGAGCCAATCTTCAAACTCTTGAAGAAAGATCAAGTAGTAAATTGGAACGACGACTGTCAAGCTGCCTTCAACAAAATCAAGGAATATTTACAAGAGCCTCCTATCCTTATGCCTCCAGTTGAAGGAAGACCTTTGATCACGTACCTTGTTGTGATAGAGAATTCTACGGGGTGTGTTTTGGGCCAACATGATGAGTCTGGCCGAAAATAGCATGCAATATACTACTTGAGCAAAAAGTTTACCGACTGTGAAACCAGATATTCACTTCTCAAGAAAACTTGTTGCGCTCTGGCATGGGCTTCTCGCCGGCTAAGACAATATATGTTGGATCACACCACTCTATGATTTCTAAGATGGACCCTATCAAGTACATCTTCGAGAAGCCCGCTCTCTCCGGACATATAGCTAGATGGCAAATGATTATGACTGGATACGATATTCAATATACAACACAAAAAGCCATCAAAGGAAGTATATTGGCGGGTCATTTGGCCCATTAAGTTGTTGATGATTACCAATCTATGAACTTTGACTTCTCGAATGCGAATATTATGCTAGTAACTGACTGTGCAAAACCCGGACCGTATGACGGACCTGAACAAGGATCTCGATGGACTATACTTTTTGACGGGGCTTCCAACGTGTTGGGCAATGAAATTGGTGCTTTGAATTTTTCTCCAGAGGGTTACCACACTCCCTTCACTGCTAGATTATGGTTCGATTGTACGAACAACATGGCCGAATATGAAGCATGTATCTTAGGTCAGAAGGCTTCCATTTACTTAAGGATCAAACATTTGGATGTATTCGGAGATTCTGCTCTAGTAATTGTCCAAGTAAAGGGAGAATGGGACACCAAGAATCCTAACTTAATCCCCTACAAGGGGCTTGTGTTAACACTGATTCCATGTTTCGAGGAGATCACCTTTGAGCATTTCCCTAGGGAGGAAAATCAGTTGGCAGACGCTTTGGCCACAATGTCTTCCATGTTCAAAGTCAAATGGGACAACGAAGCTCCTATGATTACAATTGAGATATTTGACGAACCTTTGCACTGCTACAAGCTCGACATTGACGAAGAAAAACTATTGTACCATGAGGTGAGGAGATATCTTGAAGCACAAGAATATCCTGAAGGAGCTTCCATCAATGATAGGAAATTCTTGCAAAGACTTTCAGCCAAATTCTTTCTAAGCAACTGAATCCTATACAAGCGCAACCATGATTCTACTCTACTCCGATGTGTGGACAAGAAGGAAGCAGATAAAATTATGGAAGACATGCACGATGGCCTCTTTGGGACCCACTCTAGAGGATATACTATGGCCAAGAAAATTATGAGGGATGGTTACTATTGGTCCACAATGGAAACTGATTGTCATCATCACTCTAGGACTTGCCACAAGTGTCAAATCTATGCTGACAAGGTCCACGTACCTGCTATTCCTCTAAACGTCATGACTGCTCCATGGCTGTTTGCAATGTGGGGGCATTAACATGATTGGAGATATCAAACCTACTGCCTCAAATGGTCACAGTTTCATCCTGGTTGCCATTGATTACTTTACCAAGTGGGTCGAAGTTACTTCATATGCCTCAGTTACCAAGAACGTTGTAGCCAGGTTGATCAAGCATAATTTCATCCGCCATTACGGTATCCCCAAAAGGATTATCACTAACGATGGAACTAATCCCAACAACACTATGATTATAAAACTCTGCACTCAGTTTAGAATCAAGCATCACAATTCTTCTTCTACAGACCCAAGATGAATGGTGCAGTGGAAGCTTCCAATAAAAATATCAAGAATATTATGCAAAAAATGGTGATAACATACAAAGACTAGCATGAGATGTTACTGTTTTCTCTCCATGGCTACCTTACTTCAGATCGCACGTCAACTGGGGAAACTCCTTTCTCCTTGGTCTATGGCATGGAAGCCGTCTTGCCCGTAGAAGTTCAAATTCCATCTCTAAGGATAATGAAAGAAGCAGGTCTAGGTGAAGATGAATGGATTCAGACTAGGTTGGATCAGCTGAACTTGATTGACGAGAAGCTGTTGGCTGCTGTCTGCCATGGTCAAACATATCAAAAGCGTATGATCAAGGCATTCAATAAAAATATCAAGCATCGAGTGTATCGAGCTGGAGACTTGGTAATAAAGTGCATCATTCCTCCATAAAGCGACCCCAGGGGAAAATGGACTCCCACTTACAAATGACCATTTGTTGTAAAGAAAGTTTTCTCTGGTGGTGCCATGATACTGACTACTATGGATGGCGAAGATTTCCCACAGCCCGTAAACGCGGACATAGTTAAAAAATACTACACATAAAATAACCCTCTAGTTTGACACACCTAGGAAAAAATATGGGCATCTTGGTGAACCAAAGAGGTTCGGGAAAAAGTTAGGGATATATACAAAAGATTGTACACCCGGCAAGTCGAAAACCTGAAAGGGCGACTTGGGAAAAAATGGGTATCTTGGTGGGATGAACACCCAAAAGGGCGGTTGTTGTACCCCAAAAATTTGCCCTCTCATTTCTCAAAAGATCATCCTGGACTCTCAGGCTTACTTCTATCAAGTTTCAAGTCTTGAATTACAATTTTCAAGAAAATCATCCACAAGGGCAAAATGGTCAAAAGCACATTAAAAATTCAAACTTGGACTTTTAGATCAAAAATCAAGTTTCAACAATTATATTTCATCAAGACATGAAATTGGTTCATCAAAAAATCAGAAGTCAGAAGTTACTTTGAAAAAATCAAATTTCTAAACATTTAGAAAATTTTCTAAGTGTCAAGAGAATATGATACTTCAGAACTTCTGAGCCAGCCTCCATGCAACTGCAGTCAGAATTTGCAGACACAGTTCAGAACATGATGCTTCAATCAGAACATATGGAAGCAATGTTCTTTGGTCAGAATATGACCCTTCAGCATTTGGAGGTTACGTTTCTAATCTTTTGCGATCAGAACATCACCAAATCCCAAGACCTCATTTAAACAACCTGCTGCACTGCTACAACACAATACTCTAACCAACAGCTAATCCAGTCCACGCTTACATTTTCCCAAATCCTGTATTTGCACCAAATACAAAAAGCTGTGATAAAAAAGCAATGGAACACTGTGCCAAAAAGTTTAAATCCCATTCCCCCCCCCCCTCCAAAACTACAATAAATTCACCTATAAATAAGTTGCTCCATCACACTTTCAGGGGGCTGGGTTTTTGAGAAAGAAAATTGTCAAAAGAGAGAAAAGAAAAAATCTGTGAAACCTTCGTAGAAAAATCCAGAATTCCTAAACAGAAAACAAAACCTTTGTTCTTCCCTTTGAATCAAAGAACTTGGCATTTTCTCTCCCGTTGCTCTTGATGACTCCAGAATATTTGAAGACAGCAGTTCAAGTTCCAAGCACACACTCCAGATTCAAGGTAAGTATTTCTGACTTTGCATCTTCTCATTCAGAACATCATTAAATATGTAAATATCACAATATTAATGTTGTCCTTATCATTGCATAAGTAGGGAAAATGTGGATCAAAGCTTCTTGATTAAGGCTAGGCTCAGATTTGGGATTAGAACTTCTATAAAATGTTGTGCTGTTATCCTTCTGATTTGCTGTTTATTAAGAATTGAATAAATTGCTGATGTGTTGATTAAGAGTTGAAATGTGGCATAGAACTTTTGATGTTCACTCACAGTTTTAGCATAACACATAACTTCTGAGTTCTCCTCACTGTTTAAACACACTGAACATCTGATATTTACTCGCTGTTAAAACACATTGAACTTCTGATGTTCACTCACTGTCTTAGCACATACTGAACCTCTGAGTTCTCTTCACTGTTTTAATATACATAAGTTCTAATATTTTCTCATTGTTCTAACACTCGGAAGTTCAGCACATAGCAACCCAGAACTTCTGTGTTTTCCCTCTAACGTGTCTTGCAGGACCTCAGAGTGTACCAATCCAGAACTTCTGATTCCACTGACGTTCCTTTCTGAGTCATCATGCGCCTGGCTTCAGAACTTCTGATCCTTGTTGTTTCGCTTGCAGCAGCACGTTGTTTCTATCTTTCATTTATTTTCCTTTTTATCATTTTTAATATTAATTCCCTTTTCATTAACATAAAAAGACATAAAAATATTTTCTTTTATTAATTAATTTATTTCTTTTTTCTTAATTCATTAAGACAAAAAAACATTTTCTAAACAAGTCCCTTTTCTTTCTCACATTGTACATTTCAATTTGGTTGTAATAGTTAAATAGGATTTAAATTCTTGCTACCACCCATTCATAAATATGTATCCCCATCCCTCTAATGATTGTAATAGCGTAGGATATTTACTTTCCACACTTTTTATTACTTTCATATATTTTTAGTAATTAGGGTGTGCATGGAAAAACATGAAATCAACAAATAGAGAACCCTAATCAAGATAAAATGCATGCAATCAAACACACTTTGCACATATGCACACCTTAAGGTAATCTCACTTGCTGCCTATCGGAAAAATAGTCATGTCCCTCGAACATGGGCGTTTTAGCAAAGACCCTCGATAAAAGATCGTAGTCCCTCGATGACCCTCGATGTTGCCTTCGGTAAACGATCTAGTCCCTAAACAACATTGCTAAAACGTCCCATAGGTTACCTTCTATGACTATACAAATGTCCCACACTCGTCCCTTCATATCCAACGATGGGGCTTCTCACCAAAACAATGGTAAGATAGTAACATCTAAAGGAGGAGGAAAAGAACAATTAAGACCTTTTAAGTAGGTAGATTCGCTCCTAGTTGCTCGCTGGCTCACAACAAAACATTTTTACACCAACACTCTCATTTGAAATATTTTCAAAATACAAACACTTTGTACGCGTTCTTATAGAAACGAGAGCCATTACAAAGGAAACCCTTTTCAAAATCACTTTCAAAAACACATTCCACAAACACCTCTTTGAACTATTTTCAAAACAACACTTTGTACGCATTCTAATAAAGACGAGAATCATTACAAAGTCACATTTTCAAAATACTTTCAAAACCCACGCCACAAGAACACATTCAAACAAAATCAAGTGATCTAGCAAGTAACTAAGAGCCCATGGAAAACCATGGATGAAAAGGGTGCTAATACCTTCCCTTTTTATAATCTACCCCCCGAACTCAAGAAAACATCTCTAAAGGTCTTTCCTGTGCTTTTTCACCTTTCCTTATTGGATAAAAGAAAAGTCATTGGCGACTCTTGCTATCCGCAACATTTGCGATCAAATGCAAAATAAAAAGTCAGTTCTCCCACCGTATCACAGAACTGACGACTCTGCTGGGGAAATATCATGAATAGTGGGGTTCCCTTAGGGCTAGATCACATCTACTTGCTTTCATTGTTTGACTTGTATGCTTTATATTTTGGGTCCTTGTTTGTGTTACTATTAAAAATCCTACAGCCGGATTTAGGGAACACCTTTTAGGTAAGTAGCAATAAACTATGAGGGAACTGTGCGGGGTATACCGACACGGTTGAAGTAGTAGCTACGTTGATGTGGCACTTTGGTTGGTACCAGTAACCCTTGAGTCAATCAAGGAGAGTACGGGGCTGCCGCATGGTGTCATAAAACATCAACTGACCTTAGAACCTTTAAATTTCACAACTTGGCTAGTAGGACGTAGCGAGATGGCCGACTTTGGTGTATTCCCAAGGTCGACAGATACTCGATGCTACACTCATTGAGATTTGACTCTTGAGTTTTGTTCGGTTGCGAGTCAATCTCCTATTGAACGAAGCTTGGGGGAAAGATCGATGATATTGAGATCCCTTAGAACCCGGTTAATATTTATAGGACAGGATGAACCAATCCAACTTCAAGAGGGTATGACCTCAAAACTCATGCAGGCCTTAAACCTAAGGACTTAGTGTGACTTGTTTGTTGCTTGCTATACATGTGTTTTTTTAGCATAATCATGACATCATAAGCATGGTATTTCATACTAACCATTTCAAAGATTCTCTAGGGCTCATCTTTGCTTTGTTTTGTAGGACATGGCACCCGCCCGCAGGAACACTATCCAGATTAACCTTTTGAAAGTGCCTCTCCAACTAAAGGATTTGGCATTAAGGATCCCTGAAAGCTCTCACTTCATTGAAAAACATGGTCGGTTTCTCAACTTGGTCACTTCAAAACCTGATGAAGAATTATTAAAAGTGCTATTTCAGTTCTTTGATCCTTTTGCACCACTGCTTCACCTTTCCGGATTACCAGCTAGTGCCTACCATGGAGGAATTTTCTCGGTTGTTGGGGATACCTATTCTTGATCAGTCACCTTTCAATGGTACAGAAGAACGACCAAAGCCCAAAGAGATCACTCGAGCTCTGTCCTTACAACGATCCGATATCGTGACAAATTGGGAAAGTAAAGGAAATGCCCAAGGAATCCTGGTGAAATTTCTATTCGAGAAGGCTTACCATTTTTGGGATACTTTAGATTTACAAGCTTTCGAAGAGGTGATGACACTTCTCGTTTAGGGACGGTACTTTTCCCTAATGCGGATTAACTCGTAGATGTAAGCACTATTAAGGTTTTTCTGTCTCATAATCCAGTGCCTACATTACTCGGGGATATTCTGCACTTTCTGCATGCTCGCACTATAAAGAGAAGGGGGGCCCTCCTGTGTTGCCCTCCTCTATTGGCTAGGTGGTTTATTTCGCACCTTCCCAGGTCTGTTTTGAAAAACGAGCAGGGTTTGAAATGGTCTCGTAGGCTGATGTCCCTTAAGCATTCAGACATTCATTGGTGTTCACGGTTCTCGGAAGATATTACTATCATCGATCACTGTGGGGAATTCCCTAATGTCCCTCTCTTTGGAATTAGGGGAGGAATCACTTACAACCCTTGTTTGGCACTGCATCAGTTTGGTTATGCAAGAAGAGACGGTCCTTACGACACGCTTATCCAAGGAATCGCCTTCAACTATGAGAATGATACTCAGGGTTACCGCAAAAGGTTCTTAAAAGCTTGGGGCATGGTACATAAAATTGATAGCAAGACACTGGGGCACAAAAACTCCATCCCTCTTGAGCCCTATCTCCGATGGGTACGAGCCCGCGCTCAAAGTCTTATGATGCCTTACCCTGCTATTCTACCAATCATTATGGAGCCAGTGGCTGAAGGAGATACTGTTTCCCTTGTTCATCATCCTGATATGCCAACTGATCATGAGGAGTTACAGAAGTCTTGGTTTCAACTTAAAGAGGAGCGTGACATGTTTGAAGCTCAGTTCTACGCCAGCAAGAAGAAGGTCCTGGAGCTCACTAGGCTACTTCATGAAGAAAGAAACATAAACGCCTACGTTGCACCAAAGAGGATGCGCTCCTGGGAGACCTAGTTTCTTTTTGCTTTGAGTTTTGTTTTGTTTAAATTGTAAGCCTAAAAGGCATTCTTTATAACAATTCAAACTCATTGAATACAATTAACGTGTGTTTCTTTTTTGGTTAAGCAAATTTGAGCTTTTAATAATCTTTGAAATCATTGCATACGCATATCATCCATAGCATTGCATAAGCAGGTACCATTACGGGTTTCTCATCTCCTTCGCTGTTTATTTCAGCAAAGATGTCTTATGAACAAAGCATAAAAGATCTTCAGGCACAAAATGCTCAATTTCAACAGATGTTCATAACTCTGGCAAAAGGGCAGGAGGATCTGAAGGCCCTCATCCTGAAAGAGAAAAATAAGAAGAAGAAGAAGTCCACTGGTATCCTTAATATGGGTAGAAGATTTGGTAGGGCCGCTGAAGCAACCAGTCGATCTGACCTCCTCGTCCAAAGAAGGGGAAAACCAAGAAAGAGAAGCAAGGGAGGAGAATCCTAGTCCTGAGGTTTCTAACATTGATACAGACTATAATGATGAGAAATATCCTCCCATTAAGGATAAATACAAGCAGTTAAAGGATCGGCTGAGCACCATGGAAGTCTAGAGAATACCTGGGTTGGACTTCGAAGAATTGGGATTGGTGTCGGGAATGGTCATCCCGCAGAAATTTAAGGCTCCAGTTTTTGCAAAATATGATGGGGTGTCTTGCCCAAAGCTTCATCTCCGTTCCTGCGTAAGGAAGATCCAGCCCCACATCGCTGATAGAAACTTGTGGGTTCACTTCTTTCAAGACAGCCTGTCGGGGACCCAGCTCGAATGGTTCTACCAATTGGAGGGGACCAATGTCCAAAACTGGGAGGATTTGGCTGCTGCTTTTTACAAGCAGTATCAATACAATGCCGACCTGGCCCCTACTCGTACTCAACTCCAGAGTATGTCCATGGGTGCAGGTGAAGGATTTAAGAACTATGCGCAGAAGTGGAGAGATTTGGCCGGGAGAGTCCAACCCCCTTTGTCTGATAGGGAATTGGTCGACATGTTTCTGGGGACGCTGTCTGGTCCATTCTTCAACTATTTAATCGGTAGCTCATCGGCTGGTTTTACGGAGCTGATATTAATTGGAGAAAGGGTAGAAGTTGGGATCCTGAGCAGTAAAATACAGAAAGACGCCTCTTCGAGTTCAGTAAAGAGGCCCTTCACCGGTAAGAAAGAGGCCAGTGCCGTTTATAGCCTAAGAGGTCAGAGCAGAGTTGAACACCGTCTGACGGTAAGTGCTGTAATGATACCTAGGCCTACGACTGCTCCATAATGCAACAATCAGCAAAGGGTAGAAAGACCACAAAGGCAGTTTACCCGGATTAACATGACATTGATAGAGGTTCTACCCCATCTACTGAGATCCAACTTAACAACTTTGAAAGAGGCTCCCAAGAATCCTAATACCTCGTCTCCTCGGTACAATCCCAACGCTTGGTGTGCCTACCATTTTGAGAGTCCTGGTCACGATACAAATGACTGTTGGGCTCTAAGAAATAAAGTACAAGATCTTATTGAAGCCAAGGAGATCGAGTTCGACGCTCCAGAGAAGCCCAATGTCATAACTTCTCCTATGCCTAGGCACAACCGTGGAGTTAACGCCATTGATACCGATCTGTTTGTGACCTTAGTTGATGAAGTCTCTACTCCCCTTATGACTGTTAAAAAGAATTTGTTGCTGGCCGGTTTATTTCCAGGTTGTGGTGAAGGTTGCCACATGTGTTCATCTCTGCCTTCTGGTTGCTATCTGCTAAAGACAGGTGTCTAACGCCTGATGGATAGCAGAGAAATTTTGTTCGAGAAAATTTTGACTCCAACTGTTCCGTTCGAAGATGTTGCTATTATAACCATTTCCGACAATCCTTCCAAGGCCTCCTCGAGAAGACCTGTTAGGATTACACCCGCTCCGAGAGTTTCTCCGTTAATAATCACCTGTCCTGGACCTATCTCGTACACCTCGGATAAAGCTGTCCCTTGATATTATGGTGCCGATATCTACTATCATGGCGTTAAACAAGACCTGAAGAATGAAGAGGATGATCCCGATGTCAGTAACATTGTCGGGACCAGTAGGATTACTAGAAGTGGAAGGGTTTTTTCTCCCGAGATCTCCCAAAGACTGTCACTAAGCCTGTTGTTATTCCATTTGTTGTTCCTACCAGTACTTCCGTCGCTACTCTTGTTCTTACTCCAATTGTTACTCCTGCCGTAGAGTCATCTGAGACTCGAGGAAAAGAAGCTATAGGTGAGCCTGCCCGGACGGAGGCACCTAGAAAGATTGTCGTGGAAACCTCTAAGAAAGAGATAGAGGAAATTTTAAAAAAAATTAAAAAAAGCAACTACAATATGGTCGAGCAGTTGGGACAGACCCCCTGGAAGATATCAATGTTGTCTTTGCTGTTATGTTTCGAGGCCCATGTGAAGGCTTTGATTGCATTCCTCAAAACCGTGCATGTGCTGCAAGAAACCTCAGCTGATCAATTCAAAGATTGTGTAGCCAGTTTGACTGCCGACAATGGGCTGGATTTTTCGGATGCTGACTTAACTCCGAAAGGGAGAAAACACAATGATGCTCTGCATGTCTCGATCGAACTCAGGGGCGCTACCATGGCTAATGTGCTGGTGGATACTGGGTCTTCCCTGAATGTGCTACCTAAGAAGGCTCTTGATCGGTTAGATTGTGACGATTTGACCCTAAAGCCCAGTAACATTGTGGTAAGGGCTTTTGACGGATCGAAGAGAATGGTGCATGGGGAGGTGGACATCCCTGTCAAAGTAGGCTCTCAAACTTTTAAGTCCACCTTCAATGTGATGGACATCAAGCCATCGTACTCTTGTTTGTTGGGTCGTCCTTGGATCCATGAAGTTAGGGCTGTTACTTCTACACTACACTAAATGTTGAAGTATCCGGTGAAAGAGAAGATAGTCACTGTGCATGGCGAAGAGGAGTATATGGTGAGCCACCTGAACTCCTTCAGGTATGTGGAGATGGACGAGGAATTCATAGAAACCCCTTGTCAAAACTTTGAAGAGGTTTCCAAAATTTTGGCGTCGACCAAGACTACCACCATTACCAAACCTCCTTTGAAGATGGCTTCTCTCAAGGACGCCAGAACAGTGGTTGAGGAAAGTGGGTTTACCAATTAGGGGCGGCTCCCTGATTTTACTCACAAAACTAACAAATTTGGTTTGGGCTTTACTTCAGGGGCTCAAAGGGCTATTTGACGCGCTCGGGCTGGAGGACCTCCCCTACGCATAAGTAATCTTGAGGTCAATGCTATTGAAGACAGTGAGGAAGACCCTGACATTGACAGCTGGATCTACCCGACTACCAACGGTGGACCGAATAACTGGACGAATAGAGATTTTATTCCAGTTTCTTTTATTCCGCATAAATTTTCTTACTTGTATTCTGAATTTGTAGTGAACATTTTTTTTAAAACTTTTTGGCCTTGTGCTTTACCCGAGGCACAATGGTTCCATCTGTGAGGGTTATTATATGTCATTTCACATGTCATCAATAAAGCATTGGATGTTCCTTGCATACAAATTTTGCGTTCTCTGTTTTTCTTTTATGCTTTTACTTTATTAATACAACTATGCTCTTACACACACTCACGTATCAAACTGCAGATCCATATCCACCCTGGATCCGATTGATAACAATTTTGCTACTGCCAGTTATGATTTCAAAAATCCAATCAACCAAGCTGAGAACGAAGGTGAGGATGATTGTGAGGTGTCTGGAGAACTGGCTAGACTATTACAACAGGAAGAGAGGGATATACAGCCTCACAAAGAGCCAGTTGAGACAATAAACTTGGGCACAGAGGTGGACAGAAAAGAAGTCAAGATTGGTGCAAATCTGGAAGCTAAGATCAAACAGCGGTTGATACAGATGTTGCACGACTAAATTGAGATTTTTGCCTGGTCATATGAGGACATGCCTGGGTTAGACACTAACATTGTGGTACACGTCTGCCAACTAAAGAGGATTGTCCTCCGGTTAAATAGAAGGTCTGACGTATGCACCCTGAAATGTCAGAGAAGATAAAGGCAGAGGTCATGAAGCAGTTCAACGCAGGTTTCTTAGTTGTCACCTCCTATCTGCAGTGGGTAACTAACGTCGTTCCGGTGCCTAAGAAGGAAGGTAAGGTACGGATGTGTGTGGATTATAGAGATATGAACAAGGCAAGCCCCAAGGATGACTTCCCGCTTCCCCATATTGATGTTCTGGTTGATAACACCGTGCAACACAAAATCTTCTCCTTCATGGATGGTTTCTCTGGCTACAACCAGATCAAGATGGCTCCTGAAGACATGGAGAAAATGACCTTTGTCACACAGTGGGGCACCTTCTGTTACAAAGTGATGCCTTTTGGGTTGAAGAATGCTGGGGAAACCTATCAGCGAGCCATGGTCGCTCTGTTCCACGATATGATTCACCACGAGATCGAGGTTTATGTTGATGACATGGTAGCCAGGTCTCAAACCAAAGAGGAGCATCTCAATCATCTACAAAAGTTGTTCGACAGGTTGAATATATACAAGCTGAGGTTGAATCCGAACAAGTGCACCTTCAGGGTAAGGTCTGGTAAGCTTCTGGGTTTCCTCGTCAGTGACAAAGGTATTCAGGTAGACCCCGCAAAGTTAAAGGCCATACAAGAAATGCCGGCTCCCCGTATCGAGAAGGAAGTTAGAGGTTTCTTGGGACACTTGAATTATATCGCCAGGTTCATTTCACATCTTACTGCTACTTGTGAGCCCATCTTCAAGCTTTTGAAGAAAAATCAAGTGGTAAAGTGGAATGACGAATGCCAGACTTCTTTCAAAAGGATCAAAGAATATCTTCAAGAACCTCCAATTCTGATGCCTTCGGTTGAAGGAAGACCTTTGATATTATACTTAACAGTGCTAGACAATTCAATAGGGTGTGTGCTGGGGAAGCATGACGAGTATGGTCGAAAAGAGCACCCAATATACTAGCTTAGCAAAAAGTTTACTGACTGTGATACTAGATACTCATTGCTCGAGAAAACTTGCTGTGCTTTGGCATGGGATGCTCGCCGGCTGAGACAATATATGTTAACCCACACTACTTTGTTGATATCTAAGATGGATCCAATCAAATAGATCTTCGAGAAGCCCGGACTCTCCGGAAGAATAGCGAGATGGCAGATGATCTTAACTAAATAAGATATACAATATACAATATACAACCCAGAAAGCAATCAAGGGGAGTGTATTGGATGATCATTTGGCTCATCAGGCCGTAGATGACTACCGGTCCATGAACTTTGAGTTCCCGGATGAGAACATTATGCTGGTGACTGATTACGAAGGACATAGACCGGATGAAGGACCTGAGAAAGGATCCTGATGGACTATGGTTTTTGATGGAGCTTCGAACGCACTCGGTAAGGGCATTGGCGTTGTAATCATATCTCCTGAGGGATGTCACACTCCTTTCACTGCCCGATTATGTTTCAACTGCACTAACAACATGTCGGAGTATGAAGCCTGCATCATGGGTCTCAAACCCGCTATTGACCTCAGAATCAAGTTCCTAAATCTCTTCGGGGATTCAGCCTTGGTGATAAGTTAGATCAAAGGCGAATGGGATACGAAGCATCTGAATCTCATCCCAAACAAAGAGCATGTACTGACATTGCTCCCACACTTTGAGGAGGTATGAAGCCTGCATCATGGGTCTCAAAGCCGCTATTGACCTTAGAATCAAGTTCCTAAATGTCTTTGGGGATTCAGCCTTGGTGATAAGTCAAATTAAAGGAGAATGGGATACGAAGCATCTGAATCTCATCCCATATAAAGAGCATGTATTGACATTGCTCCCACACTTTGAGGAGGTAACTTCTGAACATTTCCCATGAGAGGAGAATCAGTTAGCGGGCGCGCTAGCTACCATGTCTTCTATGTTCAAAGTTAGGTGGGACAAAAAAGCTCCCCGAATCACCATTGAAAGGTTGGATGAACCAGCGCACTGCTGTGAGATTGATACTGAGAAGGTACAGACAAACCCTGGTTTCATGAAATAAAAAAGTATCTCGAGGCTCAAGAGTATCCTTGAGGGGAATCTGTCAATGATAAGAAGTTTCTGAGAAGGTTCGCTGTGAAATTCTTCCTCAGTAATGGGATCCTCTACAAGCGCAATCATGACTCAACCTTACTGCGGTGTGTAGACAAGAGTGAGGCAGAGAGAATCATGACAGATCTACATGAAGGTACCTTTAGAACCCATTCCAATGGACATACCATGGCTAAGAAGATCCTACGGGCAGGATACTTTTGGTCCACTATGGAAGCAAATTGTTATCAACACTCTCGAACTTGTCATAAGTGCCAAATCTATGCTGACAAGGTGCATGTGCCTCCGGTTCCGTTGAATGTATTGACAGCTC
This sequence comes from Vicia faba, assembly GCA_948472305.1. Classification (NCBI taxonomy): domain Eukaryota; kingdom Viridiplantae; phylum Streptophyta; class Magnoliopsida; order Fabales; family Fabaceae; genus Vicia; species Vicia faba. The sequence goes on along the minus strand of OX451735.1, from coordinate 649,536,437 downwards.
TGTGGCCCTTTGCAATGTGGGGAATTGACATGATCGGAGAAATCAGGCCCACCTCCTCCAATGGGCATCGCTTCATCCTAGTGGCCATTGATTACTTCACTAAATGGGTTGAGGCGGCCTCCTTTTCTACTATTACCAAGAATGTTGTGGCGTGGTTTATCAAACATAACCTGGTCTATCGGTATGGTGTGCCAGAGAGAATTATCACCGACAATGGTACGAATCTCAATAACACGATGATCATCGAACTCTGTAAGCAGTTCAAGATACAACATCATAACTCTTGTCCCTACCGGCCGAAGATGAATGGCGTTGTTGAAGCGACTAACAAGAACATCAAGAAAATTGTATAGAATATGATGGTGACATATAAAGACTGGTATGAGATGTTACCATTTGCTCTGCATGGGTACCGTACCTCAGCCCGGACATCGACAGGGGCAACACCCAACTCTCTGGTATATGGCATGGAGGCAGTGCTACCCATTGAGGTCCAGATTCCTTCCCTAAGGATTATGAAGGACGCAGGTTTGAACAAAGACGACTGGATCCAAACCCGGCTTGATCATCTAAATCTAATCGATGAGAAGAGACTTACTGTTATCTGTCATGGTCAGACGTATCAAAAGCGAATGATCAAGGCTTTTAACAAGAAAGTCAGGCGTCAAGAATATCCAGTCGGGGATCTAGTGATCAAACGTATCATACTGCCGCAAGGTGACCCCAGGGGCAAATGGACTCCCACATACGAAGGGTCATTTATGGTTAAAAACATTTTCTCAGGTGGGGCCATGATCCTGACCACCATGGACGGTGACGACCTTCCTCACCCTGTAAATGCAGACATAGTGAAAAGATACTACGCATGATAAAAGACCCGCTAGGTCGATAAGCCTATGCAAAAATAAGGGCTTCCCGACGAACCAAATGGGTTCGGGCAAAAATAAGGGATGAAAATGAAAAAAATCTGTACACCCGGCAAGTCGAAAACCCTGAAAAGGCGACTTGGGCAAAAAAGGGTATCACGGTGGACTGAAAACCTGAAAGAGCGGTCCAGGCAAAAGTTAGGGATGAAAAGCGTATCACTATCTCCCATTGGATCACCCTACGATCTGACCTCGTTATCAATTGTCAAGCTCGAACGGCATCGATCAACCTAATCAATTTCGGACAAGCAACAAAGTGATGAGACGCTCGAAGACATAGGGGCAATAACAGAGTTGGAACCCAATGAGATTGTTGTACATAAATGTTTTCTTTTTACACAATATTGTATAACTTCTATTTTTTACGGTGGCGTTCTCTTGCTAGAGCACCAGCCTCCTTGTACAAAAATGCCTATCACATGCCAATTTGAAAAATCAATACAAATCATTTTCACAAGAAACTTCGATCTGTTTTTCTTTTTCTATTTTGTTTTGCAAGAACGTCCAATGACTTATTTTTTATATATGCATTTGAAAATGATTGCTGCTCATAAATATTTACATAAAAACAAAAGATAATTACTCATAATTCTAGAAACAGGGAAAAAATAAGAAATGTCAGAACGCGACAGTTACTCTATCCAACAAGTACCAGGGCAGAGACAACTTTGGAACATAGTCATCAATATATGCGACCTTGTAATATCTATATTCCCCACAGGGTAAACACTACAAGAAAATTAGTGTTTAACGACACAAAAATTGCGACAGTTATGTGATAACTGTCGTAATTGACATATAGAGACAGTGTTTACGACAGTTGACACCAACCGTCCCTAATATTTATTTTGCAATGGTATAATTAACCATCATAATATTATTAATACGACGGTAAAACAACCGTCGGCCCCCATTTAACACTTTTAACATTGATTTTTCACCAACAACTAGTCACGACGGTAAAATTAACCGTCCTAAAAGGCATATCACGACGGTAAAGCACCCGTCACACCCTTAAACCTTTCACGACGGTAAAATTATCCGTCCTAAAATTCATTTCACGACGGTAAAACAACCGTCGCACCCAAAACCTTTAAAAATTCTCATGGGCACGACGGTAAAACACCCGTCGCCGTAAAAAAGTTAAAAAGCTCTTAAAATACATAAAACATCAATTCACTTTCTACTCCTGCGTTCACTTTTTCTACTCACGGTGTCGTTCATGCCGTTCTTCTTCACACCGAAAGAAACCCCTTGACACCGAAAGGAATCTCTTCAAACCGCTCATCTTCACACCAAAAAACGCACAGCAAGCAGTTTAACATCCTCTGCGTTCATCTCTTCAAACACAGTAAGTTTTATGTATCACTTTTTGCATTGTTCTCATCTCTCTCATTCTCTGCCATTGATTTCAGCATTGGAGATTCACTTGAATCTTATGGTTGAGCTCTTTGTGATGATTGATTTTGAGTTTGAATATATTGAATTGATGTTAGGTTTTCTAATTTGTTGTTTTAGGGTTTTATTTCTTTTTATGATTTTTTAGGTTTTCTAATTTGTTGTTTTAGGGTTTGATTTGATTATTAGATTAAATATGTCGCTGGACCGATTAGAATCGATGAAAACTAATATAAATTGGTGAAATCAAAAAAATTACCTATTTTCTTAAACAATGATTTATCAGTAATGAAGTACTGGAGTACTGAATTAGTAATGAAGTACTGATTCTTAAACGAAATGCATATATCAGTAATGAAGCAGCTGAACGTTTTTCAGTTTCCTGATTCTTTTTTTCACCTTCAGTGGCCTTTCCTTCATTCACACCATTGCCGCTTTTCTTATACAACTCTAACAAGCCCTTTTCTTCAACTTCCGCTTTCTCTTCTTTCACCTCCTTGTTTTCTTGTTCCTTTTCTTTACCTTCAGCATCTTTTTCTTCATTCACGCCATTGTTTTCTTTATCATTGGCATCATTTTCTGACATCTTTTGATCACTATCCTCAGTAGCAGCAGCAACTTCAGAGGGATTTTGTTCATCTGTCTTGGCGGCACCATTATTTCCATTGGCTTGTTCATCAGTGCTATTCTTTTTTGAAGGAACTTCCTCAGAAATGCTCTTCAGTTTGAAGGCTATAAGTAAGCCTTTAGGATAGCTGTGAAAAATATAAATGAACACAATCAGTTTTCCTTTATTTTATGGTCGGGGTAGGGATTAAAAGAATCTCAGAATCTTACTTCGCTTCTGGTTCATCTTCCTCGTGATTTGACTCCACAGATTTACGACATTTTTCATGCTTTTCTAACTCTATTTCTCTATCTGCATCGAAGTCCTTCCTACATTTAATATTTAACAAATACATACAAAATCATTAAATAAAACAGTCTTACACCCCCCAAAATTAACAGCATTTTCACAAGCTAAATACAGAAACTGTAGTTTCTCATACATAAAATAAAAACTTCATTTCATTAAAATTCATCAATAATCAGTGACTCGGCATAAATCCAATAAGCATGCTTACTTTGGTAGAGTTTGCCAGAAAAGCAAAGCCTTAGAGTTCTAACTGTCTTGCTTCTGAAAAGCTGTACTTGTTGGGTACGAAACTTTTGTATTGTAGCTGAAAGAGTTTCGAATCAGTGTTCAAAACTGATTGAGGGCAGCAGGGTACAAGTATGAGCAGGCAGTAAAGTAGTTTGCATAACATAGTAAGGAAGGGCAGTAGTCACAGCCTGAATAAGAGTAGCTCTCCCATCCTTGCAACCTTGCAACCTCTTTTGAACTCTTTAAATGATGTAGTTGAAGGTACTCTTTAAATCTCTAGTAGAATATTCTTTTATTTTTTATTTTCGGGTAAAATGAAAAGGGTAATTACATTGTTTAATTTAGGCACGTGAGTCAAACTAATTAATGAGCAACGTGGGCAACCATTAATGAGACATGTAAGAATGAATTAAGTAGGAAACATACTGGAAAAATGGTTCTTAACAGCTTTCCATTTTTATCTAAAAATGATTCTGGAAATATGACAAATGGTGCTTATATGATTCTCCAAATACATAGTTTTTAAATTTTAATTCTAAATCTTGATGACACATTTTCATGCATCTGAAACATGAAGTGTCTTCTGGACTAGAATGTAAATAATAATGTTTTTGTTTGATTTAAAGGGATATGAGCTGTTGAAAAATATAAGATTTCTATTTGATAAATCTATGATTTCTACCAACTATTGATATCACAAGGCTTCACCTATAAACTTGTTATGTAGTGTGTAAAAACAAATTAAACAACCAATAATAAAACTCATCTCTTTTATTTTTCTATTGTTTATATTCAAAATAACATGTTCTCGTAAGTACTAGAATCTGAAAATATAATTTTTTTTGAAGAAATGGATAAGTCATGGATTATTAAGCCACAATCATCGATTGCGTATCAAAAAGGGATACAAGAATTTATTGATTTTGCATTTAAAGATGCAAAAGAAAATGACATAGTAATATGTCCTTGCAAACGTTGCGGTTTCAGAAAATTAAAGAGTATGAGTGACATGTTCGACCACTTAAGTTAGTCACCATTTCCGCAGGGATACACCATGTGGATCCATCACGGAGATTCTTTTGTACGATCTAGTACTATCTCCCCTAGTACTACTCCAAGTATGGTAGAAGATACTAACATTGTCGAAGAACCTATTCAGAACATGATCAACGATGCATTTGGAGTTTATGGGAATCATGCAAATGAAATACCATCTGCGTCAAATTTGGAGATTGAACAAGAAGATTATGTGATGCCAAGCTCAACTCAGGAAAGAAACGAAGCCAAGGAGTATTATGAGTTGGCTAGAGAAGGAGAACAACCTTTATATGAAGGGTGTAGACGATATTCAAGACTATCTTTTTGGGTTAAGTTGTACCATATAAAGTGTTTATGTGGATTGAGTGAGAAGGCAATGACAATGATTTTAGAGTTAATAAAAGATGCATTTGAATATGCAAACATTCCAAGTTCATTCTATGAAGCCAAGAAATCAATCACAAAACTTGGTTTGAATTATGTAAAGATATCCGCATGTCCAAACGGTTGTATGCTTTATTGGGGAGAAGATGAGGAGAGGGAGACTTGCAAAAATTGCAACACTTCAAAATGGAAAACAAATGAGGATGTCTCTGTTAACAAGAAAAAAAAGAAAATTCCTGCCAAGGTTCTTCGTTATTTTCCATCAAAACCTCGATTACAGAGATTATTTTTGTCATCAAAAACGGCAGAGGATATGAGATGGCATGCAACAGATACTAACAATGATGGAATGTTGAGGCATCCTAGAGATTCAGAAGCTTGGAAGAAATTTGACTTGACACATACTTGGTTTTCATCAGATCCACGGAATGTGCATCTTGCATTGGCTAGTGATGGTTTTAATCCTTTTGGTGTGATGAGTACAAACAATAGTATTTGGCCAGTTGTTCTCATACTATATAACACTCCTCCATGGGTTTGCATGAAGCAGACATCATTTATAATGTCAATGATAATTCCCGGTAAAGAGGCACCAGGAAATAATATTGATGTCTACTTACAACCATTAATCAAAGACCTGAAGGAGTTATGGACAAGTGGTGTGGATACATACGATTCTTTCAAGAAAGAGATGTTCAAGTTGCATGCAAATTTGATGTGGACTATTAGTGACTTTCCAGGGTTGGGTTCACTTTCTGGGTGGAACACATACACAGGACTTGCTTGCTGTGATCGGTGGATCTGGAACTGACTGTTTAACGCTGGTTCGCGAAATGTCGCGGAAGCAAGAGTCGCCACCGTCTTTTATTTTCTCCAAATGGAAAGGACAAAAGCACAGAAAAATTCCTTAAAGAGATTGCTCTCGGTTCGGGAGGTAGGTTATAGAAAGGGAAGGTGTTAGCACCCTTTCTATCCATGGTTATCCATGGGCTCTTAGATACTTGCTCACTTGTGTTTTCAAAAATGGTTTGTTTGCTTTTCAACTGTGGGTTTTAAAAAGTTTCTTTGAAAATTTCAGTTCGACTCTTATATCGGTCCTCAAGAGTGTTTGAAAAATTGCTTTCGAAAGCTTTTTGAAAAGGTGTCGGTGTGAAAAGTATTTTTGATTTGTTTTGAAATTTAGAGCAAGTATCTAGAGTCGTCTACCTACCCTAAGGAATTCGTCTGTGTAAATGTCCTTTAAAGTAGTGCCATCCCACCATTGAGAGGTAGGTAGCACCACCGCTGGAGGTGTTCGGGTCAATTCGAGGTTCGGGACATGGTGATCACCGGAGCAATGGGAAGACACCTTAGAAGCTACCCTCATGCCAGGTTCCCGGATCATGAGGACTTACTAAGACATCCTCTACTCGACGATCACCTTTCGAGGCAAGGCAACAGTGAGGCGTACCCTAGGGGTGGTGTGTGCGATTCGTGTGTCGTTTTCATTTGCATTTATCTTGTCATGTGTATTGGTGTTCTACGCTTGATTTTATTTTCGTCCATTCATTCTTTCATGCTTTTGATTAACAGTTAAAAGTTTGCGAGGAAAAGTAAATCTAAAGCTATTACAAATGGCGCGGGTCCACATCGCCAAAATTAACCAGGACCCGATTTGACAGAAAAATAAAGAAAGGTAAAGAATTAAAAGTGCGAGCAATTAAATACATGGCTTCGGGAGAGATACATAATTATTTAAGCAAAATAAAATAAATATGCGAAATTAAATCGAAACGAGGGCGTTGGACCCTTTTGCAAAAATCAAATTAATGATGAAGTTAATTAATTAAAAAAAAAGATGTTTTTGGTATTTTTAATATTTTAGGATTTAATAGAAAAAATCAATTGCAATTAAACGCTAACCCTAATTCTATTTTATTTTAATTTATTAAGAAGACGTTAAAATTTAACCTAAATTAAACCTAATTTTTATATACAATTTTAATTATGAAAATAAATAAAATAAATAATATTATTGTGAAAAAGAAAAATTAAAAGGAATAAAACATCTATTAAACCTAGTTCTATATTTTTTAGATTTTTGTTATGAAAGGAATTAAAATTAAAACCCTAATTTAAACTAATTAATTTACATGCATTTATTTACAAGAAATATTAAAATAAAAATATTTATTCTTTAATTCTTTTTTTTCTGATTTTTTCTTAGGATGTTTTTTGTATTTTGTGAAAATATTTAATTAAATCAAAACAATAAAGAAGATAAAATAATAATTGAAAATAAAATATAAGGAAAATATAGAGAATTGCAAACCAGGGGGGTGGTAGTCCCAAAGTGGAGGTCTGGCCCAAGAAATCTGAGCCCAATAACCTTCAAGTTCGTTGACTTTTCCAGACACTATGTGGCACCTTTGATCAGGCCTATGATGCGCTTCCAATCTATGCCTTTGATTGTACCTCCAGGGGCACGTGGATGTGGGATTCTTGAAGGCATATGGTGCGTCTTGATGCTGGCACTGCATGGGAACATAAATAGCAAAATAATATGGGAAATAATACAGACCTGGGGCTCGAACCCAGGTCTTGGACGTGAACGCACTCAACGCTTGCCAGCTGAACCACTGAATCCTTTTGTTAAATAAATAAACAACAAATAATATAATGTGAAACTACGCGTTAATGGATTATTGCGCGCGAATTTTAAACCAGCCAGTCGTCGCCTGCCACGAATTCGTCTTCTTCATCATCCCTGAAATATAAAAACATTAGGCAACGGTTTCTTATATGTTCTCTTAGGCCGGTTTTGGAAAAATAACGATTAAGTCTAGGGGGTCCATAAATTAGGCGCGATAGTGTCTTCTTCTTCGTCCAGACTTGCTGATTACAACCATGGTACTCTTGAAGGCCAATTTTTCTTGGTTTCAAAATCCCCAATTGGAGGTCCTGTAAACCCTAAAATTCAAACATGGTGAAATCGTGTATACAGCATAAAAACATAATTAAATGCATTGGTTAGCTTCAAAACTTCATAATGAACATGAATCAATGAATAAAATGTTATGAAAATGCCTAGATTTGAGAACACGATTAGGAGTTTTTCATGAAATTTTTGGAGTCCTGTATACCGATTCCTTGAGCTTTGATGAAGGTTTTTGATTGTAATCGCTTATGGGCAACCTTGGCAAGCTAATGGAACAAGAATTACGCTTTGAATCGCCCTCAAAAGTGGTTTTCAGATTGGACTTTTTTGAGAAAAGTTTCAAGTTTGGTTATGGCCTTCTTGCGCAGCTTAGTGTGTATTCTGATTAGGGTTTCATTCTAGCTTATGTAGTGAACAAATTAGGTTAACAAAATTGATCAAAATCTCTTTCATTCATGATTTGAAGATTTGATTTTTTCACCATGATTTCCATATCTTTTTCCATGTGTTTTTGGTTCAAATCATATCCAATTGCTCCAATTCTTTCCATATTGACTTATGCACGAAATCTTGAGAATAAAACAAGTACAAAAAGATTTGTTAGGTTAAGTTAAATATTTTTCACATATTTAATTGATTTAAGTGAATTATTATAAATAAAAATTCAAATAAATAAATAAAAAATGAGAAAATACTTTCCTTTTCGCCAAGTGGTCGTGCACATGCTTGGAATGATGAATTGTGGAAGAAAAATGGGCCCATTAGCAATTTTAGGTCATTTGAATCAATGTTGACTTTTCAAAATATCCAAAAATTTCCCAACTTCCACAAGGCATAACTTGCTCAATTTTTAAGCTTTTCTCATGTTATTGGACATTTTGGAAAGGTCTTTGAGTCCTCTAACCAATTCCTTTGGTCCCATGTCATTTTGATTTACCAATCTCAAGTTATGGCCCTTGACTTAAAGTCCCCTTTTGTTGACTTTTGAAAATGACCTATAATGTTGAAATTGATAACTTTTTGTGAGAGCATTTCTTGGACTTGAAATATGAATATGAGTTGTAGGAAATGTCTTTCTCTTCAAAATGAGCTTTGGATGGAATTTTTCTGATAATCCATGTGAAAGTTATGCCCTGGTCAATTTCAGTTGACTTTTTCAGCTGTCCAAATAAGGAAACTTTTGCATCTTGATGATTTTTGAGCCAAACTTTGAGAATCATGATCAAGCATTGATCAAATGATGTTTGTGGCTTCAAAATGATATGTTGACCAAAAATTGAACTTTTGACTGTCAAATGACCATTTTGCCCCTACAGTTGACTGTAGTGCAATTAGGGTTTTGACTGTGCAATTTTGAGCTGAATGTCTTGAAACTTGATATGAGGATGCTTGACCATATTTGTAGGCATGTGAGACTTGATTGGACCTTTGAACACTTCATTTTCTTGATCAGAACACAAACCCTAATTTTGACTGCTTAGGAGGTCCTTGCACTGTGCAACCCTTGGGGAATTTTGAAGCTTTGATTTGGCAATTTCTTGAAGAATATGGGAGGGCAAATTTTGGGGTACAACACTTGCCCATCGTGTAACTTTCAAACTACACCTCTCCGTCTTAAAGCTAGTCGTAAATGGTGTTTTATGGGTCATCGTCGTTTCCTTGATCGGAGACACATGTTTAGATTGAACAAGATCCGCTTTAATGGTGAACAAGAAATGCGGAGTCCACCGAGAACATTATCTGGACATGAAGTTTTTGAAAAGGTTAAAGATGTTGAAGTCATCTTTGGTAAAAAGGTAGTGAAAGAAAAATCAGTAAAAAGAACACGTGAGGAACAACCTATAGAAGGTGATAGTACACAATGTGATCCTACAAAAGGTCATCCTCAACAATGGAAAAAGAAAAGCATATTTTTTGAACTTCCGTATTGGAAAGATAATCTTCTACGCCATAATCTTGATCCGATGCATATTGAGAAAAATGTGTGCGATAATGTCCTATTTACTCTACTGAATGATAGGCAAAAGAGTAAAGACCATTATAAAGCTCGAGAAGACCTTCAAAATATGGGCATAAGACCTGATCTTTGGCCTGATGAAAATGGTAAAATTTCTCCGGCTGCCTTTAGTTTAACAGGTAAAAATAAAAGGAATTTTTTAATGACTTTAAAGAATATTAGGGTGCCTGATGGTTATTCAAGCAACATTTCTAGATGCATTGACTTAGTAAATCTCAAGGTGAATGGAATGATGAAGAGTCATGATTGTCATATATTAATGGAACAACTTTTACCATTAGCCATTCGCACAACATTACCTCATGAGGTTTCAGCAGTATTGATTGAGTTGTGCTCATTCTTTAGACAATTATGTGCCAAGGTATTGAAAATTGAAGACATGGAAAAATTGCAAAACCAAATTGTCCTCACTTTATGCCATATGGAAATGTTATTTCCTCCCTCGTTCTTCACGGTTATGGTCCACTTGGTTGTTCACCTTGTTGAAGAAGTTAAACTTGGAGGTCCTGTTCATTATCGATGGATGTATCCTGTTGAAAGGTAAACCATGTGATTTTGTTCTAATGTTACTAACTTAATTATAAAGTAGAAAGTTTTTTAACAAGTGTTATTGTGGTTCAATGATAGGTACTTGGGAAAACTTAAATCGTATGTACGTAATAAGGCAAAACCAGAAGGGTCTATTGCAGAAGGATACCGTTTTGAAGAGATTCTTACATTTTGTTCAAGATATCTAGAAAATATTGAGACTAGATGGAATCAACCTGGACGTGTAGATGACGACCCTATTGATGATATCCAAACTGCTTCACGTGTAGCTGAATTATTTCCTAGAGTTGGAAAACCTGTGGGTGGATCTTCTTATTACACCCTAACACCAACTGAAAAATTGCAGGCTCATAGACACGTTTTAACAAACTGTCCAATAGTTGACAACTATCTAAAGTATGTAGTTTTATTACATTTAAGTAGTTTCATCTATACTATTAATATTTTTTTACATCTAATATCGAATAATCAAATAGGCAGTTCCGAAGTTTTACTCAAACCAAATGAGGCGCAGTCAAAGAAGTGCTACTGAGATAGACAAGAAGGTTCATAAGGAGTTTGCGCATTGGTTCAGCAATCGTGTGAGTTTTCATACAAAAATAGATGTTTTATTGAATTGGTTTTTAATAATAACAAGACTAATTGAATGTTGTATCATGTATAGATTCGTAACAATCTTGACAACATTCATGGGCCAGATAAAGATGTTCTCATTAGTCTTGCTCATGGACCTTTTGATAAAGTTAAAAGATTTACCGCGTTCAATGTCAATGGATTCAAGTTTCGAACGTTGGAACGAGACAATCTTTTAAAAACTCAAAATAGTGGAGTTTTTGGCATGTTTGGGACACGAAGTTATTCAAGCAATAGTGATACCCAAATGAGATTTGGAGGGGTCCCTTACTATGGAAGATTAATAGATATTATTGTGCTTTCCTATGATGGCTTCACAGTGCCCATGTTTAAATGTGAATGGGCTAATACCATAAACCCAAGAGGAATTAAGATAGATAAGTTGGGTTTTACCTCTCTAAACTTTGCAAGACTACTACATACTAGTGAACATGAAGATAATGAGCCATATATTCAAGCATCTGAAGCTCATATGGTTTTTTATGTAGATGATGAGAGTGAACAAGGATGGAGCATACCTGTTCATTTGAAGCCAAGAGACTTGTATGACATGGGTGGAAATGATGAAATTATGACACCCATTGAGCCATATCCATCTCAAAATTTGGAACAAATCTTTTCAAATGATGATCTTGGAACTTCAGTGACAAATGATGACAATAGTTAACATATAGTTTTTTATTGATAAGAATCTAGTTTGTTTGTAACTTGTGTGAGACTTAATGTATGATATTCCATTGTTACTCTATGTTCTTTGTTGCTTATCCCTAATTAATATGTTAGATGACATTGTTACTCTATGTTTTTAATTTATTGTGTTTATGTTATGTTTATTAAATTTGTATTCACTAATATATAATTTTTATGTTTACTACTTTTAGTGTACTTAATACCTATACTTGCAGTTGAAGCCTTTTGTGAGACAATGACTACACCATATGAGAATAGTCGCCTCAAAAGAATTGCAGAGAATAAGAAAAAGTTAGCGGCTCTCAATCTTCCTACACTCTCTCAATCCCTTCACAAATCATCAGAGTCTTCTTCCAAACCATCACTGGTCAGTCATAAATTCTCTATACTACTCCATACAAATTAATTGTACTTATTATTTACTAATATTCACTAATGTATTTTATTTAGTCTGTGAAGGGCCGTTCAAGGTTTGTACAACCTGGAGAGCTTGAAGTAAATAAGAAGCGCCTACGTTCAATTACAACTCGCAAATCATCAATAACCCCTCCACCAATGGAAACTACAATAACCCCTCCGTCAATCCAAATTGCAAAAGATGTTCTGGTAGAAGATGAGGATGAAGATGACATGGTAGGAGATGAGGCTGATGATGTTGTGGTAGGAGATGGGACTGGAGATGTTGTATTAGGAGATGCGGCTGAAGTTGTTGTGGTAGGAGATGAGGCTGAAGATGATGTGGTAGGAGATGAGGCTGAAGATGTTGTATTAGGAGATGAGGCTGAAGATGTTGTGGTAGGAGATGAGGCTGAAGATGTTGTGGTAGGAGATGGGACTGGAGATGTTGTTAAAGTGGCTAAATCTGAGTATTGGGATGTAAATGTCATTAGTAAGTAATTTAAGGTTAAAGTATCTATAAATAATTTAAATTTTTTACATAGTTGAGTTATGAAATTAATTTGTTTACTTTTTTAATGTGATAGACGAGGAAGGTTATGTTTCAAACACACGTTTATGTGTGAAAGACTTGGTTGTGAAATCAGAGCCTGATGGAACATGGATAATACTTGAATTCAATAAGAATGATTATGCAGTAGGACCGGCTTCTGGTTTGCTAGCAGGATATTTGGGTATAATTATTAGAATGTTTAGAGATATTCCCATAATGTTTGAGAGTTGGAAGAATGTTCCAGCAGATACAAAAACAAAGTTTTATGAATCAAAGATAAAGGTATTATTAATAAACAATTACATATTTTTTAAATTAACTTCATGGTGATTATTATTTCCTTTGTCAACTAATATATTTTTATGTTTAGCGCCATTTTCTTGTGGATGATGGGCGTGACAAAGATTTTGTACTTGCTTCTGCTGCAAGGAAATGGAAGGATGCCCGACATACATTGTTTCACGAATTTTATAGATGGGATCTCCCTTTGGAGGAAAATCTTCAAAATTATCCAAAATGCAGAGGCATTCCTGAAAATGACTGGGCTGTTTATGTTCAATATAGGCGGAAATAAAAAACACAGGTAACATTAGTGTTTTTATTTGTTAGATTTCTCTGGTTTGTATGTTATCCCTATCTATAATGCATGTTTTTATTTGTTACAAATGTAGAAAATATCCCAAAAAAATTCCCAAAATAGAGCAAAATTGAAGGCTCCGCATACACTCGGATCTAAGTCGCTTGCAAGGAAGAAACATGAGTTGGTATGTCTAAATCTATATGTTGTTGATCGTTTGCTTGATAGTAAAAACAATTTATATTAGTTTTTATTTGTAGGAAATGAGAGATGGACGAACATACAGCAGAGGAGAAATGTATGCAGTTTCTCATAAAAAGCCTAACGGGTCATTTATCAATGAAGATGCATACAACAATAATGTAAGTACAAGTTAATTCTTTTGAAATACTGGAAAAAAAATTGTAATAGTAATAGAACCATCCCAAATATAACTCACCACTGGAAAAATCCTATTAGATAATAAGAAAACCTCAAAAGTTAAAATTTTCTATCAAATCTCAGCCACATAAATTGGCTGAGCATTGCCAGAACTTGAATGTAATAGGGTTTGATACTGGCATCAGTTCATAATAATCAAATGGGGTACAGGGAATCGAAAGCTAATACTTCAAATTCACACACAACATTGTTACGTTTCTTTCAGAAATTAACAACATGACCTATCAGAAATTTATTCTTAGAATTTATATTAGCTGACCTGGAATAGAAGCATAAATTCTTTGAAAGAAAAGCAGCCTGCCCCATGTACTGAAGAATTAGACATGGGTAAATGATACAAGAAAATGCAGCCTGCATGGTAACAAGGATACAATACTAAAAGTTAAAACGATCATTTTAAAATTAAAATAAACACTAGGCATTCTGTTTGAACTGAGGAATCACGATTATATGCCTAGATCATGGATGAAGGTGGATTATATCTTTAATGGTTTCATACCACAATTTAATTCTTTCACATGTAAAAGACACATCTAACATGTCCAGATCTGAAAAGTATATTATAACTAGGTATACAAACTGAGTGAGTGACAAAATGAAACCTTCATCACCCTAAAAGAAACCGGCAGCCAAATAATGCTAATCAATCTTGGGTATCTATTTGTAGGGTACACATTGATAAACGAAACTTCACCATTAAACTATGAAATTGAAATCCTACTTAATACTTATTAAATGCACCTACCCTTACAGATGCTTGTTTGTAGTACCCAAGGTCTGTAAACATAGCTTCACTTCCTGAAGTTATGCAAAAAAACATTAAGTATTTGTAAAAATGACACACAAGTAGGAGATGGAATTTTAAAAAGATACAGACCTGTTACACACAAAAATACCCCTCCAAGATTAGTCCAACCACCTTTTCCTGTAACCCAAAAGAATTTATATATATAATATGGAGAAAGAGCCCGATATATGCTTGGATTCCACTTGATGACATTGTAAATGCCAATCGTGAAAATAGATAGTAACCATAGGATGATTATGGGAGGAAACATGAAAGCAATCGCGTGGGAGCCACGGTGTTGCAAAATAAAGAGACCAACCAGTAGAACACAGGAAATAAGAGGCATCATACCTGCATAGATTAGAAGCGTAAGTTGTAATGGAAAAATCACCTATGCTGCATTTGACATATATTTGAAACATTGAAAACTGTGGGGTAACTTTAGTGGGAAATTTCAGAATAAATATCCTAGAGTGATTTTGTTTATACTGAAGAATGGTGGATAGCAAGCTTTACTGAACTTCTTGTAAACAATTCTCCATGTCACATAGCAGAACCTACCCAATACACCATGATTTTTTCTTTGAAACAATCCATGAACCAGACAGGGAGTTTGGAGTATAACAGGAGAGATAGTGTAGGTAATAGGACATGACAAAAGTCATAGATAGTGAACATAATATTCTTTTTCTAAAATCTAAGGTATCCATATCTTCTTTTTTATTGTCTTAGTTGATATATTAACTCATTCATTTGTGCTCTTATGTTTTTCAATGAATTTTTTCAAATATGAGGGTGGTATATTTCTATTTGAGTAACCAGGCTTGCGATATGTAGATAGCTCCTCATCAGATGTTTAATGATTAGGAAGCAAACAAAATTTTTCATTTTTGCAAAGGTGAGAATACAAAGCAACAATCCCTCCTGCACAAGTTGAAAGCATCAGTACTACTACACTTAATACATATTATAAAGGGATTTTTTTGAGGAGGGGCAGGGGATCGAGACTCAAAATAATAATGAATAACAATCCTTACCATTGCTCAATGTACTGCTTTCTTATTATTCATGGCAAAAATGTCAATATTATATACCAACAGTATTATTCAAGTCCAATTGCAATAGTTTGTGCCACCTCCTAGTTTGTGCCAACTTCTTTTTACGTATATATGGAAGTCCATGATTTGATCAAGAGGTTCTCCCCCAATATATTATTCTTGTTATATAAACAATAGCTCAATTTTTTCTTTTTCATGTGCAGAAAAAATTACAAGCTGCAATTAAGGATTCTATGTCTGAAAATGAGGCATTTCAGAAAGTATTTGGAAAAGAAAAGCATGGATATGTTCGTAGTATGGGACTTGGAGTTACACCATCTCAAATTAATAGATCTACAAGATCGACATCTCCTTCTGCAGAAAGTGAACAAATAAAGGAAATGCAAGAAGAAATTAATGCACTTAAAGAAAAGAATTCAAAAATTGATGAATTAACACAGGCAATCATATTCTTAACGCAAAGGGACAAGGCGAGGATAAAGGAAATTGAACTCTTAATGCAAATGCAGAATTTTAGTGGAAGACAGGTATATTATTTTGACGCATTTAAAGTTAAATTTTATGAGTATTATTTTACAGATTATTATTTTAATACCTTTTTTTAGGGATTGGAATCACCCGCTGATGGTAGACGTTCATCTGAGTCTAGCTACCGTATTGGAGATAATGGAACTTCAGGGGGGACAAATTAGACTTTGCTATGATCGAGATAATTAGATTGTGAACTTTCTCATGTATTTTTGGCATAATGATACTTATTATTATAAGATTAGGAATTGATATATTTTGGGTTTTTTGTACTACTTGACATGATTATGGAACTCGCATTTTACATGATTATGGAACACACATTTTTTTGGATATTATAATGCTTATTTGATGTTAAATATTTTTTATTGAAATTATTTTTACTATATTACAAAGTGATAGAAAATAAAACAAAAAATAATACTATAAATAAATATATTAAAGAAGAAATAATTTAAAGAAAAAAATAACACAAAAAAAAACTATATTTAAAATTTTTTACATAGATAATAATTTAAATAAAAAATATATATAATAGAAAAATAAAAAGAAATCAAGACATAAACAAAAGTCATGGCGACAATACCGAACTGTCGTAATCAACAATTAAAAATAATCAACAAAAGTCATGACAGTATCGAACCGTCTCCATAAACAATTTAATCAATTTCAAAAGATATTCACGACAGTATCGAACCGTCGCCATCAATAATTAAAAGAAACTAAAAAGATAGTCACGACGGTATCAAACAGTCACCAATACTTGATTATGTCAGCTCCAAACCCGTCGTAAACTTGAACGACAGTTTTTGTAACCGTCGCGAAATAGGTTGGGGACACACACTTCTGCGACGGTAAAGCAACCGTCGTGGAAAGCAAATTGTGACGGTTTTAACCGTCGTAATCTACAAAAATACCTGTCGCAATCTGCCAATTTTCTTGTAGTGAAAGGTAATCAAAGCATTGATGTCAGTTCTCTCAAAACAGAAAGTAATCCCCCTAGCCAGGGTCGTCCAGAAACCTGACATCTATATCCCCCGACCGAATTGCATGATCGCGAGCGGATCATCATAAATTATTATCTCCCTAAGCAGAGTTTGTTTCTCTAGCTCAATCCCCAACAGAGCTTAACAGAGTCGTTCCCCCGCAGAGCTATTCTCGAACAAAGTCTCTCCTTGGCAGAATATTCACAAACATCTAAGAAAAAATATCTGGCACAATCATTTCCGTTCACCATCTCCAACAGAAGTAGAAGAACCACAGTTCTCTACAACAGTCAGAAACACTATTTTCTCCAGCCACAGTCAGGGATTTATTATCCCAGACTCGGATATGTCACAACTAAAATCTCATGCTCATACATCATAACATGCACATACATATCACATACATCATAATCTCATTTATTTTTAGAATATCATCTCACAGTGCATTTCATGCATCCCATATGACTAACCCTGTTATCTTTTCAGGAAAGACAATTATCACCAACAATTCCAGCAGTTATACATGTCATATATGCAGACAGCTAATGAAAAATCATTTCCCAAAACTAAACGGGTCAAATAATCTACATGATCAAGCGAAGTAACCCGACTACCCAGGTTCCTTCCCATAATCCCTACTATCCAGGCTTTAATCTCGAAGTAACCCTACTATCCAGGTTCTTTCCCATAAGCCCTACTATCCAGGCTTTCATTTCGAAGTAACCCTACTACCCAGGTTCCTTCCCGTAAGCCCTACTATCCAGGCTTTCATTTCGAAGTAACCCTACCACCCAGGTTCCTTCCCGTAAGCCCTACTATCCAGGCTTTCATTTTGAAGTAACCCTACTACACAGGTTCCTTCCCGTAAGCCCTACTATCCATGCTTTCATTTCAAAGTAACCCTACTACCCAGGTTCCTTCCCGTAAGCCCTACTATCCAGGCTTTAATCTCGAAGTAACCCTACTATCCAGGTTCCTTCCCATAATCCCTACTATCCAGGATTTCATTTCGAAGTAACCCTACTACCCAGGTTCCTTCCCGTAAGCCCTACTATCCAGGCTTTCGTTTCGAAGTAACCCTACTACCCAGGTTCCTTCTCATAGCCCTACTATCCAGGCTTTTATCTCAAATTAACCCTACTATCCAAGTTCCTTCTCCCTTATATCCAGGAAACAATTTGCAACACTGTACGGTCCATACCCGACCAGATACAGTCGGTTTTACATTTCCCCAGTAAGTCGTTGTACAGCCTGGACCCTGACCTGGTACACATTCTACTTTCACTCCCTCAATCAAGAGTTAATTCCCCATTAGAGTAATGGACAACCGAAACTCCTAGATTTTACTTCCCATGGCATAAATCAACATTCCTCGGCAAAGTCCTCCTCAATAGTAGGTACACAAATTCTTGCCAAGGAATCTCTTATGCAACCGATCTTTTCGGGATGGCATCTTTAAGCCCATCTCCGACAATTCTCTGTCGCCTTCCAAATGGCATCTGTAAGCCCATTCCTAACATCACCAATTCGTAATACTTCATGCGAGTGCAAATTTCTGGGCACTCTAGTGTTCAATCATATTCCACCTTCAGATCACGAAAGGCAGACCAGCTAATCTACATCCTCAGGCTTAAGAAGATTGAACAGGGGCAATTGTTGTACCCCAAAAATTTGCCCTCTCATTTCTCAAAAGATCATCCTGGACTCCCAGGCTCGCTTCTATCAAGTTTCAAGTCTTGAATTACAACTTTTCAAGAAAATCATCCACAAGGGCAAAATGGTCAAAAGCATATTGAAAAGTCAAACTTGGACTTTTAGATCAAAAATCAAGTTTTAACAATTATATTTCATTAAGATATGAAATTGGTTCATCAAAAATCAGAAGTCAGAAGTTACTTTGAAAAAATCAAATTTCTAAACATTTAGAAAATTTTCTAAGTGTCAAGAGAATATGATACTTCAGAACTTCTGAGCCAGCCTCCACGCAAGTGCAATCAGAATTTGCAGACACAGTTCATAACATGATGCTTCAATCAGAACATATGGAAGCAATGTTCTTCGGTAAGAACATGACCCTTCAACATTTGGAGGTTACGTTTATGATCTTTTGTGATCAGAACATCACCAAATACCAAGACCTCGTTTAAAAAACCTACTGCACTGCTACAACACAATACTCTAACCAGCAGCTAATCCAGTCCACGCCTACATTTTCCTAAATCCTGTATTTGCACCAAATACAAAAAGCTGTGATCAAAAAGCAATGGAAAAGTGTGCCAAAAAGTTTAAATCTAATTTTCCCCCCCAAAACCACAACAAATTCACCTATAAATAAGTTGCTCCATCACACTTTCACGGGGTTGGGTTTTTGAGAGAGAAAATTGTCAAAAGAGAAAAGAAAAAACTGTGAAACCTTCGTAGAAAAATCCAGAATTCCTAAACAGAAAATAGAACCTTTGTTCTTCCTTTTAAATCAAAGAACTTGGCATTTTCTCTCCTGTTGCTCTTGCTGACTCCAGAACATTTGAAGACAACAGTTCAAGTTCCAAGCACACGCTCCAGATTCAAGGCAAGTCTTTCTGACTTTGCATCTTCTCATTCAGAACATCATTAAATATGCAAATATCACAATATTAATGTTGTCCATATCATTGCATAAGTAGGGAAACTATGGATCAGAGCTTCTTAATTAAGGCTAGGCTCAGATTTGGGATTAGAACTTCTATAAATTGTTGTTTTGTTATCCTTTTGATTTGCTGTTTAGTAAGAATTGAATAAATTGCTGATGTGTTGATTAAGATTTGAAATGTGGCATAGAAATTTTGATGTTCACTCACAGTTTTAGCACAACACAGAACTTCTGAGATCTCCTCACTGTTTAAACACACTGAACTTCTGATATTTACTCGCTGTTAAAACACATTGAACTTCTGATGTTCACTGTGGTACGGAGGGAGAACTGACTTGAGGTTTTGCATTTTGATCGCATTTGTGTGGATAGCAAGAGTCGCCACCAACTTTTCTTTTATCCAAATAAGGAAAGGTGAAAAAGCACAGGAAAGACCTTTAGAGATGTTTTTGAATTCGGGGGGTAGATTATGAAAAGGGAAGGTATTAGCACCTTTTTCATCCATGGTTTTCCATGGGCTCTTAGTTACTCGCTAGATCAACTTGATTTTGTTTGAATGTGCTTTATGGTGTGGGATTTGAAAGTGTTTTGAAAAAATATCTTTGTAATGGTTCTTGTTTCTATAAGAACACGTACAAAGTTTTGTTTCGAAAGATAGTTCAAAGACGTGTTTGTGGATTGTGTTATGGAAAGTGGTTTTCGGAAAGATATTTTGCAATGGTTCTCGTCTCTATAAGAACGTATACAAAATGTTTTATCTTTTGGAAAATGTTTTTGAATCGGAAGCGTTGGTGTGTAAAAGTGTTTTTGTCGTGAGCAAGCGAGTAATTAGGAGCGAATCTACCTACTCGAAAGGTCTTAAATGTGCTTTTCCTTATCCTTTAGATGTGACTATCTTACCATTGATTTGGTAAGAAGCCCCACGTTGGATGTGAAGGGACGGATGTGGGATGTTTGTATAGTCATTGGAAGCAACTTATGAGACGCTTTAGCAATTTTTCGTAAGGGACTAGATCGTTTTATCAAAGGCAACATCGAGGGACATCGAGGGACTACAATCCTTTTTTATCAGATGGTCTTTGCTAAAGCGTCGCCTATTCGAGGGACATGACTGTTTTCCGAGGCAACAAAGCGAGATTACCCTAGAGGTGCATGTGTGAATGGTGTATTTGATTACATGCGTTTAGTCTTTGATTAGGGTGGTCTACTTGTTGGTTTTATCTTGCCATACACTATAATTACTAACATTTATGAAAGCAAAAATGCAGAAAATAAAGGTCCTACGCTATTATATGCTTTTTGAGGGATGAGGTATACAAGTGTACAAGTGGGGGTTGCAAAAAATAAAATTCCTAATTATTACAACCAAATTGAATGAAAATAAAAGCAAAAAATCAAAAGAAAATCAAAATTTATGTTGTCTGGTCTGACACGGGCCGTGTCCTATGACACGGGCACCCGTGTCAGCTTCTGTAATGGTCCATGTACCTCTTTTCCTTTTCTGTACCAGCTAAAGTGACACGGGCCGTGTCCTATGACACGGGCACCCGTGTCAGCTTCTGTAATGGTCCATGTACCTCTTTTCCTTTTCTGTACCAGCTAAAGTGACACGGGCCGTGTCCAGTGACACGGGCACCCGTGTCAGCTCCTGACCTGCATTTTTGTTAGCGTAAAATTACAGTATGGCTGACACGGGCACCCGTGTCAGCCCCTGACCTGCATTTTTGTTAGCATAAAATTCCAGTATGGCTCACACGGCCGTCTCCTGTGACACAGGCACCCGTGTCAGCCCCTGACCTACATTTTTGTGAGATTTTTTTCAACAGAGGAGCTGACACGGCCGTGTCATGTGACACGGGCACCCGTGTCAGCCCCTACCATGCTCTTTTTTCTTGAGTTTTCCCTTTTTTTGTTTTATCTTTCACATATCTTTTGGATGCAAACAAAAAATTATGTATGGAAAAAGATATTACAGTTTAAAGAAAAATATACCTCTTGAAGTGAAACTTTAGAATACATATGGATATCTTCGGATGTAAAGTGATGAATGACCGAACTCCTCTTTAGAGCTACTCCAATCCTTGCTCTGTGTGACCAAGTTCCAGAACCGCTCCAACCCAGTTAAAGGTGTAAAGTACTATTTTTTTTATGCTTAGAAGGTGATGATAAAGGTGTTACATAAATTGTTCTTATGTTAGAACAATCTCCATGTGATGTATATGAGGTGTTTGGGTAGTTGGTTTAGGGGGAAGTTTGCAAGGTTGTACAACAATGGATTGAGGATTTTTCTATTTTTGTGAGTGAAAAGAGAGTTGAAGATGAGCCAAGTTTTTATGGATGAACTGAGTTTTATGAAATGAGTTGGGTTTTATGAATGAGCAGAGTTTAACAAAAGTTATGTTTTTTCTCCTCTCCCTTTTTCTCTCCAAAAATTTCCACCCCTATGTCTTATGAAACAGTCTTTTTTTGTAGACCCTTGACTGAGGTTTAGGGGGGAAACAAAATAAGTCATTTTGAACTGTTTTTGCCTACTGTTTTGATACTTTATTCACACAATTTTCTTTTGCCATTTTGGTGCAATTTTGGGGCTGTTATCATGCAGGTTGGGGCAGACTGCATAGAGCACTTTTTGTCTGGTTTGTGGACATATTTTGGATTGTATAGGACAATAATGCAGGTTTTGTGACAGGTTTATCGTGCAACATGGCACAAGGTTTTATAAGACAACAAATGAGCAAGGGTTTGGAGTGTTGTGGCAATGTATAGAAGTAACATATCATTTTTTGTTCAACAATAACTTAGACAACGTAGTTTGTAGTATGAAATAAGTTTGGTTTGTGGAGCAATTTATGCATATTGTATCAAAGACAAAGCATTATGGAAAGGTTTTGAATCAAAGGAAAAAAGTCCAAGCAATACAAAGTTTAGGATTTGTAAACTTGCATAAGTGCCACTTTGTAATAACTTGAATTACTTCCATCATTTTGAATTATTTGGAATTGTAGTAAAAAATGTCATGAAGCAAATGAAATTAACCAAGTATAGAAAATACTTAGAAAAATTTCAAAGTCTTGCAAAGTTGGATTTTTGATTCTCTTGATTTTTGATGATCAAATTTCATATTTTTGGATGTCTCGACATAATGTGATTTTTGGGACTCAAATTTGGTCAAAAAGTCAAAGTTTGACTTTTCAGCATTTGGTTGACTTTTTCCAGCTGAAACCCTAATTTTGCTCAGTTTGCCTCCTTTTGATAATTTGAATGATTCTTCTTAAAAAATGTGATCTGAGGCTTGAAACTTGACTGAAGTGATTCTAAAAGTCCTTGAGACATGAGAGGGAAAATTTTGGGGTACAACAGTTGCCCCTGTTCAATCTTCTTAAGCCCGAGGATGTAGATTGGTTGATTTGCCTTTCGTGATCTGAAGGTGGAAGATGATTGAACATTAGAGTGCCCAGAAATTTGCACTCGCATGAAGTAGTATTGATTGGTGATGTCGGGAATGGGCTTACAGATTCCATTTGGAAGGCGACGGGAAATCACAGGAGATGGGCTTAAAGGTGCCCTCTAGAAAAGATTGGTTGCGTAAGAGATTCCTGGGTGAGAATTTCTGTACCTGTTGTCGACGGGGGAACTTTGCCGGGGAATGTTGACTTAGGCACTGGAAAGTAAAGTCTAGGAGCTTTGATTGTCCATTACTCTACTGGGGAATTATCTCCTGAATAAGGAGGTGAAAGTAGAACGCATACCTGGTCAGGGTCCAGGCTGTACAGCAACTTGCTGGGGAAATGTGAAATCGATCGTATCTGATCGGATCCAAGCCTTATAGTGTCGTAAGCTGTAGCCTCGAGATAAGGGAGAAGGAACCTGGATAGTAGGGTTACTTTGAAATGAAAGCCTGGGTAGTAGGGCTATGGAAAGGAACCTGGGTAGTAGGGTTACTTCGTGATGAAAGCCTGGATAGTAGGGCTGTGAGAAGGAACCTAGATAGTAGGGTTACTTTGAAATGAAAGCCTGGGTAGTAGGGCTTGTGAGGAGGAACCTGGATAGTAGGGTTACTTCAAAATGAAATCCTGGGTAGTAGGGCTTGTGAGAAGGAACCTGGATAATAGGGTTATTGCAAAATGAAAGCCTGGGTAGTAGGGCTTGTGAGAAGGAACCTAGATAGTAGGGTTACTTTAAAATGAAAGCCTGTGTAGTAGGGATTGTGATAAGGAACCTGAATAGTAGGGTTACTTCAAAATGGAAGTCTGGGTAGTAGGGCTTGTGAGAAGGAACCTGGATAGAAGGGTTACTTCGAAATTAAATCCTGGGTAGTAGGGCTTGTGAGAAGGAACCTGGATAGTAGGGTTACTTTGAAATGAAAGCCTGGGTAGTAGGGCTTATGAGAAGGAACCTGGATAGTAGGGTTACTTCGAACTGGAAGCCTGGGTAGTAGGGCTTGTGAGAAGGAACCTGGGTACTAGGGTTACTTCGAAATGAAAGCCTGGATAGTAGGGCTATAAGAAGGAACCTGGGTAGTAGGGTTACTTCATGATGAATTCGTGTGAAACTTTATTTGGAAATGTATGATAAGGGATCCGTGTAATATTTTTCAAGATACACCCGTGTGAAGCTATATATAAGAGAAATTCGCGTAAGATTGCATCGTGACAAACCCGTGTAAAGCTATATTTGGTCGCGCAAATGATCACCTTGTTTAGTTTCAGGAGCTAATCTTGGACCCGAGTCTGGGAAAATAAATCCATAACTGCTGCTGGAGAGTATTGGAAATAGCATTCCCGACTGTTGTAGAAAATCGTGGTTCTTCTACTTCCGCTGGGGAAAGACTCTGCTTGAGAATAATTCTGCGAGGAAGAATCAGGATAAACCATTGAGAGATTTAAACTAAACCGACAGAGGTCTGAAGGAAATATTTTTTATGTAGATGGTCAACCAATCCTTTCTCGGGAATTGATCTGTAATTGGTTTGTCCATAAATAGTTATCCTGTCGAAAATTTGATGATAATTTCCTGTTGATTGATTTTTCCTGAAAAGGTGAAGGGTTAGTTGTATGCGATGCCATGATGTATGAAATTCATGGCATAAGATTGTGCTATATGCATTTGTGTTGTCAATGCCATGACATATGAATGCAATGTATGAACATATTAATTGTTCTGCTGCAATGTTGCCGGACTCAGGGAAAATAAATCCCTGAGTACTACGGGGAATCGGGAGTGTAAGTCTTCATATTCCGTGGATGGATGAGTTTCCATTATTAGAGAAATAAACTCTATTGGGGAAGGGAAATATCGTGCATTTCTTGTGGACTTTGTGAAATCCTGCTGGGGAATCCTGAGAAGCTGGGCGACTTTCATTGGGGAATATCTGGAGCGGTAACTGGAATTTTTTTTTTGCTCCACCGGGGATGTGAGAGCACCTGATACCATTAGGCTGCATACTGGAGATATGTTAGTGATCCTGTAGTAGGATGTCCTTTTTTCCGCTCCTACTGGAGAAAGTACCTGCGAGGATTGTAGAGAAGTCTATTGGGGAAGAGGAGTTGTGGTCCCTTGATTTATGATAGTCTGGGAAGAAAATTCAAACTGGGTAATCTTGCCTTTTGTTGGAGAAATAAACCATGTCACCAATATGCCGGAAGGGCGCTTCAGACAAAAACTCCATAAGGCTTTTAACTCAATTAAGACCAGCTCAGTTGGGGAATGTCATAATGATTCCAAGCTTTGATGGTATCTGAAGAGATATTGAATGATTATCAGAATGATGTCCATATCTGGATCGTATTTGAACTGTATCTGCAAGATAATTGTATCCTCTATTTGGGAACTAGTGTGATGTATGCGTTTGTTGGGAGAAGATTAAAACTCCTCTATTTGCTGGCGAGTTTGACTATGTCATTGGCTGGAGGATGCCCCATTTTTATTTATAGATGCTTCTGCACTTGTCGGGGATATCCTTGTGACTCTAACGACTTCACCATGGATCACCTTATGAAGGGTATTTTGTGGGGATTTGTCACTGTCTAAAGTAGTAAGTTTTGTTGTAATGCCCGAAAATGTTTGCTTGGTCACACATGACCCTTTATATGTGAGAGCCAGTTTGCCCCAAAGTTAATCTGGTGCACCTCGACGTTTGAGATTTTGATCACATTTCTGGTAGCCCTGAACTTTATAGGGATATTTTCTAAGAATGTTGTGGAAGAAACCGAAGACCTGATACTGACATCATCTGGTACTACTGGCACAAAGAAACAAATTGGTGATACCCAAAATCTTTGGTCAAGTCTCAGAATTTTCTAAGAACTGTCACGGGAAGATCCGAAGACATGATACTAACACCATCTCATACTAAAGGTACAGACAAGCGATTTGATGGTACCAGGAGTGTTCATAGTGGATTCTGTTCAAATCCATGATCAACGTAACATTTCCCCTTGAGTGATTCAACATTTCTTTGAGAGATTCTTTGAATCTCGACTTGACTGCCCCAGATGTGTTGGACAATGGTCATGCCGTGCCCCTTGGTTATGAGAGATTTACCATTGGAAGCGTCTTTCCATTTGAAGTGATTTTGTTTATTGAGAGAGTTTTCATTTGCTGAATATTCGTCGTGTGGATTTCTCTATTGTCAAACAATTAGCCATATGCAAATGGAGATATTCACAATAATTCAAAATTTATTCTTGTCTTGAAGTTTTGAAAATGCATTTTAGCAGATAAAAGAGTTTTGCAAATATGAGAGTTTAAATAAGGATTTAGAGTAAGCCTTATAGAAGTCAGGATACCTTTTGTAACAGTATGCTTTCAAACTAACCCATGCTTCAATTAGGACTTTGAAAGGTTGTATCGTGGTCTAGGTTCATGGTCTAAGAAACAAAGGATAAGGCTCAAAGTGTAATTGTACCCTCCCGTTCTTCGTGATGTTTTTCAGTCCTAAACTCAGTTAATTGTGCGTTTGAACTCCAATTGAGTCTGGAATGGCGTTTTGGTGATGGTTCAGACCAGTTAAGTTTGTTGGAAGACAGTCATTTTTACCATATTTTCCATGTTGTTGAGGATTTGTAATAACCTCTTTTTGATTTATTATCCCTAATTTTTCCTGATTGTTCTTACGGTCAGTGGGATACCCCAGTTTTTCTTAAGTCTCCTTTGTAGGTTTTGACTTAGTGGGCTTTTCTCTTGAGAGCTAATGACTGCCTATTTGGTAGGGAACCATCACTATCTTTTGATTCCAAAGGAATGTTTTTGATGTCATTCATTGTATTACGAGATGAGAGTTTGCGATTTGAACGCGCATTTGAATTAACTAAGAGACTACCCTGCCCCAGGTTTCGATTAAAGGTTTCAACTTGTGTAAAAAGGAAACTTCTACTTCTTTGGATTGAAGGGGTTGACTAGGGATTATCTTCCTTATAACTCCAGTGTTTAGGATTTGAAAAAAAAACTCTTGTACATCGTCACCAAGGTCTGTCCAAAAGCATATTGTATGAGATGAAGGCATTGTTTTTGTCATCCTCCCTCTAAAGGCTTGCAACTTTTGAAACAAGAGTTGAACATCATAAAGGGAGTAAAAAGCATAGTTTAAGATATAATGAAAATGAATGGATTAATTCAAGACAAACATATTTAATGCATTAACGAGAGTAACCAAAGTCTGACATAAAGATAAGTGTTTAAGCAAGCAAAGAAATTACAACTGAAAATTTGAATAAACAGAAAATTTCCTTGCCCAGATTGTCACTTCACATGGATTCCCTTGAGGGGTGATAGAAGAGCTCCAGTTGATCGTCTTGTGTAAATTCCAACACTCCTTCATCGATTAGGTCTTGAATTCTGTTCTTCAGAGCCCAACAATTGTTTGTATCATGCCCAGGACCATCAGAATGGTATGCACACCTCTCATTGGATGGTAATTAGGAGCAACAGTATTAAGATTCTGGGGGGGGGAGATTTTAATGTAATTAGCTCCGCCTTAAACATGTGTTGTAGTACCTGAGCTAGTGACATGCCGATCCTGGTGAATTGTCTCTTAGGTGCGACCTCTTTGCGCTGATTCCCCTGTTGTTGTTGGCGAGGTTATTGTCGGACCCGTGAGGTAGTAGAAAATTGGGAAGGTCTTATGGCTTCTTGTCTCATGGGGGGCTGAGCAGTGACTTGATTTCCAATCCTGATTGTTTCCCCCATATGGTTGCAACTGTCTTGATGAAGTTGGTTGGCAAGAACTTTCAGCTCTTCTTGTCCTTGAGCCAGATTTTGGATAGGAGCCATCTGGCCCACCAGCTGTCCCATCATTTGGACCCTCATTATGGAAATTTCAGTTTGTAGCCTTTCCAATTGATCATCCTGGTTTCCCTCAAGATTCCTCATGATCATGCCCCTAGTGAGGAGAGCTTTCACTTCTTCTTTCCCCTTGGACAGGTTCAAGAACATTTCTCGGAGTTGGGCGTTTTGAGCCTGGATGTCTTTCATCGTTTGTTCCATATCCATCTTACTGAAATAAACAGTAGGAAGATAAGGAGACCTGTATGGGAGAAACCTGTCATCATATGATGCATGATATGTGGATGCATGTTTTCAAGGATCTCGTGGGGTAAACACAAGAAAAAGTTTGAACTTTGATCAACATTTTGATTGGAGAACTTCATGTCGGTGAATGTCCTTCAACTAGAATCAAGATCACCAAGTCCAGTGGGTCATAGCCCTTGACTCAAGTTACCGTGCTTTGGTCTTTGGCGGTTTTTGATTAGAGAAAAATAAATCCTTTTGCCCATGGATAGGCATCTGGTTCAACATGACCCTGCATCATAGGCCCTTGAGATCCTTGAAAAGGTTATTGAAAATGCTATGGTATGATGTCATGATGTCATGTACAAGCATGCAAAGTAAGCAAGTTATTATATACACACAAAGTAGACAAGTCCTTAGGTTTAGGTTTGCATGGAGTTTGTAGGTAAGTACCCTCTTGAAGTTTAGTTGGCTCAACCTGTCCTAGTATAGTGATCGGGTTCTAAAGGATCTCAATATCACCGAACTTTCTCTTAGGCATTGTCTCAGCACAACAATCTTTTCTTGCGGCCGAGATATCCCAAAAGTCCAGCCTCAATGAGTGTAGTATCTAGTATCAACCAGTTTTCAGCTCTACACCGGAACCGGTTATCTCACTACGTCCTAATGGCTAAGTTTGTTCAATTATGGTTCTAAAGTCAGTTAGTGCTTCATGACGCCACGAGGGATACTGGTAGCCACAAATGCGCCACACTAACATAGCCAGTGTTTCAACCATATCGGTTTACAGCGTACAGTTTCCACAATCTATTGCTATTTACCTAAAAAGGTGTCCCAGATCCGGGTGGAGGATCAAAGAAAGCCCAAAAAAAGAAAAAAATGTAAAGAATACAAATCAAACAATGAAAGCAAGTAAAGGTGATCTAACCCTAAGGTAACCCCACTTTTAAAAATCTCCAGCAGAGTCGCCAGTTCTGTGATACAGTGGGAGAACTGATTTGAGGTTTTGCGTTTTGATCGCATTTGTGCGGATAGTAAGAGTCGCCACCGAATTTTCTTTTATCCAAATAAGGAAAGGTGAAAAAGCACAGGAAAGACCTTTAGAGATGTTTTTGAGTTCGGGGGGTAGATTATGAAAAGGGAAGGTATTAGCACCCTTTTCATCCATGGTTTTCCATGGGATCTTAGTTTCTCGCTAGATCAACTTGCTTTTGTTTGAATGTGCTTTGTGGTGTGGGCTTTGAAAGTGTTTTGAAAAAATCTCTTTGTAATGGTTCTTGTTTCTATAAGAACACGTACAAAGTTTTGTTTCGAAAGATAGTTCAAAGACGTGTTTGTGGATTGTGTTATGGAAAGTGGTTTTCGGAAAGATATTTTGCAATGGTTCTCGTCTCTATAAGAACGTATACAAAATGTTTTATCTTTTGGAAAATGTTTTTGAAATGGAAACGTTGGTGTGTAAAAGTGTTTTTGTCGTGAGCAAGCGAGTAATTAGGAGTGGATCTACCTAATCGAAAGGTGTTAAATGTTCTTTTCCTTCTCCTTTAGATGTGACTATCTTACCATTGATTTGGTAAGAAGCCCCATCGTTGGATGTGAAGGGATGGATGTGGGATGTTTGTATAGTCATCGGAAGTAACTTATGAGACGCTTTAGCAATTTTTCGTAAGGGACTAGGTCGTTTTATCGAAGGCAACATCGAGGGACATCGAGGGGCTACAATCCTTTTTTATCGGATGGTCTTTGCTAAAGCGTCCCCTATTCGAGGGACATGACTGTATTTGATGCATGTAATGGTTAGGAATTTTATTTTTTGCAAAATATCGAGGGACTACAATCCTTTTTTATCAGATGCATGTAATAATTAGGAATTTTATTTTTTGCAACCCCCACTTGTACACTTGTATACCCCATCCCTCAAAAAGCATGTAATAGCGTAGGACCTTTGTTTTACGCATTTTTGCTTTCATAAATGTTAGTAATTAGAGTGTATGGCAAGATAAAACCAACAAGTAGACCACCCTAATCAAAGACTAAACACATGACTGTATTTGATTGCATGTGTTTAGTCTTTGATTAGGGTGGTCTACTTGTTGGTTTTATCTTGCCATACACTCTAATTACTAACATTTATGAAAGCAAAAATGCGTAAAACAAAGGTCCTACGCTATTACATGCTTTTTGAGGGATGGGGTATACAAGTGTACAAGTGGGGGTTGCAAAAAATAAAATTCCTAATTATTACAACCAAATTGAATGAAAATAAAAGCAAAAAATCAAAAGAAAATCAAAATTTATGCTGTCTGGTCTGACACGGGCCGTGTCCTATGACACAGGCACCCGTGTCAACTTCTGTAATGGTCCATGTGCCTCTTTTCCTTTTTTGTACCAGCTAAAATGACACGGGACGTGTCCAGTGACACGGGTACCCGTGTCAGCTCCTGACCTGCATTTTTGTTAGCGTAAAATTCCAGTATGGCTGACACGGCCGTGTCCTGTGACACGGGCACCCGTGTCAGCCCCTAACCTGCATTTTTGTTAGCGTAAAATTCCAGTATGGCTGACTCGGCCGTGTCCTGTGACACGGGAACCTGTGTCAGCCCCTGACCTGCATTTTTGTGAGATTTTTTTCAACAAAGGAGTTGACACGGCCGTGTCATGTGACACGGGCACCTGTGTCAGCCCCTGCCATGCTCTTTTTTACTGAGTTTTCCCTTTTTTTGATTTATCTTTCACATATCTTTTGGATGCAAACAAAAAATGATGTATGGAAAAAGATATTACAGTTTGAAGAAAAATATACCTCTTGAAGTGAAACTTTAGAATATGTATGGATATCTCCGGATGTAAAGTGATGAATGACCGAACTCCTCTTTAGAGCTACTCCAATCCTTGCTCTGGGTTACCAAGTTACAGAACCGCTCCAACCCAGTCAAAGGTGTAAAGTACTGTTTTTGTTTATGCTTGGAAGGTGATGATAAAGGTGTTACAGAAACTGTTCTTATGTTAGAAGAATCTCCATGTGATGTACATGAGGTGTTTGGGTAGTTGGTTTAGGGGAAAGTTTGCAAGGTTGTACAACAATGGATTGAGGATTTTTCTATTTTTGTAACTGAAAACAGAGTTGAAGATGAGCCATGTTTTTATGGATGAACTAAGTTTTATGAAATGAGTTGGGTTTTATAAATGAGCAGAGTTTAACAAAAGTTATGTTTTTTCTCCTCTCCCTTTTTCTTTCCAAAAATTCCAACCCCTGTGTCTTATGAAATAGTCCTTTTTTGTAGACCCTTGACTGAGGTTTAGGGGGAAACAAAATAAGTCATTTTGAATTGTTTTGATACTTTATTCACATAATTTTCTTTTGCCATTTTGGTGCAATTTTGGGGCTGTTATGATGCAGGTTGGGGCAGACTGCATAGAGTAGTTTTTGACTGGTTTTGTGGACATATTTTGGATTGTATAGGACATCAATGTAGGTTTTGTGACAGGTTTATGGTGCAGCATGGAACAAGGTTTTCTAAGACAACAAATGAGCAAGGGTTTGGATTGTTGTGGCAATGTATAGAAGTAACGTATAATTTTTTGTTCAGCAATAACTTGGACAACATAGTTTGTAGTATGAAACAAGTTTGGTTTGTGGAGCAATTTATGCATATTGTATCAAAGACAAAGCATTGTGGCAAGGTTTTGAATCAAAGGAAAAAAGTCCAAGCAATACAAAGTTTAGGATTTGTAAACTTACAAAAATGCCACTTTGTAATAACTTGAATTACTTGCATCATTTTGAATTATTTGGAATTGTAGTAAAAATGTCATGAAGCAAATGAAATTAACCAAGTATAGAAAATACTTTGAAAAATTTCAAAGTCTTGCAAAGTTGGATTTTTTATTCTCTTGATTTTTGATGATCAAATTTCATATTTTTGGATGTCTCGACATAATGTGATTTTTGGGACTCAAATTTGGTCAAAAAGTCAAAGTTTGACTTTTTAGCGCCCGGTTGACTTTTTCCAACTCAAACCCCAATTTTGCTCATTTTGCCCCCTTTTGATAATTTGAATGATTCTTCTTAGAAAATGTGATCCGAGGCTTGAAACTTGACTGAAGTGATTCTAAAAGTCCTTGAGACATGAGAGGGCAAATTTTGGGGTACAACATTCACTCACTGTCTTAGCACATACTGAACCTCTGAGTTCTCTTCACTGTTTTAATATACAGAAGTTCTAAGATTTGTTCATTGTTCTAACACTCGGAAGTTCAGCACATAGCAACCAGAACTTTTGTGTTTTCCCTCTAACGTGTCTTGTAGGACCTCAGAGTGTACCAATCCAGAATTTCTGATTCCACTGACATTCCTTTCTGAGTCATCATGTGCCTGGCTTCAGAACTTCTGATCCTTGTTGTTTCGCTTGCAGCAGCACGTTGTTTTTATCTTTCATTTATTTTCCTTTTTATCATTTTAATATTAATTCCCTTTTCATTAACATAAAAAGACATAAAAATATTTTCTATTATTAATTAATGTATTTCTTTTTTCTTAATTCATTAAGACAAAAAAACATTTTCTAAACAAGTCCCTTTTCTTTCTCACATTGTACATTTCAATATGGTTATAATAGTTAAATAGGGTTTAAATTCTTGCTACCCCCCATTCATAAATATGTACCCCCATCCCTGTAATGATTGTAATAGCGTAGGATATTTACTTTCCACACTTTTTATTACTTTCATATATTGCTAGTAATTAGGGTGTGCATGGCAAAACATGAAATCAACAAATAGAGAACCCTAATCAAGACAAAATGCATGCAATCAAACACAATTTGCACATATGCACACCTTAAGGTAATCTCACTTGTTGCCTATCGGAAAAATAGTCATGTCCCTCAAACATGGGCGTTTTAGCAAAGACCATCGATAAAAGATCGTAGTCCCTCGATGACCCTCGATGTTGCCTTCGGTAAACGATCTAGTCCCTAAACGACATTGCTAAAACGTCCCATAGGTTACCTTCTATGACTATACAAATGTCCCACACTCGTCCCTTCACATCCAACGATGGGGCTTCTCACCAAAACAATGGTAAGATAGTAACATCTAAAGGAGGAGGAAAAGAACAATTAAGACCTTTTTAGTAGGTAGATTCGCTCCTAGTTTCTCGCTGGCTCACAATAAAACATTTTTACACCAACACTCTCATTTGAAATATTTTCAAAATACAAACACTTTGTACGCGTTCTTATAGAAACGAGAGCCATTACAAAGGAAACCCTTTTCAAAATCACTTTCAAAATCACTTTCAAAAACACATTCCACAAACAGCTCTTTGAACTATTTTCAAAACAACACTTTGTACGTATTCTTATAGAGACGAGAATCATTACAAAGTCACACTTTCAAAATACTTTCAAAACCCACATCACAAGCACACATTCAAACAAAAGCAAGTGATCTAGCAAGTAACTAAGAGCCCATGGAAAACCATGTATGAAAAGGGTGCTAATACCTTCCCTTTTTATAATTTACCCCCCGAACTCAAGAAAACATCTCTAAAGGTCTTTCCTGTGCTTTTTCACCTTTCCTTATTGGATAAAATAAAAGTCGGTGGCGACTCTTGCTATCCACAACATTTGCAATCAAACGTAAAATAAAAAGTCAGTTCGCCCACCGTATCATAGTGGTCCAGGAAAAAATTAAGGATTAAAGCGTATGACTATGTCCTGTGGGGTCTCTACAACCAACTTTATTACCAAAATACGAAGTTTCAAATGGTCCAAAATCAATGCAATCAACGGTAGGGGTTTGCTCGAAGACATAAAGGCAATGTCAGAGTGGAGGGAAATGAGATCACTTTCACATAGCTATGATTTTTGTTTTCACTCTGTACACTTTTCTTTTCTTTTGGCGATTTCCTCTTACTAGAATTTCTGTCTCTTTGTACAAAAAAGCCTATTTATGGGAAAAACATCAATACAAATATACTTTGAAGTAAAAACTTTTTTGTTTTTTCTGTTTTTGAGTGCAAAGATGTCCAATGGCTAAAATTGAATGAACATATGCATATCAACATGATTAAACTTTTAACAAATATTGCTTCAAAACAGTGACAAGCATCTCCTTAATTGCGTTTGAGGTATCCCCACAGAGCTATTTCATTAGCATTATCTTCACAAGTTTGGATTCATAAACTCCCCAGCCAGAGTTCCAATCTCCGGAAGGTCCTCTCCCAGCTGGGTTAGCCCTAAAGGGAGCCTTGAAAAAACTTATTCTTAAAGAATATCCTCCCCAACAATTCATCCGATATCCTTTTCAACATGGTTTATTGCCCCAACAAGTAGTAAGATCCCCCAGTTTGAGTTTGCCTCTCCGGCTACTACAAATCGAGGGACCACAACCCCCTTCCCCAGTAGACTTTTCTACAATCCCCAGTAAGTTACTGTAAATCCTGGAACCCGACCAAATAACAGTTAACTTCATTATCCCTAGCAAGTTGGCGTGAAGCCTGGAATCCGACCAGATAACAGCCAGCCTTCAAGAGGTAATTCCCCACTACAGCAACGTATAACTAAAACTCATGAACTATTTTACCCAAAAAGAAATCCACACTCCCCATGGAGTTTCCTTCAAGCAAAGTCAACATTCCTCAGCGGAAGCATCCTAAAACAAAGTCTAAAGAGGAGTGTACTCTTCATCCCTAACAACAGCCCCAGATTTCACTTCCCAAGGCTCACCAGCATTTGTCAAGGATTTATTTTCCCATACAAAGAGACACTTTAATAACATTTCACATTCATACATCATATTACATACATGATAAGTGCATACAGCATAATCTCATTTATTTTGAGAACACCATCAAGCCATGCATACATCTGCATGCAACTAACCCTCTTCCTTGCAGGAAAAGTCAATCGTATCGAAGACCTCTTCTGGTTAGATTCATTTCTTCCAGATTAAAGACAGGCGTATCAAAGACCTCTTTTGGTTAGATTCATTTCTTCCAGATTAAAGACAGGCATATCAAAGACCTCTTCTGGTTAGATTTACTTCTTCCAGTTAAAGGCAGGCATATCAAAGACCTCTTCTAGTTAGATTCATTTCTTCTAGTTAAAGACAGACGTACAAATATCTCTTCTGGTTAGATTCATTTCTTCTAGTTAAAGACAGGCATATCAAAGACCTCTTCTGGTTAAATTCATTTATTCCAGTTAAAGACAGGCGTATCAAAGACCTCTTTTGGTTAGATTTATTTCTTCCAGATTAAAGACAGGCGTATCAAAGACCTCTTCTGGTTAGATTCATTTCTTCCAGACTAAAGAGAAGCGTATCAAAGACCTCTTCTGGTTAGATTAATTTCTTCCAGATTAAAGACATGCTTATCAAAGACCTCTTCTGGTTAGATTCATTTCTTCCAGACTAAAGACAGGCGTATCAAAGACCTCTTCTGGTTAGATTCATTTCCTCCAGATTAAAGACAAATGTATCAAAGACCTCTTCTGGTTAGATTCATTTACTTCAGATTAAAGACAGGCGTATCAAAGACCTCTTCTGGTTAGATTCATTTCCTCCAAATTAAAGACAGGCGTATCAAATACCTCTTCTGGTTAGATTCATTTCTTCCAGATTAAAGACAGGCATGTCAAAGACCTCTTCTGGTTAGATTCATTTCTTCCGGATTAAAGACAGACGTATCAAAGACCTCTTCTGGTTAGATTCATTTCCTCTAGATTAAAGACATGCGTATCAAAGAACTCTTCTGGCTAGATTCATTTCTTCCAGATTAAAGACATGCGAAACAAAGACTTTTCTGTCACCATGGATGGCATCTGTAAGCCCATCTCTGACAACTCTCCATCATCTCTCCAAATGGCGTCTGTAAGCCCATTCCAAATTCAACACATCATCGAGTGCAAATTTCTGGGCACTTTAGTGGTCAATCATCTTTCGCCTTTAATTCACGAAAGGCATATCTGCCAATCTCACTCTTCAAGTTCAATAAGATTGAACAGAGGCAGCTGTTGTACCCTAAAATTTGACCTCTCATCTCTCAAGAATTTTCTCACAATATTTCTATTGGGATAAAATTGCACAAAGTTTGATTAACTCAAGATATTTTCCTAAACACTGAGAACCAAAAACTATCGTTGGAATTTATGCAAGTACAGTTGGGTTTTTAATTCCCCCTGTAATTCCCATTGATCATATTGGATTTCCAAGCATCAGGTCAAAGAGGAAACTATTGAAAGAGCAAAGCAGATAAATTTGATTTTTTTTGACAAAATTGAAGAAAAGAAAACTTGCTTTGATTCATGCTTAGCTTCGACTGAACTATCTCCTACATGCTAGGTTCGACTGGGCTTTGTTTCCCTTTGAAACAACTTCCTTCGATTCAGAAGGCAAGGGCCTCCTTTTGGTTTCCTTTGATTCAGAAGGTAGTGATTTCCTACTGGCTTCTTTCGATTCAGAAGGCAATGACCTTCTGAAAGCTTCCTTTAATTCAGAAGGTAGTGGCTTCATAATGGTTTCTTTCTATTCAGAAGGAAATGACCTTCTAAAAGCGTCCTTCCATTCATAAGGCAATGGCCTTCTGAAGGTTTCCTTCGATTCACAAAGAAGGGACCTCCTGCATACATCCTTCGATGTCACCATTTAGGCCTCCTGCATACAAGCCTCATTTGGGAATTTAGGCCTCCTGCATGCAAGCTTCGATGGCACCATTGGCCTATTACATGTTTGCTTGGATTCACAAAGCATGGACCTCCTGCATATATCCTTTGATGGCACCATTTAGACCTCCTGCATACATCCTTCGATGACACCATTTTGGCCTCCTGCATACAAGCCTCGTTTGGGAATTTAGACCTCCTGCATGCAAGCTTCGATGGCACCATTGGACTCTTACATGTTTGCTTGGATTCACAAAGCAGGGACCTCCTGCATACATCCTTCGATGGCACCATTTAGACCTCTTGCATACATCCTTCGATGGCACCATTTAGACCTCCTGCATATATCTTTCGTTTGGGCATGTGGCCACTTTTTATGCAAGTTTGGGTTGCATCCTTCGTTTGGGCATGAGGCCTCCTTCGATGAAAGTTTAATCCATAAGCTTCGTCTGGGCATTTTGCTCCCTTCGAATCAACCTGCGTTGATCCATTTCAAAAAAAAACCTTCGACACACAAGTTGAAGACAAAATTTTGAAAGAACACTGATCAAATCTATAGGCCATGCTACATGATCTTACTTTGCAGACCTCAATGCTCGTGTTTCACTCCATAATTAATTGTTTATACCATGAATTAAGCTATTATCCAAGTAATTAAGCCTTTGTCCAAAATATTTTTCCATGAAGTAAACTTGCTAGTACAAAATTTGTCTTAAGCCCATACCTTGCTTAATTCTGATTATACTCCACCATAAATCATGGAAATCATCTCCTTTTAACCAACAACTATGGTACTTCACCTTGGGATCATGGAAAATTTGGCATAACTTAAATACTCACGTTTCAACCAAAGCCATATTTTGTTCAAACTCCCAAACCCTTTCTCTATAAATAGAGAAACCATTAACAAAAAAGGGGCCAGATATTTGTTGTGTGGGAAAATCATCAAACTCTCAAAATCTCAAACTCTCAAACTCTCAAACACTCTCAAACACTCTCAAGCACTCTCAAACATTAAAACTCTTACAAAAAAATCTCAGGTCCCTTCATGCATTAGTGAACCCTTCGATTCACTCCCTAGACTGCTATATAACAACCTTCGATTCACTCACCACTATCACACATCAACCTTTGATTTCCTCATAACTATCACGTACCAACCTTTCGATTCAAGCAGAGATGTGGTCCCATTAGCTTAAGGAAGTTTCCAGCGAAGCCCAATCCACCATCAAGTCTGAGTCATATAGAAGTACTTCGATTGGCACTTCAAGAGGTAAGTTTCCTATAAACTTGGAACTTTCCATTTAAATATCATTTGTACATATAAATAAAAGAAAAATGTAGATATCATATATAGGGAGTTGTCCATGTCCTAACTTTCGATTTTCACGGCCTATATATTGAGAATCTCAACTCTGACAAGTTAGCCTTTGATTTTGGTGCCAAATAAACTTGTGCTAACCCCTGGCCTGTAGCTTTCGAAAGTTAAATTTGTTAGATTCATTTTCAAACCTTAGACAGGTTTTCCGTATCCTTCGATTGGATGAGGATGAAAGCCTTTCGAATCTCAACATGGGAGTCTTGCACTCTTGCAATCGAAGGAATAAACTGGGCATGTCAAACATTCAGAAATAAGTTCATCTTGTACCCAATCGAAGCTGCCTTATGAACGGATGAAACAGACCACCCCAGTGGTACAAACAACGCGTGAAAGGCATTTCTGTGTAGGGTCCTAAGTTCAAACCTTGGCAGAACCAGAACACTTTTTACCCTTTGTTTGTTTCCTTTCTCTTTTTAACAAACTTCAAACATTTTTCCAACTAATCAAAACAACTCCTTTTGAGTTGATTTTTTTGCACACTATTTATTTACAAGTTTTATTTTAAGAATATATAAAAATATCACCAAAAATATTTTATTTTCAAAATTATTTTAATTAACAAAAATCTTTCCTTAAGAAAAATAAAAAACAAAGTTCATTTTCTTTTCATTTCAATCCTTGTACATTTATTCACATTCAATATAGTTTTAATAGATAATTAGAGTTTTATTTCTTGCAATCCCCATTTGTACATTTGTATCCCCATCCCCAAGTGATGTAATAGCATAGTAAATTTACTTTCCATAATTTACCGCTTTCATATAAATGTTAGTAATTAGGTTGTGTATGGCAAGGCTAAAACCAACAAGTAGACAACCCTAAATTCAAGACAAAAATGCATGCAATCAAACACACTTGCACACATGCACCTCTAGGGTTAACTCTACTTGTTGGCTTGAGAAAATGGTCATAATATACATGTGATATGTCTTAGCAAAAACAATCAAAAGATCATAGTCCCTCGATGACGCTTCAAATGTTGCCTTACAAATGATCTTAGTCCCTCAAGAGAAATGCTAAGATATATCACGATATTTCTATTCATGACTATACGATAATCCACGTCCATCCCTTTTACATCCAAAGATAAGGCTTCTTACCAATCAATGGTAAGATAGCAATATTAAAGGAAGGAAGAAATTAACAAAAGACTTTTGAGTAGGTAGAACGCTCTTAGTTTCTTGCTTGAAAATCAAAACCATTTCCACACTCACACTTTTCAAAAGACCTTCAAAAAACAAACATCTCTTTGAACTATTTTCAAAAAGTCCAACACTTTGTATGCATTCTTATAGAAACGAGAATCATTACAAAGTTTGCCTCAACGAAGGCGCTTTTCAAAAATACTTTCAAAACCCACCACAAAGCACATTTTCAAACAAAACAAAAATGATATAGCAAGCAACTAAGAGCCTGTAGATAACTACGGATGAAAAGGGTGCTAATACCTTCCCTTTTCATAACCTACCCCTCGAACTCAAGAAAATAATCTCAAAGGTCTTTCCTGTTCTTTTCACCCTTTCCTTATTGGATAAAAGAAAAGTCAGTGGTGACTCTTGCTATCCGCAAAAATTGCGATCAAACGCAAACCAAACCAAGTTAGTTCTCCCACCGAGTTACACTTTCCACTTTGAATTCCACCTTCAACATGTTCCCCAGTTAGAATTAGATCAGTAAAACCAGATGAAGAACTTACGATCAGATGATTAAAGAAAGGCCCTATCAAAGTGCCCATGAACATATCAACTAGCTCCCTATCAGATAGAGGAGGTTAACTCTTCCATCCAGATCTCTCCATTTCTATGCATATTCTTTAAACCATTCATTCGAGCTCATAGTCATACTTTGTAATTGCATACGGGTTGGTGCAAGATCACCATCGTATTGGTATTTTTTGTAGAAAGCAATAGCCAAATCTTCCGAAGTACGGATATTAGTTCTTTCCAGTTGATAGGACCATTCCAATTGTGTCTTGGATATGCTCTCTTAAAAAAAATGCACCCATAACTCCCTGTCGGCAGTGTGTGGTTGAATCTTCCGGGAATAAGACCTCAAATGAATCTTAGGACAAGAAACACCATCATACTTTGTAAAAGTAGGGACCTTGAATTTGTAAGGAATGACAACTCCTGAGACTAAACCCAGCTCTTCAAAATCCAACCCAGACACTCTATGGATATCCATAGAATTTAAATGATATTCCAACTATTTGTTTTTTTCATCAGTAGGAGGATATTGTTCATCTAAAAAGTCTTCTTCATCTTCATCAGAATATTGGCCAGAACCAAAGTTGCTTCCTTTCTCAGCCTTCATACTCTTACCATATTCACCCTGGTCGTCATCTTTGTTTGAAGGGATATCATAGTCTTGAGCTCGCTTGATAGGACCTCTGAACCTTCTTCTCATGTTGAGGATGCCGATTGGTTTCCTTGTCTTTTTCTTCCTCTCTTTGGTGATGAGGGTGTTCAGTTCTTCCTGCCCCTTGGCTAAGTTGAGGAAATGAGCATTATAGGCCTGAAGATCTTCGACTGTTTGTTCAAGAGCCACCGTTTACTGAAATAAACAACAAGAAGACGATAAAACTTGTCTAGAATATACCTGTTATGTAATGAAACGCATGATATGTAGATGCAAATGCAATGTTTTCAAGGATCTTGCGGGGTAAAAGAGAGAATGAATCCCGGTTGCTGCTTTGACTTGTGGAACTTCTAGTCTTCATTTTTGGACGTCCTTCTATTAGAATCAAGCTCACCATATCGAGTGGGTCCTAGCCTCTGACTCAAAATAATGTACTTCAGTCTTTGACGGCATCTAGTTAGAGGAAAATAAATCTTCTTGCCCTCTTGCTAGTAGTCTGGCTTGAAATTCTGCAACAAAGATCCCTAAGACCCTTGAAATGGTTAGTAAATTCCATGTCGGATGTTGCGATGTCATGATGTTATGTTTATGTTTAAAAAAATAGCAAACACAAACAAATCACACAAGAGCCTTAGGTTTAAAGGCTTACATGGGGTCCATAGGTAAGTACTATTTTCTATTGAAGTCGAGTTGGCTCAACCTGTCTTAAAATAGTAACCAGGTTCTAGGAATCTCATATCACAAATCTTTCTCGAAGGTTTTATTTTAATACAGCAACTGACTTGCCACTAAAACATCATGCAAGTCGAATCTCAATGAGTGTAGCATCGAGTATCAACCAACTCTGGATTGCACTAAATTCGGTTATCTCACTACCTTCTAATGGCCAAGATGGGTCAATTAAGGTTCTAAAAGTCAGTTAATGCTTATGATACTACATGGAAGCATAATGTTATCCTCGACTGACTCAAGGAACATCGGTACAAACCAAAGTGTCACACTAACATAGCCATCACTTCAACCATATCGGTCTACATCATATAA
Organism: Vicia faba; assembly: GCA_948472305.1. Taxonomy (NCBI): domain Eukaryota; kingdom Viridiplantae; phylum Streptophyta; class Magnoliopsida; order Fabales; family Fabaceae; genus Vicia; species Vicia faba. The sequence goes on along the minus strand of OX451735.1, from coordinate 649,494,829 downwards.
TTTCCATGATCTATTGCTACTTACCTAAGGTATCCCTAGATACGGGTGTAGGACCTATGCAAGAAATTAAACCCAAACAACCCTCAGTTTTAAAGAAAATAAACAGACAAGTAAAAGCAAGTAAAAGTGATCTAAGACTCTAAGGTAACCCCTCTTTTTTAAGTAGTCCTCAGCAGAGTCTCCAGTTCTGTAATACGGTGGGAGAACTGACTTATTTTGAATTTTATCGTAAATGTTGCGAATAACAACAGTCTCTAACGAATTTTATTTTATCCAATAAGGAAAGGGTGAAAAGAACGGGAAAAACCTTGAAGGTTTTGAGTTCGAGGGGTAAGTTATGAAAAGGGAAGGTTTTAGCACCCTTTTCATCAGTAGTTATCTACGAGCTCTTAATCGCTTAGCTCAACTTTGAAAATTTGCTTTTTTGTGTAAGTGTTTGAAAATATTTTGAAAAATGCCAATGTAAGGCGAACTTTGTAATGATTCTTGTATCAGTCCTCAAGAACGCGTACAAAGTATTTGTTTCAAAATATTTGTCTTGAAAGTCTGACGTGAAAAGGTTTTGTTTTTTAAAAGGTTTGACAGCAAGCGATTAATAGTATTTTATCCAATCAAGGTCATTCTTGTAATTTTCCTTCTCCTTTAGAGATAGTGTTATTCGTTCCATTAGTTGGTAGGTAGCCTCGTCCATTGGATGTGAAGGGACAGTGTAGGGTCATTGTTCGGTCATTGAAGGCAAGTAGTAAAGAGGCTTTAGCAATTTCGTAAGGGACTAGATCATTTTTCGGAAGGCAACATCGAAGGTTCATTGAGGGACTATGATCTTTTATTCGAGGGACAGTGCTAAAGCGTCCCCACACTCGAGGGACATGATTGTTTTACCGAAGCAACAAGGGAGGTTACCCTAGAGGTGCGGGTGCGCAAAGTGTGTTGTGATTCAAGTATTGATTATCTTTGATTAGGGTTATCTGCCTTTTTATTTATTATCTTGCCATACATGACCTAATTACTAATAGTAACAGTAAAATAGGAAAACGGTAAAGTAAATGCGGAAAATAAAGCAAAAAATAAACTATAAGCTATAACACGACTTTGGGAGAGATACATAATAGAAATACAGAATTTAAACCCTAATTACTATTACAAACCATTGGTAGTTGAAATAATTATAAAAAAGCACGAGAATAATTAACTACGCGAAAATATAAGATATGAAAGCGAAAGGAGAAGGAAATTGGTTTTTTGGCGAATTTCTTGATAAAAAGATTTTGCGATTGACCTAATAACCTAATTAATTTTAATTAATAAAAAAAGGAATTGATTAATTAAGTTAATAAAACCTTAAAAAACCTAATTTGATTTTAATTACAAAAATATTAATTAGTGTAAAGAAACCTAAAACAAACCTAAACTGATTAATTAAAAAAAACTAAAAAAATTATTTTGATTTTAATTAAAAAAAAAGGTTGGTGAAAAAAACCTGAAAAACCTAAACTAGGGTTTGTTAAAGGTTTTTGTGAAGGTTTAGAGGAAAATAAAAGGGAAAGATTAAAATAATAGAGAATTATGAAGAAAAAAACCAAAATTGGCAGGGGTGGGTGTTGAACCCACGCCCTTAGCAATTTCAATCAACAAGTTCACCACTAGGTCAGGCGTGACTTGGTGTCAAGAAAGGACAACCAACATGTTTTGTAATCTACAAAACAAAGATAATCATAAAAAAACATCAAAATGCCAAAAGGATGGGATCGAACCCATGCCTTGGCATAGTAGTGTCTTATCGCGCGCGCTTCAACCGTTGGGACTATAATACATCCGATATCTTTAATCAAACAAAATGATTATAAAATAAAATTGTTGCATGTACCGGAGAGGCGCAAGAGCCCTAGCTTCGGTCGTTTTCTTTGGTTGCCTCCTTTATTCAAACCTGCAAAACAATGGATATTATCATTCCAAGAATTCCCTACCCCCCTAAATCCAACCATGCAAATTCAATGGAAAGGTTTTGTTGGTCTGAATCGTGCTAGATTTTGAGCTATGGAAAAAACAACACGGATTTGTACGAATATGGTGGTTTATGTTTCGATTAGCATGGGACTTCGATGATGGGTTTTTCCTGCCCTTTTGAACCTCAGAAACATATAAATGACATTAGTAGATATTAAAATGATGTGAAAAATAAGAATGCAAAACTCATGCAATGTAAGAAACCAATGATGTATATATGATCTTTCATGCCCTTTTTATCATTGCAATCGGTCCATCCTTACCCTATGGTGTTCCTGGAAGCGAATGAGACGGCTAGTCTATAGTGAAAGGGACTGTAAATAGGGTTTTGAGTTGCCCTAGGTTTCTTGAGAATTTTGAGATTTTAGGCTAGCTTCTTTGTATAAGGGTTTGTGGCTTGTCTGTCCGAGTAATGCAGAATATATAGCATGGAATTAGGTCAACATAACATGGGATTGGACCTTTGTTAACAAGCCTTGTATTTTATCTTATTTATTTTGAAATAATAATGAATTAAAATCAAAATAACTAAAATAAAATAGATCAAGGGGTACATTAGTATGATTTGAGGTGTATATGAAGTGTAGAACATGTTTGGTCTTTTAAACAATAGCCCAATAGCCCAAAAGTTCAAGTTTGCTCTGTTTGAACTTTATGCATTTGCTTAAAATTTCCCAACTTGCACTGGTCATAACTCTCTTAACTTTCATCTTCTGAAGGTGATCTTTTACTTTTTTGAAAGCTCAAGATGTCCTCTACAATCTCTTGTTTGATCATTTTTTGCATTTGGATACTTTATCTTGATGTAAGTTACCTTCACAAAAGGTGTCTTTTGTTAACTTTTGAATGACCTATAATGTATTGGCCCATATCTCTCAAATGAAGCATTATTGGACTTGATCTTAAAGAGTAAAAGTTGTAGAGAATTTAATTTTCTTCAAAATGACATTTGGTTGGGGAAAAAATAATGAAGCATGTGAAAGTTATGCTTGGTCAAAGTTTAGTTGACTTCTCCTAAGAAAAAACCCTAATTAGGCAACTTTTGACTTTTGATGGTTTGAGATTTTTCTTGATGAATCATGATCAACCCTTGATCAAATTATGAATATCACTTCAAAACCTTGATGTTGACCAAAAATCTTGAAGTTTGACTGCATGTTGACCACAATTGACTTTTTGCCCAATATAGTAGATTTTTAGTCATCTGAGCCATTGACTGAGCAATCTTGTGATGCAAGGCTTGAAATTTGGCATGAGTATTCCTTGAGACATATGAGAAACCATGGAAACCATTTGAGGCCTTATAAACCCAAGCTTCCTTGAGAAAGATGAAACCCTAGTTGTAAGTCCATTGCTTAGGAGAAGAATATGTCTGATCAATTCTTGAGCAACCTTGAGCATTTGAGAACCCTAGGAGAATGTTTTGAAGAAAAATTGAGGGAAAATTTTGGGGTACAACACTTTTGTTCTGTATTGTCAATATAATAGTGACATGGCACTTACCTGAACTCAATTGCAAAATCTTTCACAGGGGCAGAAAGAGTCATTTAAGGAGTATGCGCAAAGGTGGCGCGAGATGGAGGCTCGGGTGCTGCCTCCTATGATGGAAAAAGAGATGGTGGATATGTTTACCAACATGCTGCAGGGGGATTTTTACACTTTCTGTAGTACTTCTGACACTTTTGCTGAGCTGGTGACTTATGGTGAAAAAATTGAAGTCGGAATCAAGAAAGGGAAGATTCAGGATGTTGTGTCTGGAAATAATACTGGTAATGCTAAGAAATCTTTTGGTGGCTATTAAAAGAAAAAAGAGGGTGAAACAAGTGCGCTGTATTCCTGAAAAGGAAAAGGCATGGCTTATCAGGAGCCAAGTCATCAGGTTGCCGCTATAACTATTCCAACTATAGCACCTCAATGCCAAACTTATGTATCTCGTCAGGGTAATCAACAAAAGAAGCCGAGACAACCTTTGACACAGTTTGATGCACTTCCCATGTCTTATAATGAGCTACTACCTCGTTTACTGGAGATGAAATTAATTGAGAAGCACACTTTGAATATTATTCCTGAAAGGTTGCCACCAAACTTTGATGCTAATGCTCGATCTGAATTCCACTCTGGAGCTCAGGGCCATAACATTGAAAATTGCTTTTCTTTTAAGCACAAGGTACATGATTTACTTGACTCCCAAGTTATCAATTTTGGGCCAGTTCTGACACAAACATTCTCCAGCAATCTTTTTCACCTCATGGAGGCGCCACTGTTAATGCCATTGTTGAAGACGAAGGTCTGAATTTGGTGATGGATGTGAACATGTTAACAACTTATTTATCTTTTGTGAAGGAACAACTGTTGAAGAAAGGTGTGTTTTCAGGTTGTGCTACCGATTATGAATAATGTGTGAGCCATCCAGAGGGTTGTGATTGCTTGAAAGTGAGATTCAGAGGTTGATTACTGAAGGATCCTTATAGTTTGACAGATTGGTTGTTGAAGCCAGGGTTGAATAAGAGGATGAAGTTGATGTGATCACCATTCCCTTTACACCCAAGGAGATTCCTGTTCCCGTAACGATTCTGGTTTCTACTAAGCAGTCTTTGTTGAAAATCACTCTGCCTTGTCCAGTTCAGTATACCAGTGATAAGATGGTACCTTGTAATTATAGAGGTGAATATTATTGTCAGGGAAAGAAGTATGTGACTGAGATACCTAAAGAAGATAAGTTTGAGGTTCATAATATTGTAGGTGAAATCAGAATCACCAGAAGTGGGTGAGTTTTCTCTCCTGCTAATCCACCATAAAGCAGCATTGATGCCTCGGCCAAGGTCAACGGAAAACAAATTATGATAAGTGGTGGAGAATCCATGCAGAATTCTCTTGTTCCAACTTTGAATGATGATATAGCCAAAGATGTGGCGGATTTTATGTGATACATCAAGAAGAGTGATTATAAGATAATTGATTAGCTGAGCCAAACACCGGCGAAGATTTCTATTCTGGATTTGCTTCGTGACTCCGAGTCTCACCGCAATGCACTAATGAAGTTGTTAGATACCTCTTTTGTTCTGCATGAAATTTCTACGCATAAGTTTGAAGGAATTGTAGCTAGTATTACTGCAAGAAATGGTTTGGGTTTTACTGCTTTTGATTTCCCCTACAGAGGGGAGAAAGCATAACAAAGCTCTGCACATATCCATGGAGATTGCAGGTATAACTTTGTTTCATGTGTTGGTTGACACGGGATCATCGTTGAATGTTCTGCCGAAGTCCGCCTTTCTGAAATTGGACTATGAAGAAGTTATGTTAAGGCCTAGTGATCTAGTTGTGAATACATTTGATGGATCAAAAATATCAGTATTTTGCGAAGTTAACTTACCAGTGAAGATAAGTCCTTAGACCTTCAATGCAACGTTATTTATCATGGATATAAATCCTTCTTATTGTTGTTTGTTGGGGCGCCCCTAGATCCATGGAGCTAGTGCCGTGACTTCCATGTTGCACCAAAAGCTGAAGTTCTTGGTTAGAGATAAAGTTGTCACTATCTGTGGTGAATAAGACTATATGGTTAGCCATTTGAGAACCTTTCGATATGTGGAAATCGAAGGCGAAGTGCATGAGACTCTATTTCAAGCTTTGGAAATTGTACAAGTCATCAAAAACCCTCGTCAAAAGGTTAGAAAGCTAGAGGTCTCCATGACATTTTATCAGAAAGCTCAAGCAATTGTGGAATCAGGACACCCCGAAGGCTGGGGCAGAGTTTTGGATCTTCCCGTGAAGAAAGATAAAGGTGGTATGGGTTTCGTGGTAGGACAAAGCGCCCCAGTTACTATTCCTTCCAAGATTAAAGGTATTCCCACTCTGATCAAGTTTATCCGCGGTGGAGTCATTCATGAAGAAGCTCATGTTGTGAGTGATGAAGGCGGCAATTATTGTGATATGGATAACTTGATCCGTCCAACTACTCCAGGACAAGAACCTTCCAACTGGTTTTCTGAGGACGTCGCCACAGTTACCTGTTATCAAGAGTAATTTTCTTTTGTTTAATCAAGCAATAATTCCTACATTTTTCCCAAGATGTAGTGAACATATTTGTAGGGCCACAATGTTTTTCTTTTCAAAACTTATCATCAATAAAGGACATTTTTGCATTCAAATATTTCACTCCTTATTTTTCCTCTTTTCATTTTTTTTAAAAATTGGCAATGTGTTTTCATTTTTATTTTTAAATCTCAAACTAAAAAATAAAACCATGAACCATACAGATATAGTCCCCCATTAATCCAGAATTTCATTGATAACGAGACTGCTATGGCTCACTATGACTTTGATAATCCAATCTATCAAGCCGAAGAAGAGGCTGAGGAAGATTGTGAACTTTCCGAGGAGTTGGCTAGATTATTGAGGCAAGAGAAAAAGGTTATCCATCCGCACCAAGAGACTCTAGAAGTGATCCACTTGGGCATCAACGAGGTCAGAAAAGAAGTCAAGATTGGGGCCACTTTAGAAGAAAGTGTGTAGCAGAGGTTGATTGAAATGCTCCGAGAGTATGTTGATATTTTTACTTGGTTCTATGAAGACATGCCTATGTTGGACACATATATAGTTCAGCACAAGTTTCCTATTAGAGAAGATTGTCCGAGTCAAACAAAATCTTCGAAGAACTCATCCCGAGATGTCTAAGAAAATTAAAGAGGAGGTCCACAAACAGTTAGAAGTTGGTTTCTTGAAAGTTATCTCTTATTCGCCATGGGTTGCAAACATTGTACCAGTGCCGAAGAAAGATGGAAATGTCAGAATGTGTGTTGATTATAGGGACTTGAACAAAGCAAGCCCTAAAGATGATTTTCCGCCTCCTCATATTGACATTTTTGTTGATAATAACACTCAGTTAAAAGTGTTTCCCTTCATGGATGGTTTTTCTGGCTATAATCATATCAAGATGGCACCAAAAGACATGAAGAAGACAACTTTCATTACATCTTGGGGAACCTTTTGTTACAAAGTGATGCCCTTTGGTTTGAAAAAATGCAGAGGAAACGTATCAATACGCTATGGTCACTCTCTTTCATGACATGATCCATAAAGAGATTGAAGTCTATGTTGACGATATGATTCATAAATCTCATAAGGAAGAGGAACATCCTGTCCATCTACTGAAGTTATTTGAAAGATTGAGAAAATTTAGACTGAGGTTGAACCCTTACAAGTGCATCTTCAAGGTGAGATCAGGGAAGTTATTGGGCTTTATTCTAAGCGAAAGAGGAGTTAAGGTTGATCATGCTAAAATAAAAGAAATTCAAGAAATGCCTGAGCAAATAATCGAAAAAGAGGTTTGTGGTTTCCTAGGGAGGTTGAACTACATTGCTAGATTCGCCTCTCATCTTACAGCCACGTGTGAACCAATATTCAAGCTATTGAAAAAAAAGTCAAGTGGTCAGGTGGAATGACAATTTCCAAGCATCATTTGATAAAATAAAAGACTATCTACAAGAACTTCCAACTCTTTTACCTCCCGTGGAAAGGCAAACCTTTGATAATGTATTTGACAATGTTGGAAAATTCCATGGACCACGTAATCGGTCAGCATGATGAGACGGGTAGGAAAGAACATGCTATTTACTACCTGAGCAAGAAATTTACTGATTGCCAATCGAGAAACTCACTACTGGAAAAGACTTGTTGTACATTCGCGTGGGAAGCAAAGTGTCTGGGACATTATATGCTGACTCACACTACTCTCTTGATATCCAAGACGGACCCGATCAAGTACATTTTTGAAAAGCCATCTCTCACGGGAAGAGTAGGCCGTTGGCAGATGATTTTAACTAAATATGATATCCAATACACTACCCAGAAATCTATCAAAGTATTGTATTGGAAAATTATCTTGCTTACCAGCCTATGGAAGTGGACTATCAGTCGATGAAGTTTGAGTTTTCAGATGGGGACATCATGTACATATGGGATTGTAACATTCAAGGCCCAGAGGAAGAACCTGAACCACGATCGTGATGGACGATGTTGTTCGATGGTGACTCAATTGAATTGGGTAATGGTGTAACGCCCATTAATTTAATTAATTATTTAATTAAATTATTTTTGGATTATTTGTTGAAGATGTGAGATGTTGAGAATTTTTGGTATAAGTTGTTAGATTGTTATTAATTAATTAAGTAGTTGATTAATAATAATAATAATGTTGGAATTAATGGAATAATTGTGTTGGACTTATGTCATTGGTTGGAAGAAGTAAAGTGAGGGTGTGTATGTTAGGCCCAATAGGATTGATGATATAAGGTTAAGCTGACACAAGGATTTGGTTTTTGGAGAATAAGGAGTTTTGTGCGTTGACAGTGTGAAGACATGCGAAGAGAGGAGCAGCTGCCCGGTGTCGAGCAGAATAAAGCAAGGCTGCCGGCAGGAAGTTTTGGTAGAGTGACCTTTAATCCAGGTAAGGGTGGGGTTCTGACCGTATAATAAGATTTATGATGGGAATTGTGTGGGAATTGGTCGTTTGTGTGACTATTGTGCGTTAATGTTTCTAAATCTGTTATTAAGTTGCCCATTTCTTGATGATGTGGGTGTTTTGAGTTGTCTGGATAATTTCCTGGTATAATTGATGATTAGGTTAGTGTATATTTTTCTTGTTTATGTGGTCGTTAGGACGTTGTGATATTTCGAGCGGTTGGTAGGAAAATTAGTAAATTGTTGTTGTGGTCGTTATAGAAAGGGTTCAGCGTGACTGTCTTGTACAATTAGTGAATCTGTTGAAAGTAGATATAGTTGCCCGTTGCTGCATTATTCCGAGCAGTTGGCCGGAAATCATGGATTGTGTTATGGTGGTTGTTATGACGTTGTATGGTTCCATGTTGTTGGCCCGAATTAGTGGTCAAGGAGGATGCTGATGGTGTTAGGTGCCGAGCGGAATTTAGTATGCGAAGTGTGTAAGAGAATATACATATTGGATGTCGAGTGGCATTATATTGCAAGGCGTGTCGAGGAGCATGGTACAATTGTCGAGCGAAATGAAGTTTCAGGTTGTGCCGAGGAACATAAGTTAGTTGTTATTCTTCTTTGTTTCTGTCTGTGTTGAGGAGTATGAGTTAGTTATTATTCTCTCTTGGTTGTTGTGCATGTCAAGGGGTATGTAGTTTCCCTAGCCTTATTTCCCGTATATGTTATTTTGGTCGATACCCGTGTTGTATAAGTTGTTCTGAATTGAGAATTTGCAGGTTGATGATTAATGTTGAGATGCCTCTAATTTTGGCAGATATTATGTTGTAGGCTTATGGCCAAAGTTGAATTATGTTGATGTTGATCTAAGTTGATGTTGATTTGTTGTTGATGCTGTAGGCTTATGGACAACATTGATTTATGTTGAGTTGTTGTTTGTTTTTGATTTTTTCTACATTCATGTTGTGTCGCATACATATCAAGTTGGAGCTGATGCTCATTAAGTTGGCCTGGATTGGCAAAATATTAAGTTGAAGGCTTATGCCTTGTTAATGCCTCTATTTATTGGCATATTTTTAAGTTGGGAGTTATGCTCCATTGGTACCACATGCATTTGCATAAAGACAAGTTGCATTAGATGTTGCATTCTGTGTTGTATTCTGAGTCATTGTGTGGTTGAAATGATTATGCTTATGTTGTTAAAAATTTGAGAAGTGATGAATATGTATGTGTTGTACCCCAAAATTTTCCCTCCCATATTCTTCAAGGTTTATCAAGAACCATCTTCAAATGGTTCAAGATTACTCAGAGATTGCACAGTCCAAATGCCTCATAAGCCATTCAAAATTAGGGTTTTGTTTCTTTCAAGGAATTTGAGGTTTTCAATGGCTCAATCAAGTCTAATAGGCCTATATACCTTCTCAAGCACCTACATGTCAAGTTTCAAGTCTCACAATGCCAGTTTGCACAGTCAAAAGCCCCATTTGATCCATAATCAACTGCAGGAGTAAAATGGTCATTTTGCAGTCAAAAGTCATATTTTTTGGTCAATATCTTATTTTGAGCTCACAATCATCATTTGATCAAGTCTTGATCATGATTCCACAAGAATGGCTCAAAAATCATCAAGATGCAAGAAGTTACTATTTTTGGACAACAGAAAAGTCAACTGTATCTTGACCAAGGCATAACTTTTTCATGGTTCATCAGAAAAATCCCATCCAATGCTCATTTTTGAAGGGGATGACATTTCCTACAACTCATCTTCACACTTCAAGTCCAAGAAATGCTCTCACAAAAAGTTATCAATTTCTACATTATAGGTCAAGTTCAAAAGTCAACAAAAATGCACTTTAAGTCAAAGACCATAACTTGAGATTGGTAAATCCAATTGATATGGTACAAAAGGAATTGGTTATAGGACTTCAAGACCTTTCCAAAATGTCCAAGAACATGTTCATATGATCAAAATTGAGCAATATATGCATTGAAGAAGTTGGGAAATTTTTGTGAATTTGCAAAAGTCAACTTTGCTCAAAACACATCATTTTTGCTAATGGGCCTCAAATTTCTTCTTGAAACTGCGTCCAAAGCCTATGCACGACCCATCAAGCTTAAATTGATTTATTTTCTTATTTTTATTAATTAATTGGATTTTTAATTGATTTTAATTCATTTAATTAATTTAAAATGTAGGAAAATATCAAGATATGGTTTTTCAATCTTTTCATGAAGCAAATATGACCTACAAGAGCTGGAAAATTCGTGTATCAATCAAAGAGACAAAAATCTCCAAGTTTGGCAAGTTTTTCCAATCAAAAAGATTGAAAAATATTTTATTTTCAATCAAATATTGAAACCATAATTCCATGGATCTTTGCTCAAGGATTTAACCTAAACTCAGTCTCCTATATATACACAACTCAACCCTAATGCCATGGACGTGATTTTGCTGCATACAAAGCCATAACAACATTGAAAAAAATTCAAGAAAAAGTCAAAACTGTTTTCCAGGTTCCAGGCCAATTCAAAGCAATTTGAGGATTCAAACACGTTGCTGGAGGTGTGAGGAACCTTTTGCAATCAAAACCACGCGTTAAAGCTCAAGAAACACGCAAGAACAGTTTCACGGTTTGAACATATTTTCCAGAATCGCATCTCATTATTCATGTGCATTTGACATACTTTGGTTATTGTTTTGTGTTAATAGAATCTATATAAAGCTAATGATGTGGTTTAATTGCATTGAAACGCGCAGAATTGCAAAGTGCCATTAACGAATTTTAGGGTTCCTGAGTTCTTGAATTAGGGCTTTCCAAATCCAGTAAAATTGAACCTTATAAGACCCATGGTTGAATTCAGGAGACTCATACGAATGTAACGAGACCATCGCGAAATATTTTTGTTGCTCATACGCCTAATCGCTATTATTCCTCGTTCCATATTGTGGGGGTTAAAAACCCCCCGCTATTTGATTTGTTTTGCAGGTATTCAGTGAGGAAGATGAAGACGTGTTGATATACCACTGGTCCATTCAAACAAAAAGGCGCGCGTGTTTTGTTACAGCATATGCGTTGTTTTTATATATATTATATTTGTTCATTATTATAATTACAAAAGAAGGTAAGTGGCTGGGTGGATCGTGCGCTGGCTGGCAACCATTGGGACCTGGGTTCGATTCCCAGGTCCACCCCAATAATTGTTTCATATTTTTCATAACGTGTTCACGTGCAGGCATCCTAAAAGAATTCCACCATGCTCCTCACTCATCCAAACGCCAAGTGTCTTCAAGCAGCAATCCAAAGGCCATGAGAGAGGGGGCACCATGTTCCCAGTCAACTACACCATGGACAATTCAAAAAGTCAGAAGGGCTTGGTAGCTTAATGGGCCAGAACTGCTAATTTACCTCCTATTGGGCCATCACCCCCCCTGGTTTATTATTATTTTTATTTTTTCCTTTTATTTTCTTTTACTAATTATTATTATTAATTATTATTATTAATATTTAATTAACAAATTAATATTTTTCATAATAAATTCAGATAACTAAAAATGTAAATATTTTATTATTATTATTACTTATTAATTTCATTTAATTGTTTTGTAAATAAATACTAATATGATTAATTTAGTTTAATTAGGTTAAATTTGACTTTTTTTCTCAATAACTTAAAATAAATTAGAATTGGGGTTTTTCTTTTGATAACTTTTAATTTCCTTTTATTTTTTATTTTTATTTTCATTAAAACATAAAAAACTAAAAAACACTTTTTTCTTTTAATTATTTAATTGATTAGAATTAGGTTTAATTAATTGCAAAAAAGACCAAAATTCCATTCTTTTCTCCAAAAGGGTCAAAACCCTAAAGACTTTTCCCGATTTAATTTCTTTACGCGCATATTTATTTTGATCATATTTATGTACTTGCTCCGGGAATGTAATAGATAATTAGGACTTTTATCGCTTTCTTTATTTCTCGCAATTTATTTTCAAGGGTTATGTTTTTGGCGATGTAAATACCCGACGCCTTGTAATAGCGTAGATTTACTTTCCGCAATTTATTTTCCGCACAATTATTAACTGCTAATTATGTATGCAAGACTCTCCTGAAAAATGAAACCAACTCAGGCATACCCCTAATACCCATAGATCTAGTATGTCCATCATGCTTCAGCTGCGCAAGAGGCTTTGTTAATGGGTCAGCAACATTGTCAAGTGTAGGTACTCTGCATATTTTCACATCTCCCCGATCGATTATCTCTCGAATGAGATGATAACGCCTAAGTATGTGTTTGGATCGTTGGTGAGATCTAGGCTCCTAGCTTGTGCGATAGCACCATTGTTATCATAATAGAGATCAATGGGATCCACAATGCTATGGACTATGCCAAGTTCACTAATGAACTTCTTGATCCAAACAGCTTCCTTTGTTGCAGTTGAGGCAACAATATACTCAGTCTCGGTTGTAGAATCAGCAACTGTATATTGCTTTGAACTTTTCCAGCTCACAGCGTCACCATTTAAACAAAACACATAACCAGATTGCAATCTAAAGTCATCCTTATCTGTCTGGAAGCTAGCATCGGTGTATCCAATTACAACAAGCTCTTCCCGACCTCCATATATCAAGAATGAGTCCTTAGTCCTTCTCAAGTACTTAAGGATATTCTTGACAGCTACCTAATAAGCATCACCGGGATTAGACTGGTACCTACTCGTTGCACTTAAAGAATACGAGACATCTGGTCGAGTACATAGCATGGCATACATGATAGATCTTATTGAAGATGCATATGGAATCTTATCCATGCGATCCCTTTCTTCCTTACTTGAAGGGGATTGTGTTTTTGACAGACACATGCCATGTTGCATAGGTATGAATCCTTTCTTGGAATCATGCATATTAAAGCGTCTCAACACCTTTTCTATGTATGTACTCTGACTTAGGCCAAGCAGTTTTTGTGACCTATCTCTATAGATCTTGATTCCTAATATATAGGCTGCTTCACCTAGGTCCTTCATTGAAAAGCATTTCCCTAACCAAGTCTTCACTTGTTGCAAGGTAGGGACATTGTCTCCAATGAGTAATATGTCATCTACATATAATACCAGGAATATGATCATGCTCCCACTAACCTTCTTGTAGACACAAGGCTCATCTTCATTCTTGATGAATCCATATTGTTTTATTGTTTCATCAAAATGAAGATTCCAGCTTCTGGAAGCTTGCTTCAATCCATAAATTGATCGCTGTAACTTACATATCTTTTGGGCTTCTTCTGGTATGTCAAATCCTTCAGGTTGTGTCATGTACAAATCCTCAAGAAGATTCCCATTAAGGAAAGCAGTTTTGACATCCATCTTCCATATTTCATAATCATAATATGGAGCGATAGCAAGTAAAATCCGAACAGATTTAAGCATTGCAACTAGTGAAAAGGTTTCATCATAGTCAACCCCATGAATTTGTTTATAGCCTTTTGCAACCAGTCTTGCCTTATAGGTATGTACCTTACCATCCATGTCAGTATTCTTTTTGAAGACCCACTTGCATCCAGTGGGGTTAACTCCTATAGGAGGATCTACCAAGGTCCAAACCTGGTTTGTGTACATGAAATCTATTTCTCGGACTCAGGACCAGTTATGGCCTCTTGGTAGGTCACAGGCTCATCTTGATCCATGAGTAATACATCACCCTGATCACTTATGAGATATCCATATCTCTCAGGTTGTTGACGTATCCTGCTTGACCTACACTGGTCTTGTTTTACTTGAGCAGGTTGCTCTTCCACAACTACTTGTGTTTCTTGCTCTAATTCCTCCATAGGTGTATCAATGCTTTGTGGTTCTTGAATTTCTTCAAGCTCTATTTTCCTCCCACTGATTCTTTTGGAAATAAAATCCTTTTCCAGAAAAACTCCAGTTTGAGCGACAAACACTTTTCCCTCAGAAGGATTGTAGAAGTAATACCCTCTTGTTTCTTTAGGATACCCCACAAATAAGCATTTGTCAGATTTGGGCTCAAGCTTAGTTGAAATTTGTCGTTTCACATAAACTTCGCAACCCCAAATCTTCATGTAAGACATATGTTGTTTCTTACCACTCCATATCTCATATGGTGTCTTCTCAACCTTTTTGGATGGAACCCGGTTAAGTGTGTAAGCTGCAGTCAATAGTGCATGTCCCCAAAAGGAGTTCGGAAGATCGGCGTGACTCATCATGGATCGGACCATGTCTAACAAGGTTCGATTTCTTCTCTCAGATACACCATTCCATTGTGGTGTTCCGGGAGGAGTAAGTTGGGATAAAATCCCACATTCCTTTAGATGGTCATCAAACTCTAGGCTTAAATATTCACCGCCTCGATCTGATCGAAGAACTTTAATATTCTTACCTAGTTGGTTTTGTACTTCATTCTTGAATTCCTTGAATTTTTCAAAGGTTTCAGATCTGTGTTTCATTAAATACACATAACCATATCTACTGAAATCATCAGTAAATATGATGAAGTATTGAAAACCTCCTCTGGCTGGTATGTTCAGTGGTCCACATACATCAGTATGTATGAGGGCCAAAAGATCATTAGCCCTTTCACCTTTTCCTGTGAATGGGGACTTTGTCATCTTTCCAATTAAACAAGATCTGTATGTCTCATATGATTCATAATCAAAAGAGTCCAAGAGCCCATCTTTATGGAGTTTGGAAATGCGTTTCTCATTTATGTGGCCTAAGCGACAGTGCCAAAGGTAGCTTGGATTTAACTCATTAGGTTTAATCCGTTTAGTATTAATGTTATAAATTGGCATTTCAAGATCAAGGACATATAGTCCATTGTTCATTTGTGCAGAAGCATAGAATATATCATTCAAATAAATAGAGCAACAATTGTTCTTTATTATAAATGAAAAACCAAACTTGTCCAAACAAGAAACGAAAATAATATTCCTACTAATTGCAGGTACATAATAACAATTCTCTAACTGAATTATTAAACCACTAGGTAAAGTCAAAACATAAGTTCCTACGGCTAAAGCAACAACCTTTGCTCCATTTCCAACTCGTAGGTCAACTTCACCTTTTGCCACATCTCTACTCCTTTTTAGCCCCTGCACATTAAAGTAGCAATTGGAAGAGTTTCTTGAAAATAAATTTGTAAGACCAAGTGTATCACCGTGGGGAGCTCCAATGTTGCTATTAAAGAAGAAAGATGGAAGTATGAAACTTTGTGTTGATTATAGACAATTGAATAAAGTGATGATTAAAAACAAATATCCGCTTCCAAGGATAGGTAACTTGATGGATCAATTGGTGGATGCTCGTGTGTTTAGTAAGATTGATTTAAGGTCAGGTTATCATCAGATTAAAGTGAAGGATGAAGATATCCAGAAGACGACTTTCAGAATGCGTTATGGATATCATGAGTATTCAGTGATGCCTTTCGGTGTTACTAATGCGCCGAGAGTATTTATGGAATACATGAACCGCATCTTTCATACTTATTTGGACCGATTTGTAGTGGTGTTCATTGATGACATTTTGATTTACTCTGAATCGGAAGAAGCGTATGCAAAACACTTAAGAATAGTATTGTAAGTTTTGAAAAATAAGAATTTGTATGCAAAGTTGTCTAAGTGTGAATTTTGTGTGATTATTGATAGGCTTACAAATTCGGCTCATTTTATTCCTATTAACATCAGTTTTCCAGTGTCGAAGTTGGCATAGGTTTATACTAGTGTAATTGTAAAGCTGCATGGTGTTCCTTTGTGCATTGTGTCGGATAGAGATCCAAGGTTTAATTCTGATTTTTGGAAGATTTTGTAAGAGGCGTTGGGTTCTAATTTGAGGTTGAGTTCGGCATATCATCCTCAGAAGGATGGTCAAACTGAAAGGACTATACAATCGTTAGAAGATTTATTGAGAGCTTGTGTTCTTTAGCAGGGAGGTTTGTGGGATACTTATCTTCCGTTAATAGAGTTCACTTATAATAACAATTACCATTCTAGTATTCGAATGGCACCTTTTGAAGCATTGTATGGTCGAAGATGTAGAACTTCTTTATGCTGGCATGAATCTGGAGAAAGTTTAGTGTTGGACCTGAACTTGTTTGTGAGACTACTGAGAAGGTGAAGTTGATTCAAGAAAAGATGAAAGCTTCCCAAATTAGACAGAAGAGTTATCATGACAGGCGAAGGAAAGATTTAGAATTTCAAGCAGGTGACCATGTGTTTTTGAGAGTTACACATGTGACTAGTGTTAGGCAAGAATTGAAGTCTAAAAAGCTCACTCCTCGTTTTGTTGGCCGGTATTTGATTTTGGACAGAGTTGGGAATGTTGCTTATAGAGTGGCTTTACCTCCTAATCTTTCGAATTTGCATGATGTGTTTCATGTGTCACAACTCCGGAAGTATATTTCAGATCCATGTCATGTGATTCATATGGATGATGTACAAGTAAGGGATAATCTCACTGTGGAGGCGATACCTGTATGAATCGCGGATCTTGAAATAAAGACTCTAAGAGGATAAGAGATTGCTTTGGTGAAAGTAGTTTGGCTAGGAGCTGCCGGAGAAAGCATGACATGGAAGTTGGAAAGCAAGATGTGGAACTCCTATCCTGAGTTATTTGAATAAGGTAAATTTTCGAGGACGAAAATATTCTAAGTGGGGGAGAGTTGTAACGCCCGTTAATTTAATTAATTATTTAATTAAATTATTTTTGGATTATTTGTTGAAGTTGTGAGATGTTGAGAATTTTTGGCATAAGTTGTTAGATTATTATTAATTAATTAAGTAGTTGATTAATATAATAATAATAATGTTGGAATTAATGGAATAATTGGGTTGGACTTATGTCATTGGTTGGAAGAAGTAAAGTGTGGGTGTGTAGGTTAGGCCCAATAGGATTGATGATATAAGGTTAAGCTGGCAGAAGGATTTGGTTTTTAGAGAATTAGGAGTTCTGTGCGCTGACCGTGTGAAGCTGCACGAAGAAGGGAGCAGCTACCTGGTGTCGAGCAAAACAAAGCAAGGCCGTCGGCTGGAAGTTTTGGTAGAGCAACCTTCAATCAAGGTAAGGGTGGGGTTCTGACTGTATAACGGGATTTATGATGTGTATTATGTGGGAATTGGTTGTTTGTATGACTGTTGTGCGTTGATGTTTCTGAATTCGTTATTAAGTTGCCTGTTTCCTCATGATGTGGTCGTTTAGGGAGTTATTGTACGAGTGTTTAGTGAATTTGTTATTGAAGTTGGTCGTTGGTCGTGTTGTGGGTGTTTTGATTTGTCTGTATAACTTCCCGGTATAATCGATGATTAGGATAGTGTAGATTTTTCTTGTTGATATGGTCGTTAGGACATTGTGATATTTCGAGCGGTTGGCAGGAAAATTAGTAAATTGTTGTTGTGGTCGTTATAGGAAGGGTTCAGCGTTACTGACTTGTTCAGTTAGTGAATCTGTTGATAGTAGATATAGTTGCCTGTTGCTATGTTATTCTAAGCAGTTGGCCGGAAATCATGGATTGCGTTGTGGTGGTTGTTATGACGTTGTATGGTTCCATGTTGTTGGTCGGAATTAGTGGTCGAGGAGGATGCTGATGGTGTTAGGTGCCGAGCGGCATTTAGGCTGCAAAGTGTGTCATAGAATATATGTATTGGATGTCGAGCGACATTAGGCTGCGAGGCGTGCCAATGAGCACGGTACAGTTGTCGAGCCAAACGAAGTTGCAGGTTGTGCCGAGGAACATAAGTTAGTTGTTATTCTTCTTTGTTTCTGTCTGTGTCGAGGAGTATGAGTTAGTTATTATTCTGTCTTGGTTATTGTACATGTCAAGGGGCATGTAGTTTCCCTAGCCCTATTGCCCGTATATGTTGTTTTGGTCGATACTAGTGTTGTATAAGTTGTTCTGAATTGAGAATTTGCAGGTTGATGATTTATGTTGAGATGCCTTTAATTTTGGCAGATATTATGTTGTAGGCTTATGGACAAAGTTGAATTATGTTGTTGTTGAATTAAGTTGATGTTGAATTGTTGTTGATGTTGTAGGCTTATGACCAATGTTGATTTATCTTGAGTTATAGTTTGTTGTTGATTTTTGCTACACTCATGTTGTGTCGCATACATCGCATATCAAGTTGAAGTTGATGCTCGTTAAATTGGCCTGGATTGGCAAAATATTAAGTTAAAGGTTTATACCTTGTTGATGCCTCTATTTATTGGCAGATTTTTAAGTTGGGAGTTCTTCTCCATTTGTACCATATGCATTTGCATAAAGACAATTTGCATTCGGCGTTGCATTCTTTGTTGCATTCTGAGTCGTTGTGTGGTTGATCTGATTATGCCTATGTTGTTAAAAATCTGAGAAGTGGTGAATATGTATGAATTGATTCCAATGTTTTATTTATTATACGTTCCATTATATTGTTCTATATCTCACCCCTTTTGTTTGAATGTTACCCATATGTTAGTAACATGCAGGTAATCCAGAGTGAAGGCGGTTTACCTTCAGTAGTTCGAGTCGGTGTCATTGCTCTGATACGTAACACTCGGGGGGATGAACGCTTTCTATTTTATTGTTGTTATTATTCAGTTGTTGCACTTTAAACTGTTTTTCGTTAAATAACCGTTATTTGAAGTTGTTTTAGTTGGACAAAGATTTTATATTCTTTAAGTTGAATATTTGATTCTGCTGTGTGGTTATGGAAGTTTTTGATTTTAAAAGATTAATTTATGTTGTTGTTGGTTCATCCCAGTTTAATGTGTTATGCATCTATAATGAATGTCGTTGTTTTAAGTTGAAATTGTAGCATCCTGATTAGGTTGTCGGAATTTTATAACTTTGATTTTATAATAATTGTCGGGTAGAATTGGGGTGTTATAGTGTTCGTGATGTTATTACTTCTCCTGAAGGTTTCCACACTCCTTTCAATGCCAGAATCTATTTTGATTGTACCAATAACATGGCTGAGTATGAAGCTTGCATTTTCAGGCTAGAAGCTGTTATTGATTTGCCAATCAAGATCTTAGAAGTCTATGGGGATTCTGCTCTAGTAATCAGTCAGATCAACAAAGATTGGGAGACTCGTCACCCTAATTTTATTCTGTATCGAGAGCATGTTATGAAGTTAATTCCATACTTTAATGAAATCACCTTCAAGTACATCCCAAGGAGGAGAATAAATTGGCAAACACTTTGACTACTCTATCATTCATGTTTAAAGTTAGATGGGTGAATGAGGCCCCTTCTATCACTATCTTGAGGTTGGATAAGCCAGTGTTCTATTATGAGATAGAAGAAGAAGCCGATGAGAAACTTTAAATTTATGATATCAAAAGATATCTTGAAATTCAAGAATACCCAACGGATGCATCTATTTCATATAAGAAGACTTTGCAGAAGTACTTAGGTAAGTTTTTCCTTAACGATGGGGTTTTGTATAAGAGGAACTATGACTCTATTTTGCTCAGATGCATGGATAGACATGAAGAAAATAAGATCATAGAAGAGATACAGGAAGGTTCCTTCAGGACACATTCCGGTGGTCACGCCATGGCCAAGAAAATGTTGAGAGCAGTTTATTATTGGTCTATCATGGAAAACGATTATTACAATCATTCCAAAATCTGTTACAAGTGTCGGATTTATACAGATAAAATGCATGTTTTTCCCAATCCAATAAATGTCTTGACTTCTCCTTGGCCCTTTTTAATGTGAGGCATTGATATGATTGGACGCATCGAGCCGACTGTTCCAGTGGACATCACTTTATTCTAGTTTCCATTGATTACTTCACCAAATGAGGCAAAGATACATCGTATGCCAACGTCACCAAGAAAGTGGTGACTCGCTTTATCAAGAAGAATATTATTTGTCTTTATGGGATTCCCGAGAATATCATTACTGATAATGGATTGAATCTCAACAATAAGATGATGAAAGAGTTGTGTGACAGTTTCAAGATAAAGCATCATAATTCTTCTCTGTATCGTCCAAAGATGAATGATGCTGGTGAGGTAGCAAATAAGAACATTAAAAAGATTGTGCAAAAAATGGTTATGACCTATAAAGAATGGAATGAGATTTTGTTGTTTGAATTACATGGTTATCGTACTTTAGTGCGTACTTCGATTGGGGAAACCCCCTTCTCTCTGGTATACGGTATGGAAGTAGTCCTGCCCGTGGAAGTGGATATCCCTTCTTTAAGGATAATGATAGATGTACAACTTGATGAAGTTGAGTGGGTTCAGAATAGACTTGATCAATTGAATCTCATTA
This sequence comes from Vicia faba, assembly GCA_948472305.1. Taxonomy (NCBI): domain Eukaryota; kingdom Viridiplantae; phylum Streptophyta; class Magnoliopsida; order Fabales; family Fabaceae; genus Vicia; species Vicia faba. Next base: position 649,474,100 of record OX451735.1, on the reverse strand, counting down.
ACGAGAAGAGATTGATAGCTATTTTCCATGGGCAGTTGTACCCGTGGAGATGAAGAAAGCTTTTGACACGAAAGTACGTCCTCAGAATTTCCAAGCTGGTGATTTGGTGCTGAAGAGAATCTTGCCTCCCAATGAAACAAATGCTTAGGGAAAATGGGCTCCAAATTATGAAGGACCATATGTTGTAAAGAAGGTCTTCTCAGGAGGATCCATCATGCTTACAACTATGGATGAAGAGGATTTTCCTCACTCTTTTAGACGTAGTTAAAAAATACTTTGCATGAAATGACCCACTAAGTCGACAACTTAGGCAAAAAAGGGCATCCCAGCGAACATAAAAAATGAATAAAAAGGTTCTGGAAAAAATTAGGGACAAAAAAGAAGAAGTTAAAAGAATAAAAAAATAATTGTGTACAACTGCTAAGTTGAAAACCTGAAAAAGACAGCTTAGGAAAAATGGGTACCCCGGTGGATTGAAAACTCGAAAGGGAGATCTAGGAAAATTTTAGGGATTTAAATAAAATGAGTACGGTCTGTGTTACATCTATAACACTGTTCTCCATCCCAGTTGGGTAACTTGGAAGGATAAGGAACCAGTCCAATCAATTTCTTTAGAAAACAAGATATTAAGGAGCTTTGAGGTTATAAGAGTCATAGCAGAGTCAGAACCCGGTCGAATTCCGTCTTCATATTGCCATCTTTGTATCTCCTTTTTATGTTTTGTATGCAATTACCTATTTTTAGAAATTGCTTCTTAATGTAAATGCCTATTTACAGGCCAATCAATCAATTAATAAAATTCTCTTTTATCCAAAAGTTTCATTTTTACTTTTACTAATTTGATTGTAGAAACGACCAATTTTTGATAAACTTTTGCATTTAAAAATATTAAAGCTACGCAAATCATTATATAAGCAGTTGAAATTACTTGATATTTCAGGTGCCTTGGGCAATGGCCAAAGTTTTCCATTTCCTATCTGGGACATTTTGTGATTTTGTTTTGTAGGTACTTTGTGCCCGCTCATGAGAAATAGGGTACAAGCAAGAAAAGAAGAAAGTAATTGAGGTTTTTGCCCATATAAAGTGCTTGATGGAAATAATGTTTCTTCAAATAGAATCCTTTTCCCTAGTGTGATCTACACTTTTACTCACCAGAAAGCTTGTTTGCTAAGAAGTTTCTCTTTAAAGATCTCTTCCCCAATGTTTATACTACTGTTTATCTCCCAAGTATGGACTGCATCTATTTCCCTGATTTTGGTGCAGTTGATTATTCCTAGAGGTGGCTTACATCTCTCTTTCTAATGAAGTTTGGCATCCCCATTGAGGGGTGGTACTGTAGTTTATATCCCTAGAGCGGTATGCATATTCTAAAAGACTCTTGTGAGGTTTCTTTATCAGTAAGAGATCATCATTATCCCCATGAAGTCATTTGTTTAATCCCCAGTAGAGCGGGTTTTTTCCCCAGTGAGATTATGCAGCAGTGGATATCCTAAGATTGGCATCCCTAGTGTTATGGATGTTGATGTGAGTATGAACTCTCTTATCCCCAGTAACGAAGGAGGTTATTTCTGTCTCCAATGGAATTTGAGCTTTAAGGGTTTTTGTGTTTGAGATGTCTCTCCTCCCCGTGAAGCGATTTTCTTTTCCCCAATGGAATTGGAACTTGAACTCACTCCCTATTGATGTCATTCAAGGAGTCATCTTCTTCTCCCCAGTGAAGTTATGATTGGGTGAAAGGCTTCCGATGTTCACTTCCCATTATGGCTCGCACTTGTGAGAGTTCTCGTAAGAATTATCTTATTCCTTAGTGATGGAAGGTGTTGTGTTATCCCTAGTAGAAGTTACTTTCTATAAAGGACTTTATGCAGGTTGATCTATTTTCCCTTAGTCAAGTTTCTTTTATTCAAGAATTCTCGTTATCCCTTCTTGAGTTTGCTTATCCCTGGTGAAGTCTACTTTCATCAAGAACTCCGTGCAGCAAGATTTTTAGTTCACCAAGCAAAATGCTCCTTATTTTCAGTAGGAAGATAATTGATCGTTTCTCTGGGAAGTTAAGAGTTGTTTGGAGTCAAATATCTCTCCTCGTTGAAGTGCAATTTATTTTTGCATTGTTCTCTCTAAAGTTCACTTTTCAGTGGCATCCCTCCTCGGAGTTGGCGTGACGTGTTTGAATTACAATCTCGCGTCACAGTTCATCCCCATTGGTCATTAGTTCAGATGGTTATTCCTTGTTGAAGTCCAATTTCCCAAGGATGATTTCTCAGATGTTCATTGTTTCCTCGGCAGTTCGTTTTTGATATTGCTATTCCCCAATGAATCATTTAAACATGAATCATTATATTGCATCTACCCAAGCGCGTAGCATTTCCATTAAAATGGAGCATTACGCTGAAAAAAGAATTTATTCAAACATGCATTGAAACATAAGCCAATTTTGTTGCTGTCATACTCCAAATTTGCCCACCCTTTTATTTCTACAGTCAAAAATATTTTAAACATTGATTTTATAATATTATTTGATTTTTATAAAATATTCGCTTCCAAACCTGTTTAAAAATATAATGATTTATTTCAGATCATTTGTATTTTTGAATAAATAAATATTACCACACCTTTGATATACTTTTAATTGAGTTTATTTTCAAATGAGTAACATAGCATAATTGGTAAAGGATGAAGCTTGCAAACATAAGGTCGTGGGTTCGAATCTCTTGTGTTGCACTTTCAACATTTTCTTTTTTCTATTTTTTGTCACTAATTTTCTTTCCTTTTTAAATAGGTGTTTCTTATTGGCATTTGATGTTAATTTGTGTCACACTTTATTTTTGATTAGTCAATTTTGTTTTATTTCCAATTTGGATGGTTTTTTGTCTATAAATAGGACATGTTTTTCACATATTCTCACATCCACAATTCATCAATCACCATCACAAAATATTCTTCCTCTCTCCCACGTATAATTTTTTCTTGGAAACCTTTATTTTTGTTAGTCCTGTTTTGTACATAAAGTTACTACACAATTTTCACTAGAGGCCACTTTTCACTCACTAATTTTCCACACATTCTATTCACTTAACATTCACAAGAGGCCAATTCAAAAACCAGTACACACATTCCATTCCACATACATATTTTTTCTGAAATTTCTCAAACCTTTTTTCTCATAGCACAAAACTTTGTTCCGTTGTAAAATATTTCACACTTTCTAACAAATCCAGAAAATCCATAGTTCAATCACACTCACACACTCTATTTTTTTCCCTCTTCTAACAAATTTCTGCTTTTTAAAATCTCTTTTACTATTGATGTTTATGGCCGATGATCTCATATGAGGCCTCCGCTTTATTTTCAATTTTTAATTCTAATTTGTTCGTTGGTAAAACCAAATGATGACTATCTGATAGTTTATAGCTTTAAATTATATTCATCATTTTATTCACTAACACCTTTGATTCACAACAAATCAACTTGCATCATATTTTCTTGTTTTTTAGTAATTTATTTTAAATCAAGTGACGAATATATGATGATTTCTCTTTTAAAATATATTTACAATCTACACTAACTTTTATATATACTGTTACCACAAAAAAACTCTACCTTTAGTAATCTACTTTTTTTTCTCCCCAAAAACTTTTTGACAGTAGAATCCACAATTTCTCACGATCAACAAACCAACAATTATCAACAACTTCTCACAATTCTTTTTCACACATACTTCTTTCATAAACCTTGTTCCATCTACCTCTCATCCAAAGTTGTTTCCACCCAACTTGCCAACCATAGTCGCTCGGGTAAATCCAACCTATCATCATTCTTTCCTTCCAGCCATCATACAAATCAGAGGTACCTATTTTTTGTTGTCTTGTTTTTTCCATTTTTTGATTGATTGATTATTTTTTATTCTATTTTATTAGTTAACTTAATTTTGACGACTAGGACTGAGTTGAGTTTTTGTGTTTATGATAATAGTGTTTTCTTGTGTGGCAAATTTCTTACCAATGCTATATTTTTAAAAAATACTATTCTCTAGTTGTTGTTTATTTTTTCATTAAATATATTCTTTTAATACCAATGTTATGAATATCGATAAGTTTAATGTGTGGTGTATTAGTTTATTAATAGTGTATCTGTATCTAGTACGGACTAATTGGCAAACTGTAAGAGAATTGTATCTAATGTACATATATGTGAAATCGAGAATTTGAGAGTGAATTAACATAATGATACGGGAGTGCGGAAATAATAATGCGTATGGATCATGACTGTACATGAAACTACTGCATTTTTATTTCATATCTTTTACTAACCAAAATATATTTTTTAACACTAACCGTATAAAACTATTTGATTTTTTATTTCTTTCTTTGTACCATTAATAAATGCTAAAATATGATTTTATTTCATTTAACTAAAAAATGATAACTATGTTATTATATATTTGTTAAGATTCTTCATTAATTTAACAACTTCACACCACTTGCAATTTAATTAAAATTGTAAAATTACAAACAACTTTTTCTCAATCAAATTAATTAATCTTCTAAAAAGAATGTGTGAACTCACACAACTCACTAGATACTCCATCTACGAGCAACACGTGGTCAATATCTGGCCACGTTATAAGGGAGACATTATCAGACTCCCTCCACACCCTTCATGATGAGCAACACGTGACCAATATCTGGCCACGTAAGGAGGAAGACTTTATCAGACTTCCCCCGCTCCGTGTCTTATCATACTCTTTAATCAAATCGATATTCAAAACAACTAACCAATTACAAACTATTTTTTCTACTAACTTAATCAAAACTTCAAGATCATTTTTTTTCAAAAAAAGATTAAATAGAATTGTCTTCGAATCAAACTGCGAACCGAGTCTACGATCACCCAACTTACAACCCAGACAAGGGTCAAGGTTAATTCGAAAGCAATTCTACACAATCTAATAAAAACACAAACCAACCACAAACTACAAAATGGGACTCTGATTCCTCCTAGGAGGATACGTAAACATACGATCAAAAATCATGGTGAGTCTCACTAATTAAAAAAACAAACCCTTTCCCGCTAACTAAAATTTAAACCCTTTTCCCATAAAAAAATATTTAAAACCATATTTCCTAAAAACGTGCTTCTCAACTTAGTATCCTTGCGATCAAGGTAGATAAGGAGTGCCTAACACCTTCCCCTCATCTAGAACCGAGTCCAAATCTAGAATCTCTAAACTTTAGGGTTATTCCTTTATACTCCCTTCCATTAGGATAAAAATTAAGGGTGACGACTCTGATTTAAAAACCAGTTACAACAGCTGGCGACTCTGTTGGGGACTCAACCATAGGTTTAGAAGCCTCTCCTTTATGTTTTAGGATTTTTCTTATTTATTAGGTTTTATTCTTTTCTTATTTATTTATTTATTTATTTATTTATTTATCTGCTTATTATTTTTATTCATTATCATATTATATCTGTGGTGGGATTTAAATTTTGCAAAATTATTCTCAAAACCCTTAGAACGAAGGTTCGTCTATTAGCCAAGAGGTTACATCAATCCTATGAGTTTATGTGACGACTTCACCAAGAGTCGGTGGAATTCCGCAAAAGGAATACCTCTCGAGAGACATCTTCTTGGGAAGTAGGACTTTGGAATGACACCTATGACTCTTTGTACGACCTTTAAACCATAAACTCGTGATAAGACCTTTCATGACCTGGAGACGAAAGTTTTGGTCTATAAAGAGACTCTGTTTAAGGGAGGCCCTTGTGCCTTTCCCTCTAGTATCATTCATGATACCCTTAAGGGAGCCACCGTATGGGGAGGGTAAAATATTCATAGCCCAATACTAAAAACCTACCTTCTAAGGATACCTTTCACAAATCCCACTATAATCTTTAAGCCTGCAACTATCATCTTTTCACCTTCTACTAGCCCGTAGGGCTTCCGTCTATGTTGTTATCCTTATCCCGTAGGGACTCCTCGTCGTCTTTCATTTACCATAATCCTTAGGGAATCCCTGCTTGTCTCAATCTCTGAGATAATGTAGGAAATCATCAAGTCTATGTCTTTTATCATCTTCGTCCGCAAGGAGTCCCTGCCTATCTCAATTTCTGAGTCAGAGTAGGACATCTTCATCAAACCTGTATAGGGTACCCCTACGTCTATCATCATACTACGTCTACATCGCATTGCATATCCATGAAACTTTTTTTTCATTCCTAAAAGCAAAAAATGTTTATGTACACCCATGCATTTTCGTACATTCATACATTTTTATTTCATGCATTTACACCTTCGCCCTTATCCAACTATCATCCATTTGCTAGTCGATTCCTTGATACTCGCCAACGAACTTAAGAAAGTCTAAAACTGTGGAAGAAGGAGATTATATACAAGAGACTCAACGGAGCTTGGTCCTACAAATCTTATTGGAGAGATAAGACATCCCTTCACCATGACAACTACAGGTCTACGCAGTTCCTCAAACGCCACTGTGATCGGTGGGAATGAGAACTGACTGTTTTGGAATGCTGGTTCGCGTTTGCATTTGTTTTTGCAAAATGTCGCGGTAAGCAAGAGTCGCCATCGTCTATTATTTTATCCAACAAGGAAAGGACAAAAGCACAGAAAAATTCCTTTTTGAGATATTTCTCGGGTTCGGGAGGTAGATTATAGAAAGGGAAGGTGTTAGCACCCTTTCTATCCGTGGTTATCCACGGGTTCTTAGGTACTTGCTCATTGTGTTTTCAAAATTTGCTTTTCTTCGTTTTTGTGGGTTTGAAAGAAGTTTTTGTTTTGAAAGGAGTGTAAGTGCGAAAAGTTTTTGTTTTGTTTTAAAAGGAGCAAGTACTTAAGAACCATCTACCTACTCGAAAAGGTAATTAAACTGTGCTAATGTCCTTTAGACAATGCTATCCCACTATTGAGGAGTAGGTAGCGTCGTCGTCGGAGTTTTCGGGTCAATTCGATTAAGGGACGTGTGGTCACTAAAGCAATGTTAGGACGCCTTAGCGGTAACCCTAATGTCTTAGATCATTTTATTCGAGGCAACCGTTTCGAGGAAACTTATGATCTTTGGACAAGAGGGCGACCTCTAAAACTTTCTATACTCAATGACCATGTTCGAAGGCAACCAAGTGAGGTGTACCCTAAGAGTGTGCATGTGCGAGTGTGTTAGTTCGGTTAATTTTATCTGTACATGTCATGGGTGAGCTATGTTGATTTTAAGTTCATACATTCGATCTTGTCATGCATTCCCTATTATCAAACATCTAACAGTGTATAGTTTACGGAATTTTAAATTGCGGAAATTAAATCTAAACTATTACAAGGCGTCGGGTATTTACATCGCCAAAAACAACCCTTTAATTTAAATTGCGGAAAGTAAAATAAAGCGATAAAATAATTTAAAATCCTATTAAAACTATTATATTCCGGGAGCAAGTACAATAATATGGAAAAATAGATCGCGTGCGGAAAATTAAATCGGGCACAAAGTTCTAGGGTTTTGACCCTTTTTTATTAAAGAAAGGATTTTTTTGTTATTTTTGGATTAAATGAAATTAAATCTAAACCAATTATTAATTAATTAATTAAAAGATATTTTTAGATTTTTTAATATTTGAGAAAATAAAATAAAAATGGTTAAAAGCTATTAAAAACCCTAATTCTAAATTGATTTTAATTTATTGCAAAAATATTAATGTTAAACCTATTTAAAACTAAATAAATTAATTATTGTTTATTTACAAAAAATAAAATAATTAAATTAAATTTAATAAATAAAAATAACGTTTTTTATGTTTTCTGATTTTTATTAGGCAAAATATTAATTATTTGGTTAGTAATTAATTAAGAATAATAATTAATAAAAACAATTAAATAAATGAAATTCTGGCAACAGATACTTAATGTCACAGTTAATGTTATGACACCGTATCTGACACACTTCAAGACAGTAATTTAAAAATAGTAAAGAACACAATCAATTGTTAACCTAGTTCAGTGTGTAACAACACCTACTATGGGGGCTACCAAGCCAGGGAGGAAATTCACTATAAGAGATATTAATTCAGGAATAAACCAACCAGTTTATCTCTTTCACTTAAGATCTACCCAATGCAACTTCAATCTAAGTTCAACTTAAACCTGAGTTCCTACTCACTCCCCCTCAATCACATCAGTGATACTAAACTATTGATTAATGAGATTATGAAGACACTCTTCAGTACACACACTTGATTTTGCTTCACAGCTTTAATCAAGTGACAAACACTCGTGCTTCAAAGCTTTGAGTGATAAACAACCCTAACTTGATTTTGCTTCAAAGCTTTAATCAAGTAACACAAACACTCGTGCTTCAAAGCTTTGAGTGATACACAACCCTTACATTCAAATCCTACTCCAAGTCACTTATCACAATGATAATTGCTTGGCTCACAATAGTTACAGATATACAATCCCTTATTGATCTTCTGTCAAAAAGTGTTCTTCACCAATAATCTTCATGAGGAATATATAGGCAGGTTATTCTTCAGTTAGGGCTTCCATGAAAATAGCTAGGGTTAATTCAAGTTAACCTCAAGACTTGGTCTTAGGTTTTCATCATACCAGATTAGGGTTAAGCAAGGTTAACCTAATGTCCACGTGAGCATCTGATCTGGACTGTATACATCAACATACCAGATTCCTGAAAATTCTCAGGAATAACAAATCTGCACAAATGTTAGATCAGTACAGGATGTCTTAACATTGGTTATGAAAACAAGAATCCTTCTCACTGATTTTGGTAGAATGCAATATATATGATCATTGCTTAATGATCATGCTAAACACTCATACTGAGTAGTTCCTGTATGACATTCTTATCTGCAGAATGTACCTTTATCCCAGAATGTTATGACATCAGTCATGACATTCATAAATCTGGTTTTACCAAAAAATATGCCAACAAACAAACACTTACAAACTCCCCCTTTGGAAATTTTTTGGCTAAAACCCCTAAACAATCAGAGATTAGAAAGCAACAGAATTTTTTACTAACAACTACCAATATCTAATTCTACCAAAATTATCATAATTTCTTCTCCCCCTTTTTAGCCATAAAGAGGCCAAAGATACTTGTACTTTTAAGTTATACAGTCATCCAAAAGGAAATTTAAAAAAAAAACACAGAAATAATAAGAAGTCATTTGGAAGCAACAGGTTCCAGTAGCAATCTTTTCAACAACACTGACCTTCAGGAACTATCATCCTCCGAGGAAGCACTATCTTCTGCATTATGCTGGTCTTCATCAGCATCCTCATCCCTTATTTGTTCTTCATTCTCCTCCTGTTCTAGTCTAGCAATCAGCTCTTCAAGAGTCCTTTTCTTGTATCAAGCTCTCTACAGGTTTCTTTTAGCACAACTATAACATCAATTTTCTTGGAATGAGATTTAACAGTTGATGTTTCAGCAGATGTCATAACAATGTCAGGGACATGTGTTCCCTGAAACAGCTTATAGTGTAAACCAAGAGCAGGGGCTCTTTTGCATACAGAGTCTTTTTCAACCAGAATATCAGGATACTGAGCAACGATTATACCACACAGGAGAGAGAGAGAGAGAGAAAAGCAATAGGGCCTTTAATAGCACAGCTTCCAACATGTTTCAATGTTTGATGAAAGATGTACTTGCCATAATCAAAGTCTGTCCTGGTTCCAACAGCATAGATAAATCTTCCTAAACCTGTGGAAATGGTGGATTTATGGTTGGTGGGAACCCAGTTAGCTGCACCAATTTTGTGCAGTATGGCAAACTTCATGCTTAGCTTGCTTGCATTTAGCTTCCCTTTCAAGGGCCAGTTCTTGACTTGCTTGGCAGTGATGGTTTGACAAACTTGGTTGTCAGTAACTTCCAGCTTAGTACAAGCATCATCGGGCCTTCCTAGGAATTTGTTTATTACAGAAGAAGAGAAATTTACCTTCCTTCCTCTCACATACACACTCTTAAAATCAGCTGACTTTCCATCAGCACAACCATCAGATAAATTTACTATGAATTCTTTGACAAGAATCTCATAGTAGTTGGAAAACTTGACCACAGTTTTCATTAGGCCAACAGTCTTGATTAGATCCATGATTTCCTTACACTCAATAGCACTGTTGTTCAGCTCTCGCTCCAAGGCAATCCTTTTCAGAAACACATACTTCCACCTGTTTGCATTTTATGGATGGTGAAAGGAGATGTTGTCAATGGCAACTTTAGGGACTTTAGGCATTTTTCTAGAAGAGGGTTTCTTCCTTAGAGGAACATTGCTCTCAACATCAAACTCAAAGTCTGATTCCTCATCAGATTCAGAGGGTTCAGGATCCTTCCTTTTCTTGGCTATTGGTTGTCTCAAAGGTTTTGAGAGACTACCAACAGGTACTCTAGCTTTTACCTTCCCCTTCCCTTTCGACATTCCAGCTTTTCGATCCTTCTCAGCTTCTACTCTAGTCTTGTTCTCAGACTTGGTTTTCTTATGAACAACTTTAGTAGCCGTCTCTTTGGAGGGGCTTTGGGCAGCATCCTGCTTTTCTTTTCTGCTCATCATCCTTCTAGCTATGCTAGGGTTGATATTAGCAATTAAATCATTGTCAGAGTATTCTTCATCAACATCAATAACCGGGGGTTCAACAGCCTTGTCAGTAGGGTTCTGGTGACCATCATGTTTTTCTGGAGATTTCCTAATGTTGTCATCAGGTGTCTCAACATTCTGAGTGACATCTGGATTCATTTCTACATTAGGACTAGCAGTTTCTTGGTTCAAAGGTACAGAAATGCCAGGAACAGAGTGATTCTCATTAAGAATCCTAGTGACTAGTCTGGTAATAGCTTGATGTACATAAGCAGAACCTTCTGTATTTGCTATCTCTGGAGGAACAGAAGATGATGGTTGAGAAGATTTACCAGATGGAAAGGCTTGTGATCTTCTTGCATGTCTGGTTTGCAGCTTCTTGACCTTAGTGGGATCAGCTGCCAATTCACGAAGAGGAGTTATCTCAAGAACATCATTATCCATGCAGTTTGTGATTGCCCTAGGTTCGCTGTCAGAGGATGCGGAAGAAGCAGTCGCCTTTGAAGAGGATGATGACATGGATTGTTGAGACATTTTGAGTGATTTAGAAAACAAGTAACAGCGAGAGTGAAATCTTCGTTTGAGAGAATGGAGATTGTTGCAGAAACGCGAGAGGAGGGAGATATATGAATGTCTATTCAACTTCTTAAAATTTTGGAAAGAAATAGGGAAATAGATGATTAACCCAATCAGAATAGACTTAACTAAAATATCTCTTTCATCCCTTGTTTTAAGCAAAATTAATTGCTACATCTCTTCATATTGGCAAATACCCAGCTTGCCCCTCAAATTTTCAAATTGACTAGCATCAAGTGCCTTGATAAAAATGTCAGCCAGTTGTAGTTCAGTGGCAACATGTTCCAGCTTAATCACCTTTTCCTCCACAAGATCTCTGATGAAGTGATGTCTAATGTCAATATGCTTAGTCTTGTTGTGTTGTATAGGATTCTTGGAAATGTTGATAGTACTCAGATTGTCACAGTACAATGTCATGACATCTTGTGTGACATTATACTCAGTTAGCATCTGTTTCATCCAGATCATTTGAGAACAGCTGCTACCGGCTGCTATGTATTCAGCTTCAGCAGTAGATAGAGACACACAGTTATGTTTCTTGCTGAACCAAGAGACAAGATTATTTCCCAAAAAGAAGCATCCTCCAGAGGTGCTCTTTCTATCATCAGCACTACCAGCCCAATCAGCATCACAGTAACTAGACAAAATTGGTTCACATCCATGAGAGTACAGTAAGCCATAGTTATAAGTTCCACTCACATGCTTCAGAATTCTTTTTACTTGGTTGATATGGCTTACTTTGGGTTCATCCTAGTATCTTGCACATACTCCAACTGCAAAAGCAATGCCAGGTCTGCTGGCTGTTAAGTATAGCAGACTTCCTATCATGCTTCTGTACAAGCTTTGATCCACATTTGCCCCATTTGTGTCTTTGGACAACTTTAAATGAGTAGGTGCAGGAGTCCTTTTGTGACTGGCATTCTCCATTCCAAACTTCTTGACAATATTCTTTGCATACTTGCTTTGAGACAGAAAAATTGAGTCTTCCATCTGTGTGACTTGCAGTCCAAGAAAGTAGGTCAATTCTCCCATGAGGCTCATTTCAAATTCAGCTTGCATCTGGTCAGCAAAATGTTTAACCATTTCATCTGACATTCCCCCAAACACTATGTCATCAACATAAATTTGAGCTACCATTATCTTTCCACCTTCATTTTTGACAAAAAGAGTTTTATCCAAGCCTCCTTTCCTGTATCCTTTGTCAGAGAGGAATTTTGTCAACCTGTCATACCAGGCTCTAGGAGCTTGTTTCAGGCCATATAAAGCTTTCCTCAATTTGTAGACATGATCAGGGCAGTTTGGATCCACAAATCCTTTAGGCTGTTCCACATATACTTCCTCATTTAAGTACCCATTTAGGAAGGCACTCTTTACATCCATCTGAAATAGCTTGAACTTAAGGAGGCAAGCAATTCCCAATAGGAGTCTGATTGATTCCAGTCTGGCTACAGGAGAAAAAGACTCATCAAAATCAACCCCTTCAACTTGAGTGTATCTTTGAGCAACAAGTCTTGCCTTATTCTTGGTGACAACTCCTTCAGCATCTGATTTGTTCTTGTAGATCCATTTTGTGCCAATGATGTTTGTTCCTTATGGTCTAGGAACTAACTCCCATACTTCATGTTGCTTGAATTGGTTCAATTCATCTTGCATTGCTCCAATCCAGTATTCATCATTCAAAGCCTCCTTAACATTTCTTGGTTCAATCTTAGATACAAAGCAAGAGTTTGTGATGATTTCTCTAGATCTTGTAATGACTCCACTGTTAGGATCTCCTATGATGAGTTCCTTAGGATGATCTTTCTGAATTATGATGGAAGGATCTTTGTTAGCTTCCTTTGATTCAGACTCTGATGAAGTAGTTTTAGGTACATCATCCTTTTTAGACACTTGAGTTGAAGTCTCAAAGAATGTCTCAACATCATATGGGACATTTGTTTCCTCATGGTAATCATCAACTATGAAATTTATAGATTCCATCATAACTTTGGTCCTGGAATTGAATACCCTATATGCTCTGCTGTTGGTAGAGTATCCTAGGAATATTCCTTCATCACTTTTAGGATCCATCTTTCTCCTTTGTTCACGATCTGTCAGAATATAGCATTTGCTTCCAAAGACATGGAAGTACTTCACTGTAGGCTTTCTTCCTTTCCATAGTTCATAAATGGTGGATGATGTTCCCTTTCTCAAGGTGACCCTGTTATGGACATAACAGGCTGTATTCATAGCTTCAGCCAAAAAATGAATAGGAAGTATTTTGGCATGTATCATTGCTCTGGCAGATTCCTGTATAGTCCTGTTTTTCCTTTCCACAACTCCATTTTGTTGAGGAGTTATGGGTGAAGAGAATTCATGATTAATTCCTTATGAGGAACAAAACTCATCAAACTTATTGTTTTCAAATTCCTTGCCATGATCACTTCTGATTCTTACAATGCATCCTTCTTTTTCTCTTTGAATTCTTTTGCACAGTTCCTTAAATACATCAAATACATCAGACTTTTCCCTAATGAAGTTAATCCAGGTGAATCTGGAAAAATCATCCACAACAACATATGCATATCTTTTTCCACCAAGACTTTCCACCTGCATTGGACCCATCAGATCCATATGTAGAAGTTCTAGCACCTTAGAGGTGGTCAGATGTCTTGTCTTTGGATGTGAAATTCTAGTTTGCTTTCCAACCTGACATTCACCACAAACTCTTCCTTCATCAATTTGAAGCCTTGGAATCCCTCTGACTGCCTCCATGGATATGATCTTTTTCATCCCTCTTAGATGTGAATGACCAAGTTTTTGGTGCCACAGTTTCACTTCCTTTTCTTCTTTGGCTATAGAGCACACAGAAGAATAATTAGTGTTCTCAGACTCCCATAAGTAACAGTTGTCTTTTGATCTGACTCCTCTCATTACAACTTCTTGTTTTCTATTAGTTACAAGACATTCAGACTTGGTGAAGTTGACCTTGAATCCTAGATCACACAATTGACTGATACTTATGAGATTAGCAGTCAATCCTTTTACCAGCAACACTTCATTTAGGTTTGGAACTCCAGGGCAGTCCAAGTTTCCAACTCCTTTGATTTCTCCTCTAGCACCATCTCCAAAAGTTACATAACTAGTAGTATGAGGTTTAACATTATTCAGAAGATTCTTGATTGCAGTCATGTGTTTAGAGCATCCACTGTCAAAGTACCAGTCTTCCTTTGCAAAGACTCTAAGGGAGGTGTAAGCTATCAGGGCTGCAGACTTTTTCTTCCATTGTTGAGTATATGGTGCCTTGTTAGACTTAGGTTTGACAATTGGGGTCTGATTAGGATATCCATATAATTTGAAGCAGAATAGCTTTATGTGACCAAACCTTCCACAATGATGACATCTCCATCTTTGATACTTTTTCTTCATATTTCTCTGTTCTCGATGTTGAGTGCTATGTTCTGACATCTGCTTTGACATTTGTTTATCAGGCCTGATCTTCTTCTTGTCTACAGTAGATTTCTTTGCTGCCACAAATCCTAGACCAGACTTGTTTCCCACATTTTGTCCAGCCTGAAGGATTTCTTCTAATTTGTCAGTTCCATTTGTCAGCATCTTGACAGACTTGGTCATCTGATCAAGTTTTGAGTTTAGCATTTGAACTTCACCTTCGAGATGACTTATAGTATCAGTGTCTGCCTTCTTCTCAGCCTCCAACTTTACTATGAGTTTTTTTTGTCTCTCATTTTACTGACAGACTTCAGCACTTCTAATACATAGCTTCTTGTAGGAGTCAGCCAGTTCTTCAAATGTCACTTCCTCATCACTAGAGTCACTATCAGAGTTACAAATACCAGCTAGTGCAGTAACTAGTTTGGCAGATTCTTCTTCAGAGTTACTTTCTGAGTCACAATCAGACCAAGTAAAAGACATTCCTTTCTTTTGTTTCTTAAGAAAGGTAGGACATTCAACTCGAATGTGCCCATATCCTTCACATCCATGGCATTGGATTCCTTTGCTTTAATTTCCCTTTTCTTCAGACTTTGGTCTTCTGCTGGAGTCATAGGATCTGTTAATGTTAGAGGGAATGTTCTTGACATTTGACCTTGACTTTGGGTCCATTCTCTTGATGAGTTTGTTGAACTGCCTTCCAAGCATAGCTATAGCTTCTGAAATATTCTCTTCACCATCCTCCTTGTTTTCATCTTCAGTATTGGATACAAGTGCTATGCTCTTGTTTTTCTTGTCAACATTTTCACTGATCCCCATCTCAAAAGTCTGAAGTGACCCAATGAGTTCATCAACCTTCAAGTTGCAGATATCCTGAGCTTCCTTTATAGCAGTCACCTTCATTGTAAACCTTTTAGGCAAGGATCTGAGAATCTTTCTCACCAGCTTTTCTTCTGACATCTTTTCTCCCAATGCTCCTGAGGTGTTGGCAATTTCCAAGATGTTCATGTGAAACTCATGAATGGTCTCATCTTCCATCATCCTTAGGTTCTCAAATTTTGTAGTAAGCATCTGAAGTCTTGACATTTTTAATTTGGATGTACCCTCATGGGTGGTTTTGAGAGTGTCCCAAACATCCTTGGCCAGTTCACATTGATGTACTAGTCTGAATATGTTTCTATCAATTCCATTGAACAAGGCATTTAATGCTTTGGAGTTACCCAGGGCTAACTCTTCTTATTCTTTGCTCCATTCTTCCTCAGGTTTCAGACTGGTCGTCCCATCTTTCCCAGTTATAGTGGGATGGTTCCATCCTTTGTCAGCAGCTCTCCAAGCCTTTTTGTCCAGTGACTTCAAGAAGGAAATCATACGAGGTTTCCAGTAGTCATAATTTGATCCATCCAGAATAAGTGGTTTGTTCCCAAATCCTCCTTCCTTGTCCATAACGCTAGAAAATAATATCCCTAGATCTCACCCAGTAAGACAGGCAGGGTGCTTGCTCTGATGCCAATTGAAATTCTGGCAACAGATACTTAATGTCACAGTTAATGTTATGACACCGTATCTGACACACTTCAAGACAGTAATTTAAAAACAGTAAAGAACACAATCAATTGTTAACCCAGTTCAGTGTGTAACAACACCTACTCTGGAGGCTACCAAGCCAGGGAGGAAATTCACTATAAGAGATATTAATTCAGGAATAAACCAACCAGTTTATCTCCTTCACTTAAGATCTACCCAATGCAACTTCAATCTAAGTTCAACTTAAACCTGAGTTCCTACTCACTCCCCCTCAATCACAGCAGTGATACTAAACTATTGATTAATGAGATTATGAAGACACTCTTCAGTACACACACTTGATTTTGCTTCACAGCTTTAATCAAGTGACAAACACTCGTGCTTCAAAGCTTTGAGTGATAAACAACCCTAACTTGATTTTGCTTCAAAGCTTTAATCAAGTAACACAAACACTCGTGCTTTAAAGCTTTGAGTGATACACAACCCTTACATTCAAATCCTACTCCAAGTCACTTATCACAATGATAATTGCTTGGCTCACAGTAGTTACAGCTACACAATCCCTTATTAATCTTCTGCCAAAAAGTGTTCTTCACCAATAATCTTCATGAGGAATATATAGGCAGGCTATTCTTCAGTTAGGGCTTCCACGAAAATAGCTAGGGTTAATTCAAGTTAACCTCAAGACTTGGTCTTAGGTTTTCATCATACCAGATTCGGGTTAAGCAAGGTTAACCTAATGTCCATGTTAGCATCTGATCTGGACTGTATACATCAACATACCAGATTCCTAAAAATTCTCAGGAATAACAAATCTGCACAAATGTTAGATCAGTACAGGATGTCTTAACATTGGTTATGACAACAAGAATCCTGCTCACTGATTTTGGTAGAATGCAATATATATGATCATTGCTTAATGATCACGCTAAACACTCATACTGAGTAGTTCCTGTATGACATTCTTATCTGCAGAAAGTACCTTTATCCCAGAATGTTATGACATCAGTCATGACATTCACAAATCTGGTTTTACCAAAAAAAATGCCAACAAACAAACACTTACAATAAAAAATATAAAAGAGAAAAAGAAATAAACCCAGGGGGTGTTGGGCCCAAATTGAGTGTGAAACCAGCAATTATTGAGGCCCATAATGCTCAGCCTGCTTTACTTTTCCAGTTTGCCCACGCGCTTGTTGACTTGGATGTATGGTAGTCCTTCATTCCTGGCCACTGGATTAGATCTGAAGCCACTTGGACAATATCTTGATGAGGGCATATGATGAGCCTTGCTTTGAGCGCTGCACTGGAATAGATGAAAGAAAATAATAATAAGTGTTTTGGGGGACCTGGGATTCGAACCCAGGTCCCAAGGGGTTTTCCAATAGCGCGCTCACCAACCCAACTGCATTGTTTAATTGTTAATAAATTACATAACAAATAATATATTGAAAACAAAGCATGATTCATGAAAATTAAAAAAAATGGCGCGCTGGTTTGAACCATCCAACAGGAAGAGGACGCGTGGTCGTCTTCTTCGTTGAAATAACCAGGGTTTTTACCTACAGATTTTATCGCAGCTAAATTCCTAGGTTCGTCCTAGAATTCACCCTAGGCCATGGAAACGAAATCTAATAGCATCAACATGCTCGTCTTCTCCCACTGAGTCCATTTATGCCCTTTATTTGTTCTAAATTTACCCGCAACGTAAACGCCTAAAAACCAAGCAAAGAAACCCTAGGTTCGGGCATTACAACACGGGCTATGAAAACAAAATTAAGTATTGCAAAAATGTTCTAAATGAAGCGACAAACACAAATATGCAAAGATTTTAGTGAGAGGATGCAAGAATCAAAGGTTTGGATTTCATGTTCAGGGCCACGTTCTTGAGTACTTACAGTGCGATTGATGGCGTCTCAGGGCCTGGTTTTGGTTGCTACAGCTTCAGGAGATATCAAGCAAGAGAGCTATGTGGAGATTTGGCTTTGAATCGTGCTCTAAGGTGGATTTCAGATTCTAAGTTTTCAAGCTTTTTCTCCAATTTGGTTTGGCCGTTTCTGCAATGCTTAGGTCGTATTCTTGCTATGCCTCACTTGTGTATGTATATTGGAATGCATTTAGGTCAAAACTTGGGCTTGAATCCATAAGAATTGATGAATGGAGATTTGATTTGATCACCATTGATAAGGTTTCCATATTTGCCTCCAATCCAAGATTTTGTGCATGTTTTGACTTGGAACAAGTTTGACTGAGTGTATCATGATATTTGCAAGTTGTAATGATCACAAGAATCTCATTCCATTAATTTTTGGATTTTATTTGAATTAATATTGATTTAAAATGAATTAAATCAATAAAAATTAAATAAAATAGAAAAATAAATGATTGTTCATGAAATTGAATATGGGATACGTGTGTGGTGTGACAAGACCAAATCAAGTGGAAAAAAGTGGGCCCTTTTGTCAAAAATTGGAGTTTTGAGGATAGTTGACTTTTAGCAATTTTGGAAAAATGCCCAACTTCAACAATGCATAACTTCTTCAATTTTGAACTTTTGGAAGTGTTCTTGGACTTTTTAGAAACCTTGAGATGTCCTTTAATCAACCCTTTTGGTCTAATCGGATTTTGATATTCCATTCTAAAGTTATAAGCTTTGTAAAAAAAGGTGTTTTTGTTGACTTTCAAAAATGACCTATAATGTCCAAATTTGTAACTTCTTGTGAGAGAATTTCTTGATCTTGGGGTGTGAAGATGGATTGTAGAAAATTGCATCCTCTTCAAAATGAGCATTGGATGGGTCATTTCTCATAAAGTATGAGAAAGTTGTGCTTGGTCAAAGTTGAGTTGACATTTTTTCTACAAAACCCTAATTTAGCAACTTTTGAATCTTGATGAATCTTGAGCAATCCTTGATGAATCATGATCAACCCTTGATCAAATGATGAATTATCCTTCAAAATTAGAATGTTGGCAAAAAATATTGAGGTTTGACTATTTGTAGGCCACAGTTGACTTTTGCCCTAACACAATCGATTTTTTGGACTTCTTGAGCAATTGATTGACCAAACTTCCTCTGCAAGGCTTGAAATTTGTCATGGATGAACTTAAGAACATATTACGACATTGGGGAGCACTTGATGTCATTTGTATGTGAGAACCTTGATGCAACACAAAACCCTAATTTTGAATTGACTGCCTTAGGAGGTGATTTGACTGTCCAACTCTTGAGCCATCTTGAACAACTTGCAGATGATTCTTGACATGTCTTGAGAAATATGGGAGGGAAAATTTTGGGGTACAACAGTTGCCCCTGTTCAATCTTCTTAAACCTGAGCATATAGATTGGCGTTCGGGCCTTTCGTGATCCGAAGGTGGAAGATGATTGAACACTAGAGTGCCCAGAAATTTGCACTCGCATGAAGTAGTATTTGTCTTGTGATGTCGGGAATGGGCTTACAGATGCCATTTGGAGATTGATGATGGGAAATGGGCTTAAAGATGCCATCCGAAGGAGTGTCGATCGCGTAAGAGATTCCTTAGCGAGAGCTTGTATACCTGTTGTTGAGGGAGATTCCACTGGGGAATGTTGTTCTTTGTCTTAGGAGAAATAGAACTTTAGGAGCTTCGGTCGTCCGTTATCCTACTGGAGAATCATCTCTGTTGAATTTTAGGAGCTTCGGTCGTCCGTTATTCTACTAAGTAATCATCTATGTTGAAGAGGTGAGAGTGAACTACTATCTGGTCGCAACCCAGGCTTCATAGTGATAAGACCGACTGCTATCTGGTCGTAATCCAAGCTTTACAGTGACTTACTGGGGAGATGAGATTAAACTTGCTATCCGGTCGTAATCCAGACTTTGCAATACCTCACTTCTTATCCGGTCGAAATCCAGGCTTCAGAATAAATCAAGTGGTTATTCGGTCGCATCCGGGCTTCAACTTGAATTTAGGGCATACTAATATTCGGCAGACTCTGGGCTTCTTAGTAACTGTCCATGTAAACTGCTATTTGGTCGGGATCCAAGCTTCACAGTGCCTTGTACCGCTATCTGGTCGTAATCCAGGCTTCACAATGTGTCATACCACTATCTGGTCGAAATCCAGGCTTCGTAGTACTCTTGGTTGCTATCTGGTCATAATCCAGTCTTCACAACATCTTCTACCATTATTTGGTCGTAATCCAGGATTTAGAACAAATCAAGTGGTTATCAGTCGCATCCGGTCTTCCCTTTGACGGTTGGTTTTACTAATATCCGATCAAATCCAGGCTTCATAGTAGCTGGCTGGGTAAAACTGTTATTTGATCGTAATCTAAGCTTTACAGTGTCCCTTAATGCTATCTGGTCGTAATCCAGGTTTCGCGATGTATTATACCACTATTTGGTCGAAATCCAGGCTTCATAGTACTTTTGGTTGCTATTTGGTCGTAATCTAGTCTTCACAACATCTTCTACCACTATCTGGTCGTACTCCAGGCTTCATGGTCTTGTACTGCTTTCTGGTCGTAATCCAGGCTTCACAATAACTTGCTGAACTATTATCCGGTCGTGGTCTGGGCTTCACGACTTGAGTTTATGATATACCACTATCTGGTCGAATCCAGGCTTCATGGTGCTTACTGAGCTGCTATCCGGTCGTAATCCGGGCTTCATGGCTCACTGGGGAATAAACTATCATCTGGTCGTTCTCCAGGCTTCATAGCTTACTTTTGAGAGATATCACTATCTGGTCGTAATCCAGGCTTCGCGGTAGTCTTATATTGTTATCCAATCATAATTCGGGCTTCACAATATGCTGTAGAAATCAAGATACTATTCGGTCGTACCCGGGCTTCATAACTTGAATTTTGATTGTATCTTTCCTGAAAGGTAAAGGTTAGATGTATGTAATGCATGATATGTATCAGGAAATGATGATCTCAAAATAAATGAGATTGTATGGTATGATGCGTATATGCATGTATCATGATGTATGGACATGTAATGTTTTAGCTGGGGAAAATGAATCCCAGAGCTGCTGGAGAATAAAGTTGAATGCTTTGCTTCCGCCAGGGATGGTGAACGAAGATGATTGTGAGGATAAACCTGCAGGAGAAAAGAACTCCGTTGGGGAATAAACTAATGAAGAGATTACTCTGAGGGGAATTACTCTGTGGGGAAGAGATGTTCTGCTGAAGATTTTAACGATAAACTCCATTGGGGATTCCGTTGATAAGCTTTGTTGGGGATTTTAATGATAAACTCTACTGGGGATGGATTACCGTTGCTGTGATATTGAATCTGCTGAACTCCTGTTTGGGGAAAGAAAGGACTTCGCTAGGGGTGATCTTTTAGTTGCAACTTGCCGAGGATAACCCAGTTAGACTCCTGTGGGGATAACCCTCTGAATTTGGCTGGGGAGATTTATTTGCACTCTGCATGGGATAAGCTTCCAGACTCTACTGGGGAAGATGATTCAACTCTGTTGGGAAAACTTTTTTAGACTGCGCTGGGGAAATGGCTCCACTGGGGATATCTTGTACTCCGCCGGGGAACATTCTTATGCTCCGTTGAGGAATATTAAGACTGTCGGGGATGCTCTTATGCTTGCTGGGGAATGTCTTTATACTCCGTTGAAGAATATTAAGACCTTCTGGGGATACCAAACCTTTTTAGGGTTGATGGTAGACTAACTCTGCTTGGGGAGAGTATTGTTGATTCGTTCATAGTTGCAAGTCTCAGCTGAGAGCTACTATTATTATCTTATTCTGCGGGGAGTGAAGGTATCTTAGCCATATCCTTCAGCTGGATCTACCTTGTACCTAGTGGACGAAGCAACTACACAGCTTGGGCATTTCTTATCCCTCTGTTTCTGATATTACCAATAATTCATCTTTCGTTTCGCATGTAAATATTCATGATCAGCAATTAATGTCAAATGCATATATCAAAAATGAACATTGGACGTTCTTTGCAAAACAAAACAGATAAAGGAAAAACAACTTGAAATTTCTGAAAATGAATTTGTATTAATTTTGAAGTTTGGCCTGAAAATAGGCGTTTTTGTACAAGAGGCTGACGTCCTGGTAGGAGAATGCCGCCGAACAAATAGAATTTATACAATTTGAAAAAGGAAACAAAACAGCTATGTGAATAATCCCACTGGGTTCCAACTCTTCTATTGCCTTTATATCTTCAAGCATCTCATCACTTTGTTGCTTAGTTGAAGATGAATCTGATTGATTAGTGTCGTCCGAGCTTTGATAGTCGATACTGAAGTCTGGATGCAGGGTGATCCAATGAGACATAGTATTACGCTTTAATCCCTAACTTTTGCCTAGACCGCCCTTTCGGGTTTTCAGTCCACCGGGATACCCATTTTTGCCCAAGCCGCCTTTTCAGGTTTTCGACTTTCCGGGTGTACAGATTTTTTTAATTTTCATCCCTTATTTTTGCCCGAACCCTTTTGGTTCGCCGGGAAGCCCTTATTTTTGCCTAGGTCAGTCAACCTAGCGGGTCTTTGATTTATGTGTAGTATCTTTTCACTATGTCTGTATTGACGGGGTGAGGAAGGTCGTCACCATCCATGGTGGTTAGACTCATTGCTCCTCCTGAGAAAATGTTCTTAACCACAAATGGTCCTTCGTAAGTAGGGGTCCATTTGCCCATGGGATCACCTTGAGGTAAGATAATGCGCTTGATTACCAGGTCCCCAACTTGATACTCTTGTCGTCTAACTTTCTTGTTAAATGCCTTGATCATTTGTTTTTGATACGTCTGACCATGACAAATAGCAGTAAGTCTCTTTTCGTCAATTAGGTTCAGCTGATCAAGCCGGGTCTGAATCCAGTCATCTTCACTCAAACCTGCATCCTTTATGATCCGAAGAGAGGGTATCTGAACTTCAATAGGCAAGACTGCCTCCATGCCATAAACCAAGGAATAGGGTGTTGCCCCTGTTGACGTCCGTGTTGAGGTGCGGTACCCATGAAGAGAAAATGGTAACATCTCATGCCAATCTTTTTATGTCACTGTCATCTTCTGCACAATCTTCTTAATGTTCTTATTAGCTGCTTCAACAGCCCCATTCATCTTCGGCTGGTAGGGAGAAGAGTTATGATGCTGTATCTTAAATTGCTCGCAGAGCTCAGTGATCATCTTGTTGTTGAGATTGGTACCATTGTCCGTAATGATCCTCTCTGGTACACCGTATCGACAGATCAGATTGTGCCGAATGAACCGTGCCACGACGTTCTTGGTTAGGGTAGCAAAGGAAGCTGCTTCAACCCACTTCGTGAAGTAATCAATCGCTACTAGGATGAAATGATGCCCGTTGGATGTCGTAGATCTGATCTCGCCGATCATATCAATGCCTCACATTGCAAAAGGCCAAGGCGCTGTCAAAACATTCAGAGGAACTGGGGGTATGTGCACCTTATCAGCATAGACCTGACACTTGTGACATGTCCGAGAATGCTGATAACAGTCTGCTTCCATTGTGGACCAGTAATATCCTTCTCGGAGGATTTTCTTTGCCATGGTATGTCCACTGGAATGAGTTCCAAAAGCACCTTCATACAGCTCTGCCATGATCCTTTCCGCTTCAATCTTATCCATACAACGCATCAAGGTTGAATCATGGTTACGCTTGTAAAGAATGCCATTGCTGATGAAAAACTTCACCGCGAATCTCCTCAGGAACTTCTTGTCATTAACAGATGCACCCTCGGGGTATTCTTGAGCTTCAAGGTACCTCTTCACCTCATGATACCAGGGCTTTCCTGTTACTTCTTCAGTCTCAAGATCACAGCAATGGGCAGGTTCGTCCAATCTTTCAATAATGATCCGGGGAGCCTCGTTGTCCCAATTGACTTTGAACATAGAAGACATCGTAGCCAACACGTCCGCCAGCTGATTCTCCTCTCTAGGGAAGTGTTCAAAGGTTATCTCCTCGAAATGGGGAAGAAACGTTAATACATACTCCTTGTAAGGAATAAGGTTTGGGTGTTTCATATCCCACTCGCCTTTGATCTGATTGATCACGAGAGCGGAATCTCCGAAGACACTCAGAAACTTAATCCTTAGGTCAATTGCTGCTCGAAGACCCATGATGCACGCTTCATACTCCACCATATTGTTGGTGCAGTTGAAACATAGACGGGCGGTAAATGGAGTATGAGAGCCTTTAGGAGATATGATCACAGCGCTAATGCCATTACCCAAAGCGTTTGAAGCTCCATCAAAGTACATAGACCATCGGGATCCTTCCTCAGGTCCTTCATCCGGTCCAGGTGTCTCACAATCAGTTATCAACATGATATTCTCGTCTGGGAATTCAAAGTTCATAGACTGGTAATCATCCACTGCTTGATGTACCAAATGGTCTGCCAATACACTTCCCTTGATTGCTTTTTGAGTTGTGTACTGGATGTCATACTCAGTCAAGATCACCTGCCATCTTTCTATTCTTCCAGACAAGGCAGGCTTCTCGAAGATATACTTGATCGGATCCATCTTTGATATCAACAAAGTGGTGTGAGTCAACATATACTGTCTCAGCCGACGAGCAGCCCATGCCAAAGCGCAACAAGTTTTCTCGAGTAGTGAGTATCGGGTCTCACAGTCGGTAAACTTTTTGCTAAGGTAGTAAATTGCATGCTCTTTTCGGCCAGACTTCACATGTTGACCCAACACACACCCCATTGAGTTATCGAGCACAGTCAAGTATAAGATCAAAGGTCTCCCTTCAACTGGTGGCATTAGGATAGGTGGCTCTTGGAGATACTCTTTGATTCTTTCGAAAGCGGCCTGACATTCATCATTCCAACGTATCACTTGATCTTTCTTCAGCAGCTTGAAGATTGGCTCACAAGTAGCAGTTAGGTGTGAGATGAATCGGGCAATGTAGTTCAGTCGTCCCAGAAAGCCTCTGACCTCTTTCTCTGTCTTAGGAGCTGGCATCTCTTGTATGGCTTTCACTTTTGCCGGATCCACTTGAATACCTTTGTCGCTCACGACGAAACCCAATAGTTTACCAGACCTTACCCCGAAGGTGCACTTGTTCGGGTTTAATCTCAGCTTGTACAACTTCAGTCTGTCAAACAGCTTCTGCAGATGGTCCAGGTGTTCTTCCTCAGGCTGGGACCTTGCAATCATATCGTCGACGTATACTTCAATCTCATGATGGATCATGTCATGAAACAAAGAAACCATGGCACATTGATACGTTGCCCCAGCGTTTTTCAACCCAAAAGGCATGACCTTGTAGCAAAAGGTACCCCACTGAGTAACAAAGGTGGTCTTCTCCATGTCTTCGGGAGCCATTTTTATCTGATTATAATCGGAGAAACCGTCCATAAAGGAGAAGACCTTGTGCTGAGCAGTATTGTCAACCAGAACGTCGATACGAGGTAGAGGAAAATCATCCTTGGGGCTCGCCCTGTTCAAATCCCTGTAATCAACACGCATTCGGACCTTGCCATCCTTCTTCGATACAGGAACCACATTGGCCACCCACTGAGGGTAAGAAGTAACTGCTAGAAAACTGGCGTCAAATTGTTTCATAACTTCAGCCTTGATTTTCTCAGACATTTCCGGGCGCATTCGGCGGACCTTCTGTTTTACGGGAGGACAGTCCTCCTTGGTAGGCAGGCGATGAACCACAATGTCGGTATCCAAACTAGGCATATCTTTGTAAGACCAAGCAAAGATCTCAACGTAGTCACGCAACATCTGAATCAACCGTTGTTTCATACTAGACTCCAGATTGGCACCAACCTTGACTTCCTTCTTGTCTGTCTCAGTACCCAGATTCACTGTTTCCACTGGCTCTTCATGTGGCTGAATGGCCCTCTCTTCCTGGAGTAGCAGTCTTGCAAGTTCAACAGGCACTTCGCAATCATCTTCACCTTCGTCTTCGGCTAAGTTGATCGGATTTTCGAAGTCATAACTGGCAGTAGCAGAGTCGTTACCAGTAAGATCCAGAGTGGATGTGGACCTGTATATATGAGTGTGTGTAAAATAGCTGTTTTGCAATATATAATAAAGAAAGACAAGGAGCGCAAGATTTGAAATGCAAGAACGTCCAATGCTTTTATTAATGATATATGAAAATGACACACAAAAGCCCCGACAAATGAAGCCACAGTGCCCCGGGTAAGACACCGGGCCATAAAGTTTAAGACATTGTCTATTACAAATTCAAAACAAAAGTTTCATTATTGGGTGATAACGGAAACGGGCATAGAATCCTTCGCTGTCCAATTGCTTAATCCACCATTGGCAGTCGGGTAGATCCAACTGTCGATATCAAATTCTTCATCATCATCATCCCTGATAGCATTTACCCATGCCTCTTGTTTAGGCTTCTCTGATGCTCCGAACTCGATCTCCTTCGCATCAATTAAGTCTTGTACTTTGTTCTTCAAAGCCCAACAATCATCTGTATTATGCCCCGGGCTATCGGAGTGATAAGCGCAGCGGGCGTTAGGGTTATACCTTGGTGACGTTGTATTTGAATTCTTTGGGGGTTCCCTTAGAGTCACCAGATTAGTCTTTAGCAACTGTGGCAGAATCTGAGATAAGGTCATGCTGAGACGAGTGAATTGCCTCTTAGGTCTTCATCCTTTTGTTGATTGTTGTACTGAGGAGCACCAACAGGTTTTGAAATAACAACCACATTGACAGCTTGGCGGTGTTCAGGTCTATTTTGTCTTCTTGTACTGTAGACAGCACTGGACTCTTTCTTAAACGGCTTCTTCTTGGTGCTTGATGAAGCACCCTTCTATATCTTCCCAGCCTTAATACCAGCTTCAACCCTCTCACCAGTCAAAATAAGATCTGTAAACCCAACTGAAGAGCTTCCAATTAGATGGTTGAAGAATGGACAAGACAGGGTCCCCAGAAACATGTCAACAAGCTCACGATCAGCCAAAGGTGGTTGCACCCTTCCGGCAAGGTCCCTCCACTTTTGAACATAATATTTAAATCCTTCACCCGTTCCTATTGACATACCCTGGAGTTGGGTACGTGTAGGAGCGAGGTCGGAGTTGTACTGATACTGCCTGTAGAATGTAGTAGCCAAATCTTCCCAACTGCGGATATTGGCTCCGTCCAACTGATAGAACCACTCAAGCTGAGTCCCTGAGAGACTGTCTTGAAAGAAATGGATCTATAAGTTATTATCAGTAGTATAAGGCTGGATCTTCCTTACATATGACCGGAGGTGCAGCTTCGGACATGAAACTCCGTCATACTTGGCAAAGGCTGGTGCCTTGAACTTATGGGGAATCACCACCCCAGATGATAGACCTAGATCTCTGAAGTCCAGACCGGGCACCTTCTGAATTTCCATAGTGCTCAAACGGTCTTCCAGCTGTTTATACTTATCCTTAGCAGGAGGATACTGTTCTTCACCGTAGTCTGTATCGTTGTCGGAGACCACAGGGCTAGGAGCCCTCCTTTCTTGTGGACTATCTTTCCCTCCAGATGAGGTGGTCAGATCAACTTCATTCTGTAACCTGTTCCCAAACCTGTGTCCTGTGTTAAACAGGATGGTCCTCTTCTTCTTCTTCTTCTTCTTCTCTTTCAGAATCAAGGTCTTCAGGTCCTGCTGACCCTTGGCTAGATTCATGAACAGCTCTTGAAATTGGGCATTCTGGGCCTAGAGGGCCTTGATAGCTTGCTCAGTTGAAGGTTCAGTAGACATGATGATTGCTAAAATAAACAGCGAAGAAGATAAGAGACCTGTAAAGAGTACCTGTTTATGAAATGCATGGGATGAAATGCGTATGATTTATGATTTCGAAGACAATCAGGATACAAATTTGTAAACAAGAAAGGAAACACACTTTATTAGATTTAAACTTCAAAATTTAAATTGTTCAACAAATTGCCCTTAAGGCGTTACAAGAATGGAAATACTGAAAAGTAAACAAAAAACTGTAAAGGAAATCATCAAAGGTCCATCAATGCTCCCGTGGTCTCTTCTTATCAGTGCGGACATAGTCATTGAGAATCCGCTCATTCTCTAACTGCCTAGTCAACCTCTGGATCTTCTGCTCCTGCTCGTTGAACTTCTCCCGATAAGAATCCCGTTCTTCCCGCAGTTGCATCCAAGATCTCTTCAGTGCCCCAATGTCAGTGGGCATATAAGGATGGAGAATGGTTGGAAGAACCCCTTCTTCATTAGCAACTTCAAGAGTGACAGGCCGGACAGCTTCATATGGCATACCTAGCTTCTGGGCATGGATGCGGACCCATATGAGATAAGGCTCCATTGGCAGAGAAGTCTTTGGACCCAACTCATGTGGATCAGATTGGTGACCTCTATCCCAAGCCCTTATAAATCTAAGACGTTGCTCGTCGCTATCTCCCTGAAAATCAAAGATGATATGAGGCATTAACATCTCGTAAGGTCCTTCTCTTCTGGCTCTTCCAAACTGACGGAGAGCTAAGCATGGGTTCTAAGAAATTCCTCCATGGGTTCCTAGCAGGGGAACATTGGGATACTCTCCACAGCAATCAATGACAGTCACCTCATCCATACCCTTGAGAGTCCAGATAATGTCATTATGAGAAAGAGACATCACCCTATAAGCCCAGCCCATTCCTTCTTTGTTCTTTAGAACTGACTTGGGGAGGTGCGAAATAAACCACCTCGACAATAAAGGAGCACAGCAAATCAAGGTTCCCCACTTTCGGGCAGTACGAGCATAGAGCTGATGAAGAATGTCACCCAAGAGAGTGGGTACAGGGTTCTGAGAGATGAAGATCTTTATAGCATTCACATCAACAAAAGTGTCAGGATTCGGAAACAATACCAGACCATAAATCAGAAGAGCCAAAATGTCCTCAAAGGCCTTAAAGTCTAAGCTATCCCAGAAGTAGTTAGCCTTACCAACCAAGAACTTAGTCAGAAAGCCTTTAGCTCCACTCCTAGTCTCCCAATTAGCCATTACCTCCTCTTTAGTTAAATGGAGGGCTGCAACAATTTCTTCAGGCCTAAGAGTCTTCTCCCAACCATTAAACGGAGTCTGCTCCAAAAGTAGAGATATCGAGCAGCTCAGAGAACTCTTCTAGGGTAGGAACCAGCTGATAGTCTTGAAAAGTGAAGCAATGGTACAACGGATCATAAAACTAGACCAGGACACTCATCATCTGTTCGTCCAATTTAGAGGTGACCAAACTGAGAAGAGAACCATGCCTCCTGATGAAGGAAGTAGTGTCAGGCATCTTGGCAACCAACTCTTTAAGCAAGGTAGGGACTTGAACAAAGTTGATCCAGATGGTATTCTTACGCATGGGCATCATAATGACCTACAAAACAGAGCAAAGATGAATCCCTCCTGTCTTTGAAATAGGTTAGTCCTTATGCAAGATGTATGCAATGTTATGATGTCATGATGTCATGATAAAGGCACACCACAAGTATCCACAAAAAGAAAACATGGTAAAGGCACACAAGTCACACTGAGAGCCCTTAGATTTCAGGCTGGCATGGAGCTTAGGTACTACCCTCTTTCAGTTCAGTTGGTTTAAACCTGTCCTAAAAAATAGTAATCGGGTACTAGAGGATCTCAATATCACTGACTACCCTCAATCAGTCATAATTCCAGTTTAGCAACCTTTTCTTGCGGCCGGAACCATTGCGAGAGTTTAGTCTCAATGAGTGTAGCATACTGCTACTGTTCTATGGCCAAGTTGGTCAATTTAAGGTTCTAAGGTCAGTTGGTGCTTAATGACCCCTTAGAAGACCCATATTCTCCTCGTTCCAACACAAGGGATATCGGTACAGACTAAAGTGCCACACCAATGTAGCTACTACTTCATCCGTATCGGTCTACGCTGTACAGATCCCTCACAATTTATTGCTACTTACCAAAAGGGTATCCCCGGATCCGGGTTAGGATCTATAGAACTCCAATACAAGCCCACAAAATTAAAGCATACAAAGCATACAATTGAAAACACAGTGATCTAATCCTAAGGTACACCTCACTTATATTTTCCCCAGCAGAGTCGCCAGTTCTGTGATCGGTGGGAATGAGAACTGACTGTTTTGGAATGCTGGTTCGCGTTTGCGTTTGTTGTCGCAAAATGTCGCGGTAAGCAAGAGTCGCCACCGTCTTTTATTTTATCCAACAAGGAAAGGACAAAAGCACATAAAAATTCCTTTTTGAGATATTTCTCGGGTTCGGGAGGTAGATTATAGAAAGGGAAGGTGTTAGCACCCTTTCTATCCGTGGTTATCCACGGGCTCTTAGGTACTTGCTCATTGTGTTTTCAAAATTTGCTTTTCTTTGTGTTTGTGGGTTTGAAAGAAGTTTTTGTTTTGAAAGGAGTGTAAGTGCGGAAAGTTTTTGTTTTGTTTTAAATGGAGCAAGTACTTAAGAACCATCTACCTACTCGAAAAGGGAATTAAACTGTGCTAATGTCCTTTAGACAATGTTATCCCACTATTTAGGAGTAGGTAGCGTCGTCGTCGGAGTTTTTGGGTCAATTCGTTTAAGGGACGTGTGGTCACTAAAGCAATGTTAGGACGCCTTAGCGGTAACCCTAATGTCTTAGATCATTTTATCCGAGGCAACCGTTTCGAGGCAACTTATGATCTTTGGACAAGAGGGCGACCTCTAAAACTTTCTATACTCAATGACCACGTTCAAAGGCAACCAAGTGAAATATACCCTAAGAGTGCGCATGTGCGAGTGTGTTAGTTCGATTAATTTTATTTGTACATGTCATGGGTGAGCTATGTTGATTTTAAGTTCATACATTCGATCTTGTCATGCATTCCCTATTATCAAACATCTAACATTGTATAGTTTGCGAAATTTTAAATTGCGGAAATTAAATCTAAACTATTACAAGGCGTCGGGTATTTACATCGCCAAAAACAACCCTTTAATTTAAATTGCGGAAAGTAAAATAAAGCGATAAAATAATTTAAAATCCTATTAAAACTATTACATTCCGGGAGCAAGTACAATAATATGGAAAAATAGATCGCGTGCGGAAAATTAAATCGGGCGCAAAGTTCTATGGTTTTGACCCTTTTTTATTAAAGAAAGAATTTTTTTGTTATTTTTGGATTAAATGAAATTAAATCTAAACCAATTATTAATTAATTAATAAAAAGATATTTTTGGATTTTTTAATATTTGAGAAAATAAAATAAAAATGGTTAAAAGCTATTAAAAACCCTAATTCTAAATTGATTTTAATTTATTACAAAAATATTTATGTTAAACCTATTTAAAACTAAATAAATTAATTATTGTTTATTTACAAAAAATAAAATAATGAAATTAAATTTAATAAATAAAAATAATGTTTTTTATGTTTTCTGATTTTTATTAGGCAAAATATTAATTATTTGGTTAGTAATTAATTAAGAATAATAATTAATAACAACAATTAAATAAAAAATATAAAAGAGAAAAAGAAATAAACCCAGGGGGTGCTGGGCCCAAATTGAGTGTGAAACCAACAATTATTGAGGCCCATAATGCTCAGCCTGCTTGACTTTTCCAGTTTGCCCACGCGCTTGTTGACTTGGATGTATGGTAGTCCTTCATTCCTGGCCACTGGATTAGATCTGAAGCCACTTGGACAATATCTGGATGAGGGCATATGATGAGCCTTGCTTTGCGCTGCACTGGAATAGTTGAAAGAAAATAATAATAAGTGTTTTGGGGGACCTGGGATTCGAACCCAGGTCCCAAGGGGTTTTCCAATAGCGCGCTCACCAACCCAACTGCATTGCTTAATTGTTAATGAATTACATAACAAATAATATATTGAAAACAAAGCATGATTCCTGAAAATAAAAAAAAATGGCGCGCTGGTTTGAACCATCCAACATGAAGAGGACGCGTGGTCGTCTTCTTCGTTGAAATAACCATGGTTTTTACCTGCGGATTTTATCCGCAGCTAAATTCCTAGGTTCGTCCTAGAATTCACCCTAGGCCATGGAAACGAAATCTAATAGCATCAACATGCTCGTCTTCTCCCACTGAGTCCATTTATGCCCTTTATTTGTTCTAAATTTACCTGCAACGTAAACGCCTAAAAACCAAGCAAAGAAACCCTAGGTTCGGGCATTACAACACGGGCTATGAAAACAAAATTAAGTATTGCAAAAATGTTCTAAATGAAGCGACAAACACAAATATGCAAAGATTTTAGTGAGAGGATAATCAGAGGTTTGGATTTCATGTTCAGGGCCACGTTCTTGAGTACTTACAGTGCGATTGATGGCGTCTCAGGGCCTGGTTTTGGTTGCTACAGCTTCAGGAGATATCAGGCAAGAGAGCTATGTGGAGATTTGGCTTTGAATCATGCTCTAAGGTGGATTTCAGATTCCAAGTTTTCAAGCTTTTTCTCCAATTTGGTTTGGCCGTTTCTGCAATGCTTAGGTCATATTCTTTCTATGCCTCACTTGTGTATGTATATTGGAATGCATTTAGGTCAAAACTTGGGCTTAAATCCATAAGAATTGATGAATGGAGATTTGATTTGATCACCATTGATAAGGTTTCCATATTTGCCTCCAATCCAATATTTTGTGCATGTTTTGACTTGGCACGAGTTTGACTGAGTGTATCATGATATTTGAAGCTGTAATGATCACAAGAATCTCATTCCATTAATTTTTGGATTTTATTTGAATTAATATTGATTTAAAATGAATTAAATCAATAAAAATTAAATAAAATAGAAAAATAAATGATTGGTCAGGAAATTGAATATGGGACACGTGTGTGGTGTGATAAGACCAAATCAAGTGGAAAAAGTGGGCCCTTTTGTCAAAAATTGGAGTTTTGAGGATAGTTGACTTTTAGTAATTTTGGAAAAATGCCCAACTTCAACAATGCATAACTTCTTCAATTTTGAACTTTTGGAAGTGTTCTTGGACTTTTTAGAAAACTTGAGATGTCCTATAATCAACCCTTTTGGTCTCATCTCATTTTGATATTCCATGCTCAAGTTATAAGCTTTGGAAAAAAAGGTGTTTTTGTTGACTTTCAAAAATTACCTATAATATCATAATTTGTAACTTCTTGTGAGAGCATTTCTTGATCTTGGGGTGTGAAGATGGATTGTTGGAAATTGCATCCTATTCAAAATTATCTTTGTATGGGTCATTTCTCATAAAGTATGAGAAAGTTGTGCTTGGTCAAAGTTGAGTTGACTTTTCCTACAAAAACCTAATTTTGCAACTTTTGAATCTTGATGAATCTTGAGCAATCCTTGATGAATCATGATCAACCCTTGATCAAATGATGAATTATCCTTAAAAATGATAATGTTGGCATAAAATATTAAGGTTTGACTATTTGTAGGCCACAGTTGAATTTTGCCCTAGCACAGTCGATTTTTTGGACTTCTTGAGCAATTGACTGACCAAACTTCCTCTGCAAGGCTTGAAATTTGACATGGATGAACTTAAGAACATCTTAGGACATTGGGGAGCACTTGAGGTCATTTGTATGTGAGAACCTTGATGCAACACAAAACCCTAATTTTGAATTGACTACCTTAAGAGGTGATTTGACTGTCCAACTCTTGAGCCATCTTGAACAACTTGGAGATGATTCTTGACATGTCTTGAGAAATATGGGAGTGAAAATTTTGGGGTACAACAGCCACTACCATTGATGATTCCTTTATATCAAGAGAAACTTCCTTATCAATGGATTTGGTATGCCCAAGAAAAGTCAAGGGTCACCCTCATGCTCTGACAAGTCCAAAAACTACGAAGCATCTCCTGAAGTCAGTTGATCAACGAGAAGGCTTATCTCTAGATCATTAGGCCTTTATCATTTCAAAGTGTAATTTCTTTCTTGCTAAGTTTTATTTGTTATAAACTTTCTACTCTTTGGTCACGTAATTCTAATAAAATAAGCATGCATGTTTTTGAAATTGATTCATTCCATGAATAATCAACGACTTTCCATTCTCACTCTTCTTTTCTATTTTCAAATTAACAAACTCTGAGGGAGAATGATGAAAATACAAAATAATAAAATTTTGTTGATATATGCTTTTTAATATTAAGGCTTAGTTGACAACGTAAGGCATTGTTTCAATTCCTAAACAATGGATATATAAGGAGTTAATCCGTAGTTAACCCCCTCGAGCCAGAAGTCGGACTTCTTTCTATTCTAAAAAAAACCTTAATCTTAACCAGTGGTAGGGTAGATTTAAATTAATTCAACGATGCATTCAAAACCCAGGAGAATCGAAACAATCTAATCAAAGGTTCAATCATATCTCTTTCCTCGATACATCATCGAGAGAACGATCTAAGCAAATGTTCAAGCATATCTCTTTCCTCGATACATCATTGAGAGAACGGTCTAAGAAAAGATTCGAGCACATCATCTTCCCCGCATTCATCATCCAAGATTGAGGAATCAATAAAAAACAAAAGCCCACAATGTCTTTCTTCCTCAACACATCAATCAAGATCGAAGAAACGATGAAGACGAAGCTTACAACGATCAGCATGGCAGTCATAAAATTTCAAAACCAAAAGCGAAAAAAAAGAAATTAAAAAAAAGGTGAAAGCCCTCTAAGTCAAAGCAAAAAAAATTTGACCTAAGTGAAAGTTAGGGCATCCCGATGGATCAAATTCAAAAGAAATTCAAAAAAATCGGTCCATGCAAAAATAAGGGATTGAAAATAATAAATTGGAAAACAATCTTGTGACTTCCACCTCAAGAATCATCAAGGCTTCTCATCAACTATTGGATTTTATCCTCGCTTGAATCTTATCAAAGCTCAGATCTTATCAATACTTTTCATCGGCGTTTGGATCTTTATCTACGCTTCTCGCCATATGCGTGACTATGGAACTTATTTGGGGATTAAACGCATTTGTTGCATTAATTAAATTTAAGATTGGAAAACATCAAGGATAATGGGGTGGGCTAAATAAATTTTGAGCCTTATATCTTTTGTTTCCTAAACCACGAACCACAGCCATGTTATAACCTTCAAAAGTACTAATTGAGGCTAGGTTCACTATGAAAGCATACCCAGCAAGATTTGTGTTAAACTGACTCCTATGCTTGTTAAAATCATTTCTAACTACTTCGCTTCTTCGAATATTTATCTTCTAATATTCTATTTCTTTTCAAACAATCAATTTTGATTTTAAAGCTTGCATGTGCATCAAATGGAATTACTTTTTCAAAATGTACAATTTTATCTACGAATCAATACTTAGCATAAAATAAATCTCGAATTTGGTTTGATCAAAAGCCATCCTTCCAAGAAGCTTTTAACTAGGGGCAAGGTGTCAAAGAAGACTCCTATAAACAGGGGAAAATATTAATGATCATAGGGTATATCGCATACTATTGACAAGGTGTGATCATTCTGAGGTTAAATCAACCTTGATCAAATTTCAAAGCACTGTTCAACAAGGGGAATACCTATCGAAGAGGCATTCATTCCACGACAGGATATGACTCGGTTTCCTTGTTTTAATAAACCTCTTAAGGCCTAAAATCAGGGGGAACTTTCCAAGATTCAAATGTTGGGGCAGTGCGTACCAAGTTCATCCTACTGCACGTAGGGTCTAAATTCTTCAAGCAACTTTAAGTATAAACTTTTCAAGCTTCAAATAATTGGGGAAATCTATGTCAAGTTCATGGTAAAACCTGAGTTCTTTCTGAGGGTACTTGCTCCAGATCCTAGAGATTGAGGAACATGTCTTTCAAAATACGAATGTTGGGGAAAACTATCACAAGGCTCAAGCAAAAGGAGTTGATTTAAAATGGTTCATCAAAGCCAAGCATTTTCAAGAGTCTTTTAATCAAGGACATAATGTAAAATAGTGGGGTCATTCATATTATGATCAAACTGTTTCCAAGCTCATCTCCTCCAAGACCCTACAAAGAAATTAGGGGAAAAAAGTCCATATAAAAGCAAGCTCTCTTCATACATTTACAATGCTCCATGGGACCTCTCTTCTACGTCAGCAATCTTTGAGTTCGAAACAAGTATCAGGGAATCATGCAAGCACAACACTCAACCATCATGTGACAATCAACCTTGTTTCATAACCAAACCTTTACACTTTAATCATCCACGACCCATCACAGGGACACCATAAAAAAGCATTCAAATCATAATCATAAAGCATAAGGCTGCATAAATCATGCATTAGGGTTTCCTCGATCCAAAAACCCAACCATACTTATCATCTCATCCATCTGACGAAATCCTACAGCATGGGTTAAGCATACCTCAAAAAGCCCAAATACACATTCGCATTTCAAAATCCAACATCCATTCACATATATCTAAGTCACTCGTCACATACATCAATCAATCATGCATCAATAAATCATGCATCAATCAGTCATCACATAAATCGTTCATTACATTACATCAATCAATCATCTCATTTCATGCATCAATCAAATTTGCATGCATAACATAAAACCTGGTTTTATGTGAAGACAATCATCATTGTCAATCAAGCTACCACTTCTATGCAGAATCTCGGCAGTAGATTCTCCTGGTTGATCATGGCAGTTGTTTTTCCAGAAGACCTCGACATGAGGTATTCTCTTAATTAAATCTCGACAATAGATTCTCCTGGTTTATCATGGCAGTTGATTACCCAGAAGGCCTCAGCAGAAGGTAGTTTCCAATTGAATCTTGGTAGTAGATTTCCCTGGTTGATCACAACAGTTGATCATCCAGAAGACCTCGATAGCAGGTAAATCAAATTGAATCTTAGCAATAGGTTCTCCTGGTTGATCACAACAATTTATCATCCAGAAGACCTCGACAGAAGGTAGTTCTTGATAGAATCTCGACAGTAGATTCCTTGGAATCTCTGCAGTAGATTTCCCGTTAAAAAGCCTCATATCAAGCCTGACGGATGCATAACCATATCAAAGTCTCAAGATCATTTATAACATTTGGTGCATCTAACATACAGAAACACCAAAGAGCGTTTGATAAACCATCAAAGTTTATTATGGTTAGAAGAACAACGAAGGAAAATCCACGCCTATTTCCAAGTCCATACCTACGTCCATGACCATGCCTATTTCCACGTCCACACTTATTTCTACGCACATGCCTACGTCCACGACTATTCCAATGTCCACGTCCATACCTACGCATGTGCCTATGATACAGACCTCAAGATCTCGCCGACATCTTTTCACCAAATTCGAATCAACTTGGAGATACAACAATTGGCAACAAACAACATTAGAGAGTTGGTGATTACGAGAAAGGAGAATCATAAAAAACACTTGCGAAAAAATTGTGCCATATACAAGCATACTTGGGGCATATACATACAAACATTTGGGGCATAAGTGCATAATAATTCTTGTACATACACATACAAAAATTTGGGGCATACATCATATTTGGATAACCCATCAGTTTAGGGCATTATTCATACATGGCGTCTTGCAAAGCTACTCTGGTTCAGACTACAAATTATTTTGGGGTTTATTTTCTTCATGATGGTGATGGTTTAGACGGACCTACCAATATCATCATGAATTTGGGGTTTATTTTCTTCATGTGGATAATGGTTGAGACGACACGACCAATATCACCATGAATTTGGGGTTTATTTTCTTCATGTGGATAATGGTTGAGATGACACAACCAATATCATCATGAAATTGGGGTTTATCTTCTTCATATTGATAATGGTTGAGACGACACGACCAATATCATCATGAATTTGGGGTTTATCTTCTTCATATTGATAATGGTTGAGACGAAACGACCAATATCATTATGAATTTGGGGTTTATTTTCTTCATGTTGATAATGGTTAAGACGACACGACCAATACCATCATGAATTTGGGGTTTATCTTCTTCATGTTGATAATGGTTGAGACGACACGACCAATATCATCATGAATTTGGGGTTTATTTTCTTCATGATGGTAATGGTTGAGACGACACGACCAATATCATCTTAAATTGGGGTTTACTTTATTCATGTTGATAATGGTTGAGACGACACGACCAATATCATCATGAATTTAGGGTTTATTTTCTTCATGTTGATAATGGTTGAGACAACACGACCAATATCATCATGAATTTGGGGTTTATTTTCTTCATGTTGATAATGGTTGAGACGACACGACCAATATCATCATGAATTTGGGGTTTATTTTCTTCATGTTGATAATGGTTGAGACGACACGACCAATATCATCATGAATTTGGGGTTTATTTTCTTCATGTTGATAATGGTTGAGACGACACGACCAATATCATCATGAATTTGGGGTTTATTTTCTTCATGATGGTAATGGTTGAGACAAAACGACCAATATCATCATGAATTTGGGGTTTATTTTCTTCATGTTGATAATGGTTGAGACGACACGACCAATATCATCATGAATTTGGGGTTTATTTTCTTCACGTTGATAATGGTTGAGATGACACGACCAATATCATCATGAATTTGGGGTTCATTTTCTTCATGTTGATAATGGTTGAGACGACACGACCAATACCATGATGAATTTGGGGTTTATCTTCTTTATGTTGATAATGGTAGAGACGACACGACCAATATCATCATGAATTTGGGGTTTAGTTTCTTCATGTTGATAATGGTTGAGACGACACGACTAATATCATCATGAATTTGGGGTTTATTTTCTTTATGTTGATAATGGTTAAGACGACACGACCAATACCATCATGAATTTGGGGTTTACTTTCTTCATGTTGATAATGGTTGAGACGACACGGCTAATATAATAATGAATTTGGGATTTATTTTCTTCATGTTGATAATGGTTAAGACGACACGACCAATATCATCATGAATTTGGGGTTTATTTTCTTCACGTTGATAATGGTTGAGACGACACGACCAATATCATCATGAATTTGGGGTTTATTTTCTTCATGTTGATAATGGTTGAGACGACACGACCAGTATCATCGTGAATTTGGGGTTTATCTTCTTTATGTTGATAATTATGGTTGAGACGACACAACCAATATCATCATGAATTTGGGGTGTTTTCTTCATCTTGATGGTTATGGTTGAGACGACACGGCTAATATCATCATGAATTTGGGGTTTATTTTCTTCATGTTGATAATGGTTAAGACGACACGACCAATACCATCATGAATTTGGGGTTTATTTTCTTCATGTTGATAATGGTTGAGACGACACGGCTAATATCATCATGAATTTGGGGTTTATTTTCTTCATGTTGATAATGGTTAAGATGACACGACCAATACCATCATGAATTTGGGGTTTATTTTCTTCATGTTGATAATGGTTGAGACGACACGACCACTATCATCGCTAGTTTTGGGGTTTATTTTCTTCATGTTGATAACGGTTGAGACGACACGACCAGTATCATCGTGAGTTTGAGGTATTTTCTTCATGTTGATAATTATGGTTGAGATGACACGACCAATATCAACATGAGTTTGGGGTGTTTTCTTCATGTTGATGTTATGGTTGAGACGACACAACCAACATCATCATTCCAAGTTCCAAATATCTGGTTTCAAGCTTTTTTTCAATTATCTATCCCCTAGGTTGCGATAGATATGAGAATATTTAAGGTTATATTATTCATCCCCTAGGTTGTGATGGATAATATAATCCCACCCGTGTTGCCTTTTATCCGCTAAGTTGTGATAAATGCACATGTTCATCCTCGTACTGTTTACTCCCTAGGTTACAGTGAACATAGAAAAATTTACGTAATCCATAGCATCAGTCTCCACGCAGAAGTGTGTTATCAAACTTTGTTTTATCCGTCCCCTAGTTTGCAATGAATATACAAAATCTACGTCACAAACCTACTATATTAGTCTCCTTGCTTTATTAGGTCAGTTTTTCAAAACTTGTACCATTTACCTCCTAGGTTACGGTAAATAAGCAAATTCTGCAATCCCTTAGATAATGACGAGTTATCTGTGTCATCGTGTCTAAATTCTATCAAAACTTTGGTTCAAACGCTGGTAGGATGATACATCATCATTTATTCATATTCTTCATATTCATGGAAATGCTGTTCAACGTATCCTTATGATCTTTCAGGCAAATTCTGGGGGTCTTCCAATATTTAATAAACTTTTAATTAGAACGTGTGAGGCCCGCGTATTCTCACACTATTCAATCGAAAAGTAATTAAATAGGGGCAGTTGTCATACCCCAAATTTGTCCGCCCTTTTATTTCTACGGTCAAAAATATTTTAAACATTGATTTTATAATATTATTTGATTTTTATAAAATATTTGCTTCCAAACCTGTTTTAAAATATAATGATTTATTTCATATCATTTGTATTTTTGAACAAATAAATATTCCCACACCTTTCATATACTTTCAATTGAGTTTATATATAAATGAGTAACATAGCTCAATTGGTAAAGGATGAAGCTTGCAAACATAAGGTCGTGGGTTTGAATCTCTTCTGCCGCACTTTGAACATTTTCTTTTTTCAATTTTTTTGTCACTAATTTTCTTTCCTTTTTAAATAGGTGTTTCTTATTGGCTATTTGATGTCAATTTGTGTCACACTTTATTTTTGATTGGACAATTTTGTTTTATTTCCAATTTGGATGATTTTTTATCTATAAATAGGACATGTTTTTCACATATTCTCACATCCACAATTCATCAACCACCATCACAAAATATTCTTCCTCTCTCCCACGTATAATTTTTTCTTCCAAACCTTTATTTTTGTTAGTCTTATTTTGTACATAAAGTTATTACACAATTTTCACTAGAGGCCACTTTCACTCACCAACTTTCCACACATTCTATTCACTTAACATTCACAAGAGGCCAATTCTAAAACCAATGCACACATTCCATTCCACGTACATATTATTTCCGAAATTTCTCACACCTTTTTTCTCTTAGCACAAAAATTTGTTCCATTGTAAAATATTTCACACTTTCTAACAAATCCAAAAAATCCACAGTTCAATCACACTCACACACTCTAGTTTTTTCTCTCTTTTAACAAATTTCTGGTTTTCAAAATCTCTTTTACTATTGATGTTTCTGGCCGATGATCTCATATGACGCCTCTGCTTTGTTTTCAATTTTAATTCTAATTTGTTTGTTGGTAAAACCAAATGATGACTATCTGATGGTTTATAGCTTTAAATTATATTCATCATTCTATTCATTAACACTTTTGATTCACAACAATTCCTCTTGCATCATTTTATTTTGTTTTTTAGTAATTTATTTTAAATCAAGTGGGGAATATTTGATGATTTCTCTTTTAAAATATATTTACAATCTACACTAACTTTTATATATACTGTTACCACAAAAAAACTCTACCTTTAGTAATCTACTTTTTTTTCTCCCGTAAAACTTTTTGACAGTAGAATCCACAATTTCTCACGATCAACAAATCAACAATTATCAAAAAATTCTCACAATTCTTTTTCACACATACTTCTTTCATAAACCTTGTTCCATCTACCTCTCATCCAAAGCTGTTGCCACCCAACTTGCCAACCATAGTCGCTCGGGTAAATCCAACCTATCATCATTCTTTCCTTCCAGCCGTCATACAAATCAAAGGTACCTATTTGTTATTGTCTTGTTTTTACCATTTTTTGATTGATTGATTATTTTTTTATTCTATTTTATTAGTTAACTTAATTTTTACGACTAGGACTGAGTCAAGTTTTTGTGTTTATGATAATAGTGTTTTCTTGTGAGGCTAATTTCTTAACAATGCTATATTTTTTAAAAATATTATTCTCCAATTGTTGTTTATTTTTTCATTAAATATATTCTTTTAATACCAATGTTATGAATATCGATAAGTATAATGTGTGGTGTAGTAGTTTATTAATAGTGTATGTATGTCTAGTACGGACTAATTGGAAAACTGTAAGAGAATTGTATCTAATGTACATATATGTGAAGTCGAGAATGTGAGAGTGCATCAACATAATAATACGGGCATACAACAATAATAA
Organism: Vicia faba; assembly: GCA_948472305.1. Classification (NCBI taxonomy): domain Eukaryota; kingdom Viridiplantae; phylum Streptophyta; class Magnoliopsida; order Fabales; family Fabaceae; genus Vicia; species Vicia faba. The sequence continues at coordinate 649,431,996 of OX451735.1, read as the reverse complement.
TGTGTATGGATCATGACTGTACATGAAACTACTACATTTTTATTTCATATCTTTTACTAACCAAATATATTTTTTAACACCAAAAGTATAAAACTATTTGATTTTTTCTTTCTTTGTATCATTAATAAATGCTAAAATATGATTTTATTTCATTTAACTAAAAAATGATAACTATGTTATTATATATTTGTTAGCATTCTTCATTAATTTAACAGCTTCACACCACTTGCAATTTAATTATAATTGTAAAATTACAAAAAAAAATTTCTCAATCAAATTAATTAATATTCTACAAAGGTATTAGAACTCATACAACTCACTAGATACTCCATCTACGAGTAACACGTGGCCAATATCTGGCCACATTATAAAGGAGACTTTATCAGACTACCTATGCACCCTTCATGAAGAGCAACACGTGGCCAATATCTAGCCACATAAGGAGGAAGGCTTTATCATACTTCCCCTGATTCGTGTCTTATCATACTCTTTAATCAAATCGAAATTCAAAACAGCTAACCAATTACAAGCTATTTTTTCTACTAACTTAATCAAAACTTCAAGATCATTTTTTTCAAAAAAAGATTAAATAGCATTGTCTTTGAATCAAACTGCGAAATGCGACTACGATCACCCAACTGACAACCCAGACAATGTTCAAGGTTAATTCGAAATCAATTCTACGCAATATTATAAAAAAATAAAAACCAACCGTGAACTACGAAATAGGACTCTGATTCCTCCTAGGAGGATACATAGGTATACGATCAAAAATCATGGTGAGTCCCACTAATTAAAAAACAAACCCTTTCCTGCTAACTAAAATTTAAAACCTTTTCCCCTAAAAAAATATTTAAAACCCTATTTCCTAAAAATGCGCTTCTAAACTTAGTATCCTTGTGAACAAGGTAGATAAGGGGTGCCTAACACCTTCCTCTCATCTAGAATCGAGTCCAAATCTAGAATCTCTGAACTTTAGGGTTATTCCTTTATACTCCCTTCCATTAGGATAAAAATTAAGGGTGACGACTCTGATTTAAAAACCAATTGCAATAGTTGCTTACCCTAAGTAAATGGTTTGTTATATTCGAAGATAAATAGCCCTTGCAGCTTATTATTAGGGTTATCACATCCTGCTTCCTCATGGAGTCTGTTGTGATTTCTATCTCCAGACAGGTTTTGTGGTGTTTTCTTATTCCCCAGAGAATCCTTGGCAACCCTTGTTAGAGTACCCTCCTCGGTTGGTCTCTTCCTTCGGTGTAAGTTCTCTTTTTCTTAGCGTTCTATCGAAGTCGGTGTCTATTTGTATCCCCAATAAGTTCGCATTTGATTAGCGTTCTTTACCCAGGAGTCTATCATTGGTTAGTATTCCTTGTTAGATTCCTCTTCCGGTCTCTCTCTTGTATATGTTCTCTACCAACATCGGACATATATTCTTGATATCTTTGTTAGAGTCTGCTTCCGATCTCTTTCTTTTATATGTTCTCTACCGACTTCAAACATGTATGTTTGATATCTTCGTTAGAGCCTACTTCGGCCTGTCTCTTACTTGTATGTGTTCGCTACCAACTCCGAACATGTATGTTTGATATCTTTGTTAGATTCCTCTTCCGGTCTCTTTCTTGTATATGTTCGCTACCAACTCCAGACATGTATTCTTGATATCTTTATTAGAGCTTTCTTCGGTTGGTATCTTTCTTATGTGTTCGCTACCAACTCCGAACATGTATGTTTAATATCTTTGTAAGAGTCCATCTCCAGTCTCTTTCTTATATGTGTTCGGTACTAACTCTGGACATGTATGTTTGATATCTTGGTTAGACTCCTCTTCTGGTCTCTTTCTTATATATGTTCGCCACCGACTCCTAACATGTATGTTTGATATTTTTGTTAGAGTCCTCTTCCGGTCTCTTTCTCGTATATGTTTGCTACTGACTCCAAACATGTATGTTTGTATCTTTGTTAGAGTCCTTTTCCAGTCTCTTTCTTGTATATATTCGCTACTAACTCCTAACATGTATATTTGATATCTTTTTTAGAGTCCTCTTCCAATCTCTTTCTTGTATGTGTTTGCTACCGACTACGAACATGTATGTTTGATATCTTTGTTAGAGTCATCTTTTGGTCTCTTTCTTGTATGTGTTTGCTACCAACTCTGAACATGTATGTTTGATATCTTTGTTAGATTCCTCTTCCAGTCTCTTTCTTGTATATATTCACTACCAACTCCATACATGTATTCTTGATATCTTTGTTAGAGCCTACTTCGGTCAGTCTCTTTCTTGTATGTGTCTGCTACCAACTCCGGACATGTATTCTTGATATCTTTGGTTAGACAGGTGCGTCCTTCCTCGCTAGATTCCTTTTCCAGTCTTTTTCTTGTATGTGTCCTATACCAACTTCGGACATGTATGCATGATATCTTTGTTAGAAACCTTCTTTGGCCGGTCTCTTTCTTTCTTGTGTGTGTCTAATCTTAATCTGGCATAAACTTGATACCTTATATGTGTCTAATCTTGACCTGACATGTATTCTCCAAGTTTACTTGGTCCCTCGTATGTCTAACCTCAGTCTGATGTACGGATAACCTTTTCGCAAAAGCAAAACAACAAAATATAAAATACATAAAAACTAAATATCTGAATTTTATTTGTTCTTCAGAGTGCAAATTTTATGGTTCTATTGAGTATTCAATCCTCTTCTACCTTGATTGTTCGAAAGGCTAGCGCCAATCTCACCCTCAGTTTAAAGAAGATTAAATAGGGGTAGCTGTTGCACCCCAAATTTCTCCCTTTTTATTTTAAACCTAATTGGCTTATTTTCTCTAACACACTCATGCATACATATCATTGATTCTATGGTTACGGGATAAAGGCATTTATATGCGTCAAGCTACAAAAACATTGATGGTCCACTATTTATTAGAAGTTCAAAAACTCATAACTTCCAACCGGAAAATTATTTGTGAGTGGTTCTTCAGGCATAAAAATCGTCTTCATATCATCCTCAATTCATATGTTCAGGTCAAAAGTTAATTCTTTAAAGAAGATCTCTGAAAGTTTGAATTACCTGAGGAAATTACACTCCGAGATGGTTATTTGTTGATTATCTCACCGATATTGCAAAAATCATAACTTTTCAATTTTCATCGTATCGAGACAATTCTTACGGCACGGTGTCACAAATCATGTTAGCTACAAGTTTTCTTCAGGCTCCGAGTTTGGATTATACTCAGAAGACTTTAGTTTACAGCTTGTTTCCAAAGTTGAACACTGAAATAAGCTGAAAAATCTACACGACCCAGAATAGAGAGTTTTCTGTCTCAATTTTCTCGCTATTGTGAAATTCATAACTTTCTCGATTTTTATCATATTAGGGAGATTCTTTCAGAACTGTGTCACAAATTTCATCAACGATGATTTATTTTCAGGTCTCGCGTCGATATTATGCATCGAAAGTGATGAGCTTGTGGGTTGTTCTCGCACCGTACACCAAAAAAGTTGAAAGTTATGCACTACTAAAAAAAACAAGGGAATTTGTTCATTTTATATCATTTGTCAAACAAGGCATAAGAGCTCATCTATATATTGATTTCAATTCAATTCAAAAAGGACTTTTTCTCCCACTATCCAAAATTCACTCAAATTTCTCTCAATTCTCTCAAGACTCAAGAAGCAAAAAGCACTTTTCTCTCAAGGATCTCTCTTTCCTCTCCCTATCTCTCTCTCTCTCTCTCTCTCTCTCTCTCTCTCTCTCTCTCTCTCTCTCTCTCTCTCTCTCTCTCTCTCTCTCTCTCTCTCTCTCTCTCTCTCTCTCTCTCTCTCTCTCTCTCTCTCTCTCTCTCTCTCTCTCTCTCTCTCTCTCTCTCTCTCTCTCTCTCTCTCCTCTCTCTCTCTCTCTCTCTCTCTCTCTCTCTCTCTCTCTCTCCTCTCTCTCTCTCCTAGATCCAATGCATGCCTAGCTCCTCCCACTGGTCTCCAGTCTGCTCCTTCTGTCTGCACAAGACCGGCCCGGTACCGCCTCCATCTTTGGTTGATCCGCATCCGACCGAGCTCGCCTCCCCGTCCGAGCTATTTTCGATCAGACTCCCTCCTTTGGATTTCTTCTTCAATTCAATTCTCCAACATCGATTTGGTATTTGTTCTTCGAACTTACTTGACTTAATTTCTTAATTGAATAATTGATTTTGTGAATTAAGTGCTTAATTAATTTTGCATGAGTTTTTGACTTGTAAACTTAGATGATTCTTGAGATTCGTAATTATGGACAAATGTAGAAACGGATGATTAATTGCTTAATTATTTTAATTTTATGTGTCGACGTGTCGATTACTGTTGATTATTGATTCTATGCGTCGAAGCTTGAATCTGATTCAATAATTGTTCATAATTGTTATATTTCATGAGTTG